>CM048747.1:42617500-43817500 GCA_026315105.1 Locusta migratoria
ACTGCAGTGCCGAAAAATTTGAATTTTTGGCTACTTGTGTCACTCTCTCCTGATGTGTTAATGATTCATAATCAGAAAACAAGTATAAACTATTTTTTCTTGGGTGGCGACCGATTACAATTGACAATGATCTGCTATGGTTTTACATGGGGTCATACTTTGTAAGAGGCATAAAACTGATTTCTGGTCCACATATATCGTGTTTGGAAAGAGAAGACAAGAATAAATTAATGTTAAGATAAATTAATGTTAAGATCTTCCGAACTGTCCATTCCTGTCCTTCCAACAATGTTCCTGACCCCAGTCCACCCAGAAGCACCCCCTTATTCACCCAGTACCATCCTGGTCTGGGTGCCTCAACAAATTCCTCCAACAGGGGTATGACTTTCTCAAGCCATGCCCTGAGATGAGATCATAACTCCAGACTGTTCTTCCCACACCACCCAGAGTAGCCTTCCGCCGTCCTCCCAACATCCGCAACATCCTCGTCCAACCTTACAACATCCCAAAACCACCCTCCCTACCTAATGGTTCCTGTCCCTGCAACCGGTCCCGCTGCATCCCAATGCATCCTCCCACTACCACATACTCCAGCCCCACCACAAGAAAAACTTAGCCGAATCAAGGCAGGACCACATCCGAGACAACACACGTCATATATAAACTGACATGTGTCCACTGTGCAGCCTTTTATGTTGGTATGACTACTAACAAATTAACTGAGCAGATGAATGGTCACAGACGGACTGTTTGCCTGGGGGACACCCAATATCCTACCTACCTACCTACCTACCTACCTCCCTCCCTCCCTTCCCTTCTCTCCCAACTAAAGAAGGAACTGTGTTTCGAAAGCTTGTCCTGTTTCATCCCCCCCTTTTTTTTATTTTTATTTTTTGTGTGACTTTTAAATGGATACAACAATACTTGTACAGTTGAAAACGACAAATGGGGGGTACATGGAATAGTAGGAAGCAGAGGTTGGTTAGAGAAATCATAAAACAGTTCATAGCGTATGTAGTGCAACAAAATCGCTTGTGACTTTGGTGAACTATTCGTATCTCAGTTATATAATGCATGCGCCTCACATTTTTATTTTAAATAACAGTATTACAAATATTGAGCTAGCTATTAAAAATTGTTAGGCACAAATTTCAGGCCTGTCTGCATATATTGATGGTAATAATAAAACTATTATAATATTGCCATCACTGCTAGAGTTACTAGATATTGTACTATAGGCAGCAGATAAAACAAAAAGTGCGCTTACATCACGCTCAGGCAATGAAACTGATTTTTCTTTCACATTGCAGGCGACTTGTCAGTAAAGAAGAATAGAGTCATCTTTTAATGTGATCAGCTAATTGAGTTGTACCGTTTCCTAGTCTCCTAGCCATCAGGGGAATGGAGACACAATTTGCATAGCCCCGTGTGAATAGGGCCTAAGAGTCATTGCAATTCTCCTAGTTGTCAGTGAAATGGAGACACAATTTGCATAGCCCTGTGTGAAATAGGGCCCGAGAGTCATTGCAACAGCAACTCGAACAAAGCTAATAGTTCACCCTTAGCTCTTGTAAAGTGCGACAGCTCACCGTTCCTGGAATTCCCTACCCCCTTCCCTATGCTATGGGCAGACAGGTGGGACTTTCACAAGATTACTTGTTGTTTGTAACAAAAAAGAGAGGGGGGGGGGAGAAAAAACAAACAAAAACTTACAGCTGTATAAAATAACGGATCTCCAAGGATACTTACAATTTGAAATCATCTGTTGAATTGCACTATTTATTCGTCAATAAATAGATCAGTTTATTTTGTATTTAAAGTAGTCATATTAAAATCAAATGGTGGTCTGTTCACCTTATTGCTTTTTGTTGTGTAAATGGTCTGTCTGTATAGACTGCTGGTGTTACACACCCACTCTCAATACTATACCATACCGAATATGCAGAAGTATCAATGTGAAATATATTTGCTTTAAGGTTTTATAGTCTGAGGAGATTGACACATGTTTAACTAAATACCTGTTTATGCTACATTTCTTACAAATATGTTCCACACATGCTTTCCATAACAGGTGTTCACTTACAGTAATACAATATCCAAAAATTTGTGTTTGTTTATCTAAGGGCCAGTGGAGATGTAAATGGAGTACACCTAACATTTATATGTCAATTACAGCTAAGTAGGAAGTGCATTGTCACTGCCTTGTTTTTATTTACAATGTGATTATTTCCAGTAAATAACTGAACAGAATATTGTAATTGATTTCACTACTGTTGGTAGCAGTTCCAAACAGGCTCTTGCTGTTATTTCCATAAGTCTTTTGTTCAAATTCAAATTTAAATTCATTATTAGTTCTATTTCTAAAAAGTGCAATTTTTTACTGAAGCAGGTAATTGTGTCTTTATGTCAGTCACTATGCTCTCAACAACTGATTGTTCTTAATCGAAATGTTTTCTTAACCTGCCGCGACAGCGACTCCTCTGCTGCTATGGTGAGTTTTATCATATAAAGCGTTTTATTAATTTCCATACCACACCCCTTTAGTCCCTAATTATTATAGCTCAAATAACCCTTACGCACTTTGTACGTTTACCTCTTTGCAGGCGCCCAATAACACAAATTGTTAAGATACCTCCTAGACAGCAATAGATACTTCTGCGACTCCATCTCCGCCCAAGTAAGTCCGAATTTCCAAATTTACTCACCTTAGCCACATTAGGTTCGCTGCGCACCAGGTACACGGACGGTAATAAAATATTTGTCTTTTTCCAGTCTGACGATGCGCTAACAGCGCGAAACGCGTAATTGGTAAATAAAATACTGCAACAGAGACTGAGCATTTTTTAATATTCAACACTGTTGCTGCACCAGCCACCATCACCACCATCATGGAGTGGAGTGAAATGTACTGTTTCACCTCATTTGCAACCTAGTCTCATTCCAATTTTCTTGTAGTGTTTTGTTCGTACTACTTTTGAAATGTAGTTCTGATGTCAGATTCTGGTATGTTTGTAAAAATGTTGAAACATTTGTAAAGCTTAAGGTACTTAAGTGCGGGCCATCAGTCCCTAAACTTACAAACTATTTATAAACTACCTTATACTAAAGATGACACAAACATCCATGCCCAAGGGGGGATTCGAACCCCCGACAGGAAACGGCCTCACACATCGGAGCATAGCGCCTCAATGCACTCCGCCGTGGCGGTATGTTTGTACGAATGCCTTATTCCAATAGTATTGGTTTAACTAATGTTGATATAATGAGGCTTAAACATAACTGGGGAAGATAATTCTGCAATTAAGACACCTGAAATATTACAAGCAATTGATTGCAGTATTTCAGCAATCTCAATCGCAGAATTATCATCACCCAGTTATGTTTAAGCTTCACTATATCAACATGAGCTGAAGTGGTGGTGTATCACTATTGAAATAAGGGTTTCAAATCTTGATTTAAAATAAACCATCTTAGATTACTCCCCTCCCACCCCCCTTTTTAACTCAGAGTAAAACACTCATTTATGTCCCTGTATATCAACAAAATTTGTGTATTCTGTCACAAAATGTATCAAATGTGGTTAGTGACTAAGCACAATATGACCCTGGAAAAATAAAAAAAATTGACCTGGAAGACCTGGAAAACTCAGTGAATTTTATTTTTAAGAATCACTGGACACCCTGATCACTCACTTTATACCATTTGTTAATGCTGTATGTTACCCTTCATTCATTTTATCAGGTATCTTCACTTTTTATTATTATTTTCTTTCCTTTACCCCTATTACATTTAATTTCAGCTCTTGCATTTCCTATGCAGGTTTTCTTCTCTCTTTTTCTTAGGAACAGTCAGGCTGCCAATATTTTATGCTCCAACTAAAACACACACACACACACACACACACACACACACACACACACACAACAGCAGTAAGTAACTGAATATCACCTTAACTAGAGAATACTGAGAACACAGGGAGACTGCACAATGAATCATTCTCTCCGAATGGGAGCTGTGAGGGCAGACTGAGTTGTGCTGGATAGGGCACCTGGCCAGGAAAAGTAAAGATCCAGAGTTCTAGTATTAGGCCAGCACACAGATTCAATCTGCCAGGAACTTTCACTTACTGTGTGTGTGTGTGTGTGTGTGTGTGTGTGTGTGTGTTTAATTGGGATGTTTCAATGCTGCAAATAATTCGGCTCTTTATTAAGTGTCTTTTTGTGGGTTTGTTATAAATGGTGAGTACACAATTATGACTATGACCCATTAGACGCCTGAGCAAAACTATTGTAGGTTTGTACCTTCATACACATTCTCTGCAGAAGCTGTTAGGTTATAGAATAAATCAGCAGGTAATATATACACAGTAATATACATACAATATTCTCAGAGTTGTATGACTACTGAGATATAATGGGTTAATTTCAGTACAGAAGCTGTAATATAATTATTGAAAATTTATTTCTCAGGAAAAAATTAGTTCACATCCCACTAACCTAATATTGAGGCGCCGTGTCTGGTAGTCTGTACAGTTGCTGCAGCTTGAAATTTCACCCCAGGCATTGCGACCGGGCATCCAAGCTTCAATATCATGCTTACGATAGGCAGCAGCTCCCAGCTCATGTGGAGGCATGTCAAGCGTACGTGTGTGTAGTCCCAGAGATGAGAAGAGATGCTCTTGTAAGTGAACAAACTCTGCCATAAGCTCACCAGAACTTGTTTGATTTGTCACACCAAACATCTCCACCTTGGTAAATTGGTGCACCCTGCACACAAGGAAGTGTATAACAGTATTTGCTTATTTCAATTAATAGAAACATATCAAGGAAAAAAACTTTTTACAATTGACCTACAGACACCTTGAGAAAAAAGGTAGTAATAATGCTACTTAATTCAGACATTACTTAATCTGGTGGGAGAAAGAACATACAAGGGAAGTAGAGGGGATGGAAAGGGGGGGATAGAGAGAGAGGGGGGGAGGGAGAGAGGGGGGGAATTGGGGATGAAACCATCCAAACATCAAGCAGTAAAGTAAGACTTTTTCTTGGTCAGAAGAATAAGTAGAACAGGAAATTATATCAACAATGAAGTGGCTGCAACTCTTGAGATTGGAATCAGTTATAAGTTATTAGATGAATGCCACACAGCCAGGCTGCAAATAAGAAAGACTGCCATGGAACTAAAAGAAAAATTATGCTCAAAAAGAAAATAACAAGGTAATGAATATTAAGAAGACAAATGAAAGAAAAGTCAGCTTGAGAAATCATGACAATAAAAAAGGTTACAAAGCAATGACTACATAAAGGAGGGGAGGTAAATGACAGAAATGAAGAAAGAAAAGAGCAAACAAAAACTCTTCTCAGAATGCTTTGTGGGCATAATGTAGACAGAAATTTGGAGCTTCTTATAACTAAAACAGGAAATACTCTCTCTCTTTCCAAGCATTAATCCTGACTTGCATGGTCTGCTACTTTGCTGCGTCTCCTCAATTTCTTTCAGTCATTGACATCTTATTGCCTTAAACAAACAGCATCCATGTCTGCCCTGATGTCAGGCCATCTCTTTGCCGGTCTTTCTCATGGTCTTGTTCCTCCTGGGTTGATGTGGAATGCTGTGTTCACAACTGAGTTGTCCTGCTTTCTGATGATGTGGCCGTAGCAGTGGAGACGGGCTTCCCTCAGTTTGTCTGTGATGGACGGCACACCAAATTTTTACCAGACTTCTGTATTTTTGACATGATCACATTGGGTCAGCCCCATGGACCAAAGAGGCATCTTTATTTCCATCGTATGTAGCATTTGCACCTGTTGTTTCATCATAGGGCGATGCTCAGTCCCATAGGTTGATGCTGGATGTACCATGGTTTTATAAACTTTTGCCTTTATATGTTGAGGCATCTTTTTATCGCAGATGTCTCCAGTGACCGAGTATCAAGAGTTGCATGACTGGGGATACTACAAACAAAAATTTCAAGACCAGATCCATTAAATGAATACTGATTTTAACAAACGTTTGGATCTTACTTTCAGTTTATGATCTGGATAACAAAAAACATATCAAAAGGGAATTAGGAATCACTTCTCCTGGAATTTGGAAAGTAAGGAAGATAATTGCATGGTTCACATTGAATGTAATGAGCAATAATTTGAAAAAAATATATATCTTTTGTTTTCAATAAAACTAAGTGCACTACCTTAACCTACAAACTTTCTCTTCTTGTTTAATACAGTCTCCATTTCTTTGCACATAGTTTACTCATTGCTCTGCAAGTTTGGAAACATCATTTCAAAAGAACTTAATTTTAGCTTCCCAAAGATATCCATCACCTTATAGAGCTACTTTCCCATTTGTTCCTTAACAGAGTTAACAATATCATAATCAGTGGGTACCAAGTCAGATAATACTTTAGTAGGGCAATTACGCAAAGTGCATCAGTGCAGGTGCACTAGTCTACCTCACCACTGTACAGGGCAGGCGAGGAGTCTGCAATGGCCAGCAACACAGCCTAATGACAGTTGAATCTGTTGGGCATGATACCCAGCATTAAGGCCTTACTGATACCAAAGAAGACTGGAAAGAATGCCTAAAGACCTTTGAGCCACCCCCTCCATTTCCCCTTACACACCATTGGTTCGGTTGGAGGCTCAGTGCACAATGCTTCAAAAGTTTCTGCATATAGCAGACAATATTTATGGTTTGAACAAGTTTTTAAAAAATTCACTCAGAATGTAACCCTGTGCATGTAACTTTCCCAGCAGATGGCACTGTCTTAATTTTCTTCTTCAGTGGTGAATCCAAGTGATGTCATTCTATACTCTGCTAATTTGTTTCAACCAGTAAGGGTGTTGCCTTACTGTTATGCTGAGAAATAACTGCAAATAAAAATTGATATATTACATCATTAACTATTTAATAAGCACTGAAGTCAGCCAATCAGGTTATTGTACATGCAAACTCAAGCAACCTGTCAAAGGCGGCATTCCTAACCATAATCTTTGTTTGGTTAGCTGATACTGAATAAAGCAAAAATTGGTGGCGTGCAAGATTGATGAGCTATTGATTCAAGTTCTAAACTTGCTGTCATCCATCCAATTTTAGTATCTCTCCCTTGTTCATTTTGAGGAGACCAAACAAATAACTCATTTTGGCAGCACTGTCACTGGTAGGTTGCTTCAGATCGCATGTGCTGATTGGCTAACTTCAACGGTAATTAAATCAGAAACAGTGCAACGTTGTAACTCATTCATTTAATTTTTATTTATTTATCATAGTCCACTTAGGTTAGAGTAACACACAGTTTCTTCAAAATCAAATGTTTGTATAGCTTATGGGACTTAACTACGGGGTCATCAGTCCCTAAACTTACAAACTATTTATGAACTAACTAATACTAAGGAAGGCACAAATATCCATGCCCGAGGGGGGATTCGAACCCTTGACCATAGTGGCCATGCAGACCGTGACTGGAGTGCCTCAGTCCCCTTCGCGACCGCGGCTGGCAGACAGTTTCTTCTTAACTATTATTTGTTAGCACAATCTACCCTGCAACGTCTTAACAGGCTTTTCTATCTGCTTGCGACCGCCTGGTACAGATGTTTTTTGTTGCCCTCTAGAGCATACTGCAGTTTTATGTATCTAATACAAAAATAATAATTTCAAAGAAAAAAGAACTATAATAATTTTTAATCCCAAAGAGAGTTGCTAGTCTTCCATCGAGTGTCTCCTCAGGTGGAGGACAGTGGAATGCTCACCAGATATGATGCGTATTGGGGAAATAAAATACCCGGGGTGGATCAAAAGTAGTGGCTGCTGCCTTGTAGCATGATATTGGCTTATCAAAGGCTACAGGAAGAAAACTTTGAGAAAAAAATAACCACACAGAAGTCAGAACACATCTTGAGGCAAGCTCTAGGGCTAACAACTCTAGATGAAATGAGGATGTGTTCATGCCCAAAACAAATTGTGATGATGGCACAACATTTCAAGAACATTACCTCAGGGGGCAAGTCTTTGGATGAATACCTCATTGTGAAAGCCACAGCGCATGAGCCTCATTCAGATTCTGGGGGAGACTTGGCATCACGCATGAGACGAATCTGAGTGTATGCCGCACAATCAAAACCTCTGACCTAAATCAAAAACCTTTCTAGCAACTTTCAACATCAACTCACTTATACAAAGTAGCAAGCTGAAAACCCTTACCAAAGCCCTACATGAAAATAAGATATCCATAATTGCCCTGCAAGAAACAAGGTCACCAGATGAAGAGATCTCTGAATCTGATGATTACCATTTTTTCACACCAGAGCCCAAAAACAAATTCTTAATGGAGCTGTGATGGTTGAAACCGTGGTTGCCATTAAGAACCACAGTCCTTAAAACAGTCACAAACTTTGAACTAGTGAATTACAGAGTATCCATACTGACAGTCAATGTGCCAACAAAACCTACACCTTAGTAAAAATGCATGCTCCTACAAATGATAAAAACAGTTCTTATCCAGGAGAAGTTGGTAACTTCTGGGACCTCCTGGATGGAAAACTATCTAAAATTCCTAATCATCAGGTGGGAATCCTTATGGGTGACTGGAATGCTCAATTTGTCCAAGAATGAAAATACAAGAAAATTACAGGAAATTACCCTGCCCATAAGAGATTCTAGCAGACTACTTTCTAGACCTACTGAACTGTAATAAATCCCCAAACCCCAATAAGTTGAAAGAACCACTGCCCATGTGTCCAGATTCCAGACCACCAAACAAAGTTGAAATCAAGTGTCACATTATCCATTCTCAAAAACAACAAATCACCTGGAGAAGGTTCAGTCATAGCAGAAATAACTGTGGTAATATGCCCCAAATGAATCACTTAAAAATTTAGAATGGGGAAACACTGGCCAAAGACTGGAAAATGATCCTGATCCATTCCTTGCACAAAAAAGCAGTGTAAAAGAAATTAACAACTACTGTAGGAATGAAGACCAAGTCGCAGATCAGATAGGTGAATACCAAGGGGGGGTTCATAAAAACTCACTCAACAGACAAACAGATCTACAACCTCAAAACAATAATTAGATATTATTCTCTAAGGTCCAAACACTGTGTGTCAGTTTTTGGGACTTCAAAAAGGCATTCAGCTCCAAAGACTGGGAGGTCCAGCTGAACATCCTAAATGAATTCGGAGTTGACCTTAATTAATTAAAGCTACCCTAACAGATATAAAATCTAAAGCGAAATTCCTCAGATGTCTCTTGGATTCATTTGATGTCAAAACAGGGGTCAGGCAATGTGATGGCCTGTATCCAATGTTTCTCAACTGCATCCTTAAGAAGATCACCAGAACCTGGCACAAAAGATTAATAGAAATCAACTATAGCCCATTGTGAATTGGAAGTAAATCAAAGGGAATTGAGGTAGACTATTTGGCTCTTGCCAATGACATTGCCATTGTGTGAGATGATGTAGGCACTACTAGAATTCAAATCAAACTATTAAAAACGATTGCTGAACAAAATGGCCTGCAAATATCATTTGAGAAAACAGAAGGCATGATTAACACTCTACTGCCAGCTACACTTGCGCATAACAGTTCTCGATTGGGAGCGCTCACTTTAGTTTGCGGCTCTGCTGCGAACTAGTTCGTTCTATTAGTTGATCCGCTCCCACTGACGGCTGAGTGGCATGGTCTGCACATGCAGATGGAGGGAGAAGTTCCCCCACCCAGCTGCTTAATGCACTTGCTGCTTGAGCCACTAATGATATCATGCAAACCAAAAGAAACAGTTTGTGGATAATTTCCCGCATTCAATAAGTTTAGAGTTCTCTTTATATCTTGGCATTATGGAATTTATTAGTCAGTATTGCAGAGTGCAGAATACTTCAAAACAGAAATTTTTTAGCACTGAACTATGTAATCTAGCAGGCAGATGCTCACCTTGAAATGGCTCTCATCAGCAGAAGGCAAACATGTGATTTTTAATTCTGCTGCGTGCCCTCTCGCTACTGCCCGTCGGTCTTCGGAAAAGAATCCAACTAAGAAGCGAGATGCATTTGGCATAATAGTTTGCGACTAGTAATGCATGTTTTAGTATGTGACCGATCACGCTTTTAGTTCATGTCCGATAGCACATATTTTAGTTTGCCACCGATCATGCATATTTTAGTTCGCGACCTGTAGATCTCCTTTTAGTTCACGACTGGTAGCTCTCCTTTTAGTTCGCAGCTCGTCTGCAAAGTAGGTCACTCTTTTTAGCTTTTGCTACCACTACTAAAAGAGCTCTTTCTTTTGTTATGATAGCTTTTTTATATAATGATCAGTGTTGCCCAAGCATGTGCTGTTACCCGTGTTTTTGGGCAATGTCTATGAAACTACAGCTGAGCTGCACCTCAGCTTGAAATGATGGTAAACTGGCACTGTCCCCCGTCAGCCTTTGGAAAAGGAGCAGACGAACTAAGAGGCGAGGGATCTGCGAACTAGTTTGCATAGTTCGCCTGTGGGAGTGCTCTTCCAAACTAGTTTGTTCGTAAACTACACAAGACTACTGCCAGCTGCTGCCAGTTTCACATTGTTCAGAGCTCTAAGCAGCATAATTTAATTTGTGTGCATTTTCATTACCGGTCAATTTCTTAAATTCCGTTACTGCTTCTGTTTTTAAGAACTATATTCTCACTTATTTGACAAGTACTGCTGAGTGTCATCCTAACTACCATCTGCTTCACACCTCCAGTGTTGCAAGTTACGTAATTTAAGTATTTACTGTATTTTTCTTACTTGTCACTTCTTTATTTCATGTGTTTTTACTTTTAGAAACCTTTTTCCTCACATATTTGATAATAGTGTGCTCCATAGATTTTCATGTTTATTTTAAAAATAGCCAGAGACATTTCTGTTGTTTTTGGCAGTACAGTTACCACTGAACACAGTCGGCTTTTTTAAAGTACTAGACTAGTTACAAGTGGATTATTTAGTTTCCTACTCTTCACAGTTAAGTGTATCGATAGGATGAGTTTCCGCTGTGTGTAGACACAGGAGGAGTTGGCTGCAGTTTGGGGACAGCTGAGCTGAGCGTGCTGATGGCAACGGTCAGCTGTCTTCAGGCTGCTGTCTCGGGATGCAGTGGTGGTGGGGAGTATGGTGCATCGACTGGGACACCTCAGGTGTCCTCTGTCCCTGCTGTCGAGGCACGTTCAGGTGTACCGGACATAGGCGAGCTGCCATCTCCACAAGGGGAGTGGTGGATTAAACCACACTTCGAAGTGCGGCAGTCGGAGGTGATGGTTGTATGACTGTGTTGTGTGCCTGTGTTATTGTGTGAGTGTTCTATTTTCTGAAGAAGGCCATGGCCGATATCTGAATGTGTTGTATGTGTGTGTCTTTTGTCTGTGCCTGTAGCAGCTCGTCGCCACGTCTTTGCAGTGAGTTGTAAAATGTCCTCACTATATTATTAATTCCAACCTGGACTTACCATTATTACACTTCTGTGTAAAAATATTCTTGAACCGGCCCTGTTCTCCTGACAAAAATTCTGAGTAGTGTAGGCAGTTGAACTGCTCCAGGCTAGCAAATTTCCTAGCATTAAAAACAACTTCTGTCTTATTAACCAATACAGTTTAACAGTTCCATAACTTAAACAATATAATTACATTTCACAGATATAGATGGATCAGTCAATACAATTCTCTTTAAATATAGATTATGTAATAAGGATTATGACAATATTATAGAGGAAAAATTCCTAGCAGGAAAAATATATATAAAAAGTAGATGAAGATTACTTACCAGGCAAAGGAGCACAGGTAGTGATAGTAACACAAATAAATAACACACACACACACACACACACACACACACACACACACACACACACACACACACAACACCAGCTTTCGCAGCCTAGCTGTTTCTTCAGGCAGAAGGGAAGGAGAGGGAAAAGGAAATGATGAGGGTTTTAAGGGAGTGGGTAAGGAACCATTCCAATCCCCCGAGAGGAAAGTCTTACCTTGGGGGAAAAAAGGAGGGTAAACAAATACACACCCACCCACACATATACAAACACACCTAGGCAGATGTACTGCAGACAGCAAAGAAGTTGGACAGAGATAACCAGAGGCTCTGTCCAGAGAATCGAGGGAAAGATGTTAAAGATGGTGGGTGGGAATTTGAATTTAGTGGAGATTGAGACCAGGTGGGCAACGGGAAGAGAGAATATGCTGAAGGGTAAGTTCCCATCTCCAGAGTTCTGAAAGACTGGTGTCGGTGGGAAGTATCCATATAATCCGGATGGTGTAACACTGTGCCAGGATGTGCTGGCCGTGCACCAAGGCATGTTTAGCCACAGGGTGATCCTCATTACCAACAAACACTGTCTGCCTGTGACCGTTCATGCGAATGGACAGAGAGTGTCTTTCCGCCGCCCACCTAACCTCCGTAACCTCCTAGTCCATCCCCATGAAATCCCCAAACCACCTTCCCTACCTTCTGGCTCCTACCCTTGTAACTGCCCCCATTGTAAAACCTGCCCTATGCACCCTTCCACCACCACTTACTCCAGTCCCGTAACCCGGAAGGTGTACACAATCAAGGGCAGAGCCACTTGCTATAGTACCCATGTGATTTTCCAACTGACATACCTGCACTGTGAAGCGTTCTATGTGGGAATGACCAGCAACAAACTGCCCATTCACATGAAGGGTCACAGGCAGACAGTGTTTGTTGGTAATGAGGATCACCCTGTGGCTAAACATGCCTTGGTTATCTGGATACTTCCCACCAACACCAGTCTTTCACAACTCCGGAGATGGCAACTTGCCCTTCAACATATTCTCTCTTCTCGTTGCCCATCTGGTCTCAATCTCTCTTCCTCTCCCGGAATTGGAATGGCTCCTTACCCACTCCCTTAAAACCCTCATCATTTCCTTTTCCCTCTCCTTCCCTTCTGCCTGAAGAAGCAGCTAGGCTGCGAAAGCTAGCATTTGTGTGTGTGTGTGTGTGTGTGTGTGTGTGTGTGTGTTTTATTTATTTGTGTTACTATAACTACCTGTGCTCCTTCGCCTGGTAAGTAATCTTCATCTACTGATTATGACAATAGTTTCAAAAGTTGAAATAATTAATAACATCCATTACCAGTTAATGTTGAAGAAAAAAGTAAGATTAATTTTGTAATCTCACATATGGATGGATTTTTTTAATAAAAATCACAGTGTTCTTCGACCAAAGTAGAAAAGGAAAATTTCAAATAGAATGTTTATGGATTTTACATTAAAATCACACTGTTATATTATGAATGAAGAACATCTATAAATTACCTATAAATTCCCCTTTCTTCTGCAATGCTAGATGTTTCAGCTCTATAACATCTGCTCACTGCTGCAAACTTTTCAGGTAGTGTCGACTCTTCAAGTACAGTATTTGCCAGATAACCAGCAAGGGCCATCTCTGATGTTCCAGATAAACATAGATCTTCACCATGTCGCTGTGCATCCAAGGAGAATACCTGCACCCAAGTTCCCATGATTTAGAAATAAAATATTAGTAAGCAAATTTTCTTGTAAGATAAGAACTGCTACACAATGTAGTCTTAATCATATTACTTATAAGCCAGTAATATTTACACAAATTTTATTTACATTAAAGTGATATTTTGATATTTTAGTTATAATATGGATAGTCTATAAAAATTGTAAAAAAATATTAACAATATGAAATACATAGATTACTACTCACAGTAAAGATGACATGTTAGGTGTGGATGACAGGCAAGATGAAAATATGAAAATAATGTTTACATAAACTTTCAGCCAAAGCCTTCAGGCAACAAAGGAAAACTACACACACACAGCTTAAGCACACATGGCCACTATCTATGGATGCTCTAGACTGAATGCTTGGTGTCAAATTAAGTAACAAACTGGTGTGGTGTGGAGTGCAGTGAAGGGGAGGGAGACAGCACTGCCTACATAGTTAGCAGAGTGTACAGGTGCTAAATGACTAAAACAAATCTGTTAGATGCTAAAGTGCGAGGCTGTATGGAAGGGAGGGAGAGGGGTAAAACAGGCAGCAGAATAAAGGAGGAAAAGCAAGAGAAAAGCTGGTGGGCAGAGATCAGAGATTGGAGCCAAATGTGAGTGACGAGGTGTGACCTGGAATAAGGTGATAGGACAAGAAGGGTGGAAATTGTTAGGTGCAGAGTGTGTGGGGACATTAGATTATCAAAGGTTGAAGCTGGGATGTGGAGAAAATGTAGTAAGGGTTATTCGCATCATCTCAGTTCAGGAAAGCTGTTGGTGAAGGGGTGTAAAGTGGCACCAGGATGAACGACCACTGGCAAACTTTGGCAAAGAGCAGAGTGGGCCATCCTGTGGCACAACATGAAGCTGAGTAACAGTGAGTAACAGTATATCTTGTAGCTGCTATTGACAAGAGCCATGCATCATTTGTTGTATTTGTCACAAACTGTTTATTGTCATTTGTCTGTACAGCTCTGAAGATGCAGTTGTCAGTGTCTAATGCTAATCCACTGGATTGAGTACCACAACTAATAAAATATTCCTCTCTCTGGATTCGCTCTTCAATGAACAAGGGATGCAGGTTTTAGCACATTGGACTCACATCAAGGAGGACAACTGTTCAAGTCCACCTCAGGCGATCCAGATTTACATTTTCCATGATTTCCCTAAATCGCTCCAGGCAAGTGACAGGCCAGTTCCTTTGAAAGGGCATGACTGATTTTCTTCCCTTTCCATAAAAAGAAAAAAAAAAAAAAAAAAGAAAAAAAAATTATGTGAGCTTATGCTCTGGCTCTAATGACCATGCTGTCAAGGTTATTAAATACTAATCCTTCTTCCTTTCCTTCTGACACTGCTATTCAAGCTAAAGCACCATCACAATCTTTTGATGTAGATGATCCAGAAGCTATGTAGGATATAGATGGACTTAACTGACAATTTTAGTGTTTTTTTTTTTTTTTTTTTTTTTTTTTTTTTTTTTTTTTTTTTTTTTTTTTTTTTTTTTACCTTTCAGGGTTAAATTTTCTAAGTGCATACATTTTACGCTGAAACATATTTCAAAAAATAGTAATGGTTACTCCCTTGGTAAAAATGCTAAGTACCTCTATTACTTTATATTTATTATGTGAGCAAACAAGGTTCTAACCCCATATTTTACACATAAAATAACTCTGAATTTATGTGAATTCAGTATGCTTGGCAATACCACAGAATGTAATGATCACATATAATGAGTATATAAGAAATAAGAACAGATATCTTGCATTCCATAGTGACAAATGGGACATCCAAACAATTTAAATGACATATTATGTACTTTTCTGGAGAAGTTCTTTAATTTTTGCTAATTTATGTTATTACCTATTAGTTGACAATGTATAAAGTCTTTAGAAATGTAGTCTTGCAAGTTTCGCAGGAGAACTTCTGTGAAGTTTGGAAAGTAGAAGGCAAGGTACTGGCGGAAGTAAAGTTGTGAGGCGGCATCGTGAGTCGTGTCGGGATAGCACAGTCGGTAGTGCGCTTGTCCGCAAAAGGCAAAGGTCCAAGATTCGAGTCCCGGTTCCAGCACACAATTTTAATTTGCCAGGAAGTTTCGTTTTATAAAGTCTTTATTTATGCAGTTTTTCCTTAGAATTTACAACTTGAAATCTGAAAATATATATAATTTTTGAGATGGGTGTGACCTTGTTTTGACATCACTTATGAATTAAGTTACATTTTTCTAGAAAATCTGTGCATCTTTTTTTCGGACTTCAGAACTTTTACTTTCTAAAGTTGAATAAGAAATCAATACAGGAGAAATTACACTAAGCTTTTCAAATGTACATATTTTTAATTTGTGAAACATTTTTATTACTGTGACGAGTGTGACTTCATAAAACTATCTGAACTTACCTGAATCTCAACAATGGAAGATAGGTAAAAACTAACCATAAAGGGGTTCGCCGAGTTGCTGACAGACACGGAAATAGATAATCACATTCACACAACTTAAATTTTCGGCCATGGCCTTCGTCAGAGAAAGAAACTCGTACATTCACGCTATCACTCAGACAACTATACACACACAACTATCATGTCTGGCCACTCCAGTGACACAAGCACCTAGACTGTGAGTGAGGTGGGAGTGGAGGGGGAAGGATGCTGGGTAAAGGTGGAGATGGAAAGTTCCACGTTGCATGATGGATTTTAAAGGCTCTGATAGGACTGAATTCGAATTGCAGCAATGAATAAAGAGAAGGGAAGGGGCGGAAAATGATATAAGATAAGTGTAGAGGAGTGTGGGGAGCGAGTGGCGGGATTTGAAATGATAAGAATAATAAGTAAAAATAAAGTCAGGAAGAAAAGTTAGGGAAAAAAGGAAAAATTAAAGTTAGGAAAAAAGGTAAAAAATAAAGTTAGGTAAAATAGAAAAGAAAAAAAAGTAAAAATAAAATGTAATTAATTAAGGAGATATTGTACGTGGTGGCACACAGTTGTAAGGAAGACACAGGATAATGGGCAGAGAAGGAAAAGAGGGGGGGGGGGGGGGGGGGCACAAGATGTTAGGCATAGGGTGCAGGTAGGGGAAGTTATCTTAGGTTGAGGCCATCCCTGCAGCCTATGCCTAACATCTCCCCCCCCCCCCCCCTTTTCCTTCTCCACCCATTATCCTGTATCTTGTATCTTCCTTACAATATCCCCATAATTAATTACTTTTTATTTTTACTTATTTTTTACTTTTTCCTATTTTTCTTAACTTTATATAATTTCCTTTTTTTCCTAACTTTATTTTTTCCTTTATTTCCTAACTTTATTTATCCTTATTATTCTTATCATTTCAAATCCCCACACGCCCTCCACACTCCTCTAACACCTCCCTTTTATCCTTTCCTATCCCTTCCTTCCTCTTTATTCATTGCTGCAATTCAAATTCCTGCCTATCAGAGCTTTTAAAATCAATCATGCAATGTAGAACATTCCATCCCCACCTCTACCTGGCATCCTTTCCATTCCACTCCCCACCTCACTCACAGTCTAGATGCTTGTTTCGCTGGAGTGGCTGGACATGATACTTGTGTGTGTATAGTTGTCTGAGTGATAGCGTGAATGTATGAGTTTCTTTTTCTGACGAAGGCCATGGCCGAAAATTTAAGTTGTGTGAATGTGATTATCTATTTCTGTGTCTGTCAGCAACTTGGCGAGCCTCTTTACAGTGAGGGTTTTAATAATGATATTTGTAACTGATACTACCATAGTTCTTCCATAGGAAAAATATCATTAGAATTTTTTTTACACCAGGCTTTTTTGTTTATTGGTTACAAATACTTTCAAGAAAGCCATTTGAACTGAAACTGGCCCTTTTTATTCACTGGGAGTGATGGAGACAGTTTTATAAAACCAATAGAGAATTTTCCTATTCATTTGAGCTTTGCTGCATTTTCAGGGTTGCATTTCTAGAACAATCTTTATGAAATAATTAATGCAGTGCCATGGATGGAGATACTTTTCTCAGTTTTGACAGATTGCAATGCAGACTTGACTGTTCTTCCCATTAAAAGATGATTTACACCCTTTAGTTCAAAATGATGCTTGGCTGTAGTATGGGGTTTGGATGACTGTCCTTCCATCTCTCTTTCAATACTGATCTGTTTATGACTATTTTCTTTGTAGGGACATAAAGTGCTTGAAACTCCAAATCATGTTGTGAAACAAGTGCAGAATTGATTATTGTTTTCCTTGCCTTTACTTGAATAAGTACTTTACATTTTATAATGATACCTATACTATTCATTGTTCCTTTGTCATGACACGTGTCAAAAAGGCAAAACCTTCCACTATTCCATCACACCAAAATCCTCTCTCATGAAACACAGATTCAGTAGCTATATTCTGTTTTTGAACTAATATTTAACAATGGAAAATGCAGATTGGAATGTCAATAATAGAGGATAGATAATGACTCACTAATAGTCTGTCTCTTTTGGATCCTGTCATGCTTCACAGTCTCTGATTTGAAGCCCCTTTTTCTTGGGGCTTAAATTTGAATATCATCCATACAGTAGAAGTTTATAGCTATATCCTTTAGCTCCTGTTTATCCGTCATTTACTGGTCTGCTTTCTTTCACTATTTTTCTACATATTTCTGGCAAGAGTTCCATTATAAGTTTTTTAATAACAGCGATTTTCTTGTTTGGACTTTTAGACAGCAATTTTGTACACTGCAACACACCTTTAGCAAGTTATTGTGCACCTTTGTAGAGTCCTACTGGAGATAATGTCATTGACAATAGCATAGTAGTTTCAATTATAAAAAGAAATGTTTCTTTAAATGACATTGCCTTTCTCTATCATTTAGCCTTTTCAACTTATATATTTCTGTTTGTTTCTACACAATTACCTATTTTATTTTCACATATTATTTTATCTCATCAGCATTCTTGTTGTAAGTAGATGTTCTTTCCACTGCTTTTCATCTTTATTAATCCTTTCACAAGACATCCTCTTCCTCTCTGGAGAATTAATGTAACACTGTCTATAAATATCTGTGTACCATAATTGTTTAGGAGGGAAAATTCTGCAGGTGAATATTGTAATTTTAGTCAGTTATTATAAATCACATGTTTGTAAATCCATGGGACTTAATTACTGTGGTTATCAGTCCCTAGGCTTACAAACCACTTAAACTAACCTAAAGACAACACACACACACACACACACACACACACACACACACACCATGCTCGAGGGAGGACTCGAACCTTCAATGGGAAGCAACTGCGCAATCGACAGCAAGGCGCATTAGAGCAATCAGCCATTCACTGCAGCTCAGTTATTATAACAGGACAGAACAACACAATCACAGTGTGCTACTCTTAACAAGTGTTACAGCCATCACATAACAATATTACTAAAAATTTCCGATTTATTGTGGAAACCCAATGTTTAGTCCCCGACTGCGGAGGACATTTTCAAGGGGGATTGTGGCACTTTTGAATGTCTGATGCACACCCTGGCTCACTACTGACTGAAGCCAAACTCCGTTTACAAGGGCTTGCGCACAGAGATGTTACGTCAGATATTTTTTATATGCTCGCACAATTTGCCAGTGCCGATTGCCGTCGTCTGTTAATATCGTCCCATGGTGGAAGACTGTTACATTTCTTCTTCAACACCAGAATCCAGATTTCATTTAGTTTCATGCCCTCCTCCATCCTATTGAAATTATTGGCATGTTTTACAATTGCTATAGACTCTGCACAGTCTTCCGTGGTATCCATTTGTGACTGCTAAAACCTGAGTCTTATCAAATTGAATAAGGTGGTCCCCTGGTTGAAAAACATGTTTAGCAACAGCTGATGTGTAAATCTCTCCCCTTCTGCAGTTCCCCTTGTGCTCTTCTAGTCGTTTTTTTACTGTTCTTTTTGTGATACCCACATATATGTCTCCACAGCTACACGGACTCCTATAAATTCCTGCTTTTTCCATCGGTTTGTGATTTCAGGTGATCCTGTATCTTCTGAGTAGGTTTGTAAATAATGGCAACATTCCGTTTCGTCAAAATTTTACCGATGTGGTCAGTGATGTCCTTAATAAAAGGCAGGAAGACTTGGATTTCACAGGAACCTTTTTATCATTTTCAATTCTATGTGTGAGTCTCAACACTCTCCTTATCTCTGTGGACGAATAGCTATTCTTAAGTAAAGCAGTAAGGTGTTTCAATTCCGCGTTGAGTAATCCTGGTTCGCAGATGTTCCTTGGTCTGTCCGCCAACATCTTTATAATGCCCCACTTTTGCTGTGGGTGGTGGTTTGAATCCCGGTGCAGATAAGAGTTTGTGTGTGTGGGCTTCCGATAAACTGTCTGGTCCAATCTGCCATTCCCCTTTTTGAAAACTGACATGTCAAGAAAACTTAGTTTTCTGTCTGCTTCCGTCTCCAGTAATGCTTTACTTTCTTCATGTAGGGAGGTTCTTCTGTGTATAGAGGTGGAGTGATAGGGAAAGCATGGAGGGGAGGAGCTACAGTCGAGCACCAACAGCTGAGCCTGCAGAAGCAGCATTGATTACGTTGTGGCCAGAAACATGCCTAAATAACGAATATTATCAGCTATTGTCAGTACGATAAAGGAAGGGGAAGAACAGAACGGCTGAAAACTGGACCGCCTTCCAATGCAATGCCAACTATAGTAAATTATTTATGTCTTACTCATTTTTACTTTTATATAAATAATATAGTGAGGACAGTTTACTACTCACCGCAAAGACGTGGCGACGAGCTGCGACAGGCACATACAAAAGACACACACATACAACACATTCAGCTATCGGCCATGGCCTTCTTCAGAAATAGAGCACTCACACAATCACACAGGCACACAACACAGTCATACAACCATCACCTCCGACTGCCACACTTCGAATCACGCTCTGCAGCGAATCGGGGACGGGAGGGGAGGGGAGGGGGAGGGGATAGAAAGGTTACGTCACGGTGGTGGGGATGTGTTAGATAGGAATAACGAGATGCAGCTTAGGAATGGAGTGGGGAGGCGGGTGAGGGGAGAAAATAAAATAAAATAAAGTAAAGTAAAATAGAGTAAAATAATTCATGTACACTGCAAGTGCACAAGACCACATACACACACATACACATGCACACACACACACACACACACACACACACACACACATATACACACACACACACACGATCACACATTCACACACCACTCAAATCAGGCGAGGTTTGGGATACAGAGGTAGGAACTGTAAGGTACGGAAAAAAAAAAAAAAAAAAATATATATATATATATATATATATATATATATATATATATATATATATATATATATATACATATATATATATATAAATAAAAATAAAAATAGAAAAGAGACGACCCACCAAAAGGACCGGCTCGTCGAGAGAAACAAACAAAATCACACACAAACACACACACAAGCCCCCGCCACCACCGGCAGCTTCTTCATGAAAAAGAGGAAAAAAGGGGAGGAAAAGGGAAGGATATGGGTTCCAAGGAAGTGGAAAAGGAGCCACTCCAATCCCAGGAGTGGAAGGACCCACCTTAGGGGAAAAAAAGGAAGGCAAACAAATACACACACACCCAGACACATCGAAACGCAAACACACCTAGGTGTGTTTGCGCTTCGACACGTCTGAGTGTGTGTGTATCTGCTCACCCTCCCCTCCCTCCCCCAAGGCAAGTCCCTCCACTCCCGGGACCGGAACGACTCCCCCTCCACCCCCCCAAAACCCACATCCTTCCCTTTTCCTCCCCCCCCCTCCTCCCTCTCCCGAAGAAGCGCACATGCACGGGCGCACATGCAGGCTTTCGCCGCCACTGGCGGCTTCTTCGGGAGAGGGAGGAGGGGGGGGGGGGGGGAGGAAAAGGGAAGGATGTGGGTTTTGGGGGGGTGGAGGGGGAGTCGTTCCGGTCCCGGGAGTGGAGGGACTTGCCTTGGGGGAGGGAGGGGAGGGTGAGCAGATACACACACACTCAGACGTGTCGAAGCGCAAACACACCTAGGTGTGTTTGCGTTTCGATGTGTCTGGGTGTGTGTGTATTTGTTTGCCTTCCTTTTTTTCCCCTAAGGTGGGTCCTTCCACTCCTGGGATTGGAGTGGCTCCTTTTCCACTTCCTTGGAACCCATATCCTTCCCTTTTCCTCCCCTTTTTTCCTCTTTTTCCTGAAGAAGCTGCCGGTGGTGGCGGGGGCTTGTGTGTGTGTTTGTGTGTGATTTTGTTTGTTTCTCTCGACGAGCCGGTCCTTTTGGTGGGTCGTCTCTTTTCTATTTTTATTTTTATTTATATATATATATATATATGTATATATTTTTTTTTTCCGTACCTTACAGTTCCTACCTCTGTATCCCAAACCTCGCCTGATTTGAGTGGTGTGTGAATGTGTGATCGTGTGTGTGTGTATATGTGTGTGTGTGTGTGTGTGTGTGTGTGTGTGTGTGTGTGTGTGTGCATGTGTATGTGTGTGTATGTGGTCTTGTGCACTTGCAGTGTACATGAATTATTTTACTCTATTTTACTTTACTTTATTTTATTTTATTTTCTCCCCTCACCCGCCTCCCCACTCCATTCCTAAGCTGCATCTCGTTATTCCTATCTAACACATCCCCACCACCGTGACGTAACCTTTCTATCCCCTCCCCCTCCCCTCCCCTCCCGTCCCCGATTCGCTGCAGAGCGTGATTCGAAGTGTGGCAGTCGGAGGTGATGGTTGTATGACTGTGTTGTGTGCCTGTGTGATTGTGTGAGTGCTCTATTTCTGAAGAAGGCCATGGCCGATAGCTGAATGTGTTGTATGTGTGTGTCTTTTGTATGTGCCTGTCGCAGCTCGTCGCCATGTCTTTGCGGTGAGTAGTAAACTGTCCTCACTATATTATTTATTCCAACCTGGACTTTCCATTATTATATTTTACTTTTATATAAAAAATAGACGAATATTACTCACCAGGCGAAGGAGCACAGGTGTAACAGCATCACAAATAAATAAATGAATACACACACACATACACAAACGCTAGCTTTCGCAGCCTAGCTGCTTCATCAGGCAGAAGGGAAGGAGAGGGAAAAGGAAATGATGAGGGTTTTAAGAAAGGGGGTAAGGAACCATTCCAATCCCGGGACAGGAAAGACTTACCTTGGGGGAAAAATGGAGGGTAAACAAATGCACACACACCCACACATTCACACACAGCCTAGGTGTACTTGTGTCTGTGTGAATGTGTGTTTTCTACTATATCATCCTGTTGTGTGATGGATAATAGCCACTAATGTTACAGAAATGCATCCTGTTATAAAGTGGTCCACACAGAGGCTTCATACTGCACACTAATATTATACATTAAACCACTACATGGAGCACAAAGAAAAATCCACAATTTTGTACCATCCAAGCATAACTGAACACCAATTACATCATACTAGGCTACATAATATCAAGTAAAGAAAAACATTGATCAGAAATATTAAAATTACATCATCTTAAAACACAGGAAGAAATTAAATTGAAGTGAGGGAAAAACAGGTGAGAGGGAGTGTTGAAGGATGGAGGGGGGATGCTAACAGAGTTGTAAAGGGAGAGGAACCGCCAAGCACTGTACAACATATAAACTTACATTGACCTTCCACATTTAGCATAAAAAAAAAATTAAATAAAAAAAAAAAAATAAAAATAAAAAAAACCCTTGGTTGCTGTTGTGGTCTTCAGTCTCGAGCTGTGGTGTTTTATGTAGGATTTTCTAGGGGCATTCATAGAAAGATGGATAAGAAAACTAAAAACAGCAAAAGAAAACCAAAAGGTAGCAAAATAACTGCTATACAGAAATATTATCCTAGTCAAATAGACATTGACCCTTGCATTAATTCCTAGCAAGCTGAAAATTTGCATAAACATTTGGGATACCAAGCATAAGCTCCATCTCTAATGACCAAGCTGTCGACGGGACGTTAAACCCTAAGCTTGCTTCCTTTTCCAGTGCAAACAAAAATAAAGACAATGAAACACTGACAAAACATAACAGCTTATCAGTTAACACTTTTGCTGCGGCTGACGCTATCCTACAATGAGCACGGACGCTTATAAGCATCAGCTGCAGTGGACGCGTTAAAGAACAAACAGTTAACAGCACTACAGTCACTTGGTAATCGACTGATGACCAAGCAGTCTAGTCTCCTCTAAACAACAACAACAATAACTTGGCAATCCAATCCATTGGAAGAAAAAATTAAAATCAGAATGGATGTGAGAGTTCATGAAAAAAAAAAAGTTTCAGTTATACTTTAATTCCCATTCTGGTGACTTTGTGTGATAATGTTGGCAAAAGATACTGAATACCACCAAACATGTGACAATGGAATTAGCCAATCACACAACAACACAGTTATGTCGTGAAATCTTTGTTGTACGAGGGCAATTACTTTTACTGAGCAGACAAGGGTACATAAAAGACTGTGTGAATATATAGAGCAGGAAAAGTATACTTTATTTACTTCATGGTACACATGAAACACTATCCAAGTGATACTGAGTGGTTCGGGTTTCTAACACTCCAGCTTGGCAAATATTTTCTATAACATTGTTGAAGTTGAGAACATAATCACATGAGCTCACTGGAGAAAGTAAAATTTTACCAGAATTACAACAGCACAAGCTTGGGTCAATTGAAGATCAGGATATCAACCATCACCTTTGATGAATGGCGAAGTTAACAGCATTTATTTGGGAACAGAAATTGCTACCATATCATGATTCAGAGAAGTACATCCAGAACCACTAACTACATGGGTGTAACAGTCTGCTTTAGGTAATGTAAATTGACCACTTTTATTCTGTAATATTTTCCGTTCCTATGACATCATTGGTCAAAACCGAAGGGGCAATCATGTCATAAGCTGTTAGCCTACCTAAAATTCCAGAGAATTGTGGTAAATATTTATGACAAATTATAATCTGCAGATAAAAAGCTCCTTAAGTGTTGTAGAAAATCAGGCTGGTAGCAGCTATTATAAGTCTGCGTAGCGAAGAAGGAAGGAAAACCATGGTAAAGCACCCGATAAGGTGGTAAAATTATACTTATATACTTGGTAGTCTAGTATGTTGATGTCAGTAACAACCTTTGAATGCTCTTTGTAAACTCAATAATAGGTTAAATTGTACCATGCTTCTCACCGGTGCTGCACTGGTTATGTTGACACCAGTGGTAATGATGGCAACTCAGATGACCATTAAATGTTTTTTCGTGACAACTGCAATTAAAACGAAGTTTTTTCTTTTTTCTTTTTTTTTTTTTTTTTTTTTTTTTTTTTTTTTTTTTTTTTTTTTTTTTTTTTCCTGAATGGACAAAGGTACATACAAGAACCTGTTGACCATAGAGAAGGTACAGTATTAAATTTGCTGCAAATGAAATGAGCAGCATTAACATTTACTCTGAAGCTCGTGAAAAATATTTACGCAATTGTACACTTCATTGTTCACCTGTTGCCAACATAAGCACTGGAGCCCAGTGAGAAGCATTGTAAAATTTTACCGAATAATAGGGAAAAATGTTTCTTGTTGGCTGTGAAACAAATAATTAATGCTGTTCCTGCTCTACAGTTGACAGGTTCTTTTATATACACTTACATCATCAGAACAAATTCTCAATTGTTTATTAAAGCTTATGAGACTTAACTGTGGGGGGGGGGGGGGAGGGAGGGGGGGGAAGTCATCAGTCCCTAACATACAAACTACTTATAAACTAACTTATACCAAGACAAAAGCACAAACATCTAAACCCGAGGAAGGATTCGAACTCCCGATGGGTAGAACAAATTCTGATTGGGACAAGATGGAGAAGAAAAATGTCCTCATACTTTTCATGAGATTCTTCAGGATACTTGCCTTTGAAGCAATTTTTGGAAAACCACAGAAACTTAAAACTATATGGAGATTTCAACCAGTAACTTGAAAACAGAAACTGTCCAGTGTCTTCACACTGCTCAACAAGGCATAAATGACAGAAATGGAAACAGTATCTAATAATGCAAACAGCTTGCAACCCAGCACAAAGACAACTGTCAGAACACAGCAGCTGGAGATTATAGTCGTGTTACTGAGATGAGCCTTTTTGACTGTATTAAAGAGAATGTGTGTTCTGTACTGACTAAATTGTGTGTGTGTGTGTGTGTGTGTGTGTGTGTGTGTGTGTGTGTGTTCCTGACTTTTACGTGACTGTTTGTGGCTCTACAATCACCTTTGCAATGAGTTGCAAGCTAATTGTAGCTGGTTGCATGTCTGTGAAGTGTGCCTGCACGATTGTACGAATGAGAGTATATCTTTTTCTGATGAATGTTGCAGCCAAAAGCTGAGTTGCACATATGTTTGTGTGTGTGCATGTGTGTGTGTGTGGGGGGGGGGGGGAGGGGGCATTAATACCATGCTGTAAATCACCTCTTTTACATGTGGCATCATCTGGGAAATATTTTGCTTCCTGTCCTGGCAGTCTCAAGCAATTATGTTGACGGCATTGTAGGAAATCTTTGCCAAGATTTTACTATAAGAAATCCAAAGCACACAGAATTATTTGATTAGTGTTTACCATGCAATACATAAATAATACTGTCCCTCCTCTATGATTGATGGGTTCTTGTATGAACTCTTGGCCATTCAATAAAAGTAACTGCCCTCATAAAACAAAGATTTAATGGCAAAACATTTGTTCTGTCATAAGACTGGCTAATGCCAATCGCATATGATTGCTGGCATTCAGCAACCTTTTGCAACATTATCGCATAGATTCACCAGGGTTGGAAGTAAAATTTAACCATTATCATTTCTTAATTGACATATATCTACAATTAGGACCAACCAGAAATGTGAAAACATTGTTTAATTTGTATAAACTCTTGGATGAAGACATGCTATCTAGCTTATTCTTTTCCTTGCTCATTAGTTGTAACAAGCTATTGGCATATACCTTCAACAGATGTACATCAGAATCTGTATTTCCAGTGATAGAATGCACAACACTGTCCTAGAGTCTCATCAGTAGAGGAAAAGATAAAATCTGCATGACGTAGTCTTCTTCTCAATAGTGAACCAGTAAATAGAAACAACAATCAATTATACATTACAGAATTGTTTATTAATAACGAGCAACAAACATAAAAATGGTTAGGAAACAATATACAATGTTACATACAATAACTGCAGTATTAAAAACTCAAAAAAGTATCAAGTGTCCAACCCAGCTTCATCAGTGCTCTATAGTAACAAGTTATAAATTAATGAACTCATCAATTTACACAAACTTAGCATGTTACTAAAGAAAAGAAAAAAATATATATTATAAAGTATCTTCTTTGGGGGTATATTTGAGGTATTGGAAAGGCAATAAATTGTGCAAGCAAAACAGAAGTTTTTACATGCGAAATTAGCTTTTCAGTAAATATGTGTAGCAAAGTAATATAGTATCCTTACAGTACCTACAGGAATACAGACTGGAAGAAACAAAATATTAAGAAAACAAGCTAGTGCAATATTGTTTTTGGTACTATACATTTCCATACCGTACATTTACCTGCGTACGTTCTCCCCTTGTATTCATTCCACAGCCTTCAATTATTGCTCTTGGCAAGATATCTGGAACTGAAATCAGTTTAAATTCTCTTGACAGCAGTTCCCTCACAGTATATCGAACAAGAGCATGTTCAAGTTCAGCAAGCTGACCACGAAAGCAGTAGCCTCTGTGCCCTGTAAATACCGTCAAGTTTTCTGTTCGTAAAGTCCGATTTTCTGTGGTAATTTCACTGAATTCTCTCGCCTTAAATGGGAAACTTGGTTTGACTCCCTGAATATTAATAACTTTCGGCTCCTCGCCGTATTGTGACAAGGAAGGGAAGGACTTATTAGGTATGAGC
The DNA here is from genome assembly GCA_026315105.1 of Locusta migratoria. NCBI lineage: Eukaryota > Metazoa > Arthropoda > Insecta > Orthoptera > Acrididae > Locusta > Locusta migratoria. The sequence continues at coordinate 42,644,918 of CM048747.1, forward strand.
AATGCTTCTTCTTCAAATTCTTTCTTCAGTTTTAACAGTTCATCGTTTTTATCAGATGGCAGTGAACTGATTCGCTTGTGCAACTCAAGAACACGGTTAATATTTCCAACACCTTTTCTATTTCTTATATTATTTTCAATTTCAGTTTTGTTATCCGTATTACAAAGATAGTCTATATCCAATTCAGGCTTTGGTATTTTAAGCAATGGCTCCACATTAGCACTACAGGGTGTCGAAAATTGTTTGAAAACTTTTATAGCAAGTAGTGGTTTACACAGTCCTAACCTCATCACACAGGCCAGCTGCCTGTACTGAAAGACAGCGCCAGGCATTGTTATTTGTGTACGCTAGTGGACACAACAGCAACACTCAATTCCTACTTGCTCATCTAATTTCTGTCATAGTGCTATTTTAATAACAAAACATTTTTCCCGCTACAGTGTTTACAAATTACTGTTCTTTAAACGTCGATAAACTATCGATTAATCGATATTTTGCGCGCTGTCGACAGTCTTTGTAATTTGCTTCAACTATCGATAATTTTTATAAAGTGGCCTGTAAACGACCAAAGATGTTTGGCAAACCTCACGTGAATGATGAGAAATGTGACTGTGATTCGCGAGATTTCACTCCAATAGCTCGTTGTTTCACTCTCACCAGGTGCTTGTTGTGCCTGGCAGACCAGTGGATTGAATGGCTTGCTTGATAGCTGTGATTGGTCCCTCGTCTTGCTACTAACCAATCAGCCACCACCGCATGGGTTTGTTTTGAACTATACGCACATGTTTTCTTTGTGTGAATAAGTAGCTAACAGCAGAGTTTTCAGAATCAGAAATGGCCTTAAGGAGCGTGTCCACTAAGAAGTAAACTTCCTCAAGTCGCTTGCAGAAGCTACTTCTGCTAGTTCTTTGGACGTGGAAATACCTCTAGCAAGTTGACTTGCGCAAGTTCCCGCAAGTTTCGTGAGCTTGCAAAAGTAGCTTCGGCAAGTTAGTGAAAATGGCTCAAAAAAACTTGCTGCAATTACTTGCTGGAGTTTCAAGTTGCTGAAAGTTTTGTTAAACTTGCAGAAGTTTTGTTTACGAGATGTCAGTAGTTAAATACGTGTGGTCAAGTGAAAAAACGCGTTGTTTAATTGAGAGAGTGGTGCTTTTTTGCGTTGTGGGACACACAACACGTGGATTTCAAAAACCGGCTGAGAAAACAAGAAGCTTTGGAAAAAATTGCGTCGGAGTTTGCCACGACAGAGGCGGAAACCCGAAAAAAATCCACAATTTGCGGACGCAGTACGGACAGGAAGTAAATAAGTCGAAAAAACGAAAAAGTGGACAAAGATAGACGACTTGTATCAGAGCAAATGGTAATTTTTTGATGCGATGAAGTTTATGTTTCGCACATGTACCCCTAAGGAAACAGAGGATAATTTGGTAAGTGAAACAAATTTAATATTCTCCAAATAGTATTTATTACTTTCATTATCATAATATATATGTTTACATACACATAACAACTCAATTGAAATTTAAAGGTGCTTGTATTGCCATTCTACCTCCCCTTCTGTGGAAACAAAGTAATCTGTAAATTCATTGCGCACGTCCTTGGCTGACTGAGGCGAATTACGCACATTTGAGGGTTCCAGCGGAATGGGTTCTGTCCCTGTGTCTCTTCGCCATTCGCGTTGACTTTGTAGATCTTGAGAATCAAATGTGGCAGGTGGGGCATACATGGAATTGCTACTATTCTCCTCTAGTAAAAAGTTGTGGAGAGCGCAAATAGCTTTGACAATTTGCCTCGATTTTTCTTGGTTTAGGAGAATTTGCGTTCGTAGTACTCGAAAACGTGAGCATATCAGTCCAAAAAAATTTTCATATACATTTCTTGCTCTCGAGAGGCGATAGTTAAACACCCGATTTTGTGCTGGTTGGCCTCGAAATGGGTAGGGCTTCATAAGATAATTTTTCAGGGCAAATGCATCGTCAGCAACAATGACATATGGTGTTTGTACATTTCTACCTGGTAATGTCCGTGGAGCTGGTGAATTCAATGTATTAGACTCAACGCACTCTGCCAGCTTGCAATTGTTGAAGACCCCACCGTCAGATACTCTACCATTAGTGCCTACATCAAAGTACAAAACTCTGTAATCAGGTCCAATTAGTGCTAATAGCACAATACTGTGGGTGCCTTTGTAATTGAAGTACACACTGCCTTCTTTCTTGGGTGCCTGTATTACTATATGTTTTCCGTCCATAGCGCCAATACAGTTTGGAAAGTTCCATCTATTTTCGAAACCATTGGCGATTTGTATCCATTCTTCTTCTATTGAAGGTACCTAAAATCATAGAAAACCAAATGATATTTGAAATTTATTCCTTTGAAGAGACATACTACATTAAATATATATTTATTTTAGTCTCCAGAAAACACCAGCCAGGAGCATGAGCCAGATTGTGCAGAAATTGAAATACGAGCAAATACTCCTAGTACTTCTAAACGAAAGAAGACAAGTGAGGGAAGCACAGATGCTATTTTAAACAGGGCAATTGAAGCCATGCAGAGGCCTGTTGATGACCATCAGGTGTTTGGCGATTATGTAGCATCTGAGCTACGGTCACTAACCCAAACACCCAGTAAAACAAAAAAATAAAAAAAAAAAAAAATAAAAAATAAAAAAAAAGGCTTATACAGCAGGCAATACTGCAAGTATCAGAAGAGGACAATAATGTCAATGCTTCATGAATGTCAGCTAATTTTATGTGCCCACAAACTGAAGAGATTATTATTTTTGCTGATACTCCTGAAGTACATGATTCAAAAGGTAATGGTTCTGTAAATTTTCTGCTTAATCGAATTAACTGAGTGAGTTTAGAAATATCAAAATACTAACCTTCAAATATTCTCTTTTCCAACATTCAAACAGGGCCACAGAACAGTTCATGACGATTCTGGAGATTGTGCACACAGGGACTCTGAACAAATACATAAGAGAGTTCAAACTGTCTCCTAAAATGCAAAAATAATGGCATTAAGTTTTAAATGTATATTTATGGACAATAAATATCTTTATAATTTGATATTTAAGTGTTTTATTCTCCTACCTGTTGCTAAAAATCGAAGGGTAATTAAAAGACGATCCTTTGGTGATATCGCTTGTCGCATTTTTATGTTTTGTTTCCGAATATCTGGTTCTACTACTGACAAGAGACGCTCAAAAGTTGCATATGACATTCTCAAGAAGTTTATAATCTGAGCAAATCCCTCTGAGTTCAGTTCATTAAAAAGTGTTTTTTGGAAACTTAAACTTGTGCGCCTCAGTATCCATTTCTTCACCCAAACACTTCGTTTTTTGTTAACTTTTTGTTCTTCTTCACGCTTTTTCTTTAGCAATAACAATGCAACAACTGTAGCGGCTGCTCTGGTTTGTGCACAAGACATTTTAAACAACTGCTTTTTTGTCTCAAGACGCCAACTCTAGTGTAAATACCTTCGCAAGTACTTGCAGCGAGTTCGTGAAATTAGCTTGCCAAAACGACTTGCAGAAGTAAACTTGCACAAGTTTTCATACTGGTGTAAATACCTGAGCAAGTACTTGCGGAAGTTACTTGCTAGTGGACACGCACCTTTAGTGAACGAAAGGAAATATACCTTACAATTTATTTCTCTGTACAGAGAATTTATGGAGCTGTTGAAGATACACAGCAGCAAATATATGGACAAAAATAAGAGATCGTCTGCCATACATCAAATGACTGAAACACTACGTCTTTGCAACCCGAGGATTGCAGAGGATGACGTTAAAAATAAGATTAACATTTTGCTTACTTGCTTTAGACGTGAAAATTGCAAAGTGAAGAAAAGCAAGGTTTCAGGCTCTTCCTCAGACAATGTTTACGTACCAGCTTTGTGGTTACTGTAACGAACTAAATTTTTTGGAAGATCAAGTTGAGGAAGCAGGAATAGGTCGCATACAAAGAAAGGTAATTTATATGGTAAATATTTATTTCGTATTTCCTCTGTTGTTACACAAATATTAGTGAAAATGAAATTAGGCTTACATTTATTGCCAACGAACTGCTCCTACTGTGTTGAAATAATCATAGAAATTGTCCCTAGTTTCCTTTGCCTGTAAAGTAGCATTTCCTGCTCTACTTCTTTGAAGCTCGACTGATTCAATGTGTCCATTCCTCCAATTTCCTGGCATTACAGTACATGTAACACAGTCTTCAGTGTCTACTTCTTCAGGTAGAATACTGTTCTGCTTCATTAACAAGTTATATAAATGGCAGCAAGCCAAAACAGCAGTTTTTGTTTTTTCTGGTGACAGAGTGATAGGTTTCCTGAAAATTTTGAATCTTGATGATAAAATTCCAAATACATTTTCCACGATGCGACGTGCACGTGACAAACGATAATATAAATCCTCCTTTCATTGTTTAACACATTTTGGTTGTATGGTTTCATGACATGTTGATGTAGCTGAAAGGCCTCATCACTCACAAAAACAAATGGAAATTTTTTTTTTCGTGTTGGGCAGTTCTTTTGGTGGTGGGATGTGTAGCTGGTTGTTTTGCAGTAGTGTCCAGAACGGGGTATTTTTCAATACTTCCCCATCAGAGATTCTTCCATTTGTCTCAACATCCACCATAACTAATTCATAGTTTGCATTGGCTATAGCCATTAACACAATGCTGTAGATCCCCTTATAGTTATAATAATATGATCCGGAATGCTCTGGTTTCTTTATATTTATGTGTTTCCCATCAATAGCACCGATGCAATTAGGGAAATTCCATCTTGTTTCAAAATCTTTTGCAATTTTCCTTCAACCATCTTCTGTATTTGGCAACTGAAATAAAGAAAGAAGAAGTGTTAATGTACAAAAATACAGTATACATAGAATCAATAATTATGTTTACTGCTTGAAAAATGTGTTCTGCCAAGTAGTTGCCATTGCAAATGTTCTACATGTCAAGTGATTAGTGTTTTTAGTTAAAATGTGGTGTTCGGTTGGGGAATGTGTGAACATAAATTGATCAGTTTGTAATGTAAAAAATAATATCACGTTTTAACAGAAGGCAGTTGACCAATGTTTTGAATCATATAAGATGACAAACTGACATCATGGGACAAAGTTGATAGGTGGTATCCTGGTCTTCAATTTACCTGGAATTTGCTTATATGAGTATAGAAATGGGATAAACATATAATGAATGACTTAGTTGAATGTTAGGTAAATGCTGTTATTCATTTAGAATGCTCAAACATTGATTCAGTGGCGAAACAATAATTAATGGGTAGTGTACTGGATACACTATGATGAATAACTACCCAGTACATGCCACATTAACTGAATAATTCACAGATCACTTGATACATTCAGTGTGCACAATAGTAGAGCCCAAACAATACTCAAAGGCCCGCATAGGCTATCTGAACCTCAGCTCAAAGATATTCCACTCCAGGTAGAGTCGATCTTGACGTCGCCACAGAGCCCCCCCCCCCCCCCCTGCAGTGCGGAGCACATCTGAGACTGGATCACGGTGCCGGGCCGAAGGCCGATCACAGGGGAGAGGGAAAACATAGTCTCTATGCCAAGCAGGCGCAATGACTCTGTGGCCGGCACAAGTGTAAGTGGTAGGTGAGTGTGTGACAGGTGAAGTAGAAAAGAAGAGGATGAAAAGGGTGCCGGTAGCATCAATGAAACACTCGACGTTCGATGGATCACCGGTCGAGAGAAGGCTTTCGGAAAAGAGGAGGGAAAGGTTTTGTTCATGAGGTTCGTTGGAAGAGTCAGGAGAGATGTACATAATGAAGATTTGATTATCATTCAAAACGACAGAGATGTTGGAAGGGGGGTAGGCAGAAACGTCTTCTGAGAAGAAGTGAGGGGGAAGGTGTGCTGGGGAAAAATAAGTTAAGGGGGAGGAAGGTAACTCAGCCCTCAGACTCAGCAGGGGTTCGCCCTTCTGCAGAGGCATGTCGTCCCGTGGCGTGCAAGGGGGGAACCGGAGTCGAAGGTAACATCAGGCATCGGTGTAGTGTCGACTGCGGCGTCTGGGAGCTGAGAGGAGACGGTCCAAGCAGGCTTCAGGTGGCTCTTAGACACTGTCGTCGTCTTCCTGTCAATGATGATGTCGAAGTGTGATGGACCTTGGCGTATGACCGAGAAGGGACCACGGTACGGCGGTTGTAGTGGAGGGTGAACTGAATCCTGCCGTAGCATCACTGCAGCACACGTTTCTAAATCCCTACGCACAAAGGTACCTGGGCGGACATGAATGAAGGTTTGAGAGGTACAGAGTGCTCGCACTGTAGTCCTGATTTGCTCAATGAATTCAGGGTATGAGCTAATGGTAGGGGCCATGTCCTCAGAGACGAATTCTTCTGGCAACTTAAAGCATTCACTGTACAAAAGCTCAGCGGTGGAGCATCCTAAGTCCTCTTTGAATGAAGTTCAGAGACCCAGGAGTACCCAAGGAAGGGCGGTAGTCCACGATTCTGAATGGCACATGAGTGCAGCTTTCAGGGTAGGATGCCACCGCTCTACCAACCTGTTGGGTTGTGGGTGGTAGGCGGTGGTATATATCCATGATGTGCCACAGAGATCGCACAACTTATCGAAAAGCACCACCTCGAACTGCCGACCCTGATCGGTAGTGATCATAGTAGGGCAGCCGAAGTGAGCAATCCAACAAGATACAAATGTGGAAGCAACCGTAGTGGCAGAAATATCCGATAAGGGTGTGGCCTCCACCCAGCGTGAATCCCGGTCAATGCATTTGAGCAAGTATCGGAAGCCTTCAACACTGGGAAGAGGGCCCACCAGGTCAAGGTGTACGTGAGTGAAACGATCAGAGTGGATACTGAAGGAGCCAAGGAGTGGGTGGCAATGTAGGCCAACCTTGGCACATTGGCACGGAATGCAAGAGTGGCACCACTCATGACCGAAGGCCAAACAAAGCGTTCCGTGATAAAGTGAGTGGTGGCTTGTGCACCTGGATGGGCGAGACCATGAAGCTCGTCGAAGATCACGCGCTGAAAATTTGTGGGGACTAGTGGGCCGCACAAGCCCGAAGATGTGTCACACCACAATGCAGTAGGCGCGCCGGGTATGTTTTTGCACTCCAAAACTAAAGAATGCTCACCGGATTTGAGCAAGGTCGAAATTGAATCATCGCTCGACTGGGCCTTGGCGAGCTCGTGGAAGTCGATGACAGAAGAGATACCAGTGAGCCGCGAGAAATAATCAGCGACCAAATTGTCAGAGCCACGGACGTACTGTACGTTGCTCGTGTACTGAGAGATCAGATCAAAATGCCTGTAGTGACGTGGAGGTGGGTCAGCTGGAGGATTTTTGAGGGCGTGTGCCAGAGGTTTATGGTATGTGTATATAGTTAGTGGCCGACACTCAATATCTTCTCTGAAATACTTGACCGCCTCGTATACAACAAGAAGTTCGCGGTCGAAAGCAGACCACTTGGCTGGGTGACAACTTTTTAGATAAAAACTTCAATGGCTGTGACACCTCACCACAATGCTGCTGTACCACCACCCCGATCGACACCTCACTGGCGTCAGTGGTAATGGAAAGGGTGGCATTGGGGGAGGGATGAGCCAAAGTGATTGCTTTTGCTAACGCCGTTTTCAAAGAGTCAAATGCAGTTTGCATCTCCACCGTCCAAAGGATGGGATGATCCCTTGTAGTGTTAAGGCCGCTCAAGGCATCTGTGAGAGGTGTTTATAGTTCAGCAGCCTTTGGGATATGACGACGAAAAAAATTTATCATGCCCAAGAAGCGTCGTAGTTCATAATAAGTTGCAGGCGGGGGAAGTTTCTGCACAGTTTCAACCTTTTCATCAGTGGGGCGAATGCCATCTGCTGACACGATATGTCCCAGGAAAATAACAGACGACTGTCTGAAAACACATTTGTCTTTGTTGGTCACAACACCATGCGAATCAAGGACACTAAACAGTTCGGATAAGTGTTTTTCATGCTCCTCTGGAGATTTTGAAAAAATCAAAATATCGTCCAGATATGCGTAACACTGTGGCAGAGGGCGAAGAAGGGAGTCTAGGAACCTCTGCCATGTCTGTGCGGTGGTTTTTAATCCATAAGGCATATATACATATTCAAATAAGCCAAAGGGAGTAATGATGGCCATTTTTGGAATGTCCAGTTCGTGCATTGGAATTTGGTGATAAGCCTTCTTGCAGTCAACGACGCTGAAAGTGGCCGCGCCTGCAAGTTGGCTAGCAAAGTCTTGGATATTTGGCACAGGATAGCTAACAGTGATTGTCCTATCGTTCAACTTCCTGTAATCTCCACATAAACGATAGGTACCGTCCTTTTTCGGCGTAAGGTGAATAGGATATGCCCATTCGCTAGAGGAAGGTCGCACAATGCCGGCCTCGAGCAGTTCACCAATAATGTTTTTTGCGATTTTGACTTTATGCGGATTGAGGTGGCGTGGTCTGAAACGCACTGGAGGTCCCTCTGTTGTGTTGAGTCTATGGCAAGCATCACTACTGATAGCAAGAACACCACGCGAGCGTGCGGAACTATGTGAAACTGTCGCGGTTTGAACCATAGGAAGTTCGGGAGCCAGCATGTCGGCGTGGCCACGCGGATTGTTGACATGTACAGCAGGGCTCAATTTGTTAGGCTGTACAATGTCTAGTCCCACCTGTGAATTGATGCACTGTCCTTTCTCCGCGGTTGAAAGCGGAGAAGCAGATAATCCTTGTCCTTGCGATCATAGCACTGAAGAACACGGAGGTTGATTCCACATGGCGCGATTGTTTACTGCACTTGCGTAATAACAAATTCGGAAAAGAGGCACGAAAGCGTAATTGTGCGTGAATTGAAACGTGGGGTCACCACTGTAGTGTACTGGATACGCTATGACGAATAAATACCCGGTACATGCCACATTAACTGAATAATAAACATTTATTACAGTTCACTTGATACATTCAGTGTGCACAATAGTAGAGCCCAAACAGCACTCAAAGGCCCACGTGGGCTATCTAAACCTCAGCTCAAAGATATTCCACTCCAGGTGGGGTCGATCTCGACGTCGCCACAAATGCTTTGTCTTGCAAAACACTCATATATTATTAAAAAGAAAAATGAGCCATAAGACTTATGAAATATAATGTCCTTCACTTCAGAATCAAAGTGAACAGCACATTTTTAAATAGGAGCTTAAGAAAATGTTTATAAATGACAGCTTTTACAGTGTTGATGAATTGCAGGGTGTCTATAAATTAATTTGCAGCCATGTGTTACTAGATACATTGCATGTAATGCAAACATAGAATCAATAAATAACCAGATTATCTTGTTCCAGGAATCAGTGTCACAACAGCACCAACAACAACAACAAACATAAAAAACAAAAGGAAAAGAGAAGACGTGCAGGAAGAACTACTGAAATTGGCACATAAACATTTGCAAAGAGAAGAAACTGAGAGTGACATTGTTGCCAGGGCATGGGCATTGAAGTTACAACGCTGCCACATCAACAGCATGTTTTGGCAGAGAAGTTCATTAATGAAATTTTTTTAGGCAGTATGTGGGAATCTACACAGAAATTCACTTTCACTGAATGCAAGAAGTGATATTTCCATTCCTTCAACATCGACATTGCAGCAAGTGACACTGCCTGAAAATAGCCAGTATATTTATATGTCAAGTGAAGACATTGGTTCAGAAGATGAAATTACAAATATACACAATTATGCAATTAACATATGACTTGCAATTGTGAATTTTTATGATTAATAAATATTTTTGTTACATACTTACTTGAATATTATCCTTCAACTCTTCGTTTATTGCTTCACATGTTTCCATATAATTCCTAGGTGCAATGCAGGACTGAAATTTTAGGTCTTCAAAGTCAGCATCACTTGCCAAAAATCTCAAAGTAATGCTTAAACGGTGAGATGCTGGAATGGACCTTCGAATAACTGTATCCTTCTTCTCAATTCGATGCCGAATTAATTCCAGTAAGTCATTAAATGTGTTATTGTCCATTTGTAGGAAATTCCTAAAATCCCTTGGTTCTGTTGGTAACATCACAGACAGCAGATTTTCGTGGGTGTATTTCTCTCGTAATTTCAACCATTCCTTGGTCCATCGATGTCTTCTTCTTGTTCTTTTCGTACATAGAGCTAAAGCTAATGCAATACAACCTTTTAAAATCTGATTTCAATTAAAGTTTTACAGAAATAGTCGGCATAAGTGCGGCAACATGTTCACGGAAAATGTTTGACGGCTTGCTTGAACGTCTACGCATTTGCTTGTCAAGCACACGCTCCGCCGATAGCGTTTTTGCCAAGCAGGCTTGATCGTCTACGGTCTGCTTAATGTGATGTGGTGGCGCCAGCGATCTCAATACTAAGAGGCGTGAAGACAGTGACAGTGCAGCAGGCATGGGGTGAGATGGCAGTCAGCGCCACAAAGCAGTGTGGCCACGGCAGATTAGCCAGGCGCACTGCACGTCGTGTTGCAGTGCGCGTGGCTGTTCGCCGTCGGGAGTTTGAATCCCCCCTTGGGCATGGGTGTGTGTGTTGTTGTTAGGTTAGTTTACCTTAGTTTAAGTAGTTTGTAAGCTACATACTAATAACCATGCAGTTGAGTCTGATAGATTTACAAACACTTGAAAATTTTGGAGCAGTTTGGCAGGACGTGGTGCCTCGATGTGCCTGCCATAAGCATTTAGAAAGCCACATGATGTTCTGCAGTTGCAGTCCACATCGTCACATGGAACACACTATATACAGCGGCTGTATGCAGCATAGAAGCAGTTGGTGTTGTGGCGGCCAGAGGCACTGCCCGGGTGTTTTCGGGCACATGCTCAATTGTCTCTGGCAACCTTCTTGGCGGTGCCGCAAAAACAGGCACTGTGGTGGGGCAACAAAGAGATGGCAAGGCTGGTGCTGATGCCTGTAGCAACAGACCAGTCATGCGATCGCTGCATATGGCTTCTGCTGTTATGTCATGCATGGGGACAACAGCTGACAGGAGATGCCGATGCTTACGGATGCTTTTCACTGGCAGTTAGGTCCAGGCATGTGTAGAGCAATGAACAGGAATTGCAGCTTGTGGGTGGGGATAGTTTGATCAGCCAAATTGTCCAAAGTGCTACATCTGGTAGAAAGTCCGTGTCAAGCAGGAAGTGTAGGCAGCACGACAGTTGTGATGGGGTACTGTCACTATTGTTTTCCTTGTACATAATGCAGTGAATTGACTCACCATGGGAGCAGGATAGCCGTTCATTAACACACATCCTAGCTGATTTGTACTTATTGTGAGTGGGAGACGAAAGTAACAGGTCATTGATAAGGTCTGTATGGTCATGCAGGTGGCTGACAAGACACACGAATCAGACATAGTCCTCTAGGATGCTGTGAATGTCCAACATTTTGTCCACTACCATGAACCATGTCTTCGGGATGTCAGTTTGTAAAGCCAGAAATTTTGGAAATCTGACAGGTGGGGTGCTGAGGTGTGACTGGTGCAGCAGATAGACTACTTTGAGATGTGCATAGTGTAGCTGTGGCAAGTGGTGCCGAATCAGAATTGTAGGTGCCAGGAGGCTGATGCACTGCAGCTTTGCCATGCTGGTGAATGGGAGCAAAACCACACCATTTACAACTGGTGGGAACACAATGAGCAAACTCAGTCTTGATAGGTGAGTTTGTTTGCATAGCATAGGCAGGTAATCTTTCCAGGCCACTGGTTGGAGCTGGTGTGGGCATTGTCGGGTGTGGCAGCCCTTCCAGAACTGTGGTAACAGGTGCGTTACTGGCATGAGTTTGCCATGGGGAAGGTAATGAAACGTTGTAGACCGACATGGCAGATGTGACCGGTGCCGTCCTGGGAGTGGGCGGTAACAACGGTTGCTGAAGTGCTATGGACACGGTTGATACTAATGCGGCAGAGGCAGGTAGAACCATAAGGGAAATGTGCAGAACATGGGCAAGAAGGGTGGTGAGGTGTGGCACAGGCGGTGCAGCTGCATTATAGCTGAGGAACTACATGTAGTCTGTGGGCAGCTGTGTAAGTTGTGGCTGTTGAACGGGCATGATCTGTGAATGCAACAGATGATCAAGAACAGCAGGCGATTGCAGTGCAGTAGCGGTTGTGAGGTAGACAGAGGGCGGTTGTAGTAGCTGACCTGCAGAGACACATGCTGTGGCAGCCACACGGAAGCATTGAGAATGACTCAGCTGTGTGGAGGTTAGGATCAGTGGAACACCGAAGTTCGTTTTCACATGGTATCTGTGGCGTGGGTGCAAGTATAGATTCATTTGCCACTTTGAAAAACTACAGCTGTGAGACCAGAGTAGATGGGGTGCTTACCTGTTGATACATTGCTCGTTTTACAATATAAATCACTATGAATAACATTAGTGAATCGAACAAAAAACCAGTTTGCAGGCACCAATGTGTCTATTCCGGGACAGCGATCACACAATAACACAGCAGCAATATGCTCAGTTCACACCTTCGCAAGCAAGATACAGAACCAATGGCAATATGGCAGAACATAACAGCAGCTGCACGAGTTAAATAGTCTATTGTGGCGAATATGTGTCACTCACAGAGTTGATAGATGCCACAAGCTAGTACACTACCTGAAGACTGAAATATTAATGTCAGTAAGATGCAATTAATAATTGGTGAATCACTTTCAGTAAATTATTTTTCATGAACTTATATAGCGTCAGTGCAAAAGCAGGTTACAGAAAGATTACAGGTAAGTTGGGACTCTTCAGGATTGGAGGAGCTACTCTGGCAACCCTCAGTTCCTATCTGATTGACAGACATCAGTCTGTGTAAGTTAAAGGAGCAGTCTCATGCGAAGAGAAATTGCAATATGGTGCACCTCAAGGATTCTTTCTCGGGTCACTAAAAAAATGTTCAAATGTTTGTTTTGTATGGGACCAAACTACGTTGGTCATCAGTCCCTAGTCTTACAAACTACTTAAACAAAGTTAAACTAACCTAAGGACAATACACACATGCATGCCCAAGCGAGGATTCGAACCTCCTATGCGGGAGGCCGCGCGATCCGTAAAGTGGCGCTCCAGACCGCTCGGCTACTCCTGCGCAGCTCTCAAGTCTCTGTTGCTTCTAACTTTTGTTAGCGATATAAGCTCAAACGGTCACATTTTGCAGTTTGCAGATGACACAATGCTGTTTGCTAGTGCAAAGAGTGACATATAGGCGATGCAACAAAGCCAATGAATGATTTAATGCTAATAAAATGTGAACAAAACACAGAGAATGGCATGTAGCCTCAGTGACATTGGATCACTGGATAATGGTGGAGCTGTTAAACTTTTGGGATTCTCCATTGACATAAATTAACTGGGAAAGGGCACACTATGCAAGGGTGTGTCAAACTGTTACGAGTCCTCTGCCTATTGAGAAAACTGAAAAGTGTCGTATGATAACAGTATCTGCTAACTCCTTACTATGCATTATTCCACAGACATATCAACTATGGATTGCTGCTAGGGGTCCAGGATGCAGGAATGTCCTACTGTTTCAGAAAAAAGCAGGACTTCCAGTAAAAATACAGATCACTGTAAACCTATATTTGCTCTAGCTAGGTGTTATGACTGTTTACAGTCAATATGTATTCAACTGCTTAATTCAAGCCGATTCAAAACACTTATAGTAAGAGACATCACATTCAATGAAGGTAATTTTCGAAATTAGTGAGTGGAAAAAACCGACCCTAAAATTGTAAAAGTGGCACCATATGTTTTATCATCTTTTGGATCAATTTGTCTATGTGAATCAGCATTTTATACAATGAACATAAAAATATACTGACGGATTCTCATTTTCCAGACTGTGTAAGGTTGTCTCTGACTAATTATACCCCAGATTACAACAAATTTACCAAGTAGAGACAAGAACCTCACCAAACGATTTTCAACATTTGTGATGTAATTTTACTTTCTTTTCTTTTTTTTTTTTTTTTTTTTCACAAGTGTGTTATCTTGAAAATGTAGTAGTAGGTCCGCAATATTTTATGGTGATAAAATTGCCTTTTATGTATTTTGTCTAATTAAAATTATTAGTTTTGACTTTTCGCAATGGTGGTGTTTTGTCTTACTTTTATTAACTCTTTGCCCTCGCAAAACGGAGGAGAAATGGGGGAGGAGGTGGATCTGTGTATGCATTTCACAAATATTTTAATTAAGTCTGGTAATTCGTATTTTATGCTGAAAAAATTATTTATTGTTATTATTGAAGTCTTCTATGAGAATACATAAATATTTTAAAATCTTCAGCTAACCCAAAATATAAAACTTAGTAGGGGTGTGACTTTTCACACTGAATGTCACTTTTAGTATTTGGAAGTTCAGGGTGCTATTTGCAAATCAGTCTCACTTTGAAGTATATACGTTGTGAGTGATATTCTACAAGTAATAAAATTTGTGAAGTAATACTACCATTAGGAGTACATGTTACTGAAAGTACAATTAAATACCTCTTAAAACAGCTTACTGTGAATGTTACCATAATACAACAAAAGAGTGACGAATTTTGATGTTCGCTTTAATTTTTTATGTTGGACATAAACTAACCTCTCTCCTGGTAATGTGCATTACTGAAAATAGGTTGATATTGCTGGGTTAAGTCAGTAGATCTCTCTATGGAGTAATGTGTTGCAACTGCAAACACTTATTGTCTTCTCCTAACTTCAGTGTATTAGCTCTTTTACATTGGCTTCTTTGCTATAAATATGTAATCTTACAGAGTTGAAAATGATCATCTGTGTAATGAGCATCTATGAATCCACGTTATACAGGGTGGATCACCTAACACTTGCACTGCAAATACTGCGGAAACAGATTAGGTGAATCACCCTGTATATGTGTATATTTTTTTTACCATAATAGCTGATCGTTACGAAACCTTCACGCTCGTGCGTTGGTCGTACTTGTAAGACAGGAATGAAAATTCCATTTCAGCTCATTGGCTAAATGCTCAGGTTTACAAGACGATCGAAAGTTTACATGAAAGATTATGGTCTCCTGCAGCACTCCAATCGTATGAACTCTGCACTAATGACGTGTGGGCAGACGTGCTTGGCTTGGTTGTGTTTAAATGATAATCTGCCATCTACACATGGATTTACCACAGACAGCAACAACTCTGTGAAAATACGAGTGACTTTGGACAGTCCAAAACTTTTGGCTACAGCCAATGAGAACTTGCTAGCTGTCAGCCAATAAGATGCCGCGTGTTTCTTTTCTTTTCAAATAATAAAAATAAAACCTTATTGTTCAACCTATACCTAACCTAACTCTCCCTTAAAAAGTAATCTGTAGCGTAGCCTTAAGAATGTTAGGTATAGGTTAAACAAAAAGATTTTATTTATTTATTTATTTTTTTACGCATCATCTCATTGGCTGATGGCTAGCGAGTTCTCATTGGCCGGAGCCAAACTTTTGGTCTGTCCATAGCCACTCGTGAAAATTTGAGCTACTGCCATACTGTTTATGTACGTGAATAGTTACCTCCTAGTTTAGGGCAGACTTTAGTGTTATCTCATCATCCCACACTCTCATTGTAGACCACCTATCTGCGCCTTTTCTGATAGCCTCTAACAATTCCTTGATTATAGTGCTAGGTTCCTCAAACATTTTGCTCAAGCTCAGTTCATATCAGGTTTTTCCCTGGATGTTTTATGTCATGGAGGTTGATGCCCCTGCACTCAGCCTCAATTTGCTCAATCATTTTCTACGAATATACAAGTGGGCTGCCTCACGCCCGTCTCTGGTTCAAGTGTACCATCTGCCCTCTACACAGCACGAGGTAACTTGTTGCGAACATTTCCTCCACTTTCATGGCTTTCTTGCACTAGCATTCCAACACGGATACCTTGCGCACGCAGAATTTCGACCTGTGCGTTCGCACTAACGGCGTTCACGCCCAGCTGTTGCAGTCAAAACAGCAGCTTCTACAACTGCACACGTCCCCTCCTGCTATCGTGGCCACGCCCCCCTCTGCCCGGATATTGTCCACAGCTTCACCCGTACTCATGGCTCCGGTGGCCCCCTCGCTGCCCCCCTCCCCGCCTCATCTTTCCGCGTCCTTTCACATGATTTCTAATGGCACGTGCCACTGAATAAATGCAACCGGCTTTGTGTGACACAAAGTACACTGACTAAAAGCGCAGAAAACTTCTCTGTGCTAAAGAGATAGTAAAAGACCTTTTGGATGCTAAAATTCGCCATCAGTCTGACAGTAACTGGTCTTTGTCCATACAGCTCTTGCTCAAGAAGGACGGCACCTTCCGCCTTTGCATTGGCTACCATGCCCTTAATATACGCACTATCATCAACAACTACTTAATCCCTCATATCCAGGATTTTACCATGTTGCATGGCTCACAGACTTTTTCTGTTCTTGATTGCAGCAAGGCTTATCATCACATTCCCTTGTTTCCTGACGATATCCCTAAGACAGCTATTATCACCGTATTTGACCTTTCTGAATACCATTCCATGTTGAAGAGCTTCAAAAACGCCACACAGACATGGCAACATCTCATAGACTCCCTACGTTCTGAACTTCCTTTCGCCTATGCTTATTTAGACAACATCCCTATCTTCCTCACTTGAGGAACATGCACTTTACTTATCCGGAATGCTTGCTTGCATTACTTGCCGCTAATCGCAGCTTACTAGTACTGAGGTCACATTCTTAGGTCACGTAGTCACGACCAAGGATATCATCCCAATCTGCTCTAGAGTAGAACTAATACTTAGACTCCCTCCTACGGAGGACTTTGCAGAACTTCGTCATTTTCTTGGCTTGTTAAACTTCTCCAGGTGCCACCTCCCCATGCTGCATCTATCCATTGACTGACACCTTGGCAAGAAGGAGACAAAAGGCAAATGCAAACACGTTTCGTCACCAAGGAGGATTCATCCAGAAAACTAAAAACCGCCCTCTCTAAGGCTATCACCCTGGCTCACCCTGCTCCTAATGTACCCATTGCCATTACTGCTGATGCAAGTGACACCACAATTGGTGCGATTTTCCAACAGCCCGTTGGAGAGACCACCCAAACCACTCCGCTACTTCTCAAGCAAGCTAATAAAGTCTCAATCCAAATGGTCTGTCTTTGATCACGAACTCCTTATCCTGTACAAGACTGTTAGATATTTCAGAGACGATGCCGAAGGTCGCTCATTCACAATATACACAAACCCTTGGCAGATGCGACCTGTAACCCCTTGTGCAATCTGTCTCTTTGACACTTTCGACATATGGACTTCATATGTCGATATTCAACTGATGTCAATACATCGGAGGTGCTGACAATGTAGTCGTAGACTACCTGTCTCGTTTCAACTGCATGAACACCCCAATTAACTGCACCGATCTGATCCAGCAGGAAAGTGAAGACCCCAGTATTCTTGCATTACTGCAAGAGAACACCTCTTCTGTGCAACTGGAGCAACGCTCATACCCCAATACAGCAGAACCAGTTTGGTGTGTCGTGTCCACCAGTAACCCTTACACACTCGTGCCCAAGCCTCTCTGCCGTCTGCCATTCTGTTTTAGACGCAGAACACAACGTGGCCCATTAGTAACTGAACGCTATTTGTGGCCCAGTGTTAAGCATGACTGCACGATACGTGCTCGCATTTGCATTCTGTATCATAGGGCGAAAATAGGCCGCCATCCTGTGCCCCCCCCCAAGGTACTTTCGACGTACCAAAAGGGCGCCAACAACACCGCCCATATTGATATGGGAAACATTCTTTCCATAGTTGACAGGGTCACTAGATTGGTTGAAGCAGTCCCCTTGAAAGATATTTTGGCTGAGTCTGTCACCCGGGCCTTTGTCACAACCTGGATTTCTTAGTTCGGATACCCTACCTCATTGAGCACTGATCAAGAAGGTAGGCGGTTTGAATCAAAGCTGTTCACCTCCCTCTGCTCATACTGCGGTGTTGCTAAATTTCATATAACCACCTATCACCCCCAAGCCAATGGACTTATACAGCACTGGCACAGGATGCTGAAAGCTGCACTTATGTGTCACATTGGCCAGTGGGCTGACTCCCTAGCCTGGGTCTTGTTGGACCTCCGTGTTGAAAACAAAGAGGACTTGCAGGCTTCCCTCACCGAGATACTTGATAGGGAGTCCTTGGTGATACCAGCCGAGTTTTTCGAAGATACTACACTACCGAATTCTTCAGAACTCCCAGCACTCATCAAGTACACCAGAGAGCATATAGCGCACATCAAACCTCCCCTACCCTCTGTGCACTGTACACCTCATGTATTTGTGCGCAAGGTCCTGGTGGCTACATGTGATTTCATCATGCTACCACATGGGCGGCTCTGCAGCCCCCCAACACAGGTACGTTCAAAATTCTGTCTCATGGCCCTCCCACAATGTCAATACTTCACAATGGTAAACCTCAGACCGTTTCACTGCATTGAGTGAAACCCGCATGGACCCTTAAAGGAATCCGCCCCAAGGGAGCCTGACCTACACGACACTGGATATCCTTTTGAAGTACTGCCCTCCCTTGAATACTATCATCCTTCCCCTCCACACCCTACATAACATGCCAAGACGAAAGGTGATACTACCCCCTCCCCCCGCACTCCCCAAGTTGTCACAGTGATTATGTGGTAGATACTGTTGAGCTTCCTGCACCTACTCGTGTTGTGCATGTAGGGGAAAGGGCTGTACCTTGGGACATTTTTCACATTTTAATTTTTTTATACCATGATTTTTTTACAAGAAATTTGAAAATTTACCCCATCACAGGCATCAGTTTTATGTAATGTTGAACGAACAGCAGTTTACGCTAGCTCTAATATTTACACAGTTAGTCACAAATAAAGACTTTTGTGACACTTGTCCCAAGGTACAACCTATGGTTTCAGTGGTGGTTTTACCTTGGGACACGGAGATGTACTTCAGTTTCTCAGTTTTATGAATGAAAAAATCGTATTGGAATTAGGTAGTAAATATTTGTTAGTCCAAATACAAAAGTTATTTTACCTTAAGACAAGAGATGGTGGGAATAAAATGTTAATTGAATGAAACCTACGACACACCACTGGAACTGGTAGTTCTTTCACTATATTCCTGCAATTAACAATGATGATGTTTTCAACATTAAAGAATACAAAATGGTCCTTTGCTTACTTAAGAATTTCACAGTTACATCTTCTTCTGTGCTTTCTAAAGCTACTCCTGCATAGTAAACATGAGATATGCCACTGATGTCAAAATTTTACCAAGACCCAACAGCCTTGAGAACAAGAAAGTGTTACGTTTATAGATGGAAAGAAGGATGATAAATCCTCTTCTTCAGATGACAAATGAAATATGCTACCTCCAGAGCTACTGCCAAGCTCGGGAATTTCTTCATCAAAAGAAATGGAAGATGAAAATTCCTTTGTCCGTTTAGTGGCTCCTTTCTTTGTGAAAGACTTCTTTTTCCTTTTTTTTTCCCCTCTTCGATTCTTTGTTTTTCTGTCGTATCAGTGACAATCATACACCTTCCAGGTGTCCCAAGGTGAAACCAGAGAAGTGTCACAAGGTAAAACTAAATACACAATAACATAAAACAGTATCCTAACCTATGTACACATTTATATCTTTATAACTTATGGTATCAATAGCTTACTTAAACAATGCCATTCAACACTGTATTTAAGAAACATCAATAATGATGCTTAGTTTTAATTTCTATCTTTTAAGGATAGTGCCTAAATTTTACTATCAAAAACGAAAACTTTTAAAACTCCCTCTCAGATCTCAAACATCATCCAAATACATGGCCTCCTATTGCCTCTGAAAATAGACCTGACAACTTTACTTCAAAGTTCTTAAAGTTTCCACTAAAGTGCACTGCCTTTATTAAAAAGTGTCCCATAGTAAAATCGTCCCAAGGTACAACCCTTTCCCCTACCTTCACTGTGAATGAGTGCTCTTGTGTTCGACAATTGCCTCCCGCACCCCCCCCCCCCCTCCCAACGAGACGGCTCTGCAAGATTTGGAGGGGGGGGGGGCTCTGTGGCGACTATTGTCTCTGTGAGTGACACATCTTCGCCATATAGACTCTTTGACTCACACGACCACTGTTGTGTTCTGACATATTGCCATTGATTCTGTATCTTGCTTGCAAATATGTAACATCTAAATACTTATGTGTAATAAACGTGTGTTATCTGAGTATATTGGTGTGTAATTGCATGATCGCCATCCTATGTATGAGGAATAACCACTAGCTGAAGCTGGTGAAAGAATTAATGTTTGGTGGTTTAACCAGTCATACATTAGAATTAATTTCTACGAGTTGATGACCAGCAGCAATTACAATTAATTTAAAAGTTTGATCTCAGCTTGATAGGCTACACTTTGTAACACCAAAAGTCGTATTGGTGCATGAGCTGCTGTATGGCAAAGTGCCATGTTTGATGCAAGTGTGATGTGGGCAAATGTATTTTGGCAAGATATCGTGCCTTTGGGAGAGTTAGCAGGAGATATTGCTGGTTACAGATAGCTGGCAAAGCTGGTCGTTGAACCAAGTGTTGGGTTTTCTTAGCTGTGACATCAGCCACTACGATGGACGAACTCTCGCTACTAACAAGCATATGTATCTTTCAGGGGGTTTTGAACTTTTAGTAACACTCGTCAGTTCGGCGAGTGTAATTCCAAACCAACACTCTAGCCGTGTACACTTGTTCATAAATTGCTCCTCAAAACGTCACCACTGACAATTTGAACGTAGCCGTCATTTTGACGGATGTTACTAAGCTAGGGTTAACAGTGATGATGTCCTCCGACGCACTTGAAGTTTCAGTGAGTAGAATAGGAAGTAAAATATTACTTCTGAAAGGTAACACTTTCGGATTTCAGAAATGGTTGAAAAGTGATGCAACCTGATAGATGTGCAACATTAAGGGTTGCAGAAGCTTTATTAAAACAATTTCTTTTTCGTGATATATAGTTATAACAAACACATGGTTCAAGAATCACAAAAGAAGGTTGTACACGTGGAAGAGACCAGGAGACACTGGGAGATACCAGATAGATTTTATAATGGTAAGACATAGATTTCGGAACCAGGTTCTACAGTGTAAGACTTACCCAGGGGCAGATATAGGCTCTGACCATAACTTGTTGGTTATGAACTGTAGGCTGAAACTGAAGAAACTACAAAAAGGTAGGAAAATAAGGAGATGGGACGTGGAGAAATTAAAGGAACCTGAAGTTCTTAAAAAATTCAGAGGGAGCTTTAGGCAACAATTGACAGAAACGGGGGAAAATAAAACTGTAGAAGAGGAATGGGTAGCATTGAGAGATGAAATAGTGAAGGCAGCAGAGGACAAAATAGGTAGGAAGGCAAGACCTACAAAAAATCCTTGGATATCACAGGAGATACTAAATTTAATCGATGAAAGGAGAAAATATAAAAATGCAGGAAATGAAACAGGTAAAATGGAGTACAGACGACTAAGAAATGAGATTGACAGGAAGTGCAAAATGGCTAAGCAGGAGTGGCTAGAAGGCAAATGCAAGGATGTAGAAGAATCTATAAATAGGGGAAAAATAGATACAGCCTACAGGAAAATAAAAGAAACATTTGGAGACAAGAAAAACAGCTCTATGAATATCAAGGACACTGATGGAAAACCAGTTCTCAGCAAAGAAGGAAAAGCTGAAAGGTGGAAAGAGTATATAGAGGGGCTCTACAAAGGAAATGAACTTAGAGACGATGTTGTAGGAAGGGAAGAGGATGTAGATGAAGATGGAATAGGAGATACTGTACTGAGAGAAGAATTTGACAGAGCTCTGAAAGACCTAAGTCGAAACAAGGCCCCTGGAGTAGATGATATTCCGTCAGAGCTACTAAAGTCTCTGGGAGAACCAGTCATGACAAAATTGTTTCACCTGGTGTGTAATATGTATGAGACAGGTGAAGTACCCTCAGACTTTAAGAAAAATGTTATAATCCCCATTCCAAAGAAAGCAGGTGCAGACAGGTGTGAAAACTATAGAACCATCAGTTTAATAAGTCATAGTTGCAAAATATTAACACGAATTATTTACAGAAGGATGGAAAAGCTGGTAGAAGCCGACCTCGGGGAAGATCAGTTTGGGTTCAGGAGAAAGGTAGGAACACGGGAGGCAATACTCACTTTACGGCTTATCCTAGAAGATAGATTAAGAAAGGGCAAACCTACATTTCTAGCTTTTGTAGATTTGGAGAAGGCTTTTGACAATGTTGATTGGAATAAACTCTTTCAAGTTCTGAAGCAAGCAGGAGTAAAATATAGGGAGCGTAAGGTTATTTACAACCTTTACAAAGACCAGACAGCGGTTGTCAGAGTTGAAGGGCATGAAAGGGATGCAGTGGTTGGAAAGGGAGTAAGACAGGGTTGTAGCCTTTCTCCAATGTTATTCAATTTGTACATTGAGCAAGCTATAAAGGAAAGCAAGGAGAAATTTGGAGAAGGAATTAAAGTTCAGGGTGAAGAATTAAAAACACTGCGTTTTGCCGACGACATAGTAATTCTGTCAAAGACAGCAAAGGACCTGGAAGAGCAATTGAACGGAATGGACAGTGTGCTGAAAGGTGCATAAAAGATGAACATTAACAAGAGCAAAACTAGGGTAATGGAGAGCAGTGTAAGAAAATCAGGTGATGCTGAAGGAATTAGATTGGGCAACGAAGCAATAAAGGAGGTAGATGAGTTTTGTTACTTGGGTAGTAAATAACAAATGATGGTCGCAATACAGAGGATATAAAATGCAGAATGGCAATGGGTAGAAAAGCGTTTTTGAAAAAGAGAAGTTTGTTAACATCGAATATTGATTTAAGCCTAAGGAAGTCCTTTCTGAAGGCATTTGTATGGAGTGTTGCCTTGTATGGGAGTGAGACATAGACGATAAACAGTGCGGACAGGAAGAGGATTGAGGCTTTTGAAATATGGTGCTACAGAAGAATGCTGAAGATTAGGTGGGTGGATCGCGTAACTAATGAGGAGGTACTGAACAGAATTGGGGAGAAAAGGAATTTCTGGCATACCTTGACTAAAAGAAGGGATAGATTGGTAGGACACATTCTTAGACATCAAGGAATTGTGAATTTAGCGTTGGAGGGAAGTGTGTGGGGTAAAAACCGCAGAGGAAGATCGAGAGATGGATACAGTAAGCAGATTCAGACAGATGTAGGTTGCCGTTCTTATGTGGAGATGAAGAGGCTTGCACAGGATATGGTATTGTGGAGAGCTGCATCAAACCAGTCTCCGGACTGAAGACCACAACAACAACATCTTTCTAATGAGCGATCGCGGTATAGAGCGTCAGTATTTACCTTCAATTACGTTCTTAATTTCAGCATTATTAAGCAAGAGTTAAAAATGGAAAAGAATGGCATCCCATTTGCTTCCAGTCATGAGAAATCCTATCCTTATATGTGTAGATGTTACTAGGAATCGCATAGGTTCTGCTGAGTGTTACATCTGGAACAACGAGTTCGGAAGAAAGTGACGAAAATTTGCAAGAGTTGAGTATCGTTGGCGCATGAAGCCAGACCCTCTTATCGGGATACACTTCTCTGTAACGCCTTTTTCTTCGAGGTATGCAAAGATTAAAGAAAAATCACGTGAATGTGCAACTGGAAAAAAGTATTTAAGCTAATTTTAACGTACGATTGAGATATTTAGGATTGCAGAAATCAAATTTTATTTCATGTACAAGCAAAATAGAATACAGCTTGTTGAAGTACAAGATCAATCAACACCAATTTTCTGCCTATCTTCTCACACCTCTCCCTCTCTCTCTCTCGCTCTCTCTCTCTGTCCCCCTTCTCCCTCCATTCGTCGTCCCCTCACTGTGCGTAACCTTCTCGCTCCTTTCTATGTTTATTTCAGACTGAGTGTTCAGTAGAATATCATATAAAAATTCAATAAATCGATCAGGAACTTTTCCTAATGTTTGGGAATAAATACATAAAAAGGTAACAAGGAATCCATGTCCGTGAATGTCATCCATTGACGCTATGAGGATTTCTTTACTTTTTATACTGTGAAACAAACCTAAACTACTACAAGCTCTTTGCTTTTCATATTTTAGGACGTAATACGGTACAAAACGAGATTAAAACGTCTAGAAAACATGGGCTCTAAAATGCATACCTTAGAGCTTTGAGCTCGTCTTCATATTCGGTTGTCTCTTCTACTGGTGAAGTTTTCATAGCTCTTAAGGTATTTATGGTAAAGTTCATGTTTAGTAGCTTTTTTCCTTCTTTTGGTGCATGGTACCACCTGTCAAAATATGGAAAACAAAGAGCTTGCAGTACAAGAGATTTGTTTTACAGTTATAAAGATACAGAAGTGCTCAAAGCGTTACAGGATGACTTTTCTAGACCTGAGGTCCTTATCAAACTATGTACTCACTCTCCTGTATGAGTCCTCGTAATTTATAATGAGAATTCCCGAAAACTCTTCATATTTCAGAAATATACAGTCCATGTTCTTACGAATGTTCACCAGAGTGTGGATTGAAAATATGTAATTAATCCGTCAAGAACTTTTCGAGATTTCGGTAAAAACGTGTCCCCCTTACTCAAGTGTTTTTTGTTATGAAAACATGAGATAACAGAACTGTCTTAAAATGAACTGAATATTACAAAAAGTTTCTATTTATTTTATTTTAATTTTTAATGAGTGGAGAGGAAATTTTGCAACTCGCACGGGGAGGCAGTTAGGCTTGCACCGGTCCTGTTGTATACCAATGTTAAGGATATAAGGCTAGCAAATAAGACCTAATATTTGATATTCAATGGCAAAAAACGATTAATACATGTGTAGGAGACAGAGAAGCTATAATTAATAAGAGGAGGGAAAGTTGGCCTGTAGCTAGTGAACTTTAAAAGTTGGACTTAGTAGCGAACAGTAGCAGCGCTGTGTCAAAAACGGAGTGTTGATGTTAAGTGTAGCAAAACAAGCAAGCTTGCAAAGTCAGCGAACAAAGAAGTCCAATGTTGTGGACATCTGGTAACGCAAGTGGGCAATGCATACGCCCGTAGTACGCAGCATGTAAGCAAGTTAGTTACTAAAGGCAACAGGTGGCTGGTGGCGTACGTGACCGGAAACAGGAACGCGGTCACATTCAGCAAGAAGTGAGCACGTCACTCTTATGAAATACACAGGGCAATAACCGACAGGGTGAACCGCACTGATTAAACACGAGCTAAGATGACAGGTTCGACATTCAGTACATCCAGTGTGATCAGTACGGTCGATAAGGCCGGTCTGTTCGGCCTCGAAAGCAGTAGCAGAGGATGCAGCCGTTGCAGTGGTGTAGCGGCAGCTTAATTTAAGTGGTTTGTAAGACTAGGCACCGAGCAGTTGCGTTCCTTAGGATTTCAAAAAAATGGAACTTTTTTTTAATTTGTGAACCATATGCCCTATGTTTCTGCACAGTCACCATTGAATCAAATGGCACATTTAATATCGTAATCC
This sequence comes from Locusta migratoria, assembly GCA_026315105.1. NCBI lineage: Eukaryota > Metazoa > Arthropoda > Insecta > Orthoptera > Acrididae > Locusta > Locusta migratoria. The sequence continues at coordinate 42,670,463 of CM048747.1, forward strand.
TGTGGGCAACATTGTACAAAACGTATTTTACGACCGCATTGTACAATTGTTTAAGTTTTCAAGTGGTCAGTCTTAGTCAATATTATAGTCCAATTATTCGAAAGTTGTAAATATGTGGAGAAACCAATTACAATTTCGCATGGCTTCCTCTGGCTTTATCATGATAAAGGATGAAACAAATGAGTTCACAGCTGAACTCAGGGCATTCAGACTCTGAATTCTCTGTTGTTTTTTATTTTTTATGTAGGGTAAATTTTGAAACTTTCCACTATTTAATGTGGTTTAATCAAGAGCATTTGAAAATAACACAATGAAGCAGAGAAACTAATTTTAAAAAGTTTTATCTAAGAAGCGACTGTGGCTTTGGAGCATATTTTGGGCGTTTCCCATATCAGTTACATGTGAGTCTTACAACGCCTTTAAGGACATGTTCACCCTCCTCAGCCTTGTGCCCCTCCCCCCAAGAAAAAAATTCTGTATCCGCCACTGAGTGGAGTGCCTCTAGCATGTTATGATCGCTTTCAACAGTTCCAGGACAAATTGCTTGTACGAGATACTGGAAATCGTGTTGCGGTACCCAGTTAAAGTTGTGAAACATGTATCCAGCATCAGTTAAATTGTTACATTTTCTAAAGCATCGGGCTTACTTAAAAAAGGAACACGTCAATGTGTGACAGCAGTAAACACTTCCGTTACGGAGAAGTGTAGCTGCAGACATTGTAGGGCAATAGTGGCCGGTTCTTTTCTAGTGCGTGGCACTGCAGTTCATCTGACCACCACGTTGCTGGAAAGCAATGTGGGGATATATAGTGCCGGAAATAAAAATTAGTACACCCTCTCAGAGTTTTCCAGTTCACACATGTTTTGTTGTGGAAGCAGTGCATGGAGTGCATGGAGTACATGAAATGGTCAAATTTACAGATCAATAACTCAAGCGGTACTGAGGTACAGTCAAACCTCGATGTATCGAACTCTATGGGAAGCCAAAATTAATTCGATATAACGAGCGTTGGATATAACGAGGTGGTCCAGGAAAAAAAAAAGTTTTTTTGTTATTGTACTTACTGTGATTTTTTCTCTCGTTTGTGTGTGTTTTAGGCATGTGTGTATTTCCAATATACAGGTCATGATTCTTTCTGAAACAGAGAACAATTTCTAAGTTTAAAGTAAAAATAGTTTCATCTTAAAATATGTAACATAGTACCAGAATGCACATTACATAGAGGAAAAAACTTATTCTTTTCATTCTCCACTCCGAGGACTGGAGCGGGCTGTTTGAGATCCGCGGTTCTATTCAGACAATTATCAGACAAGCTGATAGTGGGGCAAAGGGGGAATCCCAATTGGAAATAAATGGGAGGGACTTACCCGTTCCGGCATACGCCTTACAACCAAGGAAAACCTCCCGAAAACCTTGGTCGGAACCAGGGGATTGGGACCAATTTAATTTATCTCCGGGACATTCCCCCGGACTACAAATGGATCATCGGGAGAGCACGAGTGCACTCACGACAATCAAGGATCGGACGCCCGAGTTACTCTCGTAATCTCGTAGAGATCAGCTCGACGAACAGTAGACAAGCATCCCCCTAAAGGAACCGCACCCATGAGCATGTTATCCCCTGCGCCCGAAAATAAAGTTTTCCATAAATCATAGAATTTATAAATAATCCACTTTTGATCAGCTGTGAGTAAGTTTCATTGTCTATGATTACTTTGGCTGAAACACATTATCCCCAACGTCCTCGCACTTCTTCATGCAAGCTCTGATGGTATAGAGAGCCTCTTCGGCCTGCCTACCTATCACTGGAGGTACTTCTTTTTCGTCCCCCACCCTCTCTGAACCTTCCACTTTATCATTGCTGCCGTCTTCTTCGCTCGCTGTCATTATGGAGTCAACAATCTCGGCTTCTGTTAATTGTCCTCCTATGACGACATCCACATCCACGAAATCTTCCGCTTAGACTCCATGACTGGCACTCGCAGCTCACACTGAATCAAAACAAACACGGCCTAAAATCGCACGTGCACGGAAGTCGTGGGAAATGCAGGGCGACCCAGATATCAGCGATGTATACAGGCAGGGAGGGAAGGCACTGGGATTGCTCGCCGTCAGAGGTTCGAGTCCTCCCTGTGTTTAACTTAGTTTAAGTTGTTTGTAATCCTAGGGACAAATAACCAAAGCTGTTACGTCCTATAGATTTACAACCATTTGAATTTTTTGGTACTGGGACTCCCCTATTTGCGCACAATTCGATATATAGAAGTAGCGCAAAAAAGATTTCGATATACAGAGGTGACTTCAATACAAAGAGTTTTTCTCTGCTGAACTTCAATATACAGAGGTAAAATCTGCCCTTCTCGAGCTCTCCAAAACTTCAACATAATGGAGGGTTTTATTGGAAATATCAAGGTTTTGGAGTTCAAAGGAAAGAAGACAACTATCGATATAGGTCTTCGATTAATTGAGTTTCGATATATCGAAGTTTGGCTGTACCAGGTGTCGATCCATTCCTAAGCTTCCCGTGCAGTAGCCCACATGGTCAGAAATGCAGGTGCTGATTCTGGTATCTATTCCATCATACAAATGGCAAATACCGTCTTGCGATACATTTTCCATAACTGCTCGACCTGTTCACGCACTTCTGCAATACTTATTGATTGACGAGTCGCATATCCCAGATGTGCTCGACTGGAGACGAGTCGGCAGATTGTGCTGTTCAATGTTTGTAGACCTTATGTAACTTAACTACGGGGTCATCAGTCGCTAAACTTATAAACTACTTATGAACTAGCTAATACTAAGGACGGCACAAATCTCCATGCCCGAGGGGAGATTCGAACCCCAGACCACATTGGCCCTGCAGGACATGACTGGCGCGTCGCAGACCGCTCGGCCACTGTGGCCGGCTTGTGCTTTCCAGGGAAGTTGCTGCGGGACCGATGACCAAAGTAGTTTGGTCCGTTTATAATGAAAGCCAACCAATCAACGACGCTGATGCACGTCTTGCAGAGCATTTTCAGTGTATGGAACAACATTACACTGTTGAAGAAACACCTCACCTTACTGTTGCAAAGATGGCAAAAGAACGGGAGTTAGACATTCTGGTCCGTCGTGTTGTAACACGAAAGACGAACGAAAGTCATACCTTATCGCACTGCAGACCTTATACAAATACACTCTACGAGACAGCACCCTCCGGGTCTACGTCGTACCCACAAACGACCATCACTTTCTTGCACGCAGGTCCGCCTCTGAAGTCCAATCGACAGCGAGGGGCCCGGGTCGATTCCCGGTCGGATTGGAGAGTTTCTCCACTCGGAACTGAGTGTTGTGTCGTCCTCATCATCATTTAATCATCATCGACGTGCGAATCGCCCATGTACTGTCGCGTAAAGACATTAGGCAGGCCGAACACGATTCCAGCTGGGGTCTAATGGCCAACATTGCCACACGATCGTCATCATGCAGGCAGAATCTGCTTTCATTGCTGGAGACCATCGCCCGCCATTCCATCTCCCAGCTCATCCACCAAAGGCAGTAGTCGGTGCTGTAGCGTGAATGCTATAGGTGTGAGTGCCCATAGTCCCACGCTAATAACCAGTTGGCAACAATTCATTTTGACACTTCTGGCCTCACAAAACCCTTCTATATGTGCTGTGGTAACAGTGCGATCTGCCACTTTTGCCCTTACAATTCGACGTTCTTCTCGGACGTTTGTATTGCGTCGACGTCCACAGCTTCGTCTATAGGTGTGAGAATGTTCACATCAACATTGTGAACAGCACCTTTGTTCAACTGACGCAGCCTGTTTGGCAGTTCTGTGTAAAGACCATCCCGCTACTAGGAAGGCCACAATTTGACCGCTTTCAAACTCGCAGTTGGCTGTGGGAAGCACAAGTGCGTCTCTACAGCATGGCGCGTCTTTGCTTCACACGTTCATATTACACTGATCCTTACACTTATAACCGTTCCCAGTTAAAGAGTACACACAGGTATCTGTGACACTACGCTATCTGTTGGCGGACACGTAACAATACATCTACTATCCCCAAATTGGCATCTTCCGTCATCGGATTAAAATCTACGTCGTCTTTCCAAGTGTACTACTTTTTAATTATTTTGAAAAGTAGAAAGCCAAGATCGCAACACAATTGTTTATTTTATGATGACCGGTTTCAGTAAGCTATGCTACCATCATCTGCTCATATACGAGGGTTGGAACTTAAGTAGGGGAGCAACACTGCTATGGAGACACTATGCAATGGAATCTAATATTGTCGCTGATAGCACACGTTCTTAACATAGCTACCTGCCCTCCGAGTAAATGGACTCGCCCGTCCCACGTCACCGGCGTGCGCACAATCGAGGGAAACACAGCCACTTGAGAGCGAGCGGTCTAACTTGATGGTGTCACTATGTTTTAGAAACAGGATTGAATGTGCCAGAGGTCGTACAGAACGACAGTGTCATCAAGGTCTTCAACAGCTGTGTGGGGAATTGGCATTGCCTTACGTAACTGTGCCACATCGAGTAAAAGTCTTCAATGAAGGTCGGCAAATTGTGGCAGACATGCATCTGGCAGCTCGTCCTAGCGTCCACGAACCTAAGTCCTGGTGACTTTGATTTTACTCTGAAGATGAAGGAATCATTTCGTGGCGTTCGCTTCAGAACTGATCCAGAGATTCTATGCGCAGCAGACCACTTCTTTCGCACCATGAACAGAATAGGCTCTGCTAACTGCATACTAGGCTTTCCATATCGCTGGCAACAGGTTCTGCGGAACGCTGGTGACTACTTTGAAGGACAGTAACAGGTGCAAACATCTAACGATCTTGTTCGGTACTGAATAAACAGTTGCCACTATTTAACCCGTAACTGGTAGACCTAAAAATTGTCCCGCATAAGGTACACCTGGATCCTCAGAACCCACGTAAGGTTTGAATATATTCTGGTTAAAACAGATGAAATTTAAATATTACTACTGTTTTATCAGTACATTCCTCGTTTATTGGCATGTCTTAAAAACGTTACAAAACAAAATGACAGTGAAGTGCATACAATATGAAAGGTGGAACACATACTTCCGCAAAGTCCTACACATCAGTTACAAATAGTTAGCAACACAACTGAAACTTCACATTCAAACAACGGAATAGACTACGCTTCACAACTGTAAACCAGAAGAAAAGTTCAAGATCGATATAAAAATTTCTGCAGGCACAACTTTTGGAAAGATTTTAGTATGACATTTCCAGGTGAATGACCACGTGAGTTACGAAAATAGTACACATTAGCAGAAACTACGCAAAATTTTAGTTTTTAATTATTCAGCGAATTTAACATTCCCTTTTAGTTATTTATCCATTCAAACTACAGAATCAGTTTGGACATAAAATAGTGGAACATTCCAAACAACGCGGTTTCTCATTGGCACACTCCCGTGATGCTTATCTATGTTTCTTAGATGGGCATGCTGAGCATCTTTTTCCCTTTGATTTAGTAGCACAGACTTCACTGTGAGCGTGGAAGGTACCTGATGCCTGAAGGGAGTGATGCCTAGAATAACACTAATGGAATTTCTTATATCTTTTTCTAAAAAATGGTGAATCCTATCTTTTCATACAATCACGTACAAGTTGTGTTCCTAGTGCAATGAGGAATTCTCTGCATGTCACAGCACCAGTATCTCCTTTCCTATGGTACAAAACAAAAGCATTTACACCTGCTGTAATTAGCCTGGTGTAGATGACTCCCGTAGGCCGTTGGTTCGTTCAGAGCATCTATAGTATCTTCCTCGTTCACTTTTCGGAAACATTGTACAATAAGTCTTAGATGCTGAAAACAATACTACCAAAAAAAAAACTTTCCTTGGGACCCGTTCACCTTTATATAAACAAAACTAATAAAGACACACTTGCAACAATATGGTGGGGTCGTAGCCAATTGAATGCTAGGAGAGTATAGGGGGAGGCAAGTCAGTGCTACGACACACATCACATCTTTGGAAAAAAGAAATTTCGTTCGGGTCCCTGGGACCCAGGTGTACCAGTAACGGATTAAGTTCCAACCCTCATAAAATTATACAATGTGGACGTCTTACGTTATTTAAAAAATGGAGGGTAAATAGTACTTGGAACATATAAAATACACAAGTTAAATCATCAACAGCAATAAGAGACTAATTGGCCCACTTTAGGTTACGGTACAGCTCGAAAGTTAAATGAAAATAACGGCTTTACTATTCATCTGACACGAAAATTGAATAACGGAATTTGTAGACGAGAAAATTCTCTACAACTTTTCTCTATTATGTTTTTTTTTCATATCTCGTAGCGTTTCAAAGATATTTGCAAAAATAACAACGATTTTTGGATGTATGTCTGTATATCTGTCTGTCCGTAACGTGTTCCCTGTTTTTAAGACGAACCGTTCAACCGACCAGCACCAAATTTTACAGACATGGTTGTAGGGTGCCAGAGACCAGAACCTCCCTTTTTCAAATTTTTCGGACACAAAATACGGTAGTAATACCAAAAAAAGCCGTTTGTAATATAATTGTAATTGAAAACGAACCGTTCATCTGACATGAAAATTGAATAACCAAATTGGTAGAGGAGAAAATTCTCTACAACTTAGCTTCCTTATGTTTTTTTCATATCTCGTATCGTCTGAGACATATTTGCAAAAATAACGGAGAGTTGACACCCTCCATTGAATTAACGAAAACCAGCCGTTCGGACATATCACGTGGCATTCCTCGCCCAGAACTCTCTCTGGCATACGCCATCTTGCGTTGCGTATTTAATGATTTTCTTATTGTACCTTACACGTTGTCATTTCAAAGCAATGGCACACTGAAGAATCAACAAAAACACATCTTTCTTCGTACGATAAATGATAGTCTAGTGTCTACAAATTCCATATTAACATCAGTTAACAACGGCCATCAATAGTATGGAATTAAAGGACTCATCTTTTTGGTTGATTGGCGTAGCGTAGTGGGCAAGACGTTGGACTATGACGCCAAAGGTCGGTGGTTCGGAACCCGGTACTACTTAATTATTTTTTCCTAAAAGGGTTTCAGACACTCTTATTAATTAATTTTTCATTATTTAGATTATTATTTTGGTCCAAAATGTTTGCAAAAACGTATAAAACTACAAATCTAAAGTGGGCAGTAAACACGTCAGTGAGATTTTTGTTTTGTTTCCGGCAGCAATATGCAATTTTTATGGCCCTTCTAAACATACGTCAAGGAGTTGTGGGCTTGCACCTGTTCTGTGAACCACTATTCATAGACACAGTTATTCAAATTTTAGTGAGACGGTCACCAGAGGTCACGAGTGATTAATAAGACGGCCAGGCCTAGAGTAAACTGGTCAGCTACGTCACTAAACCCGTTCCTGCGGCAGTTGGGCAGTGCAGGTGGCCGCCGGCTTGACCCTGGTTGACCCCTGACCTCAGCGAGGCGGCCGGTCTGGCAGCTGGTCGCGTCCCATGTCGAGGCGAGGACGCGTCTCACTGCGGTCTCCCACTGAGGCAGCGCCAGGCCCAGTCAGGCGGCAGTGTTTACAGGCAACAAACCGGGGACCTTTTGTTTACCAGTCTGTGCACGACAGCGCGCGGTACCAATATGTTCCAGACAGTCGCCAACGTAAATGCGTTTCTTCAGGGAGTCATATCTCTGGTTCTGTTGATCACAGAAATAAGGGGTCCAGTGGTTTGGACAGCCGTTGTCCTCGACCATTGTATACCTATCGAAGACTACTGTAGCTAATCTCCAGTAAAAGTTCAAAATTTAAACGTTTTTCACTTCCTCAAGTCCAGGGAAACTGAGCAAACCGGTTGATTTTTGTGTATTAGGCGTGGTCTAGAATCGGCTTCAAGCGGCTTGTAAAAGCACTATCTGTCGGTAAGCGGTTCTTGAGAAAATCCCGCACAGCCATGGTTTTTGGGTACCGTAAACTGAGGTTACTTGAGCGCAGGGGTGTAACTTGGACCCAAAAGAAAAAATGTTTTAAATCAATTCAAAAATGTTCAAATGTTTGTAAATCTATCGGACCAAACTGCGTGGTCATCAGTCCGTAGCTTACAAACTACTTAAACCTAGGTAAACTAACCTAAGAACAAACACACACACACACACCCATGCCCCAGGGAGGACTCGAACCTCCACGGCAAGCTACCGCGCGCTCCGCAGCGAGACGCTTTAGACCTCTCAGCTACTCCACCGCGGCTTAAATCAATTCTGGGCGTTCTGTAATGCACGTATGCAGCTGATTGACCATTTCGTCGACAAGCAAAAGTACTAGCTAGTGCCTAGTGCCCTCAGCATTGCATCTGCTTTTCGCCTTTTCTCACAGTTAACGTTACACTGTTGTGTAATGAAACTAAAGATCGTGACTACCAGAAAACTTCTACTTTCACCACGCTGCCCACTGAAGTTGCATGCCACGTAAAGTAAAATTTACGTTTTATATACATTCCTTCACAAAATAACTATTGTTCTAATTATGTAGATAAAGGACGTCCAGTAAAATTAATATATTTAGGAAACACTGTGTTTATAACCTAAAAAGGTGGTTACTTGGACTAAAGCCGAGAAGTGAATTCAAGGAGCCCCAAGCGCTATATTTATGTTACACACTTCTAAATTTCACTGAAAAGTAATGTATACCATTAAGTTGTAGGCTGAAACTGAAAAACCTGCAGAAAGGTAGGAAAATAAGGAGATGGGACCTAGATAAATTGAAGGAACGTAAAGTTCTGGAGGATTTCAGAGGGAGATTTAGGCATCAATTGACAGAAACAGGGGGAAATAAAACAGTAGAAGAGGAATGGGTAGCATTGAGAGATGAAATAGTGAAGGCAGCAGAGGACAAAATAGGTAGAAAAGCAAGACCTACAAAAATCCTTGCATATCACAGGAAATACTAAATTTAATTGATGAAAGGAGAAAATATAAAAATGCAGTAAATGAAACAGGCAAAATGGAGTACAGACGACTAAGAAATGAGATTGACAGGAAGTGCAAAATGGCTAAGCAGGAGTGGCTAGAAGCCAAATGCAAATCTGTAGAAGAATGTATAAGAAGGGGAAAAGTAGATACCGCCTACAGGAAAATAAAAGAAACATTTGGGGACAAGAAAAGAAACTCTACGAATATCAAGAACTCAGATGGGAAACCAGTTTTCAGCAAAGAAGGGAAAGCTGAAAGGTGGAAAGAGTACATAGAGCAGCTCTACAAAGGAAATGAACTTAGAGACGATGTTGTAGGAAGAGGAAGTAGATCAAGATGGAATGGGAGATACTATACTGAGAGATGAATTTGACAGAGCCCTGAAAGACCTAGGTCGGAACAAGGCCCCATCAGTAGATGGCATACCCTCAGAGCTACTAAAGTCTCTGGGAGAGCCAGCCATGACAAAACTATTTGAATTGGTGTGTAGGATGTATGAGACAGGCGAAATACCCTCAGACTTTAAGAAAAATATAATAATCCCCATTCCAAAGAAATCAGGTGCAGACAGGTGTGAAAATTACAGAACCATCAGTTTGATAAGTCATGGTTGCAAAATCTTAACACGAATTATCTACAGGAGAATGGAAAAGCTGGTAGAAGCTGACCTCGGGGAAGATCAGTTTGGATTCAGGAGGAACGTAGGAACCCGGGAGGCAATACTCACTTTACGTCTTATTTTAGAAGATAGATCAAGGAAAGGCAAACCTACATTTTTAGCTTTTGTAGATTTGGAGAAAGCTTTTGACAATGTTGACTGGAACACCCTCTTTCAAATTCTGAAGTCAGTAGGGGTAAAATACAGGGAAAGGAGTTATTTACAACTTGTACAAAAGCCAGACCGCAGTTATTAGACTCGAAGGGCATGAAAGGGAAGCATCAGTCGGGAAGGAAGTAAGACAGGGTTGTAGCCTTTCTCCGATGTTATTCAATTTGTACGTCGAGCAGGCGGTGAAGGAAAGCAAGGAAAAATTTGGAATAGGGATTAAAGTTCAGGGGGAAGAAATGAAAACATTGCGTTTTGCTGATGACATTGTAATTCTGTCAGAGACAGCAAAGGACCTGGAAGAGCAGTTGAATGGAATGGACAGTGTGTTGAAGAGAGCGTATAAAATGAAAATTAACAAGAGCAAAACAAAAATAAAGGAATGCGGTCTTAGAAAATCAGGCGATGCTGAAGGAATTAGATTAGGTAACGAAACAATGAAGGTGGTAGATGAGTTTTGTTATTTGGGTAGTAAAATAACATGCGATGGTAGCAGTACAGAGGATATAAAAAGCAGAATGACAATGGGAAGAAAAGCATTTTTGAAAAAGAGAAATTTGCTAACATCGAATATTAATTTAAGTGTAAGGAAGTGTTTTCTGAAGACATTTGTGTGGAGTGTGTGCCTTGTACGGGAGTGAAACATGGACGATAAGCAGTGCGGACAGGAATGTGGTGCTACAGAAGAATGCTGAAGATTAGATGGGTAGATCGCATAACTAATGAAGAGATACTGAACAGACTTGGCGAGAAAAGGAATTTTTGGCATACCCTGACTAAAAGAAGGGATCGTTTGGTAGGACACATTCTTAGACATCGAGGAATCGTAAATTTAGCATTGGAGGGAAGTGTGTGGGGTAAAAATCGCAGAGGGAGACCAAGAGACGCATATAGTAAGCAGATTCAAGTGGATGTGGGTTGTCGTTCTTATGAGGAGATGAAAAGGCTTGCTCAGGATAGAGTAGGGTGGAGAGCTGCATCAAACCAGTCTCCGGACTGAAGACCATAATAATAACAACCATTAAGTTTTGTCAATTTATTTGGTTAAAAAATTTGTACAGTGTTGAAGACAAAGAAATGCTAAAAGGTTCCTTACAGGAGCAGGATTTTGTTCTTGTTGCTTGGAATAATGATTTATTTCCAGGTCAAGTAATGACGTATGCGACAACGGTGCCATTATTGAATGCACGACACCAACAAGAAAGGCCTGGGCATGGCCTTCAGTTTTATTCTACAAGTGGTGTGAAATTAGAAAAAAAAGTTAATCCACCCACTTCTGTTGCAAGGGATTTGTTCTCAGTGGTAACATGAACTAACTTTATTGTGGACCATAATTTATTATTATGAATATTTAGCACAGTGTAAACGAGCGCTGATATGTTTCTTTCAAACAAACACAGTTTTTCATGTATTTTTTGGTTTTTTTCCATTTAAATGTCAAATTAAAAGAATATTCTTCACACCAAAATACATTTATATGTCTTTATTTCCAAAGCCCAGGTCCTATTTTCACCCGCTGCACCTTTAAATTGCTTTTTACAACGATAATAAGGCATGGGTTCATGTTAGCCAAACTCTGGGGTTACTTGGACCCAAATTTAAATAATTTTTTACTCACATACAAAAAATAAAATTTGGTCAGAAATAGACGTAAAGAGCTAGAAACACATAACAAGTATAATAGGATAACAGCATAATTAATGGTTTTAGGCTATCATTAGTACTAAGTATACAAAAAGTTTCACTTCTTGGGTCAAAGTTTACGGTACCAAAAATACCAATTGTGGAGATGGACGTTTCTACTTCCTCTGACAATGAAGTACGGTGTATAGTTCAAATGTTCATAAATCTATGGGACTTTATTGCGTTGGTTATTAGTCCCTAGGATTACAACAAACTTAAACTAACCTAAGGTCAACACATACACCCATGCCGCAGGGTCGAACCTCCGACAGCGAGCAACCGCGGGCTCTGCAGCGTGGTTCCTTAGACCGCTCGGCTACGCCATCGCGGCTCAGTGAATAGTCCTGTAACATTATCGTAGATGAACAATGAACTACAGTTACCTTACTGTCCTTCGAAATAGTCACCTCCTGTAACTATGCACCGATGAGCTCTGTGATACATGGGGCGCGGAGTGGCCGCGTGATCTAAGGCGTCGTTCTACGGACTGGGAGGCACCTCCCTTCAGAGCTTCGAGTCCTCCCTCGGGCATGGGTATGTACGTGTTTTCGTTAGTGTAAGTTACTTTAAGTAGTTTGTAAGTCTATGACCTGATGACCGCACAAATTTGGTCTTATACGTTTACAAACATTTGAAAATTAGCGATACATGTCCTGTAAACTTTGCACGAAATGTCTTTGAAATGGCGTTCATAAGCCTCGTCACGATTCGTTGGATTTTAGGAATATCGTCAAATCTATTTCCTTTCAAAGCGAGTTTGAGTAGAGGAAATAGGAAGAAGTCTGAAAAATTGAGATCCGACGAGTATGGTGGAAGTTCAAGTTCGACGACAACGCTCGCCCACGCACAGGCAATATCGTTAAGCTGTTCCTGGCAAAAAAAAGGGGGGGGCGGTGCAACATGAACAGCCTCATACTCGTTGGATCTAAATCCTCCAGACTTAATCCTATTCCCTCGGCTCAAACTGGCTTTGAAAGGAAAGAGCTTTGACGATATTCCTGACATCCAAGAAAACGTGGCGGGGCTTTTGAACACCATCCCAAAGGCAGGCTTCGTGCAAAGTTCCCAGATTATGTATCGCAGAGCATAGTTGTGGAAGGAGACTATTTCGAAAGACTGTAAGGTAACTGTAGTTCATAGTTCATCTACATTAATATTACAGGATAATTCACCGAACTTTACTGTCAGAGACTGTATATTTTCTACGGACGGCTAATCTAAGTTTTACCATTTTTTCTTAAGATGGAGTTCTCAGGGAATTTTGGAACTATTTATGCATTCATACGTTACCATACTTATGGACTTGAATTATACCAGTAATATCTGGTTTGAGGCGTAATTGCAGTTGGGACGGCGGTACTGAACAGATAGCAATGGTTCTGGGGTTATCGCAACAATTTTGAGCCCACGAAAAGGAAAAAAAAAATGTAATTTTTCACCAGTAAAACTTGAACGTGTTGTCTCTGTGTAATGAAGCTGTCTTGATCTGCAAATTACACTATGTCATAAAAAGTATGCGAACATCTGGCTGAAAATAACTTACAAGTTCGTGGCACTCTCCATCGATAATGCTGGAATTCAATATGGTGTTGGACTTAATGACAGCTTCCACTCTCGCAGGCATACGGTGAATGAGGAGCTGACAGGTTTCTTGGGGAATGGCTGTCCATACTTCACGGAGTGTTGCACTGAGGAGAGGTATCGATATAGGTCGGTGAGGTCTGGCACCAACAAGGGGGTGAAGCCCCCTCCATGAAAAACATGTCAAAGATCTTCTAGAGGATTCAAGTCAGGACTCTGTGGAGGCCAGTCCATTACGCGGAGGTTATTGTCGTGTAACCACCCTGTCACAGGCCATGCATTATGAGCACGTGCCCGTACATGTTGAAAGATGAAATTGCCATCCTAAAATTGCTCTTCGACAGTGAGATGCAAGACTTACAAACTACTTAAACTAAAATAAACTAACGTAAGAACAACACACATCCATGCCCCCAGGGAGGACTAGAACCTCCGCCGGCGAGCAACCACGCGCTCCAAATCAAGGTGCCTTAGAGTGCTCGTCTACTCCACCATAGCAAGCACGTATTTAAAACGTCAATGTAGGCCTGTGCTGTGATAATGCCACGCAAAACAACAAGGGGGTGAAGCCCCCTCCATGAAAAACTTGACCACACCATAACACCACCGCCTCGAATTTTACTGTTGGCACTACATACGCTGGCAGATGACGTTCACCGCAGATTCGCTATACCCACACCCTGCCACCAGATCGCCACATCTTGTACCGTGATTCACCACTCCACACAACGTTTTTGCACTGTTCAATCGTCCAAAGTTTACGATCTTTACACCAAGCAGGGCGTCGTTTGGCATTGACCGGTGTCTTGTGTGGCTTATGGACAGCAGCTAGAGCGTGAAATCCAAGTTCTCAACCCCCAGGTAACTGCCATAGTACTTTGAATTCCTGTGTGATGGTCTGGATAGATGCCTTGCTTATTACACTGTACGACCTCTTCAACAGTCGACGCTCTCTGTCAGTCAACAGACGAGGTCGGCCTATACGCTTTCGTGCTGTTCATGTCCCTTCAAGTTTCTACTGCACTATCACAGCAAAAAATGATTGGAGTGTGGAACTCTCGCGTACAGACTTCTGAGACAAGTGACACCAATCACCTGATCACATACGAAGTCCGCCGGCCGCGGTGGCCGAGGGGACTGAGGCGCTTCAGTCACGGTCTGCGCGGCCCACTGCGGTCGGGGGTTCGAATCCCTCCTCGGGCATGGATATTTGCGCCGTCCTTAGTCTTAGTTAGTTCATAAGTAGTTTGTAAGTTTAGGGACTGATAACCCCGTAGTTAAGTCCCATAGACTTTACAAACATTTGAACATACGAAGTCCGTGAGTTCCGCGGAGCGCCCCATTCTGTTTCCTCGCGATGACTAATGACTACTGAGGTCACTGATACGGAGTACCTGGCAGTAGGTGATAGCACAATGTACCTAATATGAAGAACGTATATTTTTGGGTGTGTCCGGATACTTTTGATCACTTAGTGTATGTGGTGGTTGGCGTTGGGCACAGTGCAGCATCCATAATTTCATCATCTCCCATCTTCGATTGGTGATCTTAAGAATCAGGGCAAAAGGCTGACATCATGTGACATCACGAAGAGATAAATTAGTGCAGCAACATTGTCGTTATTGTGTTGCTGAAGAACGGCGTTGGGTGTCGTGCAGAAGGAGTATGCCTGTCGGTCCGCAGGATGGCATTCATGCAGGTGTAGCTGGTCACTGTGGCCTGGACACGCAGAAAAAATGATTTGTGGTTGCACCCCACACCACAGAACGTTGATTTGGCGTTGTAGAAAAATGGAAGTTGATGCAGATGAAAAACAATTCCATGACGTTCGAATACAGCAGTAGTGATGTGCTGCTAGACACAGTCGCGTCGATTAAATATCTATGCCTTAAGCGGCAAAGCGGTATAAAATGGAACGAACACACAAAGACAGTCGTGGGAAAGGCGAGTGGTAGACTAATTTATTGGGGGAATTTTGGGAAGATCTGGTTCATCTATAAAGCAGATCATGTGTGAAACGATTGTGCCCCCCCTCTCCCCACACTGTGTTGAGTATTGTAATATGCAACTTATCAGCTTTGTACATCAACATATAAACATAACATTTTTATATTCCAGTAAAAGTAATTCAGTGCCATAAAACTCTATCACTCTCCTGTGAACATAGAAATTTTTATCTTCTCTGATAATAACATCTTTGTAAGTCGCATATCTGTGAACATATATTAGGGACATTAAATTGTTACCTGATGATGGCCTAAGAAGACGAAATAAATAATTTTGAAAAACATCAAGATTTTTTTCCTTTTTATATTATTCCTCAAGTGTTGGGGATCCCTGTCAGATGGCTTTGAAGGAAGACACAGAATCAATTCGTAGGCGGGCTGCTAGGTTTATTACTGGTAGGTTCGATCAGTGCGCGAGAGTTATATAGATGCTTCGGGAACTCAAATGGAAATCGCTGGAGGGAAGGCGACGTTATGTTCGAGAAACACCACTGAGGAAATTTAGAGGGTCGGAATTTGAATCTGACTGCAGAACGATTCTACTGTCACCAAATTACATTTCGCGTAATGATCACAAAGAAACGATAAGAGAAATTATATTTTCTACAAAGGCATACAGACATTCGTTTTTCCCTCGTTCAATCTTGGAATGGAACAAAACAGGTAATGACACGTAATGGTAGGAGATATCCTCCGCTACGAACTGGAGGGTCGACTGCTAAGTAAGTATGTAGATGCAAATGACACGCGAGCAGAAAAAAAAAAAAAAAAAAAAGCGACACGGCCAGCAACGACGCCCGGTTGTTCGTGGTCGGCAGAGGGCGATGTTGCCCACCAACCCGCCTCTGCTCGTGACTTGCCAACCACAAACCTCATTACCTGGGAGCAACGAGTACTGCCCAGGGTCGCGGTTAGATCGCATTTGATTCACGACGTTTTAAAAAAAAGACAAAGCAGTCTTACCTTTCTGTAAGTGGAGATGTCAATTTCTTGGCAAGCGTCATGTGAGAAGAGGAATTTAAATTGAGAAGCAGCTGTGTTTTTATCCACTTAATTAAAAACGGGAGTCCATGTGATGGTGTTTACATAAACGGACTTAACTGTGCAGTCCACTCATCACTTCCGACAAGTATCTCATCCCAGCGGGTTATTATGAACTTGACCTATTCCACACACAAATAAAACACCGCGAACCGTACTGTTGGGTTCGTTTTTAATATTCGTAATGAATTTCGAAGAGAAATGATAATCGTCAGGAAATTAATTTGTAGCCTTCCAAACAGGATTATTTGTAATTTCCAGGAAATAAATGAAATCTAATTTCGAATTCAAGGATATTTGCTAATAATCTACGATTCTCCAAGAAAAAATTTCAAAAACTATTAGAATTCAAAAACTGCATCACAAGCATATAACTATTCTCTGCTTACTGCGTTTATCCCTTTCCAGCCAAAATATTACGTTACATCAGAAACAAATGATAATGAAGGTCTAATTAATATCATTGTTGTTAATTAATTAATGACATACTAGTTAATATTAATTTTTATAATTTTGTACATTTATATATTTATCCTTTTCTTCTATTTTTATTATTTTTGATTTTGACTTTCGCTACGATTTTTTGTCCTCACATAATTTTAATACTTCAACTGTTAAATCGCTGGAGATGTGCAAGGTTACATTGCACTGTTTTACTTGTGTAAGTTCCTTGCTGTATGGTGAAAATGTTACATTGCAGTGTCGTACTCAATAGTAGCCAAGGAGGTAGGAATAAAGGGAGCTGGCGTTACCAATCTGAGAACAGGCATTGGTTGAAGCCAAGGGTCCATGCTTTTGTGCCCAAAACAAGGATTTCTCGCATAAAATCCTTCGTGAATTTTGCCCTCTTTACTTAAAGCCACTAAATTTGTTATCACATCGGAGTAGTTACTTAGAAATTACATACGCTTCAACGACTAGAACTACTTTAGCACACAGTACAGTGTTTTGGGCACAAACAAATGCCAGATTGCGCAGTTTGCTGTCTTCACTTTTTCAGTGTTATGGCATCTCCAGAGAGTCTAACCCCCTTGGTAGTAGCCAGTGATTTCTATACTACCTAGATGTTGAACTTCAGTTGTCTGAGCGTGCTAGCCATAGATGTTCGTTTCTTGTCATGTTGGAATATGGCCGCTAACAAAGAGGTTTTATTCTAACCTCTTTGGCAGCTAACAATTATTACCAGAAAATGAGGAGAAAATACGTTTCGATTACGCTTTCATATTAGCATATTACATCACGTATTTAGATAAATTTCAAACCAAGAAGTAAGTAAGCAATTCTTTGTCGTCTAATAACTGATGAAAATTCACGTGCTAAATTTAAACATGGCGGACAATGCGAAAACGTGTGGAAAAATCTGAATCTGTAGGCACCAAGGAGGTTAAAATAAGAAGAGACGGCGCTACTATACAAAGCTTAGCTGTCGATTGAAGCCACTCCGCAATCTTGTGGAAGCAAGGAAATATGTTTTCAGATTAAAGCACTCTGTGGTTCTTGCCCTGTTAACTTTTATACATTTAAAGGACTGTCGAGTACATATTTAATATAATATACTTTTTTGCACAAATACAGACCAGATAGCTGAATACACACTAGTCACCACAAATGTTATTGGCACCATAATATGGCGGCAATGGCTTCACTTGGTGTTAAGAGAATCTCCCCCAATTCTAACCTACTTGGTAGGCACGCTATAGTTCTCTGCTCAGGCACCAGAGTTATACATCCAGTTTGTATAGAGATCAATGGTTGATGATGATGATGATGATGATGATTGGTGTTTTAGGGCGCTCAACAGCGAGGTTATCAGCGCCCGTATGCTAACATAAGGAGATGAGAAGAAAAATGGGTCCAGTCGTATGGACATTTAACTTCAATTGTACATTAAAAATTTAAAAAGACGGTTCAAAGGAAAGGACTGCATAAAAGAGTTAAAAGTTTGATAGATGTATGGGGCCCGGTGACTACTGAAAGAGTGACCGAGCCACACTGTCACATATTAAAATCGAACACCCAATATTTTGGGAAGAAGTCCAGATGCTGCACAAAAACTTAGGACGCAATCCACGGACGCTTCATCGTCACCTAAAATAGATTTCAGGTCCTGTGAGAGACCTAAAGTTGTCCTCACACCAGCGTATAAATAGCATTGTGTGAAAATATGTCGTATCGACAATTGTGTCCGACATCTGTTACACACTGGCGGTTCCTCACGACGCAAAAGAAAGCCATGCGTTAGCGGGCAGTGTCCAATTCTAAGGCGAGTAAGGGCGACTTCCTCAGCTCTTCGAGGGCGGAAGGAAGTACGCCATGGACGTACTGAACATTTTAGGGCGCGTAACTTGTTATCCGCCACATCCAACCACTGATCGTCCCACAAAATCATGGCTTTCCTTGTCACATACGAGGTAACAGCCTGCAATGGGACAGAACAGCGTACAGCAGGGGGGAGGGAGCAAGCCTCCTTAGCCGCCACATCGGCAAGCTCGTTTCCCCGGATCCCAGTGTGCCCAGGAACCCAACAGAAGATGATCTCTTTGTTTCGTTGTTGCAGTGCAAGGAGAGCGTCCTGTATATCCTGCACCATCCGATCTGATGGGTACATTTGGTCAATAGCCAGGAGGGCACTTTGGGAGTCTGAACAGATCATGAACTTCACTCCATGATGTCTTCTGATCTGTTCTAGTGCCCTCAGGATAGCGAAGAGTTCCGCGTAATAAACGGTAAACTGTTCTAGGAGCCCTATCCGAAGGACAACATCGGGGAACACGACAGAGCAACCAATATGATCACCCTGCTTGGACCCATCCGTGTAGACCGTGACAAAATCAGAATGGTGACTTAAAATTTCGAGAAATTTACTTTTATAAAAGGTGTCTGAGGTAAAAGCCTTCCTGTAGAGAGTCAACTCTAAAAGCACCCTGGGCCTCTGAAGTAGCCAGGGACATCCCCTACTCCACCCCTGGCGTTGGACCTGAATGCCTTGCGCCTGGAGCAAATCGAGGCTGTCCCTTGCACGGAACCAAAAGGGCCTTGTCGCCTGCGGACGGTTACGGAACAAGCGTACCAATGATTGTTGATTAGCATTGGAAGTCGCTAGGGAATTTGGAGTTGACATAGATCGGTACGCTTGACGTGCAGTGAGTAGAAGGCGGCGAATAGAAAGTGGAGGCTCACCAGCTTCTGCACAGAGACTAACAACCGGACTTGTGCGGTATGCACCTGTGGACAACCTGATACCTTCATGGTGTATGGAGTCCAGCATTTTCAAATAAGAGGATCTCGCGGATCCATAAACTTGACATCCATAGTCGAGGCGGGGTCGCACAAATGACCTGTAAAATTGGAGGAGACGTGCCCTGTCAGCTCCCCAGGCCCGATGGCTAACACACTTAAGGAGATTTAAAGCCTTGATGCATCGTAATTTTAATTCCTTAAGGTGTGGCAACCAAGTGAGCTTTTCATCAAAAGTGAGACCTAGGTATTTCACCTTCTCCTTAAAAGTGAGAGCAGTCCCCCCAAGTTTGAGAACTGGGTAATTAAAAAGGGAACGGGAGCGATTAAAATCAACACAAACGGTCTTCTCCAACGAAAATTTAAAACCTGTTCTGTTGGACCATTCCTCCAACCGCCTGATCGTCAGATGTAATTGCGACGGAGGAGGACGCACAGAAAATGGAGAAATCGTCCACAAAGAGGGAACACTGTACTGGACTTCGTACAGTGGACGTAATACTATTGATAGCAATGACGAAGGCCGTCACACTTAAAACACTTCCTTGGGGGATACCGTTCTCTTGATGAAATCGGTCAGACAATACGCTCCCGACCTTGTATCTAAAATACCGATCCGAAAGGAAAGACTGAATAAAAATGGGTAGACGACCACGAAAACCCCACTCATGGAGCTGCTGTAAAACATTACGCCGCCAGGTAGTATCGTAGGCTTTTTCGAGATCAAAGAACACACCTATCAGGTGTTGCTTACGTAGGAAAGCTTGTTGGATTTCCCGGTCAAGCAAGATCAAGTTGTCAAGCGTTGAACGGTACCTTCTGAAGCCACATTGGAAGCGGCTGAGTAGGGACCTGCTTTCTAGGACCCAGACTAGGCGTCGGTTAACCATACGCTCCAATGTCTTTCCTACACAGCTGGTGAGACTTATGCTACGATAACTACCAGCGTCAGTCCGATCTTTCCCTGGTTTTAAAATAGGTATTAAAACAGACTCTTTCCACGAGCGTGGAAAGTTTCCCGTGAACCAGATTTGGTTAAAAAGCTGAAGGAGGACATGCTTCGATTGCGGTTCCATGTGTTGGAGCATGCTGTATGTTATGTCATCGACGCCAGGGGCAGTATCACAAGGTACTGTTAATGCAGTCTCCAGCTCCCACAGTGAGAACGGTTGGTTATATTCCTCAGCATTTGAAGACCGGAAATCAAAACCAACCCTCTCCTGTATAGCCCGATGCTGCCGAAAGGCTGCATTCTGGCTAGAATCCGATGTAATGGTGTAAAATGATTCTGCCATTACCTGAGCAATGTCTCGTGCCGAAGTTAGGAGAAGTCCTTGCCCTTGTACAGCTGCTATTGGTGGTCGGGAATTCCGCCTCGAGATCCTCCTAATGGCTTCCCATACTCTGCTTGCTGATGTGAACCTATTGATAGAATTCAGGAACTCTTGCCAAGACCTCTCCTTGCTCTCTCGAATAATGCGTCTTGCCCGTGCCCTCGCCACGCGAAAAGTTGCAAGATTGTGATCAGTAGGGCACCTGTGGAATCGTCGGAGAGCTGCCCTCCTGTTTTGGATGGCAGACCGACACTCCTCGTTCCACCAAGGAACAGGCTGCCTCTTAAAGTTGCCCTTCGATTTGGGGATCGACGCATCGGCAGCGGCGCGAATCACGGCTGTAGTGTGATCCACCCAGTTCTGAACGCCTTCATGCCGATCCAAAACAGCCAACTGTTTAAAAAGCTGCCAATCAGCTTTCTTAATAAGCCATCTCGGCGGCTGTCGAGCATGATCCATTCCATCTGGCAGAGTTACCCAGATAGGGTAGTGATCACTGCCATGGAGGTCGTCGTCTGCATCCCACTGGGCAATTTCTGCAAGAGCTGGCGAACAGAAGGAGAGGTCAATGGCGGAAGACGTACCTGTAGCAACGCTGAAGTGTGTGGCCTTACCCGTTTTCAGCAAAATTACCGATGTCGACTGTAACACACGCTCAACCATTCGACCCCTGGGGCAAGTGGTGTTAGATCCCCATAAAGCATTATGAGCATTGAAATCTCCTAAAATGAGAAAAGGGCGAGGAAGGTCATCGAGAAGCTGTGTCAAGAGTACAACATCGAGAGGCTCTCCAGGTGGTAAATACAGAGAACACACTGTAAGCTCAGTGTGTGCCAACACACGGACTGCAACTGCCTGTAGCGTCGTAGTTAGGTGCACAGGCGTAGAATGGATTGTGTCCTTGATGAACACTGCCACACCGCCCTGCGCCCTATCGCCAGTCAGGTCGTCTTTTCTGTAGAGGTGATAGCCTCTAAGTACAGGTGCGTCACACTGCTTGAAATGTGTCTCCTGAAGGGAGACACAGAATGGTCTGTTCTGCAGAATAAGACGTAATTCGTCCAAACGAGCCCTGAATCCGTTCACGTTCCATTGGAGTATGGTTCCCATGTCAGCGGTGTGGTTGTAGTTTCCCCCTATCCTTGTGCCTAGACGGTGAGGCACTGTTTGATCGGGCAGCGGCATTAGGGCTGACTGATTCCGGTGATGAGGTATCCAGGTCCATTATGATATCCTCGTCATCAGTTAAGGCTGCCAGAACGACATTCGATGGTGCCTGGGGGAGGCTTTCGATCGAATGCCGAGGCGCCTTCTTTGGTTTCTTCTTCTCTGAAGAAGATGAAGGAAGGGCGTGTTGCTGAGCACTCTGCTTTCGGTGAGCACTTCTGGGGGGCCACCTGCTTCTGGGCAGCTCCCTGCTGTTGAGGAACGCGTTCTGTTGGAACGGCACGTTCCTGTGGGATGGTACTCTCCTTTTGAGGTGTCTTCTCAATTGTTACTGCAGCTATCTCGTCCTTCACATCCATTGGGTCGGCCTGTATTCCGATATCTCGACTAATCGAAGTTTGGCATGTACAAATACAGGTGCAAGTTTCGCTGGTGGAAATGGGGATGGTCTGTGTCGATGCATCAACAGTGGGCGTGGGTTTCTGGAGTAGTGAGGCATAGGAGGTCGGAAACACCGGAGGCTGTGTCGCCTTATATTCTTTTTTGGCCTCCACATATGGAATACGTTTGCGCACTTTTATCTCCTGTATTTTTTGTTCTTCAACAAAGACAGGGCAATCACGACTCCATACAGGGTGGCCTCCTGAGCAGTTTAGACACGTTGCTGGGGAAGGACAGTCAACCCCAGAGTCGTGAGCTGCCTGTCCACACCTCCCACAGGTTGGTTTGCCTCCACAATTCTGTGTGGTATGACCGAAACGCTGGCATGTGAAGCACCTCATAGGGTTCGGTATAAAGGGCCTAACTTTCAGACGGAGAAACCCTGCCATAAGATGTTCTGGCAACGATGGGAAATTGAAGGTAACAATGAAGGTAGGGGTTTTCTCTATCACTCCATTGTTCCTGCGGGTCCTTTGCTCAACGTCAATGATACCCTGTGACGCCCACTCCTGTTTTAATTCTGCCGTTTCGATGTCCACAATGTCACGGCATGTGACCACTCCTTTGCTGGAATTTATCGTGTTGTGTAATTCTACAACAATGTCATATTCCCCTAGCTTTGCTGAATTCAGGAGGAGGTCCACCTGCTTTGCTCTGGCCGTCTCAACTAACAAAGCACCATTCCGCAGCCTCTTAATTGATTTTAAAGAGCCTGCAAGTCCTTCCAGTCCCTTATTAATGTAGAAAGGGGAGACCTTTTCAAAGGTACCCTCTTTCCTCTTAATAACTACGAAAACATTATTATTAATGACTCCTTGAGCCCTGTTACTATGACTAGATTGTGTCTCAGGAGGACTGGCCTCCCTCAACCGCTTAGATGACTGGGTGCGAGTACCCCCTGACGGTACACCCATCCCGCCGGGGTTAGAAACATGTGAGGACTCCATCTCGGTCCCACGAGCAGCTAGGGAAGGGACGGTCCACCCAGGCAGAGCCCCGCTTGCCTGGGTAAGCCTTTTACAACTGAGGTGCGGCAGGTTCCTCAGAGGTCGCTCGCTATCGACTGTTCAACCTCAACAGCCATGCATCCCATCAGCACGCAGCACACCTTGGGATTGAGGGTTTTTTTATAGAGGTTTTTCCCATCCTCACGATCCGGGCAATAAAGCCGAGATCCCCGCTCCCTGTAACACACAACATTCCACCGCTGCGCCATGCGGTGGTCGCTGAAGCGTGTCCAGGGCTTACGGTCTGGAGGACTGGCGGCGCTTACCAGTCCTCAGCTCAGGACCCCGGGTTCGCCAAGCCCGTACTCAGCAAATTAATGCTGAGCCCCTGAGGGGAGATCAATGGTAGTAGCTCTTTGATATATGAGGAATTACTATCTTTGCTGAGTATGTGCTGTCATCACAGACATATAATACTGTGGCTGTCCCTAATGTGTGCGGAGCTGTAGTAGTCGTTGGCTAACCGTGGAGTTGAGTGTATGTGGTTGTAGGGAGTATGTAAGCGTACTGCGGCAGACTGATTGATTACTGTTAATTCGTAGTGGCACTTAGCTGTTTTATTTGTACGTAATGAGTGTTACGATTTACTTTTTTGCGTGTGAAACACAGCAATAAATTCAAGATTTTACCAGCTAATGGGAGTGGCCGAGCGTTCTAAAGCGCCATGCTGCGAAGTGTGTGGCAACTCCGTGTCGGAGGTTCGAGTCCTCCCTCGGGCATGGGTAATATGTGTGTTGTCCTTAGCATAAGTCAGTTTAAGTAATTTGTAAGTCTAGACTGATGGCCACTGCAGTTTGCTCCCACAGCTTTATAAACATTTGAATATTTTTAACATGTGTTACATTACAAAAATCGAAACAGTGGCTCACTTCTTGCCACACACGGAGCAGCCGGTCTCTCGTTATCGAATTTGTAGCTTCAACAGTTCGATGTGGCAGACTTTCAAGACTGTTGAGTAGTTTACACGACAACACTACGTTTATGCAACTGGGCTACTGACCACTGCGCATGCGCGGCGTCTGTTAGCGCAACTCTTTGAAAAAATAAACAGTTTCCTCTCGTGCCAACTTGGGCGACAATATTTGCATAAGTTTTGAGGTTAGGTTTGTGTCTACGCTGTGAACACACTGAAACATAAAGTGGGAAAGTGAAGGAACTTCGTCTTTTTGACATCTATGCTATGCATAGCTGTTTATGGGATTTCAGTGATACTGTTCTCAGAAACAAGCAGCTACGTGTTGCTTCTACTATAATTTTTTTCAACATTGTCGCTGTGCAACGGAGCTAACATCTTTTCCATTTTATTTTATTATTATTATTTTAATCACGTTGTGCAGGACCGAATAGACGAGCAAGTCTCTATGGGCATGGAACGAGTCACTATACGACATTGTAACAAAAGATTAGACATACATAAAGTGAAACATATATCAGTCCCATGCAGATGACAGACCTATGCTAAAGTAAAAAGACCCAACAACCTAATACAGAAATTAGCTTCATTTTTTAATTGTTTCAGGGATTCCTCGACAGAATAGAAAGAGTGATCCGTAGAAAAGCCTTCCGTTTAGTCTTCAAAGTGCGCAGATTACTACTAAGATTTTTAAAAATTTTGTGACATCTTCTTAAAAATAGATGCGACAGAATGCAAAAAGGTCGAGGAGGTGTCAACCAAAGGCAGATGCGATATATTTCTAGTATTAACTGAGTGAAAGCTTGTAACACTTGGGAATAACCAGATATTATTTGCAACAAACGACATTAAAGAAAATATGTATTGAGAGACCAATGTCATTAAAGGAAACGTTTTTAAATTATTTGTTTCACCTCAGTCTTTCAGCGATATCGCATAGACAAGCAGTAACTCCACTACAGCTCGTATAGCTACCAGAACTTTCATTTTACGACCACTACGGCACTCACAAAATGACTAAACTGAAGTGCATACTGGTGGCTCTGTGATCCTCGGGCATGTGTGTGTGTGTGTGTGTGTGTGTGTGTGTGTGTGTGTGTGTGTGCGGGGAGTCTTTTGGCTAGTAGTTTCAACAAAACATTCTCCATTTTAGTCATACAATCGAAATCAGTTAGGAAAAGTATGCGAATCAATTTAAAAAATCGACTTCCAGTCTGAGTGGGACGTTGAAAGTGCCACCAGTCGATCCGGCGTATTATACTTACTACAATGATGTATCACAGTTCACATTTCATAAGGCTCCCAAGAGTTTGTAAGGGGTTGGATGAGTGGTGTGAAACACCATAATTATCGACTACCCCTATTAAGAGAGCGACTGAACTTGATTAGTCATGATTTTTTCTTCTTTCTCCTTTCTTCCCAAATTCTCTACATACGTTCGCTATGTTCTTTCTTGCGCTCTTGTGACTATTTTTTCCGTTCTTTTTTCGGTGTGTTCCTGTTTAAATGTTTGTTTATTATTTTTCTGAACAGCTCTCGTTTGTTTCTGTTGTCCTGTGTGATTTCCAGTTCTTTAATGTCTTCTTCTGTTTCAGTTATCCCTTTTGCTTTGTTTTGGCTAGTTTTAACTATCTCAAAGATTTGTCTTGTAAGCTTGTTCTTGCCAATCCTGCTGATATGTCATAAATTTCAACCTCCTGTTTCTAAAGATGTTAGTTATTGTGTCTGTGTGTTTGAACATCTCTTTATCCAAATTCCTTCACGAAAAACTGGTCCGAGTATTTTCCTTAGAATTTTCCTTTCCTGCTTATCAATTTCTCTTATTTTCGTGTGGCCATGAATCACCGTAGATTCTATGGTGTAGAGTGCTTCGGGTAGAACTACTGTTTTCTAATGTCTTATTTTTGCGTTGATAAGAACAGATTTATTATTGCAGTGATTCCATATGAGCATATATGCTTTTTTGTAATTTGGACATTCTTTCTTTATTGGCTATTGTGTTCAGTGTTGATAGTTGGATGATCTCTCCTAGATATTTGAAGTGTGTAACTTGTACCACTTTCCCGTACCAGGTTGTGATGGGCAGGTTGTTTGCTGCCTCGCTTTCCATTTACTTACGATATTTCCTGCAGCTTCTCCAGTGCGAGTTTGGCTTCTCCTCTATTGTTGGTTATATACGTGCGCTTTTTTCGAATATGAAGTGATTTTGGTTCGAACCTAAGAGCACAGCTTAATCGTGTGAGCAAGTTACGAGGAGCATCTACATTTATATTCTAGTCACAAAGTATCTGCCTGTTAATTTCCGAGTATGTTGTGATTTCCGACGGTGTGTTTAGGCAAGAAACTAAAAGCACATCTTAACAAGATGTATTTGTATTCTTAACTAGCTGAAAACCCGGCGTTGCCTGCGTATGTATTTATTCCACAGTTTTACAGTCCACTCACCTCCAATACTCTCTTTCTCTCTGCAAGTCTCTCTCTCCCCTCTCTCCGCCCATCTCTTCCTCCCCCTGCATCTTCTCTCCATTCATTCCGCCTCTTTATTTCAACTTCTGCTCCACTTATCTATGTAAAATCTGTAAACGTTTGTGGTGATCAGTAAATCACAATCGAAGCTTATTTTAAGGTACCCTTTGTTGCGCGCCATACTGGCAGTGTATAGAAATCCTCCCCATGAAAACATGCATTTATGAGTGAACATGCAATAATAAGCTGAACGTCGTGAAAACCTTTTGTAAGGCCTCTTGCTTTGGTATTCGAGTGTGGAAAATTTTTTGAAGATATGTTTATGTCGAACTCTGTAATTAAAGTACCCTACAACAACCATCGTACGAAATTTTATGTAGACAGTGATGTTCCACTTTTTTTATGGCTAAGTGTGCAATACTACTTTTAAGATCGGAATAAAACTGTACATTTCGTCGAAATCCGTAAGTGAAGTACCTCCCACCACACATCATAGGTAATTATATATAGACAAAGACCTTCCTCTTGTTTAGAAGATCAAAAGTGTACAAAATTTCATCAAGATCGAAATGAAATTTTAGATTTGTATGGATTCCAAACAAACAACACACAAAGGTACAGTCGTGTTTATATTGGTATATAATAAAGATAAGATTAAAAATCGGTACTTCAATTTTCGTGTATTAACATTCTGATACACAAAGGAATGGCATTGTTGCTCTTTTTCTTTCTACGGTCGCAGCTTCCAAACAGTTTTGTAAGGGAAAATAGACGTCATTTTTTCGATTTTTCAACTGTTTCTTTGCGTTTTGACTATTTTTTTTTCTAAACTGCCTCGTATTAAAGCGAGGGATAACAATCAAAAACTTTTTCAAATCGGCTAAGTCACTTACGAGTTTTAGCGAGTGTAACGCACAGCTATTCATTTCTGTACATAAAGGCCCAGACAGGTATGAAAATTAAAAACAAAAATCAGTTTAATAAGTCATAGTTGCAAAATTTTAACACGGATTATTTACAGAAGAATGGAAAAATTGGTAGAAACCGGTCTCGAGGAAATTTGTATTTAGGACAAATGTTGGGACAAGTGAGTCAATCAATACTCACGACTTATCTCAGAAGACAGATTAAGGAAAGGCAAACCTACATTTCTAGCTTTTGTAGATTTTGAGAAAGCTTTTCAGAATGTTTTCAGAAATACATTGTTTCGAATTCTAGAGTCAGCAGGGGTAAAATATAAGGAACGAAAGGTTATTTACAACTTGTACAGAAACCAGACAGCAGTTATTAGGGTCGAAGGTCATGAAAGGGACACAGTGATTCGGAAGGAAGTAAGACAAGGTTATAGCCTTTGTACAACGTTATTCAATTTGTGCATGAGCAAGATGTGAAGGAAATCAAGTAGAAATTTAGAAAAGGAATCAAAGTACAGGGTGATGAAACAGAAACGGCGGTTAGATAATGACGAAATTCTGTAATAGACGGCAGAGGACATGGAAGAGCAATTGAACGAAATAGACAGTGTCTTGGAAGGAGATGATAAGATGAACATATCAGTCCTTCCTATGCCTAGCTAGGTTGGATGCGCCCACATTTTGCGCGATTTTGACACGTTGTGCTTACTTCATCGATTTCTTACTCACCAATGCTCCCAATACTTCTCAATTGAAACACCTACTGGTTAGGTTAACAAGTAAAATAAATGCATAAATAAATAAACTGTAACAAGAGCAAAACAAGGGCAGTTCAATGTAGTCTAAGAAAATTAGGACATGCTGAAGGGATTTGATTAGGTAATGAGGTAGATGTTATCTGGGTAGCAAAATAACTTCTGATGGCCGAAGTGAAAAAGATCTAAAATGCAGAATGACCAAGGGAAGAAAAGTGTTTCTGAAAAAAAAAAGTTACCATCGAATATTAATTTGTTAGGAAGTCCTTTCTGATGGCTTTTGTGTGGAGTGTTGCCTTGCATTGGATAAATAGTTCAGACAAGAAGAGTAGCTTTTGATATGTGTTGATTCAGACGAAAGTTGAAGATTAGGTGGGTAGATCACGTTACTAATGAGGAGGTGCTGAACAGAATCGGACAGAAAAGAAATATCTGGCATACCTTGACTGAAAGGAGGGATAGATTGATGTATGAGATAGGGGATATACCCTCCGACTTCAAGAAGAATATAGTAATTCCAATTTCAAAGAAAACAAGTGCAGACAAATGTGACAATTACAGAACTATCAGTTCAATAAGTCATGGTTGCAAAATACTAACACGAATTATTTACAGACAAATGGAAAAACGTATGGAATCCGACCTCGGGGAAGATCATTTTTTACGACTTACTCACATCTTAGAAGATAGGCTAAGAAAAGGCAGTCCTAAGTTTTTAGCGTTTGTAGATTTGGATAAAGCTTTTGACAGTGTCGACTGGAATAAACTATTTCAAATTCTGAAGGTAACACGTGTAAAATATAGGGAGCGAAGAGTTATATTCAACTTATACAAAAACCAGTCAGCGGTTATTAGAGTCGAAGGGTATGAAAGGGACGCAGAGGCTGGGAAGGGAGTAAGACAGGGTTGTAGCCTTTCCCCAATGTGGTTCAATCTGTACATTGAGCAAGCAGTGAAGAAATGCAAGGACAAATTTGGAGAGGAAATTAAAGTTCGGGGAGAAGAAATAAAAAATTTGCGGTTTGGCGATGACATAGTAATTCTGTCAGAGACCGCAAAGGATCTGGAAGAGCAATTGAATGGAATGGACAGTGTCTTGAAAAGAGGGTATAAGATGAACATCAACAAGCCGGCCGCGGTGGCCGAGGAGACTGAGCCGCTCCAGTCACGGTCTGCATGGCCACTACGGTCGGGGATTCGAATCCCCCCTCGGGCATGGATATTTGTGCCGTCCTTAGTATTAGTTAGTTCATGAGTAGTTTGTACGTTTAGGGACTGATGACCCCATTGTTAAGTCCCATAAGGTATACAACATTTGAACACCAACAAGAGTAAAATAAGGATAATGGAATGTAGTATCAGAAAATGAGGCGATGCTGAAGGAAATAGATTAGGTAATGAGACAATAAAAGTAGTAGATGAGTTTTGTTATTTGGGTAGCAAGATAACTTCTGATGGCCGAAGTAAAAACGATAGAAAATGTAGAATGGGTTGGGAAGAAAAGTGTTTCTACAGAAACGAAACTTGTTAACATCCAATATTAATGTAAATGTTAGGAAGTAATTTCTGAAAGCATTTGTCTGGAGTGTGGCATTGTATGGGAGTAAAACGTGGACGATAAGGAGTTCAGACCCAAAGATGATAGAAGCTTTTGAAATGTGATGCTACAAACGAATGATGAAAATTAGATGGGTAGATCACGTAACTAATGAGGAGGTGCTTAACCGAATTGGGGAGAAAAGGCGTTGCTGGCATATCCTGACTAAGAGAAGGGATAGATTGGTAGGACACATTCTGAGACATCAAGGAATTGTCAACTCAGTATTAGAAGGAAGCGTGTGGGGTAAAAATTGTAGAGGGAGACCGAGGGAAGAATATAGTAAGCAGATTCAAAAGGATGTAGATTGCCGAACGTATTCTCAGATCGAAGAGTCTTGCAGAGGACAGAGTAGCGTGGAGAGCTGTTTCAAAACAGTCTGCGGACTGAAGACCGCAACAACAGATTGATGGGATACATAGACCTAATCGTCAGTTTAGCATTGGAGGGAAGACAGTGGGGTAAAATAACAGAGACGGACTAGGAGACTGACATAGTACGCACGTTCAAAGGGATGCTAGTTGCTGTCATTACGAGGAGAAAAATGTTTCAAATGTTTGTATAGTCTATGGGACTTAACTACAGGGTCATCAGTCCCTAAACTTACAAACTACTTATGAACTACTTACGAACTAGGACGGTACAAATATCCATGCCCGAGGGGGGATTCGAACCCCCGACCGTAGTGGCCGTGCAGACCGTGACTGGAGCGCCTTAGTCCACTCGGCCACCACGGCCGGCATTACGAGGAGATGAAGAGGCTTGCTCAGGATAGAGTAGGGAAGAGCTGCATGAAACAAGACACAGCTAGATAATGATACACCTGAGTCGTTATTAGGTATCTTGTGCAGGTGGAGCGGAGGTGGTGCCTGGTGCGGGCAGAGGCGTGTGTCGCGAGCCGTGGCCGGGCAGACCTGCTGGCCCGGCGCTACGTCACGCGGTCGCGGGGTCAGGCCTTGGCTGGCCGCGCTATAAAGCGGGGGCTGCCCCGCTACCAGCCAGCTCCGCGACCGCCACAGAGCCATGACGACAGCCGCCACCGCCGCCTGCCTGCTACTTGCCGCGCTGCTCGGTGAGTCCGCCTCTGCAAGGGGCGTCACGTGTTTGGGGGGGGAGGGGGGGAGGTGTCCACCAGACTCTCACATGGGGGAGAGGGGGTCTCGGCAAATATTACGCATTTTTTTCCGCAAGAAACATTATAGAACTGCAATATAACTGGGTTAAATTAAGTAAAACATGTTTCACGTCTAAATTATGGCTGAATCCTACACAATAATACAGGGTGTCTCACGAAAGACGCCTCCCAGGCGTTCGCGGATCGCGCAGTACGGCTCCTGCCCGCCGCCACCAATCCGCCGGCCACGGCAGCGCCCGATTCTCGGACTCTATTGTGCCGTGGGCGCATACACTGAGTTAAAGTCTAAAAAACATTGTCATCTGAGTAATCTAAACTTACCTTTATTTACAGTAGATATTCTAAATGATGTCCCTCTGTGGAAAGAGCGGCTTGACATCTCTTGAACACATTTGCGAACGCTCGACGAATTTCGGCTGCCGAAGTCTGGGAAATGATTAGTCGAATCTTTTTTCACGAAACAATACATTGTGACAGGTATATGAACAATATTCTGCACCCATTTTTTCAAGAACTCTCACCCAACGAAAAGCTGTACGGTTATTTCATGCAGGACAATGCAAGACCACACATTGCCAATGCTTCTATGGCAGCAATACGAAGTGTTTGTGATAATAGGATAGTTGACTGGGCTCCTCGTTCTCCAGATCTAATTCCCTGTTAAAAGACAAGCTGTATGCAATCAATCCCCATTCACTCATGAGTTGGAAGAAAGGATGCGACTAGTCATTTCCCAGATTTCGGCAGCCGAAATACGTCGAGTGTTCACAAATGTGTTCAAGAGATATCATGCCTCTTTCCATAGAGGGACATCATTTTGAACATCTGCTGAAAATAAAGGTAAGCTTAGGTTACTCAGATGGCAATGTTTTTTAGACTTTAACTCAGTGTATGCGCCCGCGGCACAAAAGAGTCCGAGAATAGGGCGCTGCCGTGGCCGGCGAGTATGGTGGTGGCGGCCGAGAGCCATACCGCGCGATCCGTGGACGCCTGCCAGGCGTCTTTCGTGAGACACCCTGTATTTATCTGGGTTATGTGAACGTCAAATAGTAAGAAAATTGCCCCTCGATTGTTTCCCTAAGGATACACGCGTGTTTTTGTAGGAATCTGAGTGCGTGGCAGCAACTGTGCTGGACACTCGGGCGTGAATAGAAGCCCTGGCCAGTCCGTTCACCTACTGCCAAACTAGCGCTCTCTTCACGCTCGCTTAGATGAGGTGTCCTTTAGTGTAGCACTACGTCAAAAAACGACTCCTGGTTATAAACCCATATAGTCTCCTCAATGATACTTTATCACATACTAGCTGAAAACCCGGCGTTGCCCAGGCATTTATTTATTTATCCTTGTCTTGAGTTAGTACTTCTCCTATCCCTTATCTGTCTGCCCATTTCCTTTTTTCTAATAACATGTTATATTTATCAGAGAATATACAGGGTGAATCACTTAACACTTGCAACGCAAATATTGCGGAAACGGAAAGTGCGATTGATGTGCGGTTTTCACAGAGTGGATTGGTAGTCAGGGGCTCGTATTTTTAGCCAACAAACAGATTGTAATATTACTTAGAAAGTGTATTTTTTATGCAAACATACATATTTTTAACGGAACAATGGTTGTTTCTATCATGCACTGCAATTTTTGACACCAGTTGTGTACAAAGAATTTTTAATAGCATTTTTATCACGTTTAGTTTAGCAGCTACAACCGTTCAAAGTTTCGGGTGCGGAGGTTGCGATAACGTATCTGACTGGCCGAGAGGCTAGCCCCTGGTGCACGGCCCACTGTCTCATGACCACCAGGCAGTCAGCTACACTGTCGTAACCTCCACCCCCAAAATTTTGAATGATTGTAACTGCCAAACTAAACGTGATAAATATGTCATTCAAAATTCTTTGTACACCGCTGGTGTCAAAAATTCAAGTGCGTGATAGAAACAACCATTGTTCCATTTGAAAAATTGTATGTTTGCATAAAAATACACTTTCTAGGTATTTTTACAATCTGTTTATTGGCCAACAATACGAGTCCTTGACTACCAATCCATTTTGTGAAAACCGCACATCAATATGTTCAAAAAGTTTGTAGAGCTTATGGGACTTAATTACGGGTTCATCAGTCCCTAAACTTACAAACTACTTATGAACTAGC
The DNA here is from genome assembly GCA_026315105.1 of Locusta migratoria. Classification (NCBI taxonomy): domain Eukaryota; kingdom Metazoa; phylum Arthropoda; class Insecta; order Orthoptera; family Acrididae; genus Locusta; species Locusta migratoria. The sequence goes on from CM048747.1 coordinate 42,703,677, forward strand.
TAATCCTAAGGACGGCACAAATATCCATGCACGAGGGGGGATTCGAACCCCCGACAGTAGTGGCCGTGCTGAAAGTGACTGGCGCGCCGCAGACAGCCCGGCCACCGCGGCCGGCGACCGCACATCACTCGGATTTCCGTTGCCGAAATATGGGAGATGCAAGTGTTAGGTGATTCACCCTGTATAAGAAATAAGGCTGTCTTGCATAATATACAAAATTTTAAGTTCTGTATCGAAACAAAGAAAGATAAAATTAAAATACAAATGATATTCATTTAATTCATAACTTTACTATAAACAATATTCCTTGTTACTTGTCCAGGATCTAATATGAATAATTTCTAAGGAAGTGACATAACGTTGTCTGTCTGAGAAACATAGGCATTTCAGATACAGTAGCTGAAAATCAGTGCTTCTATACATAATAGTATAATAGTATAACTCTTAATGTCCCGTTAGATCTCATTTTAACCGTCAAAGTACAACAAATTTATTTGTGGAACATATGAATTGGGACATATGAATTGTGTTCTTTACAAACACGAATCGTTTCGGCGCAGTACGTCCCATTTTCAACTGATTAGGTTTCCATAAAATAATATAACAAGTTGGCCTTACTGACTGTCATAATTTTAGATTTCAAATGTTTAAATGTTTGTAAATAGTTCGGACTCAACTGCTTGGCCATTAGTCCGTAGCTGACAAACTACTTAAACTAGGTTAAAGTAACCTAAGGACACCCATCCCCTAGGGGGGAATCGAATCCCCGACGGCGAACGGCCGCGCGCGCCGCAGCACGGCGCCCCAGTGCGCACGGCTAATCCGCCGCGGCATTAGACATTTGATATACAACACAGTAGACAGATTCTAGAATTTGATGTTTACCGGTTCCTCCCCCCCCCTCCCCTAGGGGGCTCACTGTTCTTTCGTGGCGCGCACGGGGTCCCGAGCTAATGCAGTCTTTCTTCCTTATTCCCTGCCTGGTCTGCATTTCCTTTCCCTTCCTCTCCTCTCATATCCTCACTCCTTCTCCTCCACACCGAGGAACTGATGACCTTTGCAGTTTGGTCTCTCTGTCCGAAACAACCAACCAACCAATTTACTGAGTTTGGAAAATTCCCGTTTACCAGTGGTAAACAAAATTAACTGCCTCCTGTTCAATGACGTCTATTAAATAAATATATCTGTATATTCTTGTAGTTAACTGAAAGACGTCTTTATAAAAAAAAGTATATATGAAAAACGTTAATTAAACACACTTGCTTTCTGTTGTTAATGAAAGCGTCTTGATGTTGTTAATAAAACTGTCTGAGCCATTTGTCTCGTCATCTCTGTCTATATAAAAGTGAAAGGACACTCATTCATACACTCACTCACTGACTAAACACGAAATCTCGAAACCTACTTCACCTATAACGCAGAAATTTGGCAGCAATGTAGTTTATAAGTAGTAGACGTCAGGTAAGAAACGATTTTGCGATAGGACCGATAGTTCAGGATATATGACGTCATAAACAATGAAAACTTCTCCGTCTTGCGGCTTGCTGTGGCAGTCCGCATAACATGCAGCCATAGTGGGCTGCTTAGCTTCCTTTTAGTAGGCGCTCACACGTAATATCATAAACACAAACAACGGCCAACGGTAAAAGAAACGGCGCTGTACGGCGGCACTACGTTACAGTCAGCCACGTGACAGTGCCCAACCAATCACAGCAGAGTACTGGTTGTAGCTCTCCGCCGATGCCGGCTTCATAAGCGCACCGACGGAGTGTGACGTACTGTACTTGTTTTGCCTTGGTCTAGCGCCACGTGTAATAGTTTATTGTCCGCGTGTATGTTTTCACTATTATACTTGTTGTTTTGTCCCTACGTGACTGACCATCTGTTTTCTTGACGTTGTTATTGTACACCCAGAAGCTTCTTTTGTTTGATAAACCTGTTGGCAATTGTTAGGAGTTGTTGTCTCTCCTGCAAATCGCAGGACTTACCAGAATTGGCGACGAGGATGGGATCTTTGTCTTACAAGGAAAGTACTTGGGCTCGAACAAACATATCTATATGAACGTTTTCTTACAGGATCTGTACGCACACGTCAATGTGCTGGTGGGTGTCGTTTTTATGCAAAACTTTGAAGTCATGCTCTAGAAAGCACTGTACATGTAATTGTAGACGCCATACGTAATGCAGATATCTTAACTATAACTTATGTAATAATCATCGTACATGTTCTCTAACGTATTGTCTTCAAAAGCCGTGAAGACAGTTGCAACTTTGACCTTCTTCTCGGAAAACTGTTAGTATTCACTGCCACTGCTTCCATCGCCTCTTCCCACACTTACCGTAGCAATGAATTGTTCGTCATTATCATCCCTATTGTCATTATGTGTTAGTGTTACAACAGTATCTAACTTATGCTCGTATTTCTGTACCATAACAGATACGAGAAAGCTTGCGAATGATTCATCTTCTACACTAATACCATCTTCACGAAGAAGGGTTCTTCGTAACTTCATCTCAACCAATCACAATACATTAGCAGGATTGATTACCAATCACCGCCCCATCTGACGCTTCACCAAACAAATGTCACAAAATGCAATATCGGAGGCACACTGCACCGTCCCTACTGGCGAACCGACAGGACGAAGTGCAATGTGGCAAGGCACACGCAGAGGCCTCTAACGGCCGACTGCAGAGTTTTGCAGATGCAGGAGTATCACTAGTGCAATAAAGGATCTTTACATTATCTCTCATACGATTTTGGTGTATATGTGTTTGTTCGAGCCCAAGTACTTTCCTTGTTAGTAGTAATGCCGCCCTTAGAGGATTTTCTTCACTCCTTGACGGAAACTCTACTCCAGACACAGGCGGCGCTCACAGGGTTGGCGCAACACCCTCACTCCCCAGCGTTGCAAGACGTAACCCACAGAGTAGATTCCATTGCCGGAAAATTGAATAATCTGCATATGTCACCGTCGACGCTTCCCGCTTTCGATAGAGCTTTGGAACCATGGCCGAATTACGTAGAGCGGCTGGAACAACAATTCCTGGCCCACGGAGTCCTGGAGGAAAACCCATGTCGGGAATTTTTTTTAGCAACAGTCGGTCCCCAGGTGTATCGCTTGATTCAGCAATTGAACCCAGGGCAGTCGCCTGAAGATCTCTCGTATGCCCACATAAAACACTGCTTGTCTGAGTACTTTGACGCACAAATATACGTCACCTCAGCCCGCCATGTTTTCCTTTCCTGTCGAAAGTACCCAGATCAGACATATCGGGAATGAATTACGACGCTGCATGGTCTACATGGTGATTGTAAATTCAGGTGCACCAAAGTCGCCTGCAAGCAGTCCTATGCTCCTTGATTGATTCGCGATATGGCGATGTTTCACGCTCCTGACAAGGGTCTTCGAACTGAGATCTTATTATTATTTATGCTGTTCTGGTCAGTAAATTAATCATCCTCATAAACGGAATAGTTCGTTGCCAACGATAGCAAACTAAACCGCTGGCACCGCAAGTAATAACCACTAAATTGTATATAGAGTAGAAATATCTGTGGAGTGAGCATTGCGGTCCTTGCGTCTTCTAAACATTATGCTGGAATTATCATGTGCTGTTGAGACAAATCCACTCTTTCCACGCATTTATTTGCTATTATGATTGGTTTGCACTGCATTGTCTGCAAAGAAACACCACCTCCTTTTCGCAGAGCAACCACATAACATAAAATAATGTGTAAATAAATGTGCGAGAGAAGCGGCAAGAAAGTTGAGGAAGCGTCGCTAAAAGGGCCATTTACACTTAGCGTCTTAACAGAACAAAAAGAGAGCAACTTAAAGTCAGCGATTAGTAGATATTTCCCAATATCATGTGAAATTTCCACCTTGAGGTTACAAAATCTGTTCTTCGCATCTGAATGCTCACCCCAGAGATATTTCTGCTCTCTACCTGCCACTAGAGATAATATACACACGCGAGCGACAAACTCAGCAGAAACGTCTCTGCTTTCATAATTGTTCGTTACAATATTGTGATTAAAATTTGCAATTACTTACTTTTGGTGCGGACTAGGTTAATATAGATAAACACATCTTCTTTTGCAGAGACAATTGCACTTAATTATAATCCGACTTCTGAACATATAGTTCTGCTACACAAGGTCGATTTCAACTTCATACTTTAGGAAGTAATCACTGCAAGACGCGAGGACATGTATTAGCTGAAACAGTGGCCGATGCTGTTAACACAGTAGAATTCACTGGAAATACTGTATTTAATGGAAAGTTCTATACAGGCGATCAGCTGACGCCATTCCTTCAACGATTACCCAGACTTACTTTATCGCACATTAACACCGCCATGACGTCTTATTTAAACGGACATGAACTGCTCTGTTGTTTAAATTACCAGACTTCTAGCATTCGTCGAGTTTTCGATAATAGGGAGCACTGCACACAGAATAACTACATTGTCTCCAGTGCTACACTGTAACATACTAATACTTCAACATACACTTACTGTGAGAGATAAACAGTTTAGTACTACACCATAGAACCGATACATGGCGCTGTTATTATTATTACTATTTATCATCTCAACGATGTAAGTGTTTTCAGAAGATTACGCCAAACAGACTATTACACACCGCAGTCCTAACTTTATTAATTCAACCTAACACTGAATTTACATCGTTTCGGAGTACGTACTGAAATTAATTTCACTTTTTGTATGAGAATCTTTATGAAAATTCATGAGAACTGAGTTTATTGACAGAGGGATCCAACAAGGATTCTATTTTGCTGACCTAGGAACCCTAAAAAACCAGGACATACACTGGTCCCTCTTTAACCACCGTTGCGAAGCACGGGCATATAAGCTAGTTATGATATATTTCCAACGTTTCGGATCCGTTGGAATCTTCCCTCAGGAAGGCTCCTGTAACGGATCCGAAACGTTGAAAATATATCATCCTAACTCGGCAAATAACTCAGAAGATTATATATAATGTGGTGACTGCTCTGCTGTGAAAGTTGTCATTGTGTTTCTGGTTTTGTACTACTGTAAAATTACCAGAACCAAAATAATTCCACAAGAAAAAAAATTAAATTAAATGTTTGTAAATCTATCGGACCAAACTGCGTGGTCATCAGTCCGTAGCTTACAAACTACTTAAAATAAAAATGTTCAAATGTTTGTTAAGCTTAAGGGACTTAACTACGGGGTCATCAGTCCCTAAACTTACAAACTACTTATGAACTACCTACAACTAAGGACGGCACAAATATCCATGCCCGAGGGGGGATTCGAACCCCCGACCGTAGTGGCCGTGCAGACCGTGACTGAAGCGCCTCAGGCCCCTCGGCCACCGCGGCCGGCAAACTACTTAAACCTAGGTAAACTAACCTAAGGACAAACACACACACTAGCTGTAACTAACACTGGATTCCACAATACACAAAAACTCTTTTAATCATTTGATTAGTTGCAAGCTATAAAGAGTAATGAAATTACCGTATAATTGCAAAACCGTGAATCTTCTCAGAATCAGATTACATTTTCAACGACATGCAACTGCCTCTCTCACTGATGTGCAATGTGAGATCACCACCACATGGACTTTCAAAAACAACCAGGATCTTATAAATCATAAAAAAATTTAAGATGCAGGAGAAAACATGTACACTGCGCTGAATATCTTAGATTTTTGCACTATACATATTTGATATCATGACGACCTTTTTTTATTTTTACTTTTTTTTAACACAACTATTTAAATCACTGACTCCATAAAAAGAAAGAAAGAAAATTCTATAACTTTCACAGAAATTTGTCAGTTAAGCTTATTATCTTATTTTTTCAGTTCGTTTCGGCGTACTAGGGACCACGAGGCTCGTCTTAACTCTCAGCTAGCATCTTCTGCTTTTTCTTGGCCCAGTACGCCTTCACCTTCTGGCTGTGAGTCTCTTTCATCCTTCCATTTATGTCTGGTGGTGCCTGCACACTTCTTGCTTGTGAGAGATAGTGGGAAGACTCCCTGTAGGATGGCCTGACTGTATTGAGTTCGGTTCTCGGTTGTCTGTGATGGGATCTGAAGTTCCTCTAAATCTGATCTAACAGAGGTGAAACACTTGTCTTTGGACGCCTTTCCCCTGCTTGTCACTGTGAGGATCTTCTTGGTGAGCCTGGAGTGATTCAGACGGAACATGTGCCCATAGAAGGTCAGTCGCCTTTTCCTCATACAGGTGACTATGTCTTCCTGGTGTTCATACAGCTCATTATTGTGCCTGATTCTGTAAGTATCGTCTTCCTCTCTTATGGCCCCTAATATTCTCCTCAGGATATTCCTCTCTTTAAGTTCTAGTTTCCTGAGTGGGCCCTTTCGATTCATCAAGAGGCACTCGGAGACATGGAGTGCGGAGGGTCTTACTACCAGTGCTTCACCTTTATGTTCTTGGATAGGTATTTTGAGGTATTCTTACAGGAATGATAGGCCCTCTCTAACGTGGTGCACCTATAGCCAAGGTTACGCTCTCGCTTGCTGAAATCCAATCTCCCAAGTATCTGACTGCAGGAACTTTACAGGTATTACTGTTTTCTAGTGGGACTGAAGAAGAAGCCTGTTTGATATTGGTGATGAGATCAGTTTTGTGTATGTTGATCTTCAAGTCGGATTTTACTGCAACATTGTAGAGGCTCTGTAGTTGATGAGTAGCCTCTTCCATGCTGTTGGCCAATAGAGTGAGACAGTGACACAGCCACAAGTGTGTGTGTGTGGGGGGGGGGGGGGGTGGCTAATCGGGTTGAAGACCTCCCCCCAGCACCTGCCAAAGGCTTTTTAATTTTATTATTTTTTATTGTTTTCATTTTTTATTTTTTTAGACAGGTCGGAAATTGAAATATTACATATGTAATAAATCACAACGTAACTATAATTTGCCAAGCACAAGTGAACGTGACAATGTGTCCCCAAAGTGATGCCCCGCCACTGTGAACGTGTGCTGCTGTTACTGCGAACGGTTTTAACGCCGACGTGATCAGCTTTGATGCTGCCGCTATTCTTATTGCCATGCTGAAGTCACGAACCGATTGTTCATATGTGGCGACCCGCTGCTTCGCAGGTCAGCGGCGCCACCGAGTGGAATCTTATAAAAAACAATGGTTGTATTGTAGTTCAATTTTTACACATAGTCTTATGTTAATTAAACTGTAAAGATCTTTCTCTTTGGCTAGTAACATAGAAGCTGCTTAATTATTTTACGAGCTGATTATATACACTCCATTTCCACCACGTTGCTCCTATTCCACTTTCGAACTAATGGGAGCGTACTCATTTTATTTCTTGTGCAATTGTTTTCGTAGTATAATTGGTTAAATTATAATAAGTATGAAAATAAATCATAGATTAATAATTTATTTTAAAAAAATTATTCCCCCTCCTCCCCCCCCCCCCCCCAGGGCAAAATCCTGGCTGCGATTCTGGGGTGAGATCATCAGCAAAGGCTAGACATGGTACATTGAGGTGGTCTTTCTTGTAGCCAAGCTTCAGTCCTGCTTCGGGTGACAATGTGGAAGTCCATTCTCTGATGATTTTCTCCAGAACAAATTGCCCGAGAGGCCATCCCCTTGCTTGACCCCTGTCTGGATGGGAAAGCTCACGGATATTTCACCCCTGAACTCCCTGAACTTAACTTTGGAGGTGGTGTTATTCAGGGTAGCCTGAACCAGTCTGGTAGTCTTCTCATCTAGGCCTAGTCCCACAAGGAGGAGAAGAGGGTCTTTCGATCATGGCTTAGACACAGCCTAAGGGATGTTTCCAGAATGAAACTTCGCAGTCTCCACAATATCCTTTCTTCCAGATGTGCTAGTCTTACAAGTTTCGCAGGAGAGCTTCTGTGAAGTTTGGAAAGTAGGAGGCGAGGTACTGGCGGAAGTAAAGTTGAGAGGCGGCATCGTGAATCGTGTTGGGATAGCTCAGTCGGTAGAGCGCTTGCCCGCGAAAGGCAAAGGTCCCAGGTTCGAGTCCCGGTTCCGGCACACAGTTTCAATCTGCGAGGAAGTTTCAATTAGTAGAATATTTATAAAACTTTTCTTAAGTGGACACTTCACGAAATAATGAAACTGTTTTAAATACAATAATTACCATAACCTAAGTAATTATAACTGAAACTAATTCATAGATTTTACATAAATAAATTTTAGTTTCGTAATTTTTCACGTGGTGCACTGACTTTCTTGGATTTTTTCTATTATCTCTTCTAACTTTTCCAACTTAATTTCAGTTAAAACACTATGGTATGCCCTGCGTTTGTCTGACACAGATCCAGTATCTCGAAATTTCATCCGTTGGAAACGCACACACCAGAAAATTTAATATGAATGGCAGCCGACATTCCATATAAGATTCTGTTCTCGGGTAGTTCTCGGATCCTTCGACTATACCATACCGAATCGAAAATTGATAATAAAATCAAATCACAATGTATATATCAAGGGAAAACCCGTACAGCAATATATTACACAGCTACCATTGACAGGAAGCGGAATTCTGTTGATGGAAAGTAGTCATATCACGTAAATATTGCAATGACATTGGATGTAGCAACAATCTCTGTAACCTCCATACTTCGTTGCAGGTTTACATTCACTGCTTTAAGCAATTAACACTTTCTAATGACATACATTAGCCGCATTTTAGAACCAAAATGTCCGCCATCGTAAAGGATCACGGTTGCGTACCAGACCTCTCTCTCCTATATAGACCTTGTTATACTCTGCGAAACCAGCGCTCCAAGCGGTCGGCAAGTTACTTTCTGTATAGGATATTGGATGAGTACGAATAGTATCGTTTATATTGGTGTTAACACACTTTTCACATTAGGGAACATATATAATGGAATAAAATGGGCGATACCTTAATAATAGCTCCACATTTCTCTTTCTTAAGTTTCCTAAAATCCCTGACAAGATATGAAACGGTACACTACAGTACAGTTTACTTACAATTATCTTGTAACCTAGGGTTTTTACTGAAGAATTTTAGTTTCTATTAACAATGAAAAGTGGCTAGGAAATACCAGAAGACCTGCTCTTCGGCAGAAAGACGTTGATTTTCTGCTCATGAACGGTAAGATTCCTTCATTAGAATTCAATTAAAATCGATGAGGTTAGAACGTACGAAACGTGTATAGCAATAACCACAGTATTTAACGTAGCAAAATCAACTACCACAGCTGTAGCTGAAGGCAAAACATCACAGCCGCCAGTAGCAGTGAAACTGTTTACAATCAAAGAAGAAACCAATTCACCAACTGTTGCTACAGCTGAACCTCAAACGGCAAGAATCTTCAAAGCTCAAGTAATAACACTCAGCATATTCGTGCTCGTACTGGAGCGCCATGTTGCGGTTCGCGCGCCCGTCCGCCGTTGGGGGTTCGAATCCCCCCTCGTGCATGGTTGTGTCGTCTTTAGTCTTAGTTAGTTCATAAGTAGTTTGTAAGTTTAGGGACTGATAACCCCGTAGTTAAGTCCCTTAAGCTTTACAAACATTTGAACATTATTAGCGTATTCTTGTATAAGAAAGAGGACTGTAGTGTAATAATATACGCACCATTAGTCCATAACGAATTGATATGCATGTCATAGCATGAACAAACCATAATAAAAATGTTTGTTTCTGTTATATTTATATTCTACTTATTTTCAGCGGAATAAGGTCCAAATATATATATATATATTCTTAAGTATTTGTTCATGAGAAAGTTCGTTGTACCAATGAATTAGTGAAATTCGGTTGTTTTTAAATTAATTTCTCGATTAAGTATGCCTCTTGATATTTTACTAATGCTTGCATCGCAAAAGTAACAGTTACTACTTCGTTAATTACTCACCAAATAATTATAAGCAGACATTACTCTTTCGGCGGCTTGCCCATAGCTAGGAGTGCTAGTGTCGTTGCAATTGTCAGTTGGTAACAACTTTCACAGCAGTGAGTGTGCTAATGGATTACTCTCTCATAGCAGCTTACTTGCAAAAAAGCTGTCAGGCCACAAAATACACTCAAAAAATTTCTTGGCTAAATATTTACATTTTGCAGACATATGATCAATGACGTAGATCGTTTTCAAAACATAGGCGGTCGTATACAGAACACGGTGTCATAGAAACGGCTAGTGAACTCTTACGTCTGCTCACGTGATCGATGACGCCACTTCTGTAGCCTTTTTTCTGTTGCTCAGAAATTTTTCTGACCCCCATAGCATAGGGATCTCCAAGTCAAAAGTATTTCCCACACCTGGTGCAAATGTGAGCATGCGTACTCTTACCTCAGATAAGCCGCGGTGCCAGTACTGCCTTGCATGTTTTCATTCTTCTCCTGCACGCTTAGTGCTGCTTCTCCAGACCTGTCCCTCCCAGTGGTTGCAGTGTTCTGCCGCTCGGTGTGACACTGCGGTGTGTTTTCAGGCTGCTGCCTGCTGCCCCCGGCGTGCCCAGCCGCCCCCGCCGCCGCCCCCGCCGCCGCCCCCGCCGCCGCCCCCGCCCCCCGCTGCCAGGCGTGCTCGGGCAGCGGCTCGCCCGTCTGCGGCCGGGACCCCGCGCTCAACGCCACCAGCGCCTTCCTCTCCTACTGCCACCTCAAGAGGTTCAACTGCCTCAACCGCACCAGTGAGTACTGCCGCTGCACGACGCGCCACACAAGGCATTTCTCACAGACAGTTCGCCGCGGTGGAGTAGCCGAGCGGTCTAAGGCGCCTCGCTGCGGAGCGCGCGGTTGCTCGCCGTCGGAGGTTTGAATCCTCCCTGGGGCATGGGTGTGTGTGTTGTCCTTAGGTTAGTTTACCTTAGTTTAAATAGTTTGTAAGCTACGGACTGATGACCACGCAGTCTGGTCCGATAGATTTACAAACATTTGAACATTTCAAAGACAGTTCTCCCTACGCAACACGTACAGTTGGGCTTCTTACTTGAAGAGTTAATACGTATTTCATAGGGGAGCATAGAGTCATAATTACAGATTGTGTAGCGGAGGAAGAAGTGCTCTTTAGTAGACTTGCGCATAATAGTTCGCGATCGGAAGCGCTCACTTTAGTTCGCTGCTCTGCCGCGAACTAGTTCTTTTACTTCGTCCGCTTCCAGTGACGGATGAGCGGCGTGGTCTGCGCATGCAGGTGGAGGGAGAAGTTCCCCCACCTAGCTGCTTCATGCTCTTGCTGCTTGAGCCGCTAACGATATCATGCAAACCAAAAGGAACAGTTTGTGGATAATTTCTCGCGCTTAAGTTTGGAGTTATCTCTATATCTTGGCATTATGGAATTTATTAGTCAGATATTGCAGAGTGCAGAATACTTCAAAGCAGAAATTTTGTAGCACTGAACTATGTAATCTAGCAGGCAGACGCTAACCTCGAAATGGCTCTCAACAGCAGAAAGCAAACATGTATTTTTTAATTCTGTTCGCGACCTATCGCGCATATTTTAGTTCGAGAGCTATCGCTCATATTTTAGTTCGTGACCCATCACGCATATTTTAGTTCGCGACCTATCACGCATATTTTAGTTCGCGACCTATCGCGCATATTTTACTTCGAGACCTATCGCGCATATTTTAGTTCGCGACCTATCGCGCATATTTTAGTTTGAGACCTATCGCGCATATTTTAGTTCGAGACCTATCGCGCATATTTTAGTTCGCGACCTATCGCGCATATTTTACTTCGAGACCTATCGCGCATATTTTAGTTCGCGACCTATCGCGCATATTTTAGTTCGAGACCTATCGCGCATATTTTAGTTCGAGACCTAGGTCGCTCTTTTTAGTTCGTCCTCTCGTTCTGGCTTTTGCTACCGCTACTAAAACTACAGCTGAGCTGCCTCTCAGCTCGAAATGACGGCAACTGGCAGAAGGGAATCACGCGATTCTGCGCGCTCTCGTGTCCACTCGCTGTTCCCCGTCAGTCTTCGGAAAAGGAGCGGACGAACTAAGAGGCAAAGGATCTGCGAACTAGTTCGCGTAGGTCGCCTGTGTGGGCGCTCTTATGAACTAGTTCGTTCGCGAACTACACAAGACTACTCTTTAGATCTTATAGTCCCAATATCCATAAGGCCGCGATAGCCAAGTGCAAAGGGTCTGCATTATAAGCAGGGGGTCATAAATAACTTCCCCTTATTTCTGACAAAAACGAAAGGAAAAAACATAATCTGATTAAACGATAAATGTTGGACACTTACAAAATGAAATTAAAGTGTATAGGCGTAAAAGTTTTGCTGGAAAATTAATGTATAATTTGACCCCTTTAAATGTAATTTATTAAAATATAAAAATAAACTTAATTTCGGTAAAGAAAGATTCGAATCCCGGCCGCGGCACAAAATTTAATCAATCGCTTCTCTTTCTATTCAATATCTTTATGTTATTATTGTAGAGCTCTTCATTCCAATGACTTGTTTGATGCAGCTCGAAACGCTACCCTATCCTGCGCAAGCCTCTGTATTAGTCTTGTGAAGTTCGCGAACGAACTAGCTCGGAAGAGCACTCCCACAGGCGAACTACGCGAACTAGTTCGTAGATCCCTCGCCTCTTAGTTCGTCCGCTCCTTTTCCGAAGAATGATGGGGAACAGCGAGAGGACGCGAGAGCGCGCAGACTCGCGTGATTCCCTTCTGCCAGTTATTTTCATTTCGAGTACTGTACTTTCATAGTACACTGCCACAAGAAATCCATTTTAAAAATAAAGTACTAGGAGTACTCTGTATGCAAAGTAGTTGAATGCCATTGTATCACCCATTCGTGTAAACATCTGGATTATTTGCCGATTATTTGATATCAAATTGCCCAAAAGTAACTAATGAGGAGGTACTGACCAGAATTGGTGCGAAAAGAAATTTCCGGCATATGTTGTGTATAAGAAGGGATCAATTGATAGTACAGAGTGATAGAAAGCACATGCTTTGGCAACAATGATTTATTATATAAAAAAGCTGCCATAAAAAAGAGCTCTTTTAGTAGGGGTAGCAAAAGCCAAAAAGACCGAACGAACTAGAAAAAGCGGGCGAACTAGGAGCAGCGGAGAGCTAGGAGCAGCGGGCGAACTAGGAGCGCTCCCGGAAATTTCTTTTCGCTCCAATTCTGGTCAGTACCTCTTCATTAGTTACCCGCCTACCCATCCAATCTTCTGTCCATTTTCATCACCGTCCAATGCTTCAAAAATGCCTAAAATTACTTCCTAACATTTAAATTAATATTGGATGTTAACAAATTTTTCTTCTTCAGAAAAGCTTAGATTTTACATCTTCTTCACTTCAGCTATCGAAGGTTATTTTGCTACCCATATAAAAAAACTCAACTAGTATCTTTATTGTCTCGTTACTCGGCATCTATCTGTCAGAATTGCAATATCACTGACGAAACTTTTTGTTTTCTCTCTGAACTTCAATCTCACTTACAAATTTCTCCTTCCTTTCCTTCACTGCTTGCTCAATATACAGAGGGAATAACATTGGGAAAGCTTACAAACCTATCTCACTCCATTCCTAACCACTGCATCCCTTTCTTGCCCTTCGACTCTTATGGCATTTGGCTGTGTGGCTATACATTTATAATTTTCTTTCCATGTGTTGTACCCTGCTACCTTCAGAATTTTAAAGAGTCTATTCCAGTCAGCACTGTTAAAAGTAAATATACAAAACCTAAAAACGTACGTTTGCTTTTCCTTAACTTGTCTTCAAAGAGAAGTACTAATATGAGCATTGCCTCACGTGTCTACATTTCTCTTAAATCGAAACTTATCTTCCCCGTGATCGGATTCTACCAGTTTTTCCACTTTTTGTAAATAATTCTGGTTATAATTATGTAAGCACGACTTATTAAACTGATAGTTGTATTATTTTTCACTTGTTTGCACTTGCTTTCTTTGGAATTGGAATTATTATATTGTTCTTGAAGTCTAAGACTCTTTTTCCTATCTCATGTATCTTACATACCTGTTGGAACAGTTTCTTCATGGTTGTCTCTCTTAACGATACCAGATATTCCAGGGGTCTTGTTTCGTTAAAAAAAAAATTGCGGTCTGTCAAATTGTTCTCGCAGTATCGTATCCCCTATCTCGTGTTCATCTACATCCTATTCCGCTTCTACAATACTGTCTTCAAGTTCATTTTCCTTGATAGGCCCTCAACATATTCCTTCCACTTTGGAACTTTCCGTTCTTTGTTTAGTACTGGTTTTCCGCCCGAGCTCTTGATAGTCACGCAGCTACTTTTCTTGCCTTAAAATGTATCTTTTATTATACTGTGGACGCTATCTATTTCCCCTAGTTACACATTCTTCTATGGACTTGCATTTGTCCTGTAGCCACTACTGGTAGCCAGTTCGGGCTTCCTGTCAACCTCATTTTCTGCCGTCTGTATTCCTTTTGCCTACTTCATTTGCTGCATTTTTATATTTTCTCCTTTCAGTAATTAAGTATTTCCTGTGTCAATCAAGGATTTCTATTAGGTCTTGCCCTTCTACGTAATGAGCTTTTCGACCTACGCATTCGTGGTCTACTGTAGCCCCTTTGCTTTTTCCCGCTTCGGTCTGTCCTTGTCTAATGCTCCCTCTGAAACTCTAGACAACCTCTGGTTCCTTCATGACACGAGTTCTCACACTGACCCTGATAGCTGGGTCGCGGTGTGTACCACCGCTTCACTGCATGTGTATGCAGTGGCACCTCATTCTCACCAGCTCGGTTTGTAAAATATGGGACCATTCACCAAACTTTTCAAACGCATCTTGTACTTGTAACTGTATAAGTACTTTCTCACTTTATGCTATCCCGTAGCAGGTGGCAGATAATCTTTCCCTGTTCCACGACATTTTAACCTGTACATCACGAACAAACGTGCACTTTTGGGTTTAGGGATTAGTGATTTTAGAGAAATTGCGGAAATGCAATCTGCACATCTTATCTAAGGTAACTATGACAACATAGTATAGTAAAAGGGAGTGTTACACCATCCTTCTACTCTGCCATTAGGTGTTCGTGCTATCAACGCAGGTCAGTCAGCAACTTGCTTGTGTGTATAACGTCTGAAGTGAATGTGCTGGACGATTCAGAAATTCTTTTGGTAAATAGGACTCGGGGCAGCAATATTTTGTAGTAAACCCATGTCCAGAAATGCGCGGTTTGGAAAACACACATCTTTGAACGATGTCTGATATCACGTGTGACATTATGTAAAGTGTCACCGAACAACCCAATACAATGAAGCGCATGTACATTAGTTGCAACTGATCTATCGAGAAAGATGCATTTTAAAATGACAGCGTAAGCTTTTCCGAGTAGGCCTAAACTGAAAAATTGCTCGTCTTTTCTGAAAGTGGACGAAATGGTCGATCAGCACAACAGCTGCCTTACTAACGATTTCCAGGTGATGTCTACCCATCACATGCAATTTCTGTGAAACAGGAACAATGGGTTCGGGAACTGACACCTTCAAGTCTTACAGTGGCTACTGTGGTCGCGGTTGAACGAACTGCTCTATTCACGTGAAAGATAAAGTCGACCCCAAAACCAGTTAACGAATACCCACAGCGATGCAGGTTCCATGGATGTAGTCCAGGATGTCCCTGGCAACTTCACCCGTGCCACATCCAGAAGACTCAGTCATTCTGTTTCTTCCGATTTTCCAGATTACGATTATCTGATTGACTAACGCTCGTCGCACTTTCTCCCAATAAACGAGATTACACTCTACCTTCACGTCAAGGGTGACAGTGGATAGCGGTTCCCCGTGACCAAATTAGTGTTGCGAGAGAAGAGTTTGTGACCAAAAATTCACAATGTTACGAGTGTGGTTTAAAAATTTCTTGAGTAGATCATGTAACACAGGAGGAATTGCAGAGTTGACATCAGATGCCATGGAAATACGGTTGACAGAAGTGAGCTGGACGTACACACAGAGGAGTGCGTTAAACATTGACTTTAAGACAACTGATGCTCTGCATCTCTGAGTAAACTAACATTTCACTACGATTAAATACGTCTTTTCGGAATATTGCAGCTGTTGCTTACATGTTTCAGGTTTTCGAATAACTCTTAATAAAAACTGCCCAGCTCTGACAAGCAGTGGACGTCCGAAAGCATCCCCCAGCAAGGAGACACCGAACGATTTTATCAACACGTTATGAAACAGCACTTACTAAACCCTTCAAGTACGTAACTTTAACTTTAGTTTATCGTAAAACGGTGTAATGCCGATCATTTTTGGCTGTTTTTACTGATATTTCCCAGAACATTAAAATTTATTTACGTAATTTTATATTTAAAATATGTGACTCTTACTCGTCCGTTACATA
Source organism: Locusta migratoria (assembly GCA_026315105.1). Taxonomy (NCBI): domain Eukaryota; kingdom Metazoa; phylum Arthropoda; class Insecta; order Orthoptera; family Acrididae; genus Locusta; species Locusta migratoria. The sequence goes on from CM048747.1 coordinate 42,720,011, forward strand.
GTATTAGAAAATTGAAACGAAGAAATATATCGCCAGTATGAAAAAGAAATCTCCGATCCTTGTTATCCCACGGTGTGGGGTAATTCCGATCAGGGATTTATTTTGCTTTATTATTGCTATTATACCTTTCCAGAGGTTACAACGATCAAGGTTTTACGTTTTTTTAAAATGCAAACACTACTGTAGTTACAAAAAAAGGCTTACATTTTTAACTACATGAACGAAGAAAAATCAGTGTTTTCCTAAGATTATATGTTCCTTCACGATCTCCGTTTAAACAGCTGTCCTAACCCTTTTCAGTTCAGAGTATCTTCTCAGAAATACATGAACCCACTCTAATCCTGGCCGATTGTCTTTGAATCTCTTTTTCCACTTTCCCTGCATGTTTAATGTAGCCCTGTACGATATTAACAACTTTCATGTTTCTCAGTGGAAAATGCCACTTGGCACATACGAATAACCCTCCAACGAGCGTTTTCTCGTATTCCTTGTAACCCAGATAGCGCGGAATTATTTTTGTTTTAATTTATTTCTCAGAAGCTATTAATTACCTGCATATGATTGCACAAGATCGTTATAAGTGATTTTTTTTCCACAATCGCGCCACTAGTTTTGCAATACTGCCCTTCTTTCTGGAATAACGCCAAAATGTATGTTTTATAATTTTAATCTGATGAATCATTATTATTAAAACAACATTTGAGATGAAATATATACATATATATGTCACAAACATTGAATAAAGTTCAAAAAATAGAAACCCAACTACGAGGAAGTCTTCAGTATCTTCTGTATGAACCTGAACTTTGCAGCTGTATCCAACCACTTTGCAATCTACAATACAAGCTAAAATCGATCTGCAGTAGGAACAGGCGAGTCAAATAAATAAAAAATGACACTGTACACGAATTCTTACAGACAAGAATAAAAGCCGGCCGCGGTGGCCGAGGAGACTGAGGCGCTCCAGTCACGGTCTGCACGGCCACTACGGTCGGGGGTTCGAATCCCCCCTCGGGCATGGATATTTGTGCCGTCCTAGTTCGTAAGTAGTTCATAAGTAGTTTGTAAGTTTAGGGACTGATGACCCCGTAGTTAAGTCCCATAAACTATACAAACATTTGAACATTTGAATAAAAAAGTAAGCTTCCGTTCTCGTCCTTCTGGAAGGACGTCAGCGCTAACGCAGCTGGTGCATCCACCCTGTGTTTATATTTATTCCGCAACTTACCCCTAAGGTGTGGTAGGGCAAACTGTTCTGACGTTATCATAATTATCATTTTCCTCTGGCGCACGGTCTTCACCTCATTTTCCCCTTTCGCCGGACCCAAACTTTTTGACAGAATTTATCACCGTGATCGGTCGTACCCTACAACAAGACAACTTTCCATATAATGTCCTATAACTGTTCAATAGTTTTATTTAACAACTAGATGACCTGGTGAACTTCGTACCACTTACCTCTTAATATAAACCATATTAATTTAAATCATATGTATTTTAGTATATTTCTGAACGTACCGAACACAACAATCTAGAGTCAGAATGACAAATCAAGTTTCATTTTTTTGTTTTGTTTTTGGCGTAATGGATGTGGATTAAACACGCTGTAGGTACATGGTTTTCCTTGTGTTGAATCAACTTACATAGACGTGGCAACTAATAAAAGAGTTTTCTGAGATACGGTAAAGTTAAGAAGTCAAAGAGTAAATAGCTTTTCCAGGGAGTAATTATTGTTCCATATTTCGCTTAATATACTTAAAATTAAAAAATGTATATATTGAATTACACACTTTATAAAGTATCTTATACGGCATTTCAGCGCTCAAGCTATCTCCACACCAGATTTCATCACAATAGATTCAGTGGTTTATCTAATGATATATAGCCAAATCGGTTCAGCCATTCCCGAGGTTTAGCGAGACTAACAAATAGCAATTCATGTTTATCTTCGACAGTTGATATACGGGTTCATATCGTGTAAAGCGAACTTTACTCTTTCAAAGTATATTTCTGAACGCACCCAACACAATAACCAAGTCATTATTTTACATGTTTTAAATCTAGATGTCCCTCGCTATTTTTCCATATATTGTTCACCGTTTAAACCTTCCCTGACCTTCCATAAATGTGACATGAACATTATCCTGGACATGTGTGCGTGATCTGCCCACTCTTTCCGCCCACTATCGAGCCGATATTTGATGCCTTTATAAAACTACTGGGTTTAAAATACATATGATTTAAATTAATGTGGTTTATATTAAGAGGTAAGTGATACGAAGTTCACCGGGTCATCTAGTCATGTAGTCGACCCAGCAATGCGTCACAATTGCTAATATGTACGTACTCTTGTTTTGAACAATTTTATCGCCAATCGTACGAATGGTATTGATATCCCAAAGAAAAGAGCTCTTTCAGTTTCCCACAAATTTTCCTGTTTTCTGGCCAACTATTCCAAACTTTTACTTCACTCGAACCTTCCTCTCGCTTTGAACGTCGAATGTGCAAAATTGTGTCGCAATCAGATGAATGGTATTGATATTTCAAACAAAAATCTCTATTTTTTCTGAATTTTCCAATTTTCAGGGAAACGTTTCCAAATTTATGTTTCATAAAAACGTTACTCTTGCTTTGAACGTCAAATATGCAAAATTTCATTGCAATCAGACGAATGATATTGATATCATATTGAAAAAAGCTCTTTCAGTTTATAAGAACGTTCATCTTTCGTTGAACTTCGGATGATCAAAATTTTATCGCAATCGGATGAACGGTTCTCATCTCATAGTGTTGAGTACATTTAGAAAAACATTGAAAAGGAGCTTGATACGAATTTTGCGACTTTCCTTTTGAAATGTCCCTATATTAATATATATATATATATATATATATATATATATATATATATATATATATATATATATATATATTTTTTTTTTTTTTTTTTTTTTTTTTTTTTTTTTTTTTTTTTTTTTTTTTTACTGAAGACTTTTCCATGACCATAATGAACGAAAAATAATTACATCTCTCAGTCGTGCGAATAGTCAGTTATAGTGCTGCGTTAAGTCAAAAACATGTGGAAAAACGAACTTTCAGTTTTTCTCAAATTTTCCAATTTTCTAGTAGAGTTTCCAAAAAATTTATTTCGTACAAACCTTGTTCTGCCGTACTCAAGTGGTGCTCTTACAACCATGTGTCAATTGATTTTTATTAATAGAAAACAATCACTTTCGGTTTTCACTAAATTTTCCTACTGCCCGGGCGACTTGTCCGAATTTTTATTTGATACGAACCTTCCTACTGCTTTCAACATGAAATGTACATAATTTTATCGCAAGTGGACGAACGGTATTGATAGCTCACTGGAAAAAGCAGTTTCAGTTTTTCCCGATATTCCTCTTTTCCGGACAACTTTTCCATATTTTATCACCGTTTAAGCCTTCCCTGGACTTACACCAATATTTCAAGACTAAAATTAGCCAAATCGGTTCAGCTGTTCTCGAGTTTTAGCGAGACTAACGAACAGAAATTCACTTTTATATCTATAGAAGAAGAAGATAGAAGATTTATGTCAACTTTAATATGCTACACAACTAACTAAGGAACTGTAAACGACATTAAATTACTCTATTTGTACAGCCTGTGAAGTTCAATTAAAGTTTTCACTTTTCACTTGCTTCACAAGCAGTAGTTTCGCACAAGAATTACTGGACGATTGTACGCGATAACTTAGCAAATTCTTGTCGTTCAGCCAAGTAAACAATGATGATATCTTCAGCGATACATCGCGCGCCGACTCCGTTGTCGCAGTTCCGCGGGAGAATTTGATATTTCTTCATACAGGCCAAATAATCGTTGTTGCCCCACTACATCTGTATTACGGCGTTTTACGGTATGTTTAATCTTGGTTCCCCAGTAGTGACTAACCTGGAATGGAGGAAAAACGAAGTTATGAATTCAAATAAATTACTGTGCAGTCGCGTTAGTTATTGTACTGATGTTCAAAAAGCACAGAACAAGCCACTGTAATAGTAAAATGAATTAGTGATTATGGAAATGTACGAACACTAAAAAGTTTAAGGGGAACATCTTGTAGACTGCGGCAAATATGAGATTTTGGACAGAGGAGAGACGTTAATTTCCTAAGGTTTACCGAAGCCACAGTGTCACGGTGGCATAGTGGCTGGAGCAGTTGTCTGATGAGCTGCATACCCGGTTTCAAATCCAGGCCTGCGTACAAATTTTAGTACGATGCTTCATGCTACATACAATGAAGTGTCCTTTAGAGTCATTTTAATAGAGCCAAACCAGATTCGTTACACTATTTTTCTACCTACGCTAAAATAAAGTGGTATAAAACTGATAGATTCTCTATTCTGCAGTAAATTTTCTTTTGTGGATATATTAACTGTGTTCATTGTATTACTATAATTGTTATATTGTAGGTACAAGGCTTAAACCATTTTTTGGTCGCTAAATCTTTGCTGTGGTCTATATGATTAAAAATTTAGATGTTCGTTTGTGCAAAACCGTTAAACTCTGAAAATTTTGAAATTTCTATATAGCGTTGCATTCTAATACAGGAAGATTTGTATATACGTGTTTCTTTCACATGCCATATATAACATATACCATGTGGTCCTGTATGACGTTAACTAATCACAGCTAGCATTGACGTCAAAAGGTTTGTCTAAGCAGATGACGCCGTCATTTACCGTCTAGTAAAATCATCTGAAGATCAAAACCAACTGCAGAACGATCTGAATAAGATATCACTATGGTGTAAAAATTTTCAATTGACTCTAAATAATGATAAGTGTGAAGTCGTCCACATGACTAAGAAAAGAAATCGGTTAAACTTTGTTTACAAGATAAATCAATCAAAAGTGAAGGCCGTAAAGTGCACAAAATAGCTAGGAATTACTATTACTTCAGACTTAAACTGGAAGGAACACGTAGATAATGTCGTGGGAAAGGCGAACCAGAGAATGCGTTTTATTGGCAGAACCCTTGAAAAATGCAACAGAACTACAAAGAAACTGCATGCGCTACGCTTGTCCGTCCATTTTTAGAGTATTGCTTCCCAGTGTGGGATCCTTATCAGGTGGGTTTTCGTGTATATTTGCTGGATATCGATGAAAATGACGTAAATATTACAAGGTAAGTTAGTGGGAACTGTTTGCCACTGAACGTGTGTGAAGAGCAGTGTGTATGGCTGTGCAGTCGGCATTGTAGTTATTAACAAACCAGATGTATTTTGCAGCATTGGCCGTTAATGATTTATTAAAAAAAATATACACAGAGATCGATTTCAATCACCTAGTGATCATCTTCAGTGTCCTACAAACAAGCATATGCACATGTTTGAAGGACACTGAAGAAGATCACTAGGTGATTGAAATCGATCTGTGTTGTTGTTGTTGTGTTTTTTTTTTGTTTTTTTTTAATAAAACATTAACGGCCATTGCTGCAAAATACATCTGGTGTGTTCATCATTGTACGGTCGTGGAGCACCTCCAGAAAATGGAATCAAACCTCAGGAAAATTGTAGTTATTGTTTCTAATTGTTTAGAATTCCTTGATTCAGTTTCAAATAAATGCTAATGTGTGTTTGTTGACAATAAAGAATAACGAGTATAATGATTTATGCTCCTTTAAAACTATGTTACACACTATAAGATCTTTATTCTGCATTATTCATAATACAAATAGTCAAAGGCATGTCTGTGTTAGATGCAATGACGTAAGCGCCTTTCGGTATTAGCATGGATACCATTGAACATTTCTCCAGATAATGAAGCGCAAGTATGAGATATTAGTTCTTCTAACACATCTGTCTTACAGTTCCGTTTCGTAGACCCTGGCTATGATACATTTCCTTAAGAAAAAAAAATCGAAGGTCGTTAAATTAGACGATTTCGCTGGCAATAGAATGCACATATTGTTGAGATATTTTCAACCCCTTCTGTAAGAGGGCGATGTCGTGTTCGGAAATGCCCAACATTCGGCTCATTCTGCAGGAAACACAGCCGGCCAGTTGGTATGGGAGCCAAATTAACTTATCCAGTGACGTGGTCTCCCAGTATGACGCACAATACTGTAGCACCCCAGTGCACTTGCATTTGTTGTGGTCGTAAGTAGTGAGGATTATGTATATTGATAATGGAGTCGTTGACGAAATAGCAGTCGTCTCTCCATAAAATACGTCTGATAATGTCCGGATTGTCTTCTTTATTTAAGAGACGCCTGCTACTTATTTCATTTCCTAGCGATTTTTATTGCTGTATTTCTGTCTTCCATGGACATTTTTGCGCTTTTTTTTATGTTGTAGATAAATGCTTCTTCTTTCATCGAAATTACTTCGCAAGTACTCAAGTTTATATTCCAACATCTATGATCACCGTCTTTAGGGATATCGTATCTTCTTAAACTGAACTGTCTGCTGTGGTGTACTCTATGGCAGTAGACATATATTCGGCGAACTTCAAACACTGTTCATCCTACCTTAGTACTCATTATCTCATTTCCTTCCACATTAACTCTTCTTGGACGATTCATTTAAAATTCGATGTGCTCTTCATTATTAATAAACAGTGATCTGAGTCTATTTCTGCACTTGCTTATGCCTTAGAATCCAATGCCTGATTTCGGAATCTTTGAATTTAACTCATTTAGTTGGTATCTTCTGTATCTTCAGGCCTTTTCCTAGTGTTCGTTCTTCTCTTGTGTTAGTTGAAAAGAGTATTAATTAGTCTTTCTCTTCTCTCGGTCCTACTACCGGGTCCATATGTTCCCGTAATCCTTAGTTCTACTACTATGTCTTACAGAAATAAGTAAATAAGTAAATTCAAAAGTAGGCATTAGTTGAAGAGAAGAAATTGGCTGTCGCCTGACCTAAACGCTCTTTGTTGTTTTTTTGTAGACAAAAATTGTCTAGTCCGTAACTCGTCAAATTATCAAATCGGAACTCAGATAGAGTTTATATTATAGACAAATAAAACACAGGTATTTTAAATTTAGTATATCACACATCTCAATGGTTTTGAAAGAGAGTCACGCGGCTTGATATATTTGAAACTTTTATATAAAACTGTCTCCAAATAACCATCGTTAATCTGATATTCGATGGTATTTTTAGAGATGACGTAATCTTTTTGCACTCCTAATTTAACTGATGTTATGGTGATTGTATGACCTTACTCATCACGATGATGGGTTAGAGGTATGGTCATTGTTTACGGATTTTTTTATATACTATTTATACTTAAAATATTAATTTTAAGAAATGTTTGAATGGTAAGAGCTTATTAAAGATAAGAATGTGCACGGTGTGTGATATTTCACGGACACTTTGATATGTGTTTCAGATTTCCAGTTCACGATGAAACAAGACTGCATAGCTCTGAGTGGTGCGACTTCTACCAAGAAACCAACAAATGACAATCGAATTCCAGAGTAACGATAATATCTCAAACACTCTCCAGCATCACGATTTTTGTATTTATTGACAATTTATTTAATAAACGTTTTCAATAACATTAAGTACTGTTTTATGAATTTCTTATATGTAACTACGCAACGCTATTTTTCATTGGTTGTATAAACTATCCTGGTATGGTCCAAACGACTTAAGGCATTTATCCAATTACTGTTCCTAAAAATAGAAAAAAAAGAGGAGGCATTACTGTCACCTCAAGGAGAAATTTTATAAGGCGTGCTGTACTCCAGACTGAACGCTGAAAGGCATAAATAGTTTTAAATAATGATGATGACGATGAAAAATAAAATCGTTAAGACTTTTGGACACCAGAAAGAGTACCTGCTACTGTGTGTGATACATACTTTATCTCTATCGAAGTTATAACAAAATATTTGAGGAAGGAGCAGTGGCGTAACTATCACAGGGCTAGGCGGGGCAGTGCCCCGGGGCCCCCAAGCTCAAGGGCCCCCCTCGACCACCGTGAGCGACGTTTGAAAAAAGTTACAGTACACTATCGATTTTTTGTTTTTGCTCTCCCACCCTACCGTCCATTATATATGGTTACTTTGTCAGAATAGTGAATTGTCCATTCTAAACGCTGCCATCTACCCCAGTGTCGTGATAATAAGCGAAGACGTCGACTTATTTTACTTATTACTTCATGCAGCCTGGTAGCGGCACAGCTCAATACAAGGCAGTGGCGTAACTATTAGGGGGGGGGGCGGATGAGGGGGATAGAACCCCTCCCCCCCCCAGAACCCAAAAAGAAAGAAAAAAAAAAAAAAAAGAAATCGTATAACAGCAATCTGGTAAAGGTAAAGATTGGAAACTTGGGGTGTTTTACCATAAGCTTTAATTGGATGCGAGTGAATTAGTTTCTTCCTCGGGAGTGGTAGATAGTAGTCTGTCTGGAAACTGACTAAAATTTTGCTCTTCAAGCAGATTGCTTGTCCTAGTTACGCCACTGATACAAAGTGTTTCATCATGCAAAATCCGGCAACTTCGTTTTGCTGAAACCATTCTACAGGAATATTTCCCCTATTTTCTTTCTTTGACTGGGCTATCAAAGAAATAATGCTGATCGGCATGGAGCATGGGATCATTTTATCTGCATGTCCTGCCCAGGCCCAACTCTGTCCCTCGGGAAAATTTCATCCAAATGCATCCAGTAATTTTTGCGTAAACGAATACCAAATAAACAAACTTTTACAGTTATAACTATATTATCTGCTGCGCGACACATAATTTACTTCGCAGTATTTAGGTTTGCCTTATGATTTCTTCCACTGGGCGGTAAGGAGCTGATGAAATAGTTTTGCATCGGTATACAGTTTTAGTTTAAAGCGAGCCCCAAAGTCATTTTTGCCCCGGGGCCCTTGGCGACATGGCTACGCCACTGGGAAGGAGAGTATGTAGTGTTTACTGACATGATTAACCTGATTCATTTAAGTGAAGAGCAAGCCTAGGATGTATCCCCTTCAAACACATTGTTTCCTCGATACACTCGCCTGTTTATACTAGTGGGGTGTGGTACATATTGTAGGCAAAATGCTGAGTGTAGTACTAACAGATGTCAGATACACGAAGTGAGAGACATTAGATTTGGAAGAGTATAAATGCCAAGAAAAAATTAGCGATGTGACAAATAGTTGCTGTTTCAAGTAATTTGTTCCACGTTGCTGATAACTAAACAGTAGACTTTGCAACTTTTCGCGATTTCCTTCGCCGCATTTATCACAGATAACATTTAAAAAAGTGCTACTTTATGATGTTAGGCCCTATGTATTGGGCTATGTACGGTTCTGAATTAGAAGTTTGGCTCTATGGTATCTTATAATCGAACTGTACATGTCTGTCTTAAAGCCCCAGCAACTACCTTAACTGCACATATAAACTTTTATCTGCGGTCCCTGTAGTTAAAACCACTCGTTGAATAGGCTGTAGTTTGAAACTCAAATCAGAAAAATACATAAAATAACCAGATCATTAATAAAAAGGTTTTATTATAACGTTTTCAAATTATGTGCGCAAAGTCAGAAATTTTGTTGAATCATGTTTATTCAATCAATTTTTTTCCTTTCTGGAAGTGGTCAGATAAAATATTAATCATAAATCAATTTAAAATGTTAAATAGTTGCGTTGTCTGTGATAAGAAATTGGTAGCACTTTCTCCCAACTAAGTAATCATAACCTTTACAAACACAGAAACTCTGTACATTTTGCGAGCATTCAACATGAAATTGTTAACAGTTCAAAATAGTTTAAGTTTCCCAAACACTATTTCTACAATCGTTAAGTTCTTGTGTAAAAACATAAACACATATCAGCTGGACTGCCGTTCACTTGTTCTCGCCAAATCTAGTCTCGAGAAGTTACCATTCGCTGTGCAAATCTGAACACTCAGCCCAATCGAATCATCACTCCTAACATGCAGGAGGGGCCTTCTGCTGCCAAGATTAGACATGCAATCCTCTTTTCCGCTCAGCTTCTCTCTTCCTAACATACACTCCCCACCAGTTCTGTCCCTTGGCTGCTTCCTTATTGGCCGATCACAATCCCTTCCAAAATTGTATATATCTTAACATGAGATATTTCTTTAAGTAAAATCTGACCATCTGAAACTAGTTCCATGATTTGATCTGATTTGATTTTTTCAGGGAAGCCAAAACAGTCTCGGTCCAACCCGCCACTGACCGCACCGAAACTAAATTTATTGTGCGGTATATCTAGTAAAGCCAACCAATGCCCTTGAACAGTGCAAGGAGTCCCTTTACCAATTTTTATTAACCACAATTTCTTCGGGTCTGGTTGTCCCAAATGTTCTGTGCCTTTTACTCTCCAATGCAATGCATTCGAAGATTAGATGTGATGCAGTTTCATCACCGTCATCACAGATCCTACATTTAGGGTCCTCTTCTGTTATTCCCATTGTATGTAGGTGTTTTTTGAAATTCCCATGGCCTGTCAGCAATCCAACCATGAGTCTAATCTCTCTTCTGTTCAGGCCCAGGATTGCTGAGCTTCTTTTAAAACATGGCTTTGGCATCATTATCTTGCCATGTTTTTGTTGGTAGACTTTGTTCCAATATTCTACGTGCTGTCTTCTGAACCAGTTACGTAGCTCCAATGTGATCATTGCCTTGATGATTGTGAGGACAGGTTCCGGTCCAATAAATGGAGTCTCTGCCCCCATCCTGGCTAATCTGTCGGCATGTTCGTTGCCACTGATCCCCGAGTGGCCAGGGACCCACAATAGGTTTACTCTATTGCTTTCCCCTAGCTCCACCAGAACCCTGTGACATTCTGCAACAAGTTTAGACCTTGTTGCAGGAGCTTCCAGTGATCTCAGGGCTGCCTGCCCGTCTGAATAAATATAGATGCTACGATATTTGTAGCACCTACCCAAATTCTCCTCCACATATGCCCTGATGGCAGTGATTTCGGATTGTCGGTGTTTGCTTAGACATCGAAGTGGTTCGTTTTGATGTGGTAATCGTCGAAGTCTCAGACTTCGTAGTAGTGGTGCTTGACGTTGTGTCGGCGGAGGAACTCAGCTCTTTTGAAGTGCTTGGGGTCGCTAGATTTGTTGCTGAGCTGTGAACTGATTGGTTGGCTTGAGTGCTAGATTCAGCTCCTATATTTGTTGGCACTGACTCAACTTCCGACAAAAAAAGCATAGTGGGGGATTGCAGACATACTCAGTGGAATTATTCCCCATTCCTTGAAGACACTTGTACCATTTTTGACGGTGGCTGATTTAGCCCACGCTGAATTAAGTAGTTTTTCCAAACTGAAGACGGTTTATTTTCCTTCCTGGATTATTTATCAAGAAATTGTTGCAAGCTTTCTAAAAATAGTTTTTCAGTGATTTGAAAAATGTTAGATCCAACGATTGCAACCAGTGGGATGTATGTGGAGGTAGACTCATTAAAATAATACCTTGTTCCTCTGCAAAAGTCTAAAGTTTCCAAACACCTTGTGTGAGAAAAATACCAACTAAAAAAATATTTTATTCGATCGGTTTTTAAAATATTAATGTAATTTCAAAAAAAAAAAAAAATGTTCAAACGTTTGTATAGTCTATGGGACTTAACTACGGGGTCATCAGTCCCTAAACTTACAAACTACTTATGAACTACTTACGAACTAGGACAGCACAAATATCCATGCCCGAGGGGGGATTCGAACCCCCGACCGTAGTGGCCATGCAGACCGTGACTGGAGCGCCTTAGTCCCCTCGGCCACCGCGGCCGGGTAATGTAATTTCCATGGTCACTTAAGATATACTTAATTGTGGTCCATATCTCCCTAATTAAAATGTATGGTCCATCACTCACAAATAGAGCTGGTCCATCTGTCCCCATTGTCTGCGAGAGATGGACCACCCCGATTTCGGTCTGCAGTTTTAGAGCTCGGTGGCCATTTTAGGTTAGGTACATGCCAACACATTTGTCGAGGTTTTAGTAATAAAACTGCAGGAATACTGTGCAAACTGTGCCATATTACTAAGGGAATGTAACGACATGATAAAACTTTTCGACTAACCAAAAAAAAAAAAAAAAAAAAAAAATGTGATTTTTCCTTCTGAAGTAAGACGATAATGACAACAATACTTTTTCACGACGTTCGTTCAACAAAGAGCTTACTCACAAGTGAACGGTGCTGCTCTCTAGCGGCGCATTCACGAAATACGTCACTGGTCCGTCTCACCCAATGGTCCAACTCACCCCAAGTTACCCTATCAGTGTGACATTTTCAAGACGTTGGTTATTTTAAGCTTGATTTTTCTATATTTTGATATAGTAGTCATAAACATTTGTAATTTTTGAGTGATTTAAGTTATTTTTTGAATCTTGAGATGTGCGTGATTATTCCGACCGTAAATGCGTTATATGTTGATGGTAAGTAATTTTATAGCTTATTTTATTTTACTCTGAATTACTGGAGTGTGTAACGCACAGATGTCCTCCAGACGCACCCTTAAGAAACTCTCGGCTAACTGGCCTCGTTAGTTTTGAATACAAAGCATGGCCCTTTCCCAGATTTCTGCCAATTGCACAAAACGACGACCTGCCGCTCGGTTTGACCCTCCATCTTTATCTACTTGGGCTGACTGACAGCTGCTCCAAACACTTGCCGCAGTCCATTGCCAGCCAATCCTTTATCTTTCCGAACAATACCATCATTTATACTACTTGTGCGACTCTGAGGGCATTACTTCCTTAAAGTCACGAAATCGATGGTATCAGCCAGTAGCTGGCGTTCGTCAGAAGAAGTACATATGACTGTTAGTTATTTATATTGAATAGTCTGTAGCTGATCTTTGCCAGCTGATCAGTCTGTCTCTATGTCACCCGTCTCCAAAGAATATATCTAGAAGGCTGTGTTGCATTTCTTGCCCATATGTGGGTTGTTTGGTTCTTCGCCTAGAAATATCACTCAAGAGCATGATTTGGAGAACATCCTGGAGTCTCACTAGGACAGGATCCGGTGGTTGTGGTGTGATCAGTGGATTGATTTACCCTAAAAAAGAGATGTAGAACGCACTGTTGCATTGTAAGTTTGTGGTAACTTTGCACAATTTTCGTCTTGCTGGTGCGATTATAAGCATTCTAGGAATCTTTTTCTGTTGACAGACCTTTTTACCCTACTGTGGTACATGCAGATGATCCTTACGAGTTGTCTGCTGCGTCATAAGAGATCTTACACTGCCCCGCAGTCTTATCAATGTGCGCTGATGCATCTGTAGTCGTCGATATGATTACCTAAAATATGTAATAGTTTGTATTCTACCATGTTAAGCTAGCTTGGTCTGGATGATTGATAATACTGTATACTGATGCTACTATGAATAAATTCTATAATGTGAGGGGCATGTCACACGTGTTATGAAGTACTTTAGTCGTACCCGTACTCTGCCATGCACCAGGTTCAATCTCTTCACTTAATATAAAAAAGAAAGAAAAAGAAAACAACGAGAAACGTACAACACAAACCAAAGAGGAGTACTTTTCGCAAAGTGCTCTGTAACGGTCATAGCACAGCTATCTGCTGAGGATGGCAGTGTCGTAAACGCGGTCGCTCAGACCTTATCACTTCTGACATCTTACGAAATTCATGACAGACGTTGTTGATAATGATGCTTCTACATTGAAATACATAAACTGCAGGACAATTAAGGAGAAGCACGTGTGAACCTTTTAATATGTCAATCAATATTTTTCCATATAAATTTATTTACATAAATGAAATTAAAAACAATATTATTGACACTAGGGTCGCCTTCGGAAGGGAAAGTGAGGGAGAGGGGTGAACAAGGCAATACCCAGGGCGAGATTTTTGGGCGGTGGAAAAATTTTACATTTTAAAAGAGTTCCAAACACATTAAAAAGGCCGGCCGCAGTGGCCGAGGGGACTGAGGCGCTCCAGTCACGGTCTGCACGGCCACTACGGTCGGGGGTTCGAATCCCCCCTCGGGCATGGATATTTGTGCCGTCCTTAGTATAAGGTAGTTGATAAGTAGTTTGTAAGTTTAGGGACTGATGACCCCGTAGTTAAGTCCCATAAGCTTAACAAACATTTGAACATTTTTGAACATTAAAAAGAAAAGAAGACATGCTGAAATGAAGATGAGAATAAGTTAGAAATACAAACTATTCAAAAATCTGGCGTCCTACTTTAAATTATCTACAATGTTGTGAAAGATACGACACTGTACAGCTTGTTTGTCAGTTTCTGGAATGTGTCGCACCATCATGGCATACTAGAACTCTGGCAGTGATGCACAAGACTGAAAGCACTGGAATAGAGTGTGAGTGTTTGTTTCGTCAACTATGTCAGATATGCCAAAAACTTCTTATCACTCTCGACCGAATGATGGTGCCAGATTCAAAGTCAATCCTTTATCGTAAGCATTACGCAAGTATATGCTCCAACAGCAGGCAGAACATACGACAACGATGTTGACGAGTTCCATGATATGCACAGTAAGTAACATAACGCTTTCAACAGCAGTGACATAATAATATTAATAATAATACAAGGAGATTTTAATACCAAAATTGGGCAAGTCTGAAGGCCTGTTTTAGTGTAAGAATATAGATAGCGTTCAAATAACTAAATTGAAGACAGAATATCCAATTTTGCCTAGATCGAGATCTAGTTGTTAGTAACATTTGGCTTCATAAATGACATCTCCATCATGGATTTCAGTACTAGAAGAGAAACCGGAAGGCCTCTTAGGAATGAGTTTAATAATATTATGGTTAATTACATATTTAGAAATATTATGAAACAAGCAACCACGCATCGTGAAGAAGAAATTGGGTCCGAGCATGTGCAATTAGTAGCAGAAGTCTGATTGAAATTGAAAGCAACCACATAAAAAACATTATAGTGAGCTTGATATTACCAACTGCGAGATGGTGCAATTAAAAAAGCTGAAATAGAGGATTTAACAATAAAATATTAACCAACAATATCAACAACAGTACAGAATATAAAAGGGAATTATTACATTATGCACTGGTAGGAGTTTGTAAAGATTTTGGGGTGTATACTTTCGCCGCTCGTTTTCAAGATCTATTCTGACATTATCCTTAAAGTAGCTCTGCACGATGTTAACCTCGGCGTGAAAGTAAATAGTGTTGTGATAAGTAATATTAGATATGCAGCTGGCACTCAGATTCTATGGAAGACCTTTCTGAGCTCTTGTTTGGTATTCTTCGCAAAGGTTTACATTAAACTAAGTTAATGGTACTTAGCAGAAAAAGTAATATAAAGGGCACCTTGTCACTAAAGAAAGGTAAAACAGAATAATTCTATCAGCTGAAATAGGTTGGCAGCATAATAACAGACAATGTGTTTGTTTGTGTGTACGTGTTACATGAAAGTCTACAGTTTTGTTCCAATCTTGATAAGATTTTGCATATTTGACCTTCAAACCTAGAGAACTATCGCTGTCGGTGTAATGATCATATACAACAAATAGTTCAGGAGATATGACGTCATGAACAACGTCATAAACAGCGCATTACGCGACAATGTTGCACATTTCCTCCTAAACCACTGGACCGATTTCAACCGAATTTCGTACGCAGATTCCTTACCGTGTGTAGCATTTGCTGTATGGTAGGAACCACATATGACACATATTTCATTATATATAACTTCATAAACAATATAAATTGCAAGAAACTGCCACATAATGCGACGAGACTTTAAAAATACACTATATGGGAATGATAGTACTTGACAACTTGCAACAAAGTTTAAATTTAGTTTCAAACCTTTACTAAAGCTTTACTCGCTGACATCCTTGTAGCTCTATAGAAGTCTATTGCTTTAGCCTGCAAACGTGTGCGCTTCACAGTTCAGGACTGTCACCAGCGCTGTCAGCCTTTATAAATTTCATAAGCTGACAGGAATAGCTGTTTCTTAGCAGTAAATAAGAAACGGATTAAAATGTGCTGCATGATGTGACCGCTTTTAACCACAGCAGTATATATGATCTCATATTCATTGAATTAAGTGTTGTACAGTTTTATAATTTTACAGGTGTATATTCATTTGTATAAGTGTTGTACGTATGTAAAACCGTTTGCGAATACAGTTGATAGTAAAGAAGTAATAGATTAAAACCTGATGCTTCATGGGGCGGTTTTCCATGAACGTTCCTGTTTATTTCCTCATATCTCATGAACTACATGTCGTACTGTGATGAAATTTCGTAGGTACATTCAGTTGTATGTGTGTATACCGTCTAAAATTTCCTGCGAGTTCAATATGAGTACAGAAATTATAAATTGTAACGTCATACTGAATGTCGTACTTTTACTCAATGCAGTGGAAAAGTAGTAAGGGAGAACTTTTTTCCTTTCATCACTTTTCTGTGGATGTCAGTGAGTAAAGCTTTAATATAGGTTTGAGACTAAATTTAAACTTTGTTGCAAGTTGTTAAGTACTGCCATTCTCATCAATATAAAGCTACTGGGTCTAAAATAAATGTTCAGATGTTTGTATAGATTATGGGACTTAACTACGGGGTCATCAGTCCCTAAACTTATAAACTACTTATGAACTACTTACGAACTAGGACGGCACAAATATCCATGCCCGATGGGGCATACGAACCCCCGACCGTAGTGGCCGTGCAGACCGTGACTGGAACGTCTCAGTCTCCACGGCCACCGCGGCCGGCCGGGGTCTAAAATGATTTAAATTAATATGGTTTATATTAAGAGGTAAGTGATACGAAGTTCACCGGGTCATCTTGTCAACCCGGCAATCCTTCGCAATTGCTAGTATGTATGTACTCTTGCTTTGAACGTCAAATGTGGGGGGAAAAAGTTCAAATGTTTGTTAACCTTAAGAGACTTAACTAAGGGGTCATCAGTCCCTAAACTGACAAACTATATATGAGCTATCTTACACTAAATACGACACAAACATCCACGCCCGATGGGGGATTCGAACTCCCGACAGCGGACGGCCGCGCGCACCGCAACACGGCGCTCCAGTACGCGCGGCTAATCCACGGCGGCAATGTGTAAAATGTTATCGCAATCGTACGAATGACATTGATATCCCAAAGAAAAGAGCTCTTCAGTTTTCCACAAATTTTCCTATTTTCTGGCCAACTATTTCAAACTTTTACTTGGCCGGCCGCGGTGGCCGAGGGGACTGAGGCGCTTCAGTCACGGTCTGCACGGCCACTACGGTCGGGGGTTCGAATCCCCCCTCGGGCATGGATATTTGTGCCGTCCTTAGGATAAGCTAGTTGATAAGTAGTTTGTAAGTTTAGGGACTGATAACCCCGTAGTTAAGTCCCATAAGCTTAACGAACATTTGAGCATTTGAAACTTTTATTTCACTTAAACCTTCCTCTCGCTTTGAACGTCGAATGTGCAAAATTTTATCGCAATCACACGAAGCTATCGATATCTCATAAAAAGTCTCTGTCTATTTTTTCTGAATTTTCCAATTTTCCGTGAAACTTTTCCAAATTTTTATTTCATAAGAACGTTACTCTTGCTTTGAACGTCAAATATGCATAATTTTATCGCAATCAGACGAATGATATTGATATGCCATTGAAAAAAAGCTCTTTCAGTTTCTCACGAATTTTCAAATTTTTACCGGGTAATTTTCCCAAATGTTTACTTCATAAGAACGTTCATCCTTCGTTGGACGTCAAATGATCAAAATTTTATCACAGTCGGATGAACGGTTCTCAACTTACAGTATTGAGTACATTTAGAAACACATTGAAAAAGGAACTGGATTAGAAATCTGTTACTTTCCATTTTAATCTAGCCGTACTCAAGTTATGCTCCTACAACCATGTGGCAATTGATTTTTATTCATAGGAAAAAATTGGCTTCGATCTCTCCTAAATTTTCCTAGATTTCCAATTTTTTATTTGATGCCAACCTTCCTCTTGTTATCAACATAAAATTTACAAAATTTTACCGCGATTGAACGAACGGTATTGATAGCTCACTGGAAAAAGCTGTTTCAGTTTTTCCCGATTTTCCTCTTTACCTCTTTTACATATTTTATCACCGTTTAAACCTTCCCTGGACTTTTTTCAAGACTAAAATTAGGCAAATAGGTTCAGTCGCTCTCGAGTTTTAGGGAGACAAACGAAAAGCAATTCCTTTATATATATAGATAGATACTCGAGCATTGCTGGGTTTTCAGTTGTCCAATACAACCATAAAACCTAAGAGGACAAAGAGGAAGTTAAGAAGTAGGCATACAGATGGGGAGAAGTGATGGGCAAAGGGATTAAGAGAAAGAGTGTGGGAAGTATGTTTAATTAGCATCTATGAAGCACAACCGAGTTCACCAATAATCAGGCCGAGATTAATGAAGTGCTATACTGGTATATTGTGCACAAACATGCATCTCAAAAGCAACAACTACCAACCGACTTGCACCCTTTGAAGTGTGGTTGCACAGGAGATTACTGAAGAAAACCAGGAACAGATATGGTAATATGGTAACAAATGATTAAGTCTTAAGGGGAACTACAACAAAACGAGAACTAATAAAAACAATAAAAGTACGAAATATGTATTGTCTAGACCATACATTAAAGATGGAGATCGCAACATTTTTCACACCAGGAACCACTTTGATTCCTTTGTTGTAGGCAAGAACAACAAGGTTCAAGAAAAACAAACTATAACGATCTAAAATAGACTTTAATACAAAAAATTAACATATTCGGTAATCTCAAGAGTAATATCTAGTAGCAGTACCATTATAATAGAAACTTTTAATAGAAAATTAAATGATTGACAGACGACATAAGAAGGAATTAATAATTACAATGAATAAAAATTTGAAATTTTCTCTCTTTCCGAACCATATCTTACCTCTCGCAGAAAGCTTGCGGTGCGCGAGCCACAGGTTCTAAACCACCGTATTAAGAGAAATTCGTTTATTTTTGGTGCATTTGGGAATTTCGATATTCAGTCTCGCTACTACAACTCGATGCTCGCTAATCCCTGTATCTGTTTTGATGCTCTTTACTATCTCGGGATTATTTGTTGCTAGGAGATCAAGAGTATTTTCGCAACCACGTACTATTCTAGTGGGTTCATGAACTAACTGTTCGAAGTAGTTTTCAGAAAAAGCATTCAGAACTAGTTCGGACGATGTTTTATATTTAATGCTCTCTCCAAATTTCTCCTTCCATTCCTTCACTGCCTGATCAATGTGCAGATTGAACAACATTGGGGAAAGGCTACAACCCTGTCTTATTCCCTTCCCAACCTCTGCGTTCCTTTCTTGCCCTGTCTGGTTTTTGTATAGGTTGAATACAACTCTTCGCTCCCTATATTTTACCCCTGCTACCTTCAGAATTTGGAATAGTGTATTCCAGTCGACATTGTCAAAAGCTTTCTCCAAATCGACAAACGCTAAAAACTTAGGTTTCCCTTTCCTTAGCCTATCTTCTAATATAAGTCGTAATGTGAGTATTGCCTCCCGTGTTCCAACGTTTCTCCTAAATCTAAACTGATCGGATTCCACAAGTTTTTTTATTCGTCTGTAAATAATACAAAAAATTAACATATTCGGTAATCTCAGGAGTAATATCTAGTAGCAGTACCATTATAATAGAAACTTTTAATAGAAAATTAAATGATTGACAGACGACATAAGAAGGAATTAATAATTACAATGAATAAAAATTTGAAATTTTCTCTCTTTCCGAACCATATCTTACCTCTCGCAGAAAGCTTGCGGTGCGCGAGCCAAAGGTTCTAAACCACCGTATTAAGAGAAAGAAATATAGCCTGATGAAATTCACACTAAAGGTAAAATAGAGGCCGAACGGAGAGCTGTCTCACCATGAATGAACGGTTACACAAAACTGATCAGTGCACTGACACCGAAAGAAGCGAGAGATTCTCCCGAGTGACATGAGACAGAAAAGAGTAATCGCCGACGTCGGGACATGGCACTTGCAGTTGCCAGCGTGTCTGCAAACGTGTGAGCCTGCTTCTTTTCGGCTGAAATCAGAGCAGTTACGCCGCAATAGACTGACAATTGAATACAGGGAACAGACTCGTCTATAGACGGACGGGCAGTTCCTAATTTTCTGAAAAACAAAATACATAAGTATAGACCACGAGGAAGATTTGGAAAAAGGATCTCCGGTGTCTTAGTCGGTCACTATGACCACATAACAACCACGCCATGGTGGTTGTTGAATGATCAGTGTTGCACATCATGCTTGTTTTTCACAGTTCTGAACAGCTTCTCTATGATTTCATGCTCGATCAAAGTTCAGTTGTTTAACGCGCTTTGCAATGAACCAACTTACTAAATGTGAATTGCGTTCGAAGGGAGTTTTCCTCGTCAGTGAAGGCTTAGCCGATGAAGAAAAAAATCTTTGGTGAATACATGTCTGACGCTACAATACTGAAAACAAATCTTATTTCGAAACATTCTCCACTTAAAACATCAAAATTAAACTGTCAACACTCCTTTACCTGGCTGAATCGTGTCACATTGCTAGCTGCAGCATTTATCCGAATTGCTCACGCAAAAGAAAATCTCCATCTGTTCAGAATATATGTCAAGATCAACAACACATAACTGCTTTAAAGGTTATTTGTGGGATGCAGATTGGGCAACAAGCTGATTACGTCAGCAAAGAAGTACATTGCGCACGAATTAGTCAACTAGTTGGTGAGATGCTCTTCCACGCGTAAAATGCTAGCTGCCTCCCTACTGTGCGTCTGGGATTTCGTCGTGAAACACTGCGTGACGTCAGAGGTTGTCCCAGTGTCAAGGCTCCAGGTGCGCAGAAAATAGTGTCCACCCATCCACTGCCTGAAACCGTGAAATATCGCTGCTAAAATGTAAAGGACTGAAGAATGTAATTTATGTGTGCTCAGGGGAAACGTGATTTATACATGCAGAGATACTGGTGCTCTCAAAAGCGGAGGTTTACCTGTGTAGACAGTTATAACGTTTAACCTTTTTTTTATTTTGAATTATCTTACGTAATTCATATAAACTGCACACTATGAGGCGCCTTGTCATTCATTGTTCACTTCGTGGATAATAAAAAGTCAAAATTGTTCAAATGTTTGTAAACCTGCGGTTTAGCCGCATCTGGAGCTAAAACACTTATTTGGGCATCATCATTTGTTGTATGTCGTGGTTGATGTTTCAGTTGTGCCTGAACACTTCCTGTCTCTTTAAATAACGGGACTATCCGACGAAAGTTCCGGACACTTGGATGATGTCTTCCAGGATAACTATCAACATACATAGCACAGGCCCGTTGGGCATTTTGATCACAATAGCCATACATAAATACCATATCGACCTTTTCTACAATTGGTAAATGGCCCGTTTTAACACGAGTAATGTATCAAGGAGCTAATACCGTCCGCACTGCCGAAATGTTACGCGATACCATGATAATTTGTGGCTTTAATAAATGTTATTGGTGAGTAAATGGCGACTATTAGCATACTTTCGTGACCACCGAACCAAGTACCCGTGCTGCTCGTCCCCTATATTAGTTAAAATTACAATTGTGCGTCAGAGGGATATTACGTGCAGACTTTAGGTGTATATATACGGTAACTTGCAACCTACGGATATCGGTAACTGACTATATTATAGAAAAAAAAACTTTCAAGGCTTCCTGGGATTATCATCGAAAGAACATATTGTACAATTTGCCGCGATTTTCTACGAATAGAAAGTTTAGATGTGTTAATCCATATAGTTGCTACTTTTGATACCAAAATATTGTGATTTTTCTAGTATATTGTGATAAGGAAACCAGATTTTCGAAAATGGGAACCGGATTTTCTAGATAAACGTCTAAAAGACATTTGAGTCATTTGCTACTCCCCAAGATACTGCTCTTCAAAAATCGCATTTTCGAACAAATTAGTATCTCTTGCTATCATGTACAGACCAAATAAGTTATTATTCTACTCTCTACCGTAAATAAAATTTCGATATGTTATCTACATTTCATACGCAACTATGTATGATCCAGAATCAATCATTCGAAAAGTCTACGCAAACTTTTTGAAATACGTTGCAATACTTGACTAATCTGGATGCTGCTCGTTAACATAACGAAAATAAAATCAACCCTTCATCGCGCGAAGATATCAATATGTAAGATGTACAAAAGTCATTTTTTCTTCGCTGAGTACATTATTTATAATCGGATGATGAGTTTCAGAGGGCCTGAACGCCGTCTTTCAGCACGATACGCAATTTAACTGGCCAAAAATCACGGCTTTTCGGTTGAATCTTGATAACGGAGAAATGTTTTCGAAAACAAAACAAAAAAGCCATTCCTAGATAAATGTCGATATGTTGTATTGTAAATATTTGAACAATTTGCTATTGTTAATTATTTGAGACTCACAATGCAAAAACTGCAAAAAATCGGGTTCTGTAAGTTTTTACAAAAGAACAATGGTTTGGTTGTTGGTAACGGATAAAGGTATCAAAAAATTAAAATGTATTTTGAGGAGACGATCTTAATGACATAGTAAAAAGTTCGACGATTTGTAATGAATAGAAAGTATTGAAGTGTCCATGCCCACAATTCGTGATTTCAGTACACAAAACTCACGGTTTTTCGTTATTTTATCAGGAACCAACCATGAATAAATGGTGCTTTTGAAATCGTATAAAGTTCAGCATAGAGCACATGTAATGGAAGAAAAAAACCAACCGATTTTCTGAAATTAGATAGGCTCCAGGAAGTGTGTAGTATTGAAAGTACTGACGCTGTACTTTTGGACAGCTACAGTACTGCTAGTCTTTACAAATGATCAGTAGGCCAAGTACTATCCAGAACACTTTACCCCTTAACTCCGTGATCAATAGAACCAGAGATATGATCCCCTGAAGAACCGAGAATTAGCCTATTTGTTGTAATGCCGCCTGTCGCTCAGTTGGTAACATTGTTGACGGGATATTATTGTCGGATGTCACAACATTTCTCTCTCTTTTTTATTATTTGAATTGCATTTCTAGAATCTAGAACTGAAGTGTCAATTTACAAACTCCGGACTGTAAACTTTTATGTTTAATTAATAATCACTATCATATACTGGTATTTCTTGAAACAGGAGTTTCACTTTTTACCATGATTCCACTCTTTATTGTGTCAAAACATCACCATAGAAGTATGTTTCTTCGATTTTGCCGGATGATCTCATTTAAAACATATTATGCTGGAAAAGAGAAAACTATATTAACCTTAGATGTTACTAATTTATACAGTGTATATACTATTAGGCAACAATGAAATCACTTCAGAAATAATAGAAACAAAACAGATTTTTCTTGGTCAGTTTCCACTTTTTCCGGAACACTGAAACAAATGCCAGATTTTAATTTACTGTACAATAAATTTATGGCAACCGCATATTAAATATGGAACTGTATTTTATGCTGTTTCTCGAGTATCACATACACGTCTCGTGACATTAAGCAAGTTACAGTATTTTCTACGTAAAGTTTGGCTCAAAAATGGGGTCCGTGTGTGAATATTGTCTCTGGTATAAGGAGCACTGCCCACCATCAGTGATCGCTATACTACCAGGATGCACAGACGTATATTACTAGTCTGGCACTGCCGTATCATTGTTACAATGAAGTCTTGCCACCATATGTCTATCCTATAAGTATGAGCAATTACAGAAAACGGTCGTAAAATATGGATGAACTGATGTAACTATGCTTATCTTTTTCTTTCGTTACTATGGTTGCTATAAAACTGTTGTTTATCGTTCATAACAAAAGTCTTTACTCTTTTGGTCGTGCCCGGTGGTCTTGGGGTAAAGCGCTCGACTAGATACTGAAGGTTCGCTTGTATAAAACCCGGTCGGGCCTCGGATTTTTTCAATCTGCGTTTTAACCCAGCCTTCATCTCTCAACGATATGGGGAGTCGCCAGAAACGATTCGTGGTTCGGATTCTACGTAAAGTTGTAGGTCCCCTTTCACCGATTGAATAACTGGGGTAGGCTAGGGATACGCAAGTCGCCGAAGTGGCGTCCAATTGAAAGACTTGCACGAGGCCAATGAGCCACACGAAATTATTATTTCACTCATTTGAATGTTCTTACGAAAACTGCAGTTTGCTTTGTAATGATATGCGTTATTTTGCTTTTTTATTAATCTGTTACCAGTTTCGATCAACTTCGGCTTTTCTTACTTTACTAGGATGCTACAAAGTGCTGTTTGTCCTGGGAGTGTTTTTCCGGTAACTACAATCTGCTCTTTTCTGGCATGTTCTTCTCGTATTTCTACTCTACAACGTATATGCTAAATTCAACTACTACAGATGCAATAGCTCAAATGCAAAACATGTTTTAACCTACTTCTGCAGCTTACAACGTCATTCCGTGTCAGAAGGTCATAGTAGCACCATACGGAAACTTTCTGACGCGAGAGAAAGCAAGATGGTGGCGTCAGGCCTCAGCCAAAAAGGCAAGTTTGCCAGTCTAGTAGTAACTTATATGTCTGTGACTGGATGTTGAACTTCAGCTGTCTGAGCGAGCCAATCAAAAATGTTCATATTTCCTTTCTTGGTAAATTACATGGCTGCTACGAAATATTGCTAGAACACGAAAAGAAAATACGACGGAGAGTTGAAAAATAAGCTTCTCCTTTCGACTGTGGGCAGACTTGTGTATGAAAGGAATGAAATAGAATGAGACACTAAAAATAAGATATATCTTTAGTTTTCTACATAATTTGCAAGTACATTGAGGTGTTTGTCAAACCGCTTTATAAGCTTCAGAAAGCCGCCCAGGAAAAAATCAGGGCTTTGCATACGGAAGAAGCGTTGAACGGCTTCCAAAGCGTTTTTCGCTGAGATTCTTCTTCAAAGCTGGAAACAGATGGAAGTCACTTGGTGCGCGATCAGGACTGTACGGAGGATAGTGTAGGCACTCCCAACCAAGAGTTGCAATATGGTTCTGCGTTGCCCTCGTCGAGTGTGCTCTCGCATTGTCATCCAACAGCACAACGCCAGATCTGAGAAGGCCAGGCCGCTTTTTATGATCACCTCTTTCAGTATCGACAGAGTGCCGCAGTACCGCGCAGCATTGATGGTTGCATTCTCCACAAAGCCCAGCAGCAAAACTCCTTGGGCGTCCCAGAAAACGGTGAGTAGCACTTCACCTACAGTCGGAGTGCTTTTGAACTTGTTTCGGACAGGTGATGACGGATGTTTCCACTCCATGGGGCCTTCGATTGGGGCGTGTAATAGTGGACCCACGTTTCACCCCCGACACAATCCGAAACAGAAAGTCATCTGCTTGATCGCGGTCCACGTCTACCCATGGTGTATCGGTGTATTGCATGTGCGCGTTCACCTACTGTGTCGTCTTTCGCCCATAGCCGTTGAACGCTTCTTCCGTATGCAACACCCTAGTTTTTCCTGGACGGCTTTTATAAATCTTATAAAGCGGTTTGATATATGTCTTAGTGTACTTGGAAATTATGTAGAAAAATAAAGATATGTCTTATCTTTAATGTCTCATTCTATTTTTTTCCTTCCATACAAAACTCTGTCCACAGTCGACAGGGGAAACTTATCATCCAACTTTCCCTCGTACAATTCGAGTCCGCTCTCATACTAGCACATTGTTGTTGTTGTTGTCGTCTTCAGTCGGCAGACTGGTTTGATGCTGCTCTCCGCGCTACCCTGTCCTGTGCACGCCACCTAATCTGAGAATGCGAACGGCAACCCATAGCCTTTTGAATCTGCTTACTATATTCGTCCCTCGGTCTCCCTATACGATTTTTACCCCACACGCTTCCTTCTAATACTAAGTTGTCAGTTCCCTGATATCTCAAAATGTGTCCAACCAATCTATCTCTTCTCTTAGTCAGGATATGCCAGAAATTCCTTTTCTTCCCGATTCGGTTAAGCACCTCCTCATTAGTTACGTGATCTACCCATCTAATTTTCATCATTCGTCTGTAGCGCCACATTTCAAAAGCTTCTATCATCTTTTTATCTGAACTCCTTATCGTCCACGTTTCACTCCCATACAATGATACACTCCAGACAAATGCTTTCAGAAAGGAGTTCCTAACTTTTAAATTAATATTGGATGTTAACAAGTTT
The DNA here is from genome assembly GCA_026315105.1 of Locusta migratoria. NCBI lineage: Eukaryota > Metazoa > Arthropoda > Insecta > Orthoptera > Acrididae > Locusta > Locusta migratoria. The sequence goes on from CM048747.1 coordinate 42,746,132, forward strand.
CGCTTCTTTAGAAACGCTTTTCTTCCCAAAGCCATTCTGCATTTTATATCTTCTTTTCTTCGGCCATCAGAAGTTATCTTGCTACCCAAATAACAAAATTCATCTACTACTTTTATTGTCTCATTACGTAATCTAATTCCTTCAGCATCGCCTGATTTTCTGACATTGCATTCCATTATCTTTACTTTTGTTAATGTTCATCTTATATCTTTCTTTCAAGACACTGTCCATCCCATTCAATTGCTCTTTTAGATCTTTTGCGGTCTCTGACAGAATTATTATGTCATCGGCATACCGCAATGTTTTTATTTCTTCTCCCTGCAGTTTCTACATCTACATCCACATCTACATAGATACTCTGCAAATAACATTTAAGTGCCTGGCAGAGGGTTCATTAACCACTTTCATAACTATTCTCTACCGTTCCATTCTCTAATAGCGCGCGGGAAGAAAGAACACCTAAATCGTTCCGCTTTCGATCTGATTTCTCTTATTTTATTGGGATGGTCATGTCTCCCTAAGTAGGTGGGTGCTGGCAAAATATTTTCACATTCATAAGTAAAAGTCGGTGATTGAAACTTCGCAAACAGATCACGCCGCAGTGAATAACGTCTTTCTTTTAATGATTTGCATCCCAATTCGTGCAACATTTCCGTGACGCTTTCCCCCCCGTAACGTGATAAAAGAAAACGAGCTGCCCTTCTCTGAACCTTCTCAATATCTTCCGTCAGTCCCACCTGGTGAGGGTCCCACAAGGGGCAAAAGTACTCCAGGAGAGGACGCACAAGTGTGATGTAGGCAGTCTCTTTGGTGGAGCTGGTGCATCTTCTAAGCGTTCTGCCAATGAAACGTAACCTTTGGTTCGCCTTCCCCATGATATTTTCTATGTGTTCTCTCCAGTCAAAGTTGTTCGTAATTGTAACTCCTAGGTATTTGGTAGAATTTACGACCTTAAGGTTTGACTGATTTATCGCGTAATTGAAATTCAGCGGATTTCTTTTAGTGGTCGTGTGTATTACTTCACACTTTTCTTTATTTAGTGTCAATTGCCAATTTTTGCACCAAGTAGAAATTTTGTCTAAATCGCTTTGCAGTTGCTTTTGATCCTCTGTTGACTTCACTAACCGATAAACGACAGCATCATCCGCGAACAATCTAAGGGAGCTATTCAGATTATCTCCTAAATCGTTTATAAACACGAGGAAGAGTAGGGGACCTATAACGCTTCCCTGTGGAACGCCAGATATCACTTCTGTTTCACTCGATGACTTATCGTCAATTACAACGAACTGTGTCCTTTCTGATAGGAAATCGTGAATCCAATCGCACAATTGGGGAGATATTCCATAAGCACGCAATTTCATTAGAAGCCGCTTGTGGGGTACAGTATCAAAAGCCTTCCGGAAATCCAGAAATATGGAATCGATTTGAGATCCCTTGTCGATGGCACTTAACACTTCATGTGAATAAAGGGCAAGCTGTGTTTCGCAAGAGCGATACTTTCTGAATCCGTGCTGACTATTGGTTAATAGGTTAATAGGTCGTTCTCTTCGAGGTAGTACATAATATTCGAACAAAGTATATGTTCCAAAATCCTACTGCAAATCGACGTCAATGAGATAGGCCTGTAATTTTGGGGATCACTCCTATTGCCTTTCTTGAATATTGGAGTAACTTGGGCAACTTTCCAGTCTTTGGGTACGGATCTTTCGCTGAGTGATCGGTTGTAAATTATTGCCAAGTACGGAGCTATTGCATCAGCATACTCTGAGAGGAATCTAGTTGGTATACAATCTGGCCCGGAAGATTTATTTTTGTTTAGTGACTTAAGTTGTTTTACTACTACAGGAACATCTACTTCTAAGTTTCGCATGCTGGCAGCTGTTCTTGGATTGAATACTGGAATGTTCACTTCGTCTTCCTCGGTGAAAGAATTTCGGAAAGCTGTGTTTAGTAATTCTGCCTTAGCAGTACTGTCGTCGGTAGTATTACCATTGCTATCGCGTAGTGAAGGTATTGTTTGTGTTTTGCCGCTAGTGTACTTCACATATGACCAGAATTTCTTTGGATTTTCTGCAAGATTACGAGACAGGATTTTATTGTGGAAACAACTATAAGATTCTCGCATTGAAGTCCGTGCTAGGTTGCGAGTTTCAGTAAAAGATTGCCAGTCTTGCAGATTCTGTGTCTTTTTAAATTTTGCATGCGCTTTTCTTTGTTTCTGCAACAGTGATCTGACCTGTTTTGTGTACCACGGGGGGTCAGCCCCCTCTTTTATTAATTTATTTGGTATAAATCTCTCGATTGCTACTGATATTATGTCTTTGAAAGTAAGCCACAACTGATATACACTCGTATTTTTAGTTTTGAAGGACTGGAGACTATCACTCAGGAAAGCGTGAAGCGAATTTTTATCTGCTTTATTGAATAGATATATTTTTCGTTTATTTTTGGTGCATTTGGGAAATTCGATATTCAGTCTCGCTACTACAACTCGATGCTCGCTAATCCCTGTATCTGTTTTGATGCTCTTTACTATCTCGGGATTATTTGTTGCTAGGAGATCAAGAGTATTTTCGCAACCACGTACTATTCTAGTGGGTTCATGAACTAACTGTTCGAAGTAGTTTTCAGAAAAAGCATTCAGATCTAGTTCGGACTATGTTTTATATTTAATGCCCTCTCCAAATTTCTCCTTCCACTCCTTCACTGCCTGATCAATGTGTAGATTGAACAACATTGGGGAAAGGCTACAACCCTGTCTTATTCCCTTCCCAACCTCTGCGTCCCTTTCTTGCCCTGTCTGGTTTTTGTATAGGTTGAATACAACTCTTCGCTCCCTACATTTTACCCCTGCTACCTTCAGAATTTGGAATAGTGTATTCCAGTCGACATTGTCAAAAGCTTTCTCCAAATCGACAAACACTAAAAACTTAGGTTTCCCTTTCCTTAGCCTATCTTCTAATATAAGTCGTAATGTGAGTATTGCCTCCCGTGTTCCAACGTTTCTCCTAAATCTAAACTGATCGGATTCCACAAGTTTTTTTATTCGTCTGTAAATAATTCGTGTTAATATTTTGCAATCATGACTTATTAAACTGATAGTTCAGTAATTTTCACACTTGTCCGCACTTGATTTCTTTGGAATTGGAATTACAATATTCTTCCTGACGACTGGCTCTCCTAACGACATCAGCAGTTCAGACGGAATATCATCTTCTCCAGGGGTCTTGTTTCGACTCAAGTCCTTCAGCGCTCTGTCAAATTCTTCTCGCAGTATCATATCTCCTATCTCATCTTCCTCCACTTCGTCTTCCATTTCTAGAATACTGGCTTCAAGTTTATTTCCTTTGTATAGCCCCTCTATATATTCCTTCCACTAGCGTATTAACACAAAGATCGAAACAAGAAGTAAACGAGTAATTCTTTGTTAAGTACCAGCTGATGGAAATCACTTTCTCAAACATGGCGAACAACGCAGAATCATGTGCAAAACAAATGTACGTGCAATCACGCTAATAGGACTCTGCACAGAAACCTAGACTATTAATTCAGGCTGTGTAGAGATCACTGGTATATAAGTTCTCTAGCCTATCTCAGTAAGGATGCAAGTATATCTTGAGGAAAAACATTAATTTCATCCCTCCACTGACAGTACTTCTTGGAGCTTCGTAACTCGAGTCCGGAGCAATAAAGTGAGCCATCTTCAGTCGTAGGGCGCGCGTTTAACGGTTATTGCAGGAGTACAGCTGCTGCGTGGGATCCCCGATCGATCAGCGTAGTTTTCCCGGTGTGAGCGGACGCCTGCTATATAAGGCCTTGACGGCTCGCCGCAGCCACACTGCATACGCCTCCTGCTCAGCGAACACAGGACTGTGCTGCTGCTGCTGCTGCTGCTGCTGCTGAGACATGCTGACGGCACAGCTCGCCGTGTCAGGTAAGGTTCAATGCCTCATCTGCATGGGTTACTCTGCAAATCACATTTAAGTGCCTGCCAGAGGGTTTATCGAACCACCTTTATACTATTTATCTCCCATTTCATTCTCGAATATCGCGCGAAAACAAATAAAACCTAAATCTCTCCGTTCGAGCTCTGATTTCTCGTATTTTATTCTGATGATCATTTCTACCTATGTACGTGGGAGTCAGCAATATATTTTCGCATTCGGAGGAGAATGTTGGCGATTGGAGTTTCGTAAGTAGCCCACGCCGCAGCGATAAGCGCCGTTGTTGTAATGATTCCCATCCCAGATCCTGTAACATTTCCGTAACGCTGTCTCCCCCGTATCGTGACAATACGAAACGAGCTGCCCGTTTTTGGACTCTTTCGATGTCCTCCTCAAACCCACCTGATAAAGATTCCAAACTGGGCAGCAATACTCCAAAAATGGACGGACAAGCGTAGTGTATGCAGTTTCTTTTGTAGTTCTGTTGCATGTTTTAGGGTTCTGCCAATAAAACGCAGTCTCTGGTTCGCCTTTCCCACGACATTATCTACGTGTTATTTACAATTTAAGTCCGAAGTAATAGTAATTCCTAGGTATTTTGTGGAGTTTACGGCCTTCACTTTTGATTGATTTATCTTGTAAACAAAGTTTAACGGATTTCTTTTCGTGCTCATGTGCACGCCTTCACACTTCTCATTATTTAGAGTCAATTGCCAATTTTTACACCATACTGATATCTTATTCAGATCGTTCTGCAGTTGGTTTTGATCTTCAGATGATTTTACTAGACGGTAAATGACGGCGTCATCTGCAAACAACCTAAGAGAGCTACTTACATTTTCCCCTAAATCGTTTATATAAATAAGGAACAGCAGAGGACCAATAACACTACCCTGTGGAACGCCCGATATCACCTCTGTTTTAGTCGATGCCTTACCATCGATTACTACGAACTGTGTCCTCTCTGACGGGAAATCCCCTATCCAATCGCAAATTTGTGGCGATATACCATAACCACGCAATTTGATTAAAAGCAGTTAGTGAGGTACGGTGTCAAAAGCCTTCTGGAAATCAAGAAATACGGAATCGATTTGCGAACCCTTGTCGATAGCACCCATTACTTCGTGTGAATAAAGAGCTAGTTGCGTTTTTCATGACCGATATTTTCTAAATCCGTGTTGACCTTGGGTCAATACATCGTTCTGTTCGAGATAATTCATAATGACTTCATATCCGACGCTTTTCTTCCTCTTATGGCATTTATCTCACTTGGTTTCTTACATGAAGTACCACTCAGTTAATGTTAAAAACTGATGAATGTTATCACCAGGATCAGGACGTAAATGTCAAAGGAGCTAACGCTTATTTTCATTCGCGTTGTTGTGGTCTTCAGTCCGAGGACTTGTTTCATGCAGCTCTCCTTGTGCGAGCCTCATCTTCTCTGAATAACTACTGTAATCCAGTAGCGGACTAAGGCTGTCGGAGGCCCTGGGCGGCGGCGGCCCCCATCCACTTGGAAATCCATATAATACTATCAAGAAGTATGTTTTGAGATTCGAAGCCCCGTCCCTCAAGGTGGAGAGGCTCGGGACAGTCTAAAAACAATAGCTTTCGAGATCCGTGGGCCCTAGAACAAAAAGGGCGCTCAAAAAAAATTAAATAAAAAATAAAATAAAATAAAATAAAATTAATAAATAAAAAATAAAAATTGTGTTTTCGAGGCATTTGCAGGTCCCCTTCAAGACGAGAGGCTCGGGGCGGTGCGCCCTCTCCACACCCCTCCCCCCCCTTAGTCCGCCACTGCTGGAATCAATTTCAGTCTGCTTACTGAATTCATGCCTGACTCTTTCTATGCAATACTTTCACCCTCGACACTTGCCATCATCATCACGTCAACTTTGTCTTCATACTTTTTTAGTCACATCTGCAAATTTCTATTCTCTTTAGTTCCAATTACTACCGCTTCACTATCTACCCATCTTATATTCAGTGATCTTCTGTAGCACCACAATTCAAAAGCTTCCACACTGGACTCGCATTCGAAAGGACGGTGCTTCAAATCCACCTCCGGCCATCCAGATTTAGGTTTTCCGTGATTTCCCTAAATCACTCCAGGCAAATGCTGGGATGGTTCATTTCACAGGGCACGGCTGATTTCCTTCCTCACCTTACCCAAACACTCCGAGCATAAGCTCCGTCTCTAATGACCACGCTGTCGACGGGACGTTAAACTTCAAGCTTCCTTCCTTCAAAAGCTTCCAAGACTTATTGTGAAAAGTTTTTATCGTTCAAGTTTCACTTCTGTATAACGCTGCTTTGTAAAAGTTAAAATTAAAAGTTAACAAACACCTCGTTTTCATAAACTACTTTTCTTGATATTGCCGGTCTGCATTTTATATTTTCTCTTCTTTGGCCATCACAACTGCTTTCCAATAATAAAAATCGTCTGCTACTTTTAATGACTAATTTCCCAGTCTAATTCGCTCAGCACAGTTTGATTTTAACTCTACCTTCCATTTCATTTATTTTATTTTTGTGTACGTTCATCTTCTTATAACCTCTTTTCAACTCACTGTTCTTTCCATTCAACTGTTCCATCACTTTTTCCTGATGATTCATCTATATTTCCTTTTTTGGATTTGGATTTATTACATAAGTCATGTAGCTTGATAAGTTTTATTCTGCTCAGTTGTACTGTACCAAAGATATCAGTAATGCTCAGGGAATGTCGTATACTCCTTCTGCTCTATTAGGTATTTGAGTGATCTGACAAATGCTTCTTTCATAATAGCGTCCTCAATTTTTTCCCCTTTACATGGGTCCTATACACATTCCTTCTAACTTACGTATTCCCCTTCTTTGCTTAGTGCAAGTTTCCGTTATAACTCTGGTTTTTATTTCCTCCAAAGGCCTCTAGTTTCGCTATAGGCATGGTGTCTTTTCCATGGTTATGCATGTTTCTACAGCTTTGCATTTGTTCTCTAGCCATTCTTACTTAGCGACTTTGTATTGTCTATTTTACTTTTACTTCGTCTGTGTACGTCTTCGCCTGCTCCATGTGCTGCAATTTTTAATAATATTTTCTTTTTTCACAAACTAAATCAATATCATCGGTGTTGTCCGACAATTGACGCTTGCCTCTATCTGTTTATCAACATGATCCTCTGTTTCCTTCACTTCATGTGGGACAAATGACCTAGCAATTTAGTTCCCTCAAAATCCCAACAACAACATAAACAACTTCTTCAAGTCTCAAAGATACCAATTCGTATTTTGTAGTATCCCCGTTTCATTTACAATGAAACTAAATCTCGGACGATCCAAACGTAATAGTAACGCGTAAATGTATTCTGAGCATCAGTAGGTCAGTTTCACATCCATGTTAGATACGGTGCTATTGACACACCATCATTAATGGTAGCTTTACCACCCTCTGTAACCAACGCCTATGTTTCACGCCAGAGCGATGGAACCAGACTCGGAGGTTCCCATTTCAATCTTAGTGCTGGACTAAGGAGAGCAAGGCTGGAAGTACTATTCCAGAATTTGAGTTCACAACTTCATCATGAAGTTATCTAATTTTATCAATTGTGATAGTCCTGACTGTTGGCCAATAGCATACAATGAAGATTTCGATAAGAAAAATGAATGGTTGTCCATATCAAACACGAAAATGTGGTACAAGCTGTGTTAAAAGTGTTGGGATACTGGAACCAGCTAGAAGTAAACAAGGAATAAATATTTCATAACAGTATTGAACTATTTCATCGTCATCCTTTGAAGAAAACAAAACAATCCAGATAAATTTCTTCGAAAGAAACACATATAACATTAGCCCCTCAAAGATGCTTTGATTATAACAACAAATGTTTGGTATCGGTTTCTGTTAAAATATTGTAGAATGCCATATCCCTACCTACAGTGCCTACAAAGTTGCCAAAACTGATGTTTAGAAATTTAAGGAGATATGTGTCGTATTTTCATTATAGATTTGAAAATGTCAACATATTGCGAAAGAATACCAGAACCATAAAAATTGAATCATACAATAAGATTCCTTTGATACTTGTTGAGAATTCAATAATCAGCAACTGTCTTTATTAATTACTTATATTAGAAGAGTGCAACTTGATATGACGGAACCAACTAACTTTTTTTTTTTCTACATTTGATTGGTATACAAAGCACGACAGCTGAAGGCATGTTCAATGCTGTAATTAATAATTTAAAGGCTTTAGTTTTTCACCAAGAGTTTTTGAATTAAAATTTCATGTGATGTAATGTTACAAAGAAATATTTTCTTCATAAATCAATCATAATGGGAATGGCAATGTGGTCTGGAGCGCCACATTGCGGATTGCGCGGCCGCTCGCGCCGGAGGTTCGAGTTCTCCCTCGGGTATGGATGAGTGTGTGTTGTTCTTAGGTTAGTTTAACGTAGTTTAAGTGGTTTGTCACTGTAGAGACTGATGACCACGGTAGTTTGGTCGCATATAATTAGAAACATTTGAATCAATCATTTTAAATATTCCCTGAATAAACTGTATACCTTCTACCATAAATCATCCAAAAATGTACCAGAAAACTGAGAAGAAAAGCAGAAGGCCTTAAAACCCACATTCTTAAAATTGGAAATCTTCCGAAGTCGGTGGGTTGCCTCTCACTTTATAAATGTTTCAATACTTCGAAACATTTATAAGCCATTAATCTGAAATTTTATAAGTGGCAAGAGTGACATATCCGGAGACAGCACTTTTAGAAAAATGTCTGTAGAATTCACCAGTATTCCGTTTAATTTGAACCTGTGTTTAATGTGCGATGTGCTACAGGATTTTCTAATCTTTGTGTAGGACTCCAGGCTGTTGGTGTCATTCTTCAAACAACTAACAAAAAATAAAAACGTAACGCAGATCGTTGGGAGAGGGAAAGGTAAATGAAGGTTTATATTACGATGATGATCTCAAAGCAAAGGAACAAATACAGTCCGTAGCGATGTCTCTTCAGAAATAATGTAAAATAGTTCTTTTAGTGGTGATGATATTTTTGCGTGTACTAAAGTACTCGATCTTTCTTATTGGCCTGAAAATTCTGCAGTAAATTTTGTAAGAAAGAAATATGTGATGTTAAAGATTTAGATTTCCAGAAAGAATAGTAATCAGAGCTTTTCTAGAGTTCATGGAAGAAAGGAAACGTTCAGCTTGACTATTATCGCTGGTAAAATCAATTAAACTGCGTAATAATATTCATCCGTTAAAGTGACAGGGGATTTTTACAAATAAGCCTTGTTTTAAACTTGTGAAGAACACCATTGTATTTGAAGACTGTTGCAAATTCGATGGCCATCAGACCAGGGCAGTTTCTTTAGAACTATTCAGACCAACTCTAAGTGGAGGCGCAGTTCCTGAATGAGTGGCGCTTTGGTACAGTCATGAGTAACGGAAGTAACAGAAATATGATAGTGATATTTTGATGGGAATTTGAAACCCTCTTTAAAAGCGATGCATTAGCAAGTGTTCCCTTCTAATGTTAAATATTAATTTCTTATATAAATCTGAATTGTTAATTTACTTTAAGCTAATTGCATTCATTTGCTAATTACATATCGTTTAAAAGCCACTAACAATTACTAAAAATTTGTACTTCGAATATAATATACGACAATTTCATCCAGATTTATTTTCAGAGGATTACTTTCTCTCTGAAGGAGAGAGTTATGCTGTTCGTTTTCTACACGTTGAATGTAAATTTACTGAATAAAGCTAGATTGTTAACTAGCCTTAGGATTGTATTTGATTTATCTACAAGGTATTCTGGTACTTTGGCCTTGATTATATTGTTGCTGTCCACACGAAAAAATATTGCCATACTGGCGTATCACCGGGAGGTATGGTATGGGGTGCCATTGGTTAAATGTCTCAGTCACCTCTTGTTCAAATCGACGGCACTTTGAACAGTGGCCGTTACATTTCAGATGTGTTACGACCCGTGGCTCTACCCTTCATTCGATCCCGGCGAAACCCTACATTTCAACAGGATAATGCACGACCGCATGTTGCAGGTCCTGTTCGGAGCTTTTTGGATACGGAAAACGTTCCACTGCTGCCCTGGGTAGCACATTCTCCAGATCCCATCACCAAATGAATACGTCTGGTCAATGGTGGCCGAGAAACTGGCTCGTCACAATATGCCAGTCACTACTCTTAATGAACTGTGGTATCCTGTTAAAGCTGCATGGGCATCTGTACACGCCATCCAAGCTCTGTTTGACTCAATGCCCAGGCGTATCAAGGCCGTTATTATGGCCGGAGGTGGTTGTTCTGGGTACTGATTTCTCTGGCTCTATGGACCCAAATTGAGTGAAAATATAATCACATGTCAGTTCTAGTATAATATATTTGTCCAATGAATACGCGTTTATCATCTGAATCTCTTCTTGGTGTAGCAATTTTAATGGCCATTAGTGTAGTATCGAAATCAAAAATGTTTGTAAAGTCTATGGGACTTAACTACGGGGTCATCAGTCCCTAAACTTACAAACTACTTATGAACTACTTACAAACTAGGACGGCACAAATATCCATGCCCGAGGGGGATTCGAACCCCCGACCGTAGTGGCCGTGCAGACCGTGACTGAAGCGCCTTAGTCTCCTCGGCCACCGCGGCCGGCTGTAGTATCGAAGAGACATTCAGTGATATGAATGTGTACTGTCTGTGAAATGTGTCGCGAATACAATTTAGAGTGTAGAAGTAATAACTTGCATCGTCATGCCAAATACCGTAGATACACAGCATGAACATCATCATTTTGTTCGGTTGTTAGCGAGAAAAATTTCGTATATGATTTGAAATTATATTTAAAGTTTATTGCAAGCCACTAAGTGCTCTCATTGTCAAATAATTGACGAAGAAAATCACGCCATCACTCGCCGCAAGATGGGGCAGTTTTCATTGTTTATGACGTGATAGCGTATGATGGATCGTAGGTGGTTTTTGCAAAGGATTCCTGACCTTAAATAATATTTGTAGCAAATTTGGTTGAAATCGGTCCATTAGTTAAGGAGTAGATGTAGAATATTATCGCATTATGCGTCAGTTTTTCACGACTGCCATTGTTTGTGACGTCATATCTCCTTATGTATGTATCGTAGGTGGTTCTTACCTGATAGCAATTGTTTCCTGATACTAAGTTTGGTTGAAATCGGTCCAGTATTTTAGGAGGAGATGTGGGACATGCATACCCACATACAACATATTTTATAAGATGTACAGATATAAGGGGGAGCGCCCCCCCCCCGAATGCTATATATATATATATATATATATATATATATATATATATATATATATATATATATATATATATAATCAGATCAATGCTTTATGCCTCTTCTGAAAGGATAACCATGGCACCAGTTTTATATACTGTGCCACAACATTTTTACTGCTCCCTCCCTCCAAAACTATATGCTATATTCACCGCTGATCCCATCAGACACAAATTTGTGACTGGTGGCGGTTACTATAAATAGTATTTGTTTTTGTCATCTACCATCTTTCACAAACAAAAAATCTAGTCTCGGGAGACACTGGCTAAGTGTCCTGTAGGTCGTTGAGACTGGAGGTGACTGCGCATTGCACTTGGCTCACAAGAGTGTTGTGTCCCAGGCTGAGATGCGACACAGCCATTAGCAGCTGGTAAGTGTTCTGTAGTTTACAGCCTTGTAATTTTACGCTCCATCTCAAGCGTACTGCAGCGAGGGAACGATTACATCAATGTATGCATACGTTTACTTTCGATTAACGGCCCACAACAAGAATGCTAATATTGAATTTCCGCCAAGATGAGTTCTGCTCATTACGCTGTCGCCGTGGCTGAGAGATGGCGGCGAAACGCCTGCTGGAGGCCGACTGGTCTCGCCCAGCCTCAGCTCCTGACAGAGGGCCGCGTCACCCACGGTACTGGCCAGGTAGGGGGGACGCCGTCTCCTCATGAATAACTACTCTCGGAATATTCATGGCTGTAACAGAAAATAAAAGTCCAAATCCACGGAGAATAAAGTATTATTCGGCTGTCGTACAAGGTTCTTCCAAAAAGGGCCTCTAGCTATTTACTACAGGCTGCAGCTGTTCATCGTAAGTAGGCGACAATATGCGACGGTAAGATTCAAATGTTTGTAAATCTAGTGGACTTAACTTCTTCGATTATTAGTCCCAAACAACTTAAATTGAGTTAAACTAATCTAAGGAAAAGAGCAGGTGACTCCCGTTTATAAGAAAGGAAAGAGAATTGACCCACACAATTACAGGCCATTATAGTTAACGTCAGTGTCATGTAGAATTTTAGAGCATATTGTCAGTTCGAATATAGTAAATTTCCTTGAAACGGAAAAACTTCTTTCTATGAATCAGCACGGGTTTAGGAAACATCGATCATGTGAAACTCAGTTTTCCCTTTTCTCACATGGCATCTTGCGAGCCATGGATGAAGGGCAACAGGCGGATTGTGTTTTTCTCGACTTCAAAAAGGCGTTCGACGCGGTGCCACACTGCAGACTGCTAACGAAGATACGAGCTTATGGAATAGGTTCACAGATTCCTGACTGGCAGCAAGACTTCCTAAGTAATAGAATGCAGTACGTTGTTCTCGACGGCAAATGTTCATCAGAGACGAGTGTATTGTCAGGGGTGCCCCAGGGGAGTGTGATAGGACCGCTATTATTTTCTGTCTATATAAATGATCTGATGGACAGAGTAAGTTGTAATTTGCGGCTGTTTGCTGATGATGCTGTGGTGTATGGGAGGGTGTCGTCTTTAACTGACTGTGATAGCATACAGGACAAAATTTCTAGTTGGTGTGAAGAATGGCAGCTGGCTCTCAATGTAGAAAAATGTAAGGTGATGCGCATGAGTAGGAAAATCAATCCTATAATGTTCGAATACAGCTGTCGCGTCGTTCAAATATCTAGGCGTAACATTGCAGAGCGGTATGAAATGGAACGAACATGTACGGACAGTTGTGAGTAAGGCGGACAGCCGACTTCGGTTTATTGGGAGAATTTTGGGAAGATGTACTTCACCTGTAAAGGAGATCGCGTATAAAACGCTTGTACGACCACGTCTTCAGTATTGCTCAAGTGTTTGGGACCGCATCAGATCAGTTTAAAGGAAGACATAGAGGCTGTTCACAGATGAGCAGCTAGATTTGTTACCGGTAGGTTCGACCAATGCGCGAGTGTCACGGAAATGCTCCGGCAACTCAATTGGAGATCGCTGGAAGAAAGACGACGTTCTTTTCGTAAATTTCTGTTAAGTAAATTTAGAGGGCCGGAATTTGAAGCTGAGTGTAGTACGATCTTGCTGCCGCCTACTTACATTTCGCGTAAAGATCACAAAGAAAACATAAGACAAATTAGGGCTCGTACGGAGGCATATAAGCATTTTTTTCCTCGTTCTATCTGGGAGTGGAATAGGAAAGGAAATGCCTAGTAGTGGTACAGTGTACCCTCCGCCACGCACCTTACGGTGAATTGCGGAGTATGTATGTAGATGTAAGGACAACACACACACCCATGGCCGAGGGAGGACTCTATCCTCCGACGGCGAACAACCGCTCATTCTGCAGCAAGGCGCCATAGAGCGCTCGGGCACTCCACCACGTCTCACGCGAAGATAAGGCCGTTTTCTAAATGGGCCGCTTGGTCACCAAACACTATGTCCAGAAATTCAACCGTCTCAGGGCAGCAAATTTGAAGTTTGGGGCTCATAATTATTGCGACAATAGCTTGTAAATTTTATCTTGTATATGAGGTCTTGCCGTGGTGGAGTAGCCGACCGATCTAAAACGTCTCGCTGCAGAGCGCGCGGTTGCTCGCCGTGGAGGTTCGAGTCCTCCCTGGGGCATGGCTGTGTGTGTTGTCCTTAGATTAGTTTACCTAGGTTTAAGTAGTTTGTAAGCTACGGACTGATGACCACACAGTTTGGTCCGATAGATTTACAAACATTTGAATTTTATGAGGTCTGTTCAGAAACTTTGCGCACAAAATTTATTTACGATTACCTCTTACTAGGACATGACTACAGGAACCCACCCTATGAACCAGAGTAACAAGTAAATTAATCTACACTTACCTTTCACTGTGGTTCATGTTGTGGGTTCCTGTAGTCATGTCCTAGTGCATGAACCATGAGCGATGTATGAGTAGCCAAGTAAGTTAAAATGTTCAAATGTTTGTATAGCTTATGGGACTTAACTACAGGGTCATCAGTCCCTAAACTTGTTGTTGTTATGGTCTTCAGTCCGGAGACTGGTTTGATGCAGCTCTCCACCCTACTCTATCCTGAGCAAGCCTTTTCATCTCCTCATAACAACGACAACCCACATCTCTATGAATCTGCTTACTATACGCGTCTCTTGGCCTCCCTCTGCGATTTTTACCCCACACACTTCCCTCCAATGCTAAATTTACGATTCCTCGATGTCTAAGAATGTGTCCTACCAAGCGATCCCTTCTTTTAGTTAGGGTATGCCAAAAACTCCTTTTCTCACCAATTCTGTTCAGTACCTCTTCATTAGTTATGTGATCTACCCACCTAATCTTCAGCATTCTTCTGTAGCACCACATTTCAAAAGCCTCTATCCACTTCCTGCCCGCACTGCTTATCGTCCATGTTTCACTCCCGTACAAGGCAACACTCCACACAAATGCCTTCAGAAAAGACTTCCTTACACTTAAATTAATATTCGATGTTAGCAAATTTCTCTTTTTCAAAAATGCTTTTCTTCCCATTGCCGTTCTGCATTTTATATCCTCTGTACTGCGACCATCGCATGTTATTTTACTACCCAAGTAACAAAACTCATCTACCACCTTCACTGTTTCGTTACCTAATCTAATTCCTTTTCTAAGACCGCATTCCATTATTTTTGTTTTGCTCTTGTTAATGTTCATTTTGTACGCTCTCTTCATCACACTGTCCATTCCATTCAACTGCTCTTCCAGGTCGTTCGCTGTCTCTGACAGAATTACAATGTCATCAGCAAAACGCAATGTTTTTATTTCTTCCCCCTGAACTTTAATTCCTATTCCAAAATCTTCCTTGCTTTCCTTCATCGCCTGCTCAATGTACAAACTGAATAACATCGGAGAAAGGCTACAACCCTGTCTTACTCCCTTCCCAACTGATGCTTC
The DNA here is from genome assembly GCA_026315105.1 of Locusta migratoria. Taxonomy (NCBI): domain Eukaryota; kingdom Metazoa; phylum Arthropoda; class Insecta; order Orthoptera; family Acrididae; genus Locusta; species Locusta migratoria. The sequence goes on from CM048747.1 coordinate 42,761,267, forward strand.
CCTTTCATGCCCTTCGAGTCTAATAACTGCGGTCTGGCTTTTGTACTAGTTGTAGATAACTCTCCTTTCCCTGTATTTTACCCCTGCTGACTTCAGAATTTGAAAGTGTGTAGTCCAGTCAACATTGTCAAACGCTTTCTCCAAATCTACAAAGGCTAAAAATGTAGATTTGCCTTTCCTTAATCTATCTTCTAAGATAAGACGTAAGGTAAGTATTGCCTCCCGGATTCCTACGTTCCTCCTGAATCCAAACTGATCTTCCCCTAGGTCAGCTTCTACTAGCTTTTCCATTCTCCTGTAGATAATTCGTGTTAAAATTTTGCAACCATGACTTATCAAACTGATGGTTCTGTAATTTTCACACCTGTCTGCACCTGATTTCTTTGGAATGGGGATTATTACATTTTTCTTAAAGTCTGAGGGTATTTCGCCTGTCTCATATATCCTACACACCAGTTCAAATAGTTTTGTCATGGCTGGCTCTCCCAGAGACTTTAGTAGCTCTGAGGGTATGTCATCTACTCCTGGGTCCTTGTTTTTAGTTGCTCAAAGTCATTAAGATGTTCAATATAATCAATTGCCTCCCTTGTTGTAGCTAGGAAATCGGTGACGGGTCCCTTGCAGGCTCTGACTGGGCCTTCTTCCACTATATGTTGGACCGTGTGCCTCTCAGCACCGCAGTCGCAATTTGGCGTTGGCATCTTTCCCCATTTGTGGAGGGCGTCAGAGCTTCTTCCATGGCCAGTACGTATGCGGTTCAGTGTTGCCCACACTTTGCGTGGTTGATTGAATCCAGGCGGTTTCTCTTTGGTCAAGAAGGTTTCGCATTTTTGTGGGCAGTCTCTTTGCCAATGTTGTTCCCAGAGACTGTGGACATCAAAGCTGGCGTTGGTCAGCTCTTTAGTGGAGAGTAATGCTGGTCTTCTCGATCTGAGTCTTCTGCGTTCCAGGTCAGTGACATCGCTGTGTATGGGGAGCTGGGGGTTGTTAGTTCTTTTATAGTACTCTCTAAGAAGAGCATTTTTTGCGTATCTATGGTGGTGGAACATGGTTCAGGGTTAGCAGCCATACAGTAGGTGTGAATTTAATTCTGCCGCTGATAGTGTTCAATGGTATCATTTAGCGTCACATCAATCTTGTTTGAATATGGGTTGTTTATCCATACAGGAGCGCAGTATACTGCCACTAAGATAACAGTAAGCTCTCTTCTTGCTGAGTGGCTGCAGAGGTGGAAACAAGACACTTCAGTCTTCGTTGAGTTCGGCTGCAGTCTTCATATGCGAAAATACACAGCTGCTTCAAGTCAGACCACAGAATGTCTTCGGTAGCCTCAAATGATCGCCGCGGTGGAGTAGCCGAGCGGTCTAAAGCGTCTCGCTGCGGAGCGCGCGGTTGCTCGCCGTGGAGGTTCGAGTCCTCCCTGGGGCATGGGTGTGTGTGTGTGTGTGTTTGTCCTTAGGTTAGTTTACCTCGGTTTAAGTAGTTTGTAAGCTACGGACTGATGACCACGCAGTTTGGTCCAATAGATTTACAAACATTTGAACCTTTTTTTTCCCCAAATGATCTATGTTGGGCTGCTATAGCGTAGTCATCTGCTTAGCCAAACTTCCCGATTTGTGTGTTTGGTATGTCAGAAGTGAAGAGATTGAAGAGCAGCGGACCAAGGACTTAACCTTGTAGTAGCACGTTGTTGAGTACTTTGGTGGAGCTCGTACTTTCTCCAATAGTGAAGTTAAAAGCTCTTCCAGCCACCAAATTTTCGATGAGTCGCATGGTATTTCGCCTTGGAATTGTAATTAATTTGTACAGCAGCCCTTGTCTCCAAACAGTGTCCTAGGCTGCACTCAGACCTATGAAAGCAATTGATGTTTTTCGCTTCTTCTGATAGCCCGCCCCTGTATAGGAAAGTACTTGATCAGTAAAGACGTTGTGACGTAGCGTTGGATGAAGTGATCAACCAGGCAGGAACTGTGATGTCGCCTCGACTGTAGGCAGACGCCGACAGGGCAGTGGTGACTCTTGCGCGCCTCCGGCAGGTTGCCTCTTGCTGCTGCTGCTGGTGATGGCACCGACCAGCGGGGGCGGCGCTGAGCGCAGCGTGGGCGGCGTGGGCGGCGGGGGCGGCCCCTGCAAGCGCTGCCCCGCCTACAGCTACCCCGTCTGCGGCAAGATGGCGCTGGCCGGCGGTAACGCCACCACCACCAGCGCCTTCACCAGCCGCTGTGAGATGGACCGCTTCAACTGCATCAACAAGACAGGTACACACTCCAGCTGAGCTGCTTGCTTAGCTTCACGCCGCCATAGTGCTACTGTCACTTGATTCGATCTGAAACATGTGATCCTTAGACGGTAAGTTTACTACCATTCTGTGAGGTGCCCCAACTCTTTTTTTCCTATTTTTTGGTAGGAAAATTCGAAAGTTGGCTGGTAGAAACTGACCTCGGGGAAGATCAGTTTGGATTCAGGAGGAACGTAGGAACCCGGGAGGCAATACTCACTTTACGTCTTATCTTAGAAGATAGATTAAGGAAAGGCAAACCTACATTTTTAGCTTTTGTAGATTTGGAGAAAGCTTTTGACAATGTTGACTGGAATACACTCTTTCAAATTCTGAAGTCAGCAGGGGTGAAATACAGGGAAAGGAGAATTATTTACAACTTGTACAAAAGCCAGACCGCAGTTATTAGACTCGAAGGGCATGAAAGGGAAGCATCAGTTGGGAAGGGAGTAAGACAGGGTTGTAGCCTTTCTCCAATATTATTCAATTTGCACATCGAGCAGGCGGTGAAGGAAAGTAAGGAAAAATTTGGAATAGGGATTAAAGTTCAGGGGGAAGAAATAAAAACATTGCGTTTTGCTGATGACATTGTAATTCTGTCAGAGACAGCAAAGGACCTGGAAGAGCAGTTGAAGGGAATGGACAGTGTGTTGTAGAGAGCGTATAAAATGAACATTAACAAGAGCAAAACAAAAATAATGGAATGCGGTCTTAGAAAATCAGGCGATGCTGAAGGAATTAGATTAGGTAACGAAACAATGAAGGTGGTAGATGAGTTTTGTTACTTGGGTAGTAAAATAACATGCGATGGTCGTAGTACAGAGGATACAAAATGCAGAATGGCAATGGGAAGAAAAGCATTTTTGAAAAAGAGAAATTTGCTAACATCGAATATTAATTTAAGTGTAAGGAAGTCTTTTTTGAAGGCATTTGTGTGGAGTGTTGCCTTGTACGGGAGTGAAACATGGACGATAAGCAGTGCGGACAGGAAGAGAATAGAGGCTTTTGAAATGTGGTGCTACAGAAGAATGCTGAAGATTAGGTGGGTAGATCGCATAACTAATGAAGAGGTACTGAACCGAATTGGTGAGAAAAGGAATTTTTGGCATACCCTGACTAAAAGAAGGGATCGCTTGGTAGGACACATTCTTAGACATCGGGGAATCGTAAATTTAGCATTGGAGGGAAGTGTGTGGGGTAAAAATCGCAGAGGGAGACCAAGATACGCGTATAGTAAGCAGATTCAAATAGATGTGGGTTGCCTTTCTTATGAGGAGATGAAAAGGCTTGCTCAGGATAGAGTAGTATTGAGAGCTGCATCAAACCAGTCTCCGGACTGAAGACCATAACAACAACGGGTAATTAAGACCAGCGTCGATCTCCGTAATTTTAACTTTAGTTGTTATGGTGGGTAGGGTAGCCGGCTGCAAGTCACAACACGTACTCCAGGAAAAACTTCAATAATTTGATTATTATAATAAGTTTGTATCGAACATAGTCAATACACACCATTTAGGTTCGTTCGACGTAGTTTCAGCTATTCACAAAGCTACACCAAATCGATCCAAGATATTAATGTTTGGAGAAAGTACACCGTTGCCATGTTTTATTTGTCTGTCTTTTAGAGATTTATTTATTTGTCTGTAAAAAAAAACCTTATAACTGTCCGACTAGCATTACTATTTCTTTCACAACAGAGACAAGCTTCTAACCACAGACAGTACGGAAGGCGACATTTTTCATTCGTCTTCATTGTTGTTGTTGTGGTCTTCAGTCCGGAGACTTGTTTGATGCAGTTCTCCACGATATCCTATCCTGAGCAAGCCTCATCATCTCCACATAACAACGGCAACCTACATCTGTCTGAATCTGCTTACTGTATCCATCTCTTGGTATTCCTCTGCGGTTTTTACCCCACACACTTCCCTCCAATGCTAAATTTACGATTCCCCGATGAGTAAGAAGGTGTCCTACCAATCTATCCCTTCTTTTAGTCAAGATATGCCAGAAATTTCTTTTCTCCCCAATTCTGTTCAGTACCTCCTCATTAGTTACCCGATCCACACCCCTAATCTTCAGCATTCTTCTGTAGCACCAAATTTCAAAAGCCTCAATCCTCTTCCTGTCCGCACTGTTTATCGTCCATGTTTCACTCCCATACAAGGCAACTCTCCACACAAATACCTTCAGAAAGGACTTCCTTAGGCTTAATTGAATATTCGAGGTTAACAAATTTCTCTTTTTCAAGAACTCTTTTCTAGCCATTGCCATTCTGCATTTTATATCCTCGGTACTGCGACCATCATTTGTTATTTTACTGCCCAACTAACAAAACTCATCTACATCCTTTATTGTTTCGTTATCTAATCTAATTCCTTCAGCATCACCTGACTTTCTTAGACTGCACTCCATTACTCTTGTTTTGCTCTTCTTAATGTTCATCTTATATGCAGCTTTCAACACACCGTCCATTGCGTTCAACTGCTCTTCCAGGACTTTTGCTGTCTCTGACAGAATTACTATGTCGTCGGCAAAACGCAATGATTTTAATTCTTCACCCTGAACTTTAATTCCTTCTCTAAATTTCTCCTTGCTTTCATTTATAGCTTGCATAATGTACAAATAGAATAACACTGGAGAAAGGCTACAACCCTGTCTCACTCCCTTCGTAACCACTGCATCCTTTTCATGCCTTTCAACTCTGACAACCGCTGTCTGATTTTTGTACAAGTTGTAAATAACCTTAGGCTCCCTATATTTTACTCCTGCTTGCTTCAGAACTTGAAAGAGTTTATTCCAATCAGCATTGTCAAAAGCCTTCTCCAAATCTACAAAATCTAGAAATGTAGGTTTGTCTTTCCTTAATCTATCTTCTAGGATAAGCCGTAAAGTGAGTATTGCCTCCCGTGTTCCTACATTTCTTCTGAACCCAAATTGATCCTCCCCGACGTTGGCTTCTACCGGCTTTTCTATCCTTCTGTAAATAATTCGTGTTAATATTTTACAACCATGACTTATTAAACAGATGCCTGTTCACACCTGTCTGCGCCTGATTTCTTTGTAATGGGGATTATTACATTGTTCTTATAGTCTTCATCTTACACGCCAGGTGAAACAATTTTGTCATGGCTGGTTCTCCCAGAGACTTCAGTAGCTCTGAGGGAATGTCATTTACTCCAGGAGCCTTGTTTCGACTTGTCTCTTTCAGTGCTCTGTCAAATTCATCTCTCAGTATAGTATTTCCTATTTCATCCTCATCTATTTCTTCTTCCCTTCCTACAACATTGTCTCTAAGTTCATTTCCTTTGTAGAGCTTCTCTATATACTCTTTCCACCTTTCAGCTTTCCCTTCTTTGCTGAGAACTGGTTTTCCATCTGTGTTCTTGATATTCATAGAGCTGTTTTTCTTATCTCCAAATATCTCTTTTATTTTCCTGTAAGCTGTATCTATTTTGATTAGGTAGTACTGCTGTGAAGCTGGTTAGGTCGCAAATTCTTTGTTATAGGTCACACTTCATGTACAGCGTGCTCTCAACAAATGACGCGTTTCGGAATTACCATCATCAGATTAGCATCTCTTCCGTGCCATGTGCACACGAGAACAGATGGAAAATGTTCTTCAATATACATACAAAAACAGACTACCTAGTGTAGTCTGATAACATTATTCTACAATTTATGCCTTAAATACAGCTAGTACGCAAAGATTAGCTCGACTATACAACGTCGTCTTAGTTCAGAATGTTGTGTAAGAACCATTCAAAAATTACTTGGCGTTTAATGGTAAGATGGCGGCCTCAATCTGCAGTAATATCTGTGATTTTGGCAGTCTACTTCATTTAAGTGCATTAATCTCTACACTACCTGGATGTTGAACTTCAGCTGGTGGAGCGTGCCAGCCATAGATGTTCATATTTTGTTTCTTGCGAAATTCTCATTTGTTAGTTATGAACTATTACAAGGAAACGCAAAAGAAATACATTCTGATTCTGCTCTCATATCAGCCTATTACAAAGCATACTGACATAACCTTCGAATTAAAAGGTAAGCAAGCGATTCTTCGTCACGTAATAAATTGTGGATTTTTGTTCGCCAAACTAAAACATGGCGGGCAATGTGAAATTCTGTACAAAACATATGAGTGTGCAGGCACGCTGTAATTCCACGCGCGGACACCGGTGTTATACATCCAGGTTGTATACATATCACTGTGTAAGCACGGTCTAACATACACAGTTGTTACAATCACTGCTGTGAAAGTTGTTACCAACTGACAGTTGCAACGACACTAGCGCTCCTAGCGGTGGGCAAGCCGCCGAAGGAGTGATAATGTTTACAATTATATTTGTACGTAATTAACGAAATAGTATAATTTTTGTGTTACAAGCATTAGTAAAACACCAAGCGACGTACATAATACGAAGATTAATGTGATAACAAGCGACTTTAACTGATTCAGTGGAATAAAGAACAACGTCGTCAGGAACAAATACTTACGAATATTTGTATATTCGTAGCTTGTGTTGTGGTCTCCAGTCCGGAGACTGGTTTGATGCAGCTCTCCATACTACTCTGTCAGCAAGCCTCTTCATCTCCTCATAAGAATAGCCCCCCTCCAATGCTAATTTCACGATTCCTTGATGTCTAAGAATGTCTTACTAATCGATCCCTTATTTAAGGTAGGCCAAAAATTCTTTTCCTCCCCAAGTCTGTTAAGTAGTTAGTTACGCGATCTACTCACCTAATCCTTAGCATTACATTTCAAGAGCCTCTATCCTCTTCCTTTATGAACTATTTATCGTCCAAGCTTCACACCTGTTCAAGGCAACACTCCAAACAAATCCCTTCAGAAAAGATTCCCCTACGCTTAAATTAATATTATTCTTTCAAAACCGCTTCTGTTCCCATTGCCATTCTCCATTTTATATCCTCTGAACTGCGACCATCATGTGTTATTATACTGACCAAGTAACTAAACTCGTCTACCACCTTTATTATTTCGTTACTTAATCTAACACCTACTCTAATTCCTTCAGCATCGCCTGATTTTCTAAGACTGCATTCCATTACCCTTGTATTCCTCTTGTTAATGTTCATCTTATACGTTCCTTTCAACACACTGTCCATTCCGTTCAAGTGCTATTTCAGGTCCTTTGTCGTCTCTGTCAGAATTACAATGTCATCGGCCTTGAACTTCAATGCGGAATGGTAGTTGAAGCTAGATTTATGGGACATTCCATTTCGAAAATGCTCAGGGAATTTAATATTTCATATGGTCGATAGTTTGCCGATAACACCAAATTTCAGGCATTACCTCTCAACTTCTACAAAAACCGCACAAGAATCATTAGAGACAACGGGCATGAAAGGGACGCGGTGCTTGGAAAGGGAGTAAGACAGGGTTGTAGCCTTTCCCCATTATTGTTCAAACTGTACATTGAGTAAGCTCTAAAATAATGCAAGTTGAAATTTGGAAAGGGAATTAAACTTCAGGTTGAAGAAATAAAAACTTTGTAGTTTGCTGATGACATAGTAATTCTGTCAGATACAGCAAAAGAGCTGGAAGAAGAATTGAATGGAAGGGACAGGGTCTTGAAAGGAGGTTATAAGATGAACATCAACAAAATCAAAACAAGGGTAATGGAATGTAGTGTCAGAGAATCAGGCGATGCTGAAGGAATTAGATTAGTTAATGAGACAATAAAAGTAGTAGATGCGTTTTGTTATTTGGATAGCAAAATAACTTCTGATGTCCGAAAAAGAAGATGGAAAATGCAGAATGACTAAGGGAAGAAGCAAAATTTTCTGACATCCATTGTTAATTTAAATGTTAGGAAGTCCATCCTGAAAGCATTAACTGGAGTGTAGCATTCTATGGGAGTGAAACATGGACGGTGAGGAGTTCAGACAAAAAGATGATAGAAGCTTTTGAAATGTGATGCTAAAGATGAATGATGAAGATTAGATGGGTAGATCACGTAACTAATGAGGAGGTTCTCAACAGAATTGGGGAGAAAAGGAGTTTCTGGCATATCCTGACTAAGAGAAGGGATAGGTTGGTGGGACACATTCTGAGACATCAAGGAACCGTCAACTTAGCATTAGAGGGAAGCGTGTGGGGTAAAAATCGTAGAGGGAGACCGAGGGACGAATACAGTAAGCAGATTCAAAAGGATGTAGGTTGCCGTTCGTATTCTCAGATAAAGAGGCTTGTACAGGATAGGGTCTGCGGACTGAACACCACAACACCAACGACAATAGTAATGAGTACTGTAGATATGATCCATATAACACACTAAGAACTGAGCTGTTTGCAAGCATGATTAACTTTTAATTAAGGTCATATGCCTAATAATGATGTTTGCATATGTTATTCTGAGTATTTAAATGAATTTAATAATTGACTTTTTGTTCTTTTAAAATTATATTGTACAAGTTCAAAGTGACCGAGTTTACAAAAAAACTGACGGATTTTTCTGAGAATTTCACATTTTTGTGTCAGAATTCATATGGCTTTGTACATTTAACAAATTAGAAGGATAGGAAAAGAAGAAGGAGAAACATAAAGAGGAGATGGAGAAGCTACAAAAAGTAGTGACTAAATCGTTTAATCTTTGATGGCTGACCTCCAAGTCAGTAGAATGTGGCAAAAGGGTGAAACGTGGACTAGATTACATACACCCAGGAACAATGGCACCACAACTGCAATAATTAAATGTTGTATAATTTTTAATGCGTTTATTAAAAGTAAGTTTCCATTTTCAGAAAATGGTGTGTTTATTATTTCCAGACTTCCAGCTGACGAAGCGAGATGACTGTGCTGCCTTGCGTGGAAGGAAGGACAAGCCACCATCTAAAAGCGGGATTCCATGACAAGCGTGACATTTTGTGACTTCTTTGCTGTTTTATCTTTGTGTTGTCTATTTAACTATTATCTGTTCTTGGATTAAATTAAAGACTGATTACCAAACAGTAGCTCGTACACTGGCAGCAATAAGTGCATTTCATGTAAGTTGTCATTGGAAAGATATAGGATGTATTTTTGAAATATTCATATTTTAGTAAAATATTCTGAACAGATAAAATAAGAGCATTTAATAAAGACTGGAACTGAAATAGTGACAATAACAAAAAGCAAAAAGAATACATAAAGATGCCGACAACTTTCACCGTATTATCCTATTTGGTCACTAACAACTGTACATTACAGTACCATTATAGTGAGTAAACTGTGTTCTACATAATTTTTAAGAAGAAGTCTTCAGAACAAATCAATTTCGCTGATCCTAATGAAATTTTGAAAGGGTTTTAATCAATGGCGAAACACAGGTCATATGAAAAGGTATTTAAAAGACCAGAAAATTATTTTCAAGACATTACAACTAAGAATTAAACTGAATGTGTTCTTGGAAGTTTCAAAGCTGCGTTTCTTATGGGTAAGTCTGGTCACTTAATCTATTGTGTTTCCGAATGCATTACATGTTAACAACTACAAAGGAAGCCTACGTATTATGGTAAAGAACTTTAAAACGAAAATGTTATTGTAAATTAAGATATATTCATACAGTGTACGTTTATGATGGTGTTATTTGTAATCCTTAAGCTTTTATTATATCTCTTCTCTTTAGACGCAATTTCTACTATTTTTTTTAAAAAAAAGATTGGTTTTCATTCAGAGGTTTATTGCATCCACGACTGTACATGATTTTCAAATAGGTGATTGGCAGCAGTTAGTCTTTATTTTTTTTTTTTTTTTATCTATCGGACCAGACTGCGTGGTCATCAGTCTGTAGCTTACAAACTACTTAAACCTAGTTAAACTAACCTAAGGACAACACACACACCCATGCCCCAGGGAGGACTCGAACCTCCACGGCGAGCAACCGCGCGCTCCGCAGCGAGAGACGCTTTAAACCGCTCGGCTACTCCACCGCGGTTTTCTTTAATCTGCTTTATTGTGCAGATCCAGATTTCGGCAAGTGACTTGCCATTCTCAATGCCGCTGTGTTGGACGGCCAGAGATGGCTGATGTGTGTGGATGAGTGTGCCTGAGTGATTGTGTGGATGAGTGTTCTCTGTCTGAGGAAGGCCGCGGCTGAAAATTTACAATTGTGTGTCTTTTATTCGTGTCTGTCGGCGGCTCAACGTTCGTCTTTACGGTGAGTTGTTCCCTATCTACAATTATTATTAAACTGTGATAAGTGTTCTGTATGGCGTTTATGGTTGTTAAAGGAATGCACATGCTTAGCATACTGATATAAAAATGTAAGCATTGAGAATGACAAGTCACTTGCCGAAATCTGGATCTGCACAATAAAGCAGTTTTTAAAAAATAACTACTGACTGTTTTAAAGCACCTATTTGAGTTTTTTAAAACTGTTTTGAATGTCTGAATCATGGACGCACATTTGTGTCAGAAATTTAGTCGAACCATCCTTTCTTATGACTTTCGTATTCTTCTATTGGGAAACATAGAGAAGGAAACATCACTCTGATTGTCAATAACAATATAAAATAGACTAATGTGGACCGATTAAATGACCGGTTTGGATTCTAGTGTGGCTCATCCTCAGATGTACTCATTGTTGAGAAGCTGGCGCTATGGAGTTCTTCAGGTGCTGCAACTGCTCCCAGTCAATGGATATACAGTAACATTTTCATCCACAAAGTTTCCAAACGCTTTCCCTTATCGTATGGTCCTCCACCTTTATAAAAAAAAAAAATCATGTTCATCATCAGACCACTGCCAAGTCTAAGGTAAAAGTCTTTCTTTTAACACATGAAGATGCTGTTCTTGATTCATAATTGAATGAGATGTTTCACAGTTTGGCCTATTCAACCTTGCGAAACTCCTTTGATTCCCTCCTCCTCAAATTCTGGATACTTTCGTCCGTGACGAAGAACACTGATTCATCGCTGAAACATATTTAAAATAAAAACATGCAGCCTATATTCCCAATAGACTTTGTATTCCTTGAAATTTTTTAGGTATTCATTGAGATAAGTATTGCTACACGTGTAGACCATATCCACAAATTTTCAAAACCGTCATTTGACAATGAGTTTATTAAATAAAGTGCGTCAAACGAATAAATTTTTAGTAAATACCTTCGTCCAGTCAGTCCAATTGTGTAGGGATTTTTCTCAGTTTAATCATTTTACAACCACATATCGCGTGATCTTGGGCATGCGCTGCACAATACTTTTAGTTCCAGCTGACAAAGTTATTCTATAATCCTCTTGCTGCACATGGGATTGTTCAGTTATAGCTTTATAACTGAAAATGTCAATATTTCAATTTTCACTAACCTCTACGGCTTAATTTTTTCCCATATCTGAATGCGTGTTGCTGCTGATCAATGATTTTTTTTTATTTACATATTTTAATAGGATGGATGGTTTGGTTTTAAAGGGACTAAACGACTACGGTTATCAGTCCCATATTTTAATATTACTCACAATTACATACTGAGCCTGGAAGAAATTTTATACTAAGTGTGGCGCCCCTCTGCTAAACAATAAGAGAAAGGAAGGAAGCTTAGGGTTTAACATTGACAGCGTGGTCACTAGGGACGGAGCTTACGCTCGTGTTTTGGGTAAGGATGGGTGAAGGAAATCGGCCGTGCCCTTTGAAAGGTACCATCCTGGCATTTGCCTGGAGTGATTTAGAGAAATCACGGAAAACCTAAATCTGGATGGCTGGAGGTGGAATTGAACCACCATCCTTCCGGATACGAGTCCAGTGTGTTATCCGGCCGCAGTGGCCAAGCGGTCTGCGGCGCGCCAATCACAGTCTGCATGGCCGCTACTGTCGGGGTTTTGAATCCTCCCTCGGGCATGGGTGTTTGTGTTGTCCTTAGAGTAAGTTAGTTTAAGTCAGTCAAGTAATTAGTGTGTAAGTCTAGCGTCTGATAACCACGAAGTTTGGTCGCATGAGACCTCACACACACCTGAACATTTGAACCAGAGTGTTACCACCGTGCTAAACAATAGCAAGTGTCATGCGACAGATGTCTTTCTTCTTGTCCTTAACCTGAAATTGTGTCTCAAAATAAAATGAATTAAACCTCTCATTTTGTGACGTCTATGTCACAAAGCCCCATGGTTTTATTTCAACGTTGTACGCTACGGAAGACGTAGACATACGCTGTGTCACAGGTATCGGGTGACAGCAAAGCGCCACACTCCGCTCGACGCCAGATGGTCACGTGTGTGTGAATGCGGAACATTCGAGAACATTACTATGCATGGCCAGTGAGGAGTCACCGTTCGGATAGCACGCCAAGTTGCATATAACTCATAATTTTCTTTTTGAGATTATTAATAGCTTTTAACTTCCAGCCTTACTGATGGTATTGCTTGTACTGAAAGGGTCGATTTAATAATTTCATTACTTTCATTATTTTGCATAAATAAAGTTAAATATTTCAGTTAAGAGCGACAATTATTGGTTCTTGAAACCGACTAATCAGAAGCGATTATGAAGAGATAGTAGTTAAGGAACTGAAACTGAAAAGACAATTTTATCTTACCTGGTAAAATGAAATGCACATTAAATGTAGAATTCAAAACGTATGTTGATGCTACAGCTTTACCATAATAATTTGGCAACCTCTGTAGTGCCACAAGTACTGCTAAATATGCTGACTACTAAACAAATTGGCTTGCTTTAGAGCAGTGTTTTCCAACCTGTGGTCGAGACCCCTGGGAGTCGCAGTCACATGAGGCGGTCGTCACTGTTGGAAGTAGTTATATAGTTATACCATAAAATTACCAGCCGATTGCATGTCTAAGCATTAGAAATGTAATAATATAAAACACAGGTCTAAAGAATTAAATGTATATTACATTAAAATTACATAATTCCTAGTTAACATTAATTCTACTTTGAATAGAACATAGTACATTGTAGTATAATAAATTCAGTGTAAATGAAGAATTAACGCAAAACAGAAGACTGTTTTCAGGAATCAGTTGAGGCGCAGTTGAGTTTCAATAAGTAATTGTTATAAATTCGAACAAAAAGCCTGTGTACTTCCTTACAAATTGACCGCACCGTGAGATATTTTTTAACGAGTATAATTCTGTTGTATCTTACCTGAAATGATTAAACTAGAGTGCAAAACGTATTTCTCTGTCGGAAATAAACGTGAAGGTAGACTCTGTTCCATTCCAAAGAATACAATACCAATTCATTCTATAAGATATAATACTTACATTATTTTTATAAGTAGGTAGAATCAATGGTAAGTAACTTCCCTTCGTTTGTTTTTAGATCTGTCAAATAGTAGTGTTATGGCTTGTGGGGAGGGGAGGGGGAGAGGGGATCGCCAATTTTTTTTCTTGTAATGGGGATCGCATAAAAATGGTTGTAAAACACTCCTTTAGTGTATCTATTTCCGCGTACATGACTAACGGACGAAAGTAGTTGTCGCGCGTTCGGTCAACTTCGGTACGGCTACCGGTGGCAGTTGTAGCGGCAACGCCTTGTTGTCCTGCACTCCTGCCAAGCTCCTGCTCCCGAAGGGTTGCCTGATTGTTAGGCGTACTGCTGGTACGTCAAAATGGGTGAAGATCGTCAAGTTCCGACAACATTATGAAGTAGACCTACTAGCGTTGCCTAGAAATAAGGCACCACATTTTTTTCTTCAACCGTCAGCTATTGCAAACAACAATTACGATGTTTTATCTACACACCATATGTTTCCATGTAATAATCTCTATCACAGTCTTGTGAATCAGGGACGTGTATGCCCTGTCGGTACCAGTACTTATTCTGATCACAGAGCCATTTATTCGCTGTGTGAATTATCTCCTCCTCGTCTTCCCCACAATTTCTTCGACGTATGTCATCCTTCAATGGCCAAAGCAAGTGGAAGTTTGAGGGGACTAGATCAGATCGCTGCAACGTATCAGGCCTGACAGGCATGGATGTCTCCCTGACCGCTGTAAATCTTGAAATTCTGTCGAACAAGCTTTTCGTGATCACGCCCTCTGTGCCAAGGCACTAACTCTACTCCTGTCGACAGAAGATGCTTCAATGAATTTGCACAAATATTTGTATATATTTCCGAAAGTTTTCTTGCAGTGAGAAATTCAATAACGTCACTTTGTGTGTAACGTACGTTCAATAACGGACATCACTTACAGATACCATTGTGAAATGGTGTTGCATCTACGCTATCTGTCGCAATAAGCAGTAATTCTGCACGGGCACTCAGGTAGCTTCAAACAATTCATACGCAACTTTTTGCATTTCGTCTGCAAAAAAAAAAAAAAAAAAAAAAAAAAAAAAAAAAAAAAAAAAAAAAAAAAAAAAAACATTAATTAATTAATTAAAAAAACGGTGAATTCGTTTCTGGGCAAACATAATAGGTACATATATGTATAAATGTTTTAATTGTTTGCCTTTATTAACAACAAAACACTGTCAAAAAGTCTTTCCTTAGCCACACCTAAGTTTCTCAACGCCATTTTTCGCTCCTCACTGTAAAGGAAATCATGGAACTGCAATAGAGAGTCGAGGAAATTTACGCACAAACTAAAACGGAATACATGTTTATATATTTATAGCTTTAGTACCTTCTGCAAGGCAGAAGTGTGAGCTAGACTCGTTTTGACTGTGAGAGGCTAAATAGATGGATGGCTGTCACCTTCGGCACACACAGTTGTAAACAAGGACAAATCGAACAGATTCGACTTTGAGATTTTGAAAGGTGAACACGTATGAGGCACATCAATAGCATCTTGAGAGTGTCAGAAATATTTTAAATCTTTTTACAACGACTGTAATATTACTTTAACTAGTTTGCAAAAGTCGAACTTCAACTTGAAATTAGCGGGAATTGGATTATATATTTATTTTTTCAAGACTAACGTAACGGAAGAAGTGAGATTTTGCCTTGTTCGGTTCAAGCCCGTGATTACCAGGGTGGTCTATATCGATTCCCACGGGTCAGTTACAACGTTTGAGGGGTCCACGCAAGCGGAAAACAATGGGGAGGCGGGAGAGATCCTTTAGATGGAAATGGGGGTCGCAATCACAATTTACAATTCTCTTCACAGAGCTGAAGCTTGTTCCTTTGTATCTCACTTATTGTTTCGTGGACTTCTCTAGATGCTGGAGTGTTGCAACTTCGGGGCGTGCAGAAGGAGTGGTCACTTGGGAATTTGAGGCAGGACGCTCTGCCTAACTCGCTGCAACATCCAGCAAACTGATGTGAATTCAGTCTCCCTTTCAGAGAACAGTTATATACCACGGCTAGAAATGTCACACCCTCAAGGGGTCAGCATTCAGGTGCTGAGTACGGGCTTGGCGTCTGAGCTGGCTGGGAGCAGTGAGTGCCGCCTGTCCGCTTCAGCGTCCAGCGTATGAACGGGGATCTCGGTAGCCAGCGTGAAACCTACGAGGATACTGCCGCACCTTATTTGTCTAAGGAATACCCACTCCATTAATCTTAATTATTGTCACTGGATACACAACTGTAGTGGTTATGATCTGTGAAAATCGTGACGGTCTATTATACATTCCTGGACATTAAAATTGCTACACGAATATGTGCTACAGACGCGATATTTATCCAACAGGAAGAAGATGCTGTGATATGCAAATGATTAGCTTTTCAGAGCATTCACACAAGGTTGGCGCCGGTTGGGACACCTACAACGTGCTGACATGAGGAAAGTTTCCAATCGATTTTTCATGCACAAAAAGCAGTTGACCGGCGTTTCCTGGTGAAACCTTGTTGTGATGCCTCGTGTAAGGAGGAGAAATGCGTACCATCACGTTTACGACTTTGATAAATGTCGGATTGTAGCCTATAGCGATTGCGGTTTATGGTATCGCGACATTGCTGCTCGCGTTGGTCGCGATCCAATGACTATTAGCAGAATATGGAATCGGTGGGTTCAGGAGGGCAATACGGAACGCCGTGCTGGATCCAAACGGCCTCGTATCACTAGCAGTCGAGATGACAGGCATCATGTCCGCATGGCTGTAACGATCCCTGAGTCAACAGATGGGGACGTTTGAAAGACAACAGCCATCTGCACGAACAGTTCGACGACGTTTCTAGCAGCATGGCCTATGGGCTCGGAGAGCGTGGCTGCGGTTACCCTTGACGCTGCATCACAGACAGGAGCGCATGGGATCGTGTATGCAACGACGACTCTGGGTGCACGAATGGCAAAACGTCATTTCTTCGGATAAATCCAGGTTCCGTTGACAGCATCATGATGGTCGCATCCGTGTGGCGTCATCGCGGTGAACGCACATTGGAAGCGTGTATTCGCCATCGCCATACTGGCGTATCACCCGGTCTGATGGTATTGGGGTGCCACTGATTATACATCTCGGTCACCTCTTGTTCGCATCGACGGCACTTTGAACAGTGGCCGTTACATTTCAGATGTGTTACGACCCGTGGCTCTATCCTTCATTCGATCAATGCGAAACCCTACATTTCAGCAGGATAATGCACGACCGCATGTTGCATGTCCTGTACGGGCCTTTCTGGATACGGAAAATGTTCAACTGCTCCCCTAGCCAGCACATTCTCCAGATCTCTCACCAATTTAAAACGTCTGGTCTGTGGGGGCCGAGCAACTGGCTCGTCACAATACGCCAGTCACTACTCTTGATGAACTGTGGTATCGTGTTGAAGGTGCGTGGGCATCAGTACCTGTACCTGTACACACCATCCAAGCCCTAACTCAATGCCCAGGCGTGTCAAGGTCGTTATTACGGCCAGAGGTGGATGGATGGGAAGGAAGGAAAATTTGACTCCATCGTCAGCTTCATCAGCATGAGGACATGTTCCCTTCGTTTCACTGTTCGACACAATGCTCTGCTATAGATGTCACTGCTTTTGGCACATCGCCCTAGGTTCCAAGGGGGAAAAGCCAATTTGACAAACATGGTAATCCGTTCATGGAGGTGTCGATTGTATGACACCTACAAAGTGTGTCAATTGTTCAAGCAAGAATCCTGTCTGGAGTAGGATTTAACGTAAGGGAAAGAAATGTAGAAGACTAAGAGTACTAAGCGCATTTGCTATGCTGAGCCTCTGGTGAGCAAAAAACATACAAATGGAGGTCGTTAATGTTGACAGTAACACTTACAGTAGCCATTGCTCCTTGCATAGCTTCAGCGCCTGTAGTCATCATGAAAAAAAAAGTCAAGCAACTACTGTTACCACTTTTTAGAAACCCTGTTCCTCATCTGACCCCGCTCTATTGTTATATGTAGCTGTAAACTGCAGAATTATTGGATCTATAGCTTCCAAATTCAAAAATTTAAGGCTATAACACATAGTTGATTTTAACATATGATGATGTCACTGATGGGCGCACATTTATTGTTGTAGAAGGTTCATTAGAGAATTGTATCCTTGATGTTGAGCACCTCTCAAAATGAGAAGCATGTATAAATTTCAAAATAGGTTAATGTTTCTTGCCTATCAATAACAAAGTGAGTGCGACTGATCTTATCAAAACTAAAAACTTGCATGGTAAGTACTGTGGATCTTTAAGAATTAGCGTTTTCACTGTTAAACCAACCACATGTGCATATGTGTCAGGTATGTCACCGTCAGAAAGAGAGTATCCTGAATCTATTAGAGAGCAAGTTTATGAATCTACACATGTATATGACGATCAGAAGTTTCAGTTGATGAAATTGTTGTTGAATTACATATGCACATGTTTTTGATAATAGGCTGGGCTGATCAGTGTTTTTGTTTACCATGTGGAGGTTAACCTTGTAGTATTACAGAAGTAACTACATTTTCTCCTAGTATCGACTTGAGTTAATCAAGGTGTTAATTTACGTATGCGCGGCATAACAAAGCAGTGTCTACCGCGAGTATCTGTCTTTGTTGCAGATATATCAAGCGGTCGGCATTGCAAAGTGAATAGTAGGTGAAGAAAGCCGAAGAGAAGAATGGAATAAAATATATTGAAGCTCAGTGGCAGTATAGATAATCCATGTGTGAATGTTTTTGTTTCTATTATTCGGATTATTGACTTTGTTGTAATAGGACTAAATGTTCAGAGGAGATACATGTTTTCATCCTATTAATGTATCTAGTTACAAATAAAAGTTGTTAATTAATCTGAATCAAAGAGGCGTTGTTCATCAGTTATTTGAGGCAACGGTGTGAATTACGAATAGCTTTGAAGAGTGATAACTGGAAGGAACTTAGAGGCACAGCGTAGCTGGACCTCGTTTTGTAATTAGTCACCTTCAAAGATAAGGACTTCATACCTTGTAACATATAACTGAGAATTGAGTAACAACGCAACCTTGGTAAAGCACACCTACCCAATACCTCAATCTAAATGTGAATCTGTAAAACAAGAAATTAACTGTATGCTTAGATTTCAATTCCGACCGATAAGCCTCATTAGTATTAAACGTTACAGCTATCAATCAGATAATTGTACCAGTTGTAACTCGTCCCAGAAAGCTGGAGGAACAGCTCCAGAATTTTTTCAGAGTACGTATTCTGTCCAGTCTCGATCTGCGGTCGTCTTACTAGCAGATCACTATATAAAAAGACTGGAGGAAATACACAGCATTCATATCCAATGACAGATCATATCACTTTTCTGTTTTTCCCTTTGGATTAAACGTGAGTTCCGGGATATCAACCATGGTGTTAAACACCGCCCTTGGACCAGATTTACTAGATCAAATCACAGTTTACACTGATGAATTCTTAATCGCAACAAATACTCGGGAAGAGCATCTTCTGTTGATATAAAGTTCACTACAAAGATTTCAAGCCTGTGAGGTGTCAGTAAATCTTCAGAAATCCAAGTTCGCAAAATCAGAAATTACCTTTTTGGGCCATATCATTTCTTCATCTGGTATCACTCCAGATCCAGAAAAGCTCAGAACAATACAGTTTTTCCCCCACATCATTACAACTGATAGGGTTTGCAGGCCTTTGTTCTTCCTTCTGAAGGTTTGTACCGCAACAACTCTTAAACAGTCTTAATCTTCTATCGTCGTTACAAAGGAGTGCTAGTTGTTGCTGGTCAGATGACTTTGATTAAAAAAAGTCGCCTTGGTAAATTCTGATATTCATAATCGTCCAGATATGGCGAGTGATTTAGGTGCAGGTTTTTTTTTTTCCAAGTATGACAATGAATGATATTCAGAAAATATCAAAATTATCAGTGTCACAAGTCGTACTACGAGCAAGTGCAAGAGACATACAGCTACGGAGCTCGAAACCGTAGCTATTGTTTGGGTATTCCGACGTTTTGAGCATTAACTTTTCTGAAATCATGTTAAAGTTTCTTGTGACCATCAAGATTTTGAGTTTTCTTATGTCACACAAATTGCTGCACAATCGCCGTGCCCGATGGGCAATGTTCCTGGAAGAATTTGTTTTTGAAACAATACATATCAAAGGTTCTGGTAACAGTTTGTATTTTACCATGTTTTACAAGGGGTCATCGTCAATTCGATGACTATTCTGCGGAAAACACCGAATTTCGAATTATTTTGATGAAGGCACTTTCGTAACTACTTCATAGACATGTGTGGCCACATGAACCGCCCGTTTCTGAGCCAAAAATATCCTTTTGTTTCAGTCGAGTTACCCCAAAAAATAACGCCGTACATCAAAGTGAGTGAAAGTAAGCGTAGTAGACTACTTTTCGTGTTGGCAAATCACTAATTTCAGATATTGTTCTAATGGTAAATAAAGCTGATGACCCTTTGTCTTGGCATTATAAACTCTTTCAAGAGGCGTTATTTAAATGCCAGCATACCCAGTCAGACATTTGATACGTTCCTTCATCCTAAGAAAAATATTTAATCTATCACATTCACAGAGTCTGGGGTATTTTGGAGCCTTAAAATGTCTAAGGAAACTCATATACTACTCCTATTTTCCGAACATGTCCTGAAAAATTCCATATTCCATCAAAACCTGTTTCTTATATCAGAACAATAAGCCCAGTTAACAATCATTCAAGGTGCAACTACACTCTATCGTTCAAAAAACAACCTCTGCAGTTAGTAGTTTTGGAACAAGCTGCTGAACATGGGCTTTCCACGACAGCTTACTGTCTACCTGAACACCTCGAAATTTAAATTGTTTAGTCACACTTATCATATGCCCATTATGTGTAATCAAAATGTCAGATTTCGTCAAATTATGTGTTAGAAATTGTAAAAACTGAGTTTTACTGTGATTCAACATCAACTTGTTATCTACAAACCATGAACTTATCTCTCGAACTGCATTACTTGATACTGTGACAATATTATGAACAACATCTTTCACTACGAAGCTGGGATCATCAGCAAACAAAAATATTTTACAACCACTTTTTATACTCGAAGGCATATCATTTTATATAAATAAACAGCCATGGTCCCGAAACAGAACCCTGGGGCATCACACACTTAATTGTGCCCCATTGCGATTGTACGTCATAGCCATTTTCAACACTGCGGAGAATTACCTTTTGCTGTCTATTATTAAAGCTACTCCTCGTATTCCATAATGTTCCAACTTCTGCAACAATATTTTGTCATCAACACAATCAAACGCCTTTGTTAAATCAAAGGAGACGCCTAATGTCCGTAGCCTTTTATTTAACCCATCAAGTGCCTCACAGAGGAACTAAAATATAGCATTTTCAGTCGTTAAACCACTTCTAAAACCAAACTGTACGTTTGACAACAAATTATGTGAACTGAAATAAGCAATCTTGAATATGCAGCCTTTTCAATAAGTTTGGAAAAAACCGATGGCATAGAAATAGGTATATAGTGGTCTACATTATCCCTTTCTCCTTTTTTATAAAGTGGTTTCACTACTGAGTACTTTAATATGTCAGGAAACTAACCATTCTAAAAGGAAAAATTGTAAATATGGCTTAGTACTGGGCTAACATATGGAGAACAGTACTTAAGAATTCTGCTAGATACCCCATCATATCCACAAGAGTCCTTAGTCTTTAGTGATTTAATTATTGTCTCTATCTCCCCTATGTAAGTATAATGGAGGACCATTTCAGGTAACAGCCACGGAAAGGCATTTTCTAAAAATGTAATATGATTACCTGTCGAAACTAGGGTTCTGTTTAGTTCACCTACTATATTCAGAAAGTGATTATTGAATACAGCACATATATCTAACTTGTTAGTAACAAACATTTCTACTACACACCGACGTTATAGCTTCTACTTGCTGCTGCTGCTGCTGACCAGATACTTTCTTCACGACCGACCAGATGGTTTTAATTTTATCCCGAGAGTTTGCTATTCTTTTTGCATACCACATACTTTTTGCATTCTTAATGACATTTTTCAGAACCTTACAGTACTGTTTGTAATGAGGTACTGCATGAAAAAATGAAAAGTAATCTTTCACAGCAGGATTCGAACCACCGACCCTATGGTTGAAAGGCTACGACGCTACCGTCTGAGTTACACTGACAGATGCTGCAACTGATTTACTAATTGGTACTTACGTATAATTACAAAGCTTAAAAATCGATTTTCCCGGTAATTCTTGAGAGTTGCGTCGGATGGCTTTCACTGATCGTTCTTTGAGTTCGGAACTTCACGTACCATAAGTATCAAAAAATTCTAAAATCCGATCTTCTATCTGCTGCTGCCGATCAGACACTTCCTTCACGACTGACCAGATGGTTTTAATTTTATCCCGCGAGTTTGCTATTATTTTTGCATACCACATACTTTTTGCCTTCTTAGTGACTTTTTCAGAACCTTACAGTACTGTTTGTAATGAACTACTGCATCTTCATTCTGACTGCTTTTAACATTTTGATACAATTCTCGCTTTGTTCTACATGATACTCTTATCCCCTTTGTCAGCCACCCTGGCTGTCTGTTACTGGAAGTACACTGTTTTGAGCGTTCTAGCGGAAAACAACTTTCAAACAGCGTAATAAATGTGTTCAGGAAAGTAATATATTTATCTGCATTATCAGTATTATAAACATCCTGTTATTCTTGCTCCTTAATTGGGCTTAAAAAGGTCTCAGTTGCAACTGGATTAACTTTTCTAAGTAGTTGTTAATTATGTTTAACATTTGATTCTACAGTTTCTCCCGGCGTATTTGATGATCAAAATATCCACGGGTGTACTGCCGGTCTATAGTGTCTAACGGGCACAATATTTCGGCGATCATACATGTCGCCATCATCAGGTGAACTGACGGACTGAGCTCCTGGAAACGCGCCGGCACGGAGATCCGCACGCTACGGCTGCTCGACGGGAACTGGGTTCTAGCCCGGTAGCGGGCCATTTATGTGGTCGATACTTTCGTCATCTGCCCACATGGTATGGATAAACTCCTTGACTTCCTTACACATCTGAACTCCATACACTCCAACATCAAATTCACTATGGAGACTGAAACGTAGGGTAAATTGCCGTTCCTTGACGTCTTGGTCAAGAGAAGAGCTGATGGCACCCTGGGTCACAGTGTATATCGGAAGACAACGCACACTGATCTGTATTTACACGCAGACAGCTGTCACCACCCTTCACAGAGGAATGGGGTACTTAAAACTCTAGTACATAGGGCGCGCACTATCTCCGACGCAGAGAGTCTACCCCAAGAATTGGAACACCTGAGAACTGTATTTCGAAAAAATAGGTACTCAGAGTGGCAGATTCAGCAGGCTCTCCGCCCAACCACTACAACACAACCTGTGGAAACGGATGAAAACGCAAGGGAGGATGTAGGCACTGCGTTCGTTCCATATACCGGCGCACTCTCAGGGAAGATCGCCCGCATTTTGAGAAAACACCAGGT
The DNA here is from genome assembly GCA_026315105.1 of Locusta migratoria. Taxonomy (NCBI): domain Eukaryota; kingdom Metazoa; phylum Arthropoda; class Insecta; order Orthoptera; family Acrididae; genus Locusta; species Locusta migratoria. The sequence goes on from CM048747.1 coordinate 42,784,353, forward strand.
TGGAACTGTTTTTTGTCCACCGAATAAAATTCGTGCACTGGTGGGGAGCGCTAAAGATGATCTCGGTTTGAGGAAGGCGGGCGTGTACCAGATTCCGTGTCAGTGTGGAAAGTCATATATTGGACAGACGATGCGTACCGTCGAGGATCGATGCGTTGAACACCAGAGGCACACACGATTGATGTATCCGAGCAAGTCGGCGGTCGCTGAACATTGTTTGTCGGAGAATCACACCATGGAGTATGAACACACTAGGATACTGGTACAGACGTCGAGATACTGGGACTGCGCCGTTAGAGAGGCCATTGAAATTCGCACAAGTGACAACCTCATAAACCGTGACTCTGGCTATAATCTTAGCAAAGCTTGGGAACCAGCGATTGGGTTAATTAAGAGTAAATCTATCAAACGTAATGAAGTGACGACCACGGCGGACAGAGCCCTCACACCGACGTATTCTCAGACGCCGGCGCAATCGGTTCCACTGCGCGGCCGCGGCGCGGGGCGCGGACCGCGGAGGGGTCGCTCTGCGGGCCGAGGGTATTTAAATGGCCCGCTACCGGGCTAGAACCCAGTTCCCGTCGAGCAGCCGTAGCGTGCGGATCTCCATGCCGGCGCGTTTCCAGGAGCTCAGTCCGTCAGTTCACCTGATGATGGCGACATGTATGATCGCCGAAATATTGTGCCCGTTGGACACTATAGACCGGCAGTACACCCGTGGATATTTTGATCATGTTTAACATTTGTTTGAGAACAAATACTTTTTAGAATTAAAATTTGGGCATCGTGGTCTGATAGGCCATTTACTATTCTGCTGACAGAGTGTCCCTTTAACAGTGAAGAATGAACAAAAATATTGTCATTGGTAGAAATGCTACTGCCTTGTACTCTCGTTGGAAAAAATATTGCTTTGCATTAGTTTATAGGAATTAAATAGATCTAAAAGTTGACTTTTACTTGAGCTATCACTTAAGACAACTAACGTTGAAATCTCCACACACAACTAAATTGTTGTACTTCCTATAAAGTGAACCCAGAACCAATTCCAGCTTGGGCAGAAACATTTTAAAATCTGAGTCAGGGGACCTATAAATAACAATTACTAGTTTAGTTTCATTAACATTAACAACACATGCACAACATTCAAATATCTTTTCTGTGCAGTGTTTAGAAAGATCGATTGACTCCAATGAAAAATCGTTTTTAACATACATGGCCACACCCCCACACTGCAAGGAAGTCCTAGAGAAGAAGGCAGCTAACCTGGATCCTGACAAAGGAAGTCTCTAAATAGTCACATCACTTAAAAAGTGCTCTGAAATACCAATACCAGAGTCAATAACAATAAGCAGTTCATTCACTTTATCTCCGATACCCTGTATATTTTGATAAAATATAGTAATTCCCTTATTACTTAGATTCTCAAACTTTGTCAAAAGTGGTTCATTTGTCAGAGAGACTTCCTTTAAGCAGGAATACCTATCAGCTGTCCTCAGTCTAAAAAAGATGCAGCCCTAACACCAACTACTACAGTGGCACCCCCAACCCCTACCTATGTATGAGCTTTGCCAACCTCCCCTTCCCATACCTATTGAGGTGCAGACCGTGCCTAGTGAAATCCGACCTTTGGATAGTCTCGACTGGCACCACTGCAATGTGATCGATGCCCTCTGTCACCAGCGCCCCCTCAAACCTCAAGTTAAAACGCCTGACAGAAGTAATAAGATGAGGTCTATCATGGCGCTGAAACAGCTGCACGAAATGCACATTCGTGCCACCAGTTTGAGTTGCTATCCTTTCCAGATCACCACCTATATCATACTCCCCATCCCTATCAAGACTATTCCCGGTCCCACCCACTATAACTACCTGATCCTCTTTTGAGAAATTCCTACATAAGTCCCCTATGTTACAAGTAACCGGAGCTAACCCTGCACTAGGCTTCACTATGCTGGTGACCTGGTACTCACTCCCAAGGACTTCCTGCAACTGTTGGCCAACACCTCTGCCATGAGAACTGCCTAGCAGCAGAACCTTCTTCTTCCTAAGAGACCCATCTACAGATTTCGGCTTCCTATCAGCTGATGTCTGCTGCATACGTCCTACACCTACGGCTACAGGAGGTTCATCTCCACTCAACTCTGACAGTTGGTCAAACATATTTTTAACTTGCAACGTGGAGCTATCTGAATACCTCCTTCTAGCTACCTTCTTGCCAACTGCCAGTTCCCAATCCCCAGCCCCCCTTCCCCTCCTCAGCCTACCTTGCTCCTCTTCAGCGTTTTACAACTGCAGCTGAATGGCGGAGATCAAACGCTCCTGCTCCTATATCATCTTATTCCTGCTGCAAATCCTACAGTTCCATGAGAGAACCTCACCACAATGCCCACTGTCTTCCCCACTGCAATCCCCCCCCCCCCCCGCCATGAAAATACTTACTACAAATCCCAAACTGCAACCCACTACGCACGACCCTACGACAGAGCCCACACTTTTCACTCATGGTAAAATTTCACAATTATTTGTTAAGAAAAACTAGACGTCTACGTTATGAAGTTACGTTTCTACAAAAGAACTAGGAAGTACCTCTTAACTACAGCAATCAACAAACCTCAATATCTACAAATCAAGTAACAACAACAACTAATAGCATCAGAAAATAGCAAATAACACTACCACAGAAACTTTACACTGTTGCTTGTATAAACAAGTTCAAATTCAAGCGTCACTAATAAACTAACTAAACACAGTGAGTACAAGAGTTATCAAATACCGTAACGAACAGTTTCCCAACCTCAACTACGTTAAAAACAGCAAGTCACCTGTTGAAAAGTACTAAATTTAATAAATAACTAGCGTGATAACACCTCCTGAAATCTACTAACTTTAATAATTTAACTAAAATAACACAAACACTTATTGGAACTCAGCTTTCGGAGACCGTTACGGCTGGAACCACTAGCCACCAGATGTAAAAAAAGCACTAAGACGTCGATGCCGGTGCACACGCGAACACAAAAACACCACTCAAAGCAAATACGGCACAACAAACGCTAAAATGACTAACGACCCTCTACTGGAACACTTCTAAATTAAGTATTATCACGAGTAACAATTAAAATAATTATATTAATCATAAAAATATATAAAAATCGAGAGCGATGTGCACAACAGTCCAGCGCACGTGACGTCACGCCAATCATTCCGTCATACTAAAAACTGCTGTTTTGTTCATCGTACATGTCGACATTATTGCACTTTAGGAACAGAGAGTTTCTAACGTCCATCACCTCTTTTCGGAATGACTCAAACTGAGCCCTAATATATTCCTGAATCACGGAAATGTTTATTAGTTCTCAGTCTATAACGAAATCATTCCACTGTAGGTGAAGTTGAACTTATCTTATAAGCTGGCTGAAGTCCATTGCGTTGTGATTTGTCTTCGGCATTCACTAAAGAAATTGATTCTACAGGATATTTTCATAAAGTAAATTCATCTTAGTTGATATGGAAACGATTTTATTTCCATTTAAACATTGCACAATCAAGAAATGCAGCAGCAAGCCAACACAGCTGCTTACAGGCTTCTGGCCACTCACAAACTAAAAAACATGGTTTCTCCCCAACATCTTTCTACATGACTGCGTATTAAAAATGGTGACAAAGTTTTGTAATTCACAATTAAACAATATTCTTTTACATCAAATATGCCAAAATACAGAAATAAAAACATTAGATTTAAGCTTCAACTATTTATGTCGATGTATGTACTTGTTTCATCAATTTTGTATTTAAATGTAGTACACAAATTTAACGTCATCCTTTCGACTAGTGTTTACAGTCGTCAAATTATTTACATTATGTGTGTTTTCGAAATGCACATATATTTGTTTTGCCAATAGTGTGTAGGCGTACTATTATTGTCACATGTAATTTTAATGTGTTTCGGTTTGCGGTCAAATTATTTATTAATACGGATTTGTATATGGTTGTCGTAGTTTTGTTAATTTCGAAGATAGTTTCTTAGTACCAAACGGATTATTAATTTTAGTGCATGAACAATTATCAGTATTCAATTTAGGATCTAGTGATATATAAAACATGGTCTGCCCTAATTTATTTAAACAAAAGGTATATATGAAATCATGTTGTGCAATAGTTTATAACATGTAGTATTGTAGTTATTATACAAATTAGTATCATATAGTTTCAGCAATTTCCGAAACTAACTGTAATACATTTTTAGTGTTTGCAGCTATTATTTACGAAAGTATTAAGAACAGAAAATTACGTAAAAGGTCAGCTAAAGTTATATTTAAATGAACGTACTATTTCTTAAAAGTGTTTTACTAATAGTGTAAATAGAATTTCAATCTGAAGGCGAAAGTGTGAAATATCACATGTCCGGTAATGAAGTTTTACTTTAGGTGTCAGCTATTTCGTGTTTCAATGTTGGCAACTGATTTTTAGGAGTGTTCAACATAGCAGAAACGTTACACACCCCCCTACATAGTGTACCTGAAATGTAATGTAAGGTTCACTGTGTACTATCGTTTCAATATGTTGTGATTTAAGTGTTATAGTGAGTCTGTATTAGTTTAAGCTAAAATAAAAAAGTTATATGTTGATTGTAGTCTTGCGAATGCTGGTGGTTGTTGATGTTGCATGATGCGCCGACAGTGGTGTATCTGCAAACTGCTGTTGGTGATGATGTGGCTCTCAGCTTCAGCTGACTGTAGATACAGGCATTCCTACAACATGGTTGTATCTTTCTCAGAACCACATACTATTTTTCCCTAACTACATACATAAATAAGCATACTGTTATCAGGCTATTGGAAAGAGTAATCAATTTTCTCAATACGGTATTTAAACAAAAATCAAATTATGGGTTCAAATTAACCCTTAAATGTTACTGAAAATTAACGAGAAATCTCTCTAATTTACTTAAGTTTGAGTAATGAAATAGCAAGCTTTTACAACTTTTTTTTTTCTTTTCAAAGAGCATTGATATTCATATTGTCAACAGTTATGTTTGGTATTAATTCATATAAAAAAAATATTTTACTAGTTTGAATAACTTTTTTTCTATGTGTACATGTATGTAAATGCCATTATGTGAGAACTAAGCTCCTAATTCCTCTAGAAAGGGTGTTGTATATTGTAATAACTTCACAATTTATAGTCAATTTACTAAGTGAAAGAATGACATAATTAAATAGTAAAACAATGGATAGAAACAAGCTCTCAGTGAGCACATCAAACATTTATCGTTCAAAATTATAGTATAGTTAAAATGGTTATATAGACAGAAAATGTAAACGTGGTTTTGAAACTGTGGGTATTGAATATTTCTCATACTGTTTGAGATTAGAATGAGTAGTAGTAAATAGTATAAACAAATTAGATCATAGTGTTACATAATACTTTATATTGAAAAAACATATGCATTAATAAAAATTCAAAAAAACCAACCCCCCTGCGAGTAGTTAGCAGTGGCAATGGTTAATCTCATAGCTCAAATCAAGCATGGAAATTTTTCAAGTGTCAGTTATCAACTGATCCACCAAAGTGTCAAATTTTTCCCAAATCGGGGAAAAATTTAAAGAAAAATGAAAAAAGTTTTTGTTTTAACTGCCAAAATACACCCACTCTCAAGACAGTAATCAAGAGAGGGCGGAAAAATACGCTGCCATTAAATTACGTCCACGGCCAGGGCAGGTAACTGACTCGCAAACGGCTACAAAAGCAGAAAAAGACTCTGGTTGCGTTTACTTATATTTTGTTTAACAATTTAAGTGTTCGTAAGGTATTACGATACACCATTTAGGTTTCATTGACAATCTTCTAAACGGAATGTTTGTATTAATGGTAACTACCTTACCAAGAGTTACAAGATGCAACTGGCAACTTGACTATTTCCGCAGAAGTAAAAAACAGTACATAGTTTTTGTTCTTCTTTGAACAAACTGCCCCAATCAAACACAACACAGTCCAGAGTATCCTATGTTTGTTGAATGGTGAACAGTTACTACCCCCCAATAATTCAAAATCAACATTCAATGTTGTCCAGTAGTGTTTGAAAATGAGTGACAATCATACAGTAGAAGTGAATGTAAATCAGTAACTATCTTAACTGTTCTGAAAGTCTGTACATGTCAACGTTAACAGTGTAAAATCTCATATTTATATAATACACAAAAGTCAAAATTGACATACGGTCTGCCTGATCATTTTCAGATACAGTACCATATCAAAACTAAACACCCTGTAATAACTACAAATTGATACACAAAGCTTGCATACATGAGCAAGTCAACAAGTGTGTCATGAACTAAACAGAGGTGTTCCACATGAAAACTACAAATTTATACAAGTTTAATGTTAATAATAATGAGTAATAGGTAGTCTGTAATGGTTCATTATGACCTTACATCATGAGTATGTGCAAGTACGCATGATAAAAAAAATTCCAAGTATGTAACTTGTAAAACATCAGTAGTTTCATCATGTAAACTTTAAGAATAAAAATGAAAATTAAACTTTGCATCAGCCAAAACTGTGTCATATGTACAATACACTATAATATGGTCATCTTAAACCAGTATTAAATATTTTCCTATTAAGCTGTAAGCTCAAGGATAGAAATTGAGTTTTACATTAGTCAACACTTGTGTGGTCTATGTGTCCTCCCATGCTTATAGTCACTTTTGTACTAATTGTTAGCAAGTCCCTCTTGACACATCAACGTACAACACAAAAATTCAACCAACACAAAAATACTAATGAATGACTAACAAGAGTGAAAAAAAATTAAAGAGTTTGAATTGTAATGCACTGTGGACGTGATTAATAGAACAATCGCAGTACATAACTGAGATAAGCATTTTCTTATATACAATGACATTTAAGCCATAAACAAATAATGAACACTTCAACATACCTTTGACTATGTATATATGGTTAATAAATTAATTATTTTGTGCCAATCTGTACATGCAGATATGGTATACGCACTATCTATGTGCCATATTCATAAATGGTATCAAAATTATGAGCAAGTATCTTCCTTGTAGGTTTCAGAGTAAGAGCAAGGTAAACTATTCACAAGACAATTAACTTTTTTGTAGGTAGGATTTAAATGCATTAACATTCTGAGACCGATCAACTTTATGGATCGTGGATAAGCAAAACTATAAGCATACAGCTAAGGGTTTCAGTTAACTTCAAGAGGCTCAATGTATAACTATATAAACTTCAACTCAAGATCTTAACAAATGGACTACTAACATAGTGAAATAGTACTTGGTTTTCAGATTCAGTTACTAGATTTTTTTTAAACTTCCTCAAAATTCATGTTACTAGAATCACAAGTTAAGTTGACAAACAGAAGGTATACTTTCATATTTATTTTCACTTACTTCTTTAACTAACACTTCAGTAGATGACTTAACATTTATATCAGGGTTTTGGAACTAACATTTCTCAGTACATTAACACTATCATTTTGAGATTTCCTCAGCAGTATCAAGCAATTCTAACATCTTAGACTTCCAGTAAAGCATCTGTTCAGAGACTACACTAATCTTAAATACTACATCATCATCATATTCATTTTTCATTTTAAATATTCATTATTTTCATAGTCATTTTCTTTATGACTTATCAATTCTTTCTTTTCAATATATGGAGCATTTTTCACTTCCATTTCAGTATCTTAATAACTATTTGTTCAGTACTTTCACTGACAATTCTTAACCTAATTTCTCATGAACAGCACTTCCCCTTTTTCTAACTCTGTTACATCTTTTGATGACTACACAAAGACTTCCACATTAGCTAGTGGTTCATAAACATCATAAGTCTCCAAAATTCCTGTCAAACACATTAAATAAACCCCCATCATCTACCTATTTTCTTTTCTTTTTTTGTACTTAAATTCACATAGTATTTTTATTCATAAATCCTTCAACATTTATTATTCATTGTAACTGTATTAACTGTAAACATGAATGCACTATTCGGTTCAAACTGTATTTCAGTATATCTACTTTTTAGCTCTTAAGCAATAAATCTCATATTGAAAACCCCCAACTAGTATATCATATTAGGTACAATATTACTATTTGGTATAAAGTTCTTCTGAATTGATGGTTAACAACCACCTACACATTTTTGTTCATATTTTCTCAAAAATTCCAACTGGTAATAAAGTTTAGGCATCACCTATTTTAAGTTTCAATAAGCATATAGTAAAAATGTATATATCAAAAGGTATGTCTCAGCTGCTTTCATCTGTCAGTGGTAATTAAAACATTTTATCAAAAAATTAAATATTTACACTGAAGAAAAACTTAAAGCCTAGAATTTTTTCTGCACTGTGAAAATGATTAATAGAAGTACACAGCACACGACTGGGGACCTGAACTGTTGTCAGCAGTTTCATAACTAAAGAGTAATTATGCCCCTAAGGTATTACATCAGTACATAGCCTGATGCATCTCATTTTGTCTGTCATCAGGTAGAATAGGTAATGGTACTTTACTATTAGGTCCAAAATTAAATGCAAACAACTGGGTCTGGTTTGCCCAAGAACATACTTTACACCTTAGACTTTGCTTAAGTAACATAATTTCTGAAGTGTCATTCAAATCTGACGAAAAACAATCATTGTCCTGTGGCATAAAATAAATAGGACGAAATGTCTTTTTAGGCCTACCAGGTAACTTCACTACTGGTAAACAAATTACACTAGTACATCTAGGAATACTCAAAGTTTCAGCATGTGACTTTTCTTGAATTTCGTCTACACACTGTGGTAATTCTGTGACTGTACATTTACTTTCAACTTCTAGCTCAAGGTTATCTACGAAACAGTTACATTCAGTTTCTACTTTCAAATCAGAATAATTAAGTTTGCTATTACATTGTTCAAAATCGCGAATCTTTCCAGTTAACTCTGTTTTAGTATCCTGGCTCTGAGAATTTACATTACATGAACTGTCATCTATTTCTTCAACATTGTCACTCGTCTGAGAAACTACTGAAGTAGTGGCTACCACAACAGTTTTTTCTACACTATTGAATCCAGTACTAAAATTTGTCACTAGACTTCCAATGTATTGTTTTAAATCGGTCATTGAGTCATTTGTTTTACTAATTTCCAATTTAATTGAATTTGTTTGAGATTTCATGTCAGATAGTTCGGTTTTCACGGTTTTTATATCTAACGAAAGTTCGGTTTTCATAGTTTCCATTTGTAATGAATGTTCGGTTTTCGTGGTTTCCATAGTTTCCATTTGTAATGAAAGTTTGGAGTTCATTTGTAATATAATTTCCAAGATAGATTTTATTTCTATTTCCGTGTTTGCTGCCATATTACTAGTCTGTTGTCCAGTCTCTTGTAAATCACTAGAAAATGGGACCTGCTGCTTTCTTGTAATCGGTGTAGAACTCGCGATACCAGAACCGTCTACCCCACTGTCAAAGTCCGAAACTTGAGTACTATCATCTCCCTCCTTTCTTACTGTATCCATTTTAAAATAAGTTTTCAGTCCACATAAAACCCCTATCACATAAACAGTAAAAAAAAAAAAAAGTACTTAGCTCGTCACAAGGATGCGGCGATACAGGAATCTAGTAGTCCAAATTATTGCCATCTTCCTCCATTAAATTTCGACATCGTAGGTGTGGATAGTATTGTAGTCGAATTCTGCACTTTTATGATGGTTTTACTGCACATCCATCATATACATTATTTTTCTTGTATCCTGAAACACATTCTTATATTAGCGAATACTCATTTAAAATCGTTTGGTCACGTCACCACTTTTAACACTTTACATTAGTGAATACGCTTTTAAAATCCTGGTCACGGCACCACATCTAACGTCCATCACCTCTTTTCGGAATGACTCAAACTGAGCCCTAATATATTCCTGAATCACGGAAATGTTTATTAGTTCTCAGTCTATAACGAAATCATTCCACTGTAGGTGAAGTTGAACTTATCTTATAAGCTGGCTGAAGTCCATTGCGTTGTGATTTGTCTTCGGCATTCACTAAAGAAATTGATTCTACAGGATATTTTCATAAAGTAAATTCATCTTAGTTGATATGGAAACGATTTTATTTCCATTTAAACATTGCACAATCAAGAAATGCAGCAGCAAGCCAACACAGCTGCTTACAGGCTTCTGGCCACTCACAAACTAAAAAACATGGTTTCTCCCCAACATCTTTCTACATGACTGCGTATTAAAAATGGTGACAAAGTTTTGTAATTCACAATTAAACAATATTCTTTTACATCAAATATGCCAAAATACAGAAATAAAAACATTAGATTTAAGCTTCAACTATTTATGTCGATGTATGTACTTGTTTCATCAATTTTGTATTTAAATGTAGTACACAAATTTAACGTCATCCTTTCGACTAGTGTTTACAGTCGTCAAATTATTTACATTATGTGTGTTTTCGAAATGCACATATATTTGTTTTGCCAATAGTGTGTAGGCGTACTATTATTGTCACATGTAATTTTAATGTGTTTCGGTTTGCGGTCAAATTATTTATTAATACGGATTTGTATATGGTTGTCGTAGTTTTGTTAATTTCGAAGATAGTTTCTTAGTACCAAACGGATGATTAATTTTAGTGCATGAACAATTATCAGTATTCAATTTAGGATCTAGTGATATATAAAACATGGTCTGCCCTAATTTATTTAAACAAAAGGTATATATGAAATCATGTTGTGCAATAGTTTATAGCATGTAGTATTGTAGTTATTATACAAATTAGTATCATATAGTTTCAGCAATTTCCGAAACTAACTGTAATACATTTTTAGTGTTTGCAGCTATTATTTACGAAAGTATTAAGAACAGAAAATTACGTAAAAGGTCAGCTAAAGTTATATTTAAATGAACGTACTATTTCTTAAAAGTGTTTTACTAATAGTGTAAATAGAATTTCAATCTGAAGGCGAAAGTGTGAAATATCACATGTCCGGTAATGAAGTTTTACTTTAGGTGTCAGCTATTTCGTGTTTCAATGTTGGCAACTGATTTTTAGGAGTGTTCAACATAGCAGAAACGTTACAAGTTGTAAATATCTGAATCGGATGTGTTTTACAAAACTATTCACCTTAAATCCTGAAACATTGCTTAAATATATGTTACTTCAGACTGCACTGTGAATATGACAATGTAGAATGTTGAGTATTTCGGACTATCTGCATGGAATCTGCATACAAATGAAGCACTCTTCAATCGCACTAGTAAAATTAATAACCAAATGAAAATTAAAAGCATGTTAAAAATTAGAAAAATTTTAGATTGTTTTAATGACGTTTCCACACTGATACCCATTTAATGTCACTTTTTACAACAAAAATATTATAAATCTCATACACTTTTTAACCAAACAAATAATTGTCCAAAATAAAGACAGTATACATGTAAAACAACCACATCCCTTATCGGTAGCGATGATACATCACTCTTAGCAGCCGTTTTGCTGCTTAGCAATCTTTATATGCAGTTGGTTCATGTTGCGCCACTTTGTTAAAACGAAACTCAAAATATAGTTTACCAAACGATGCAACAACAAGGACAATCTAATGCAGCAGAGTACGTTTCTCACCGCCAATCCTACCTAAACATACCGTTCGCTATACAAACTAGTTTCACCCCAATGTCGAGAGTAGGAAAATGTGGTCCACGCCGGATGGAGGAGCTCTGACATTTAGAAGTGAAGTAAATATCAACAGGACGCTTCCACGAAAGAGAAACGTAGTTGTGATGCCGCTTAAGAGTGAAATGCAGTACTTAAATGATACTTTCTCGGTGGTCCTCTCGAACCTACTTTGGTCAAAAATATTGTTAACAGACGCCAAATAAGTCACTGAAACATGATAGTTAAATCTACTGTAACACCAGCGGAGCTGACAATTCTGTCGTGTTGGCAACCGCCGGTGTTGTCCAACATCATAGTCTCGTAGTTGTGATGGCGCTTAAGAGTGAAATGCAGTTCTGAAATGATACTTTCTCGCTGGTCCTCTCGAACATACTTTGGGCAAAAATATTGTTAACAGACGCCAAATACATCATTGAAACATGATAGTTAAATCTACTGTAACACAAGCGGAGCTGACAACTCTGTCGTGTTGGCAACCGCCGGTGTTGTCCAACATCATAGTCTCGTAGTTGTGATGCCGCTTAAGAGTGAAATGCAGTTCTTAAATGATACTTTCTCGGTAGTCCTCTCAAACCTACTTTGGGCAAAATATTATTAACAGACGCCAAATACATCACTGAAACATGATAGTTAAATCTACTGTAACACAAGCGGAGCTGACAATTCTGTCGTGTTGGCAACCGCCAGTGTTGTCCAACATCATAGTCTCGTAGTTGTGATGCCGCTTAAGAGTGAAATGTAGTTCTTAAATGATACTTTCTCGGTAGTCCTTTCAAACCTACTTTGGGCAAAATATTGTTAACAGACGCCAAATACATCACTGAAACATGATAGTTAAATCTACTGTAACACAAGCGGAGCTGACAATTCTGTCGTGTTGGCAACCGCCAGTGTTGTCCAACATCATAGTCTCGTAGTTGTGATGCCGCTTAAGAGTGAAATGCAGTTCTTAAATGATACTTTCTCGCTGGTCCTCTCGAACCTACTTTGGGCAAAATATTAACAGACGCAAAATAAATCACTGAAACACGATATTTTAATCTACTGTAACACAAGCGGAGCTGACAATTCTGTCGTGTTGGCAACCGCCGGTGTTGTCCAACATCATAGTCTCGTAGTTGTGATGCCGCTTAAGAGTGAAATGCAGTTCTTAAATGATACTTTCTCGGTGGTCCTCTCGAACCTACTTTGGGCAAAAAATCATTAACAGACGCAAAATAAATCACTGAAACACGATATTTTAATCTACTGTAACACAAGCGGAGCTGACAATTCTGTCGTGTTGGCAACCGCCGGTGTTGTCCAACATCATAGTCTCGGAGGCAGTTTCGTCTTCCGTAACACCTACACGCGATCTAGATACCGATACTAACGAAACAATAGAGACTCTGTAGACGTGGACTGACTGATACGGGCAGTAGGAGCGAGACGCGGATAGCGCAGGACGCGGCTAGTTGTCGCAGGGCAGGATGAGCGGCGTCATGTAGGGGGAGTGCTTGATGCCGAAGGAGATGCCGCAGGCGCTCGCCTGGCAGCAGCGCACGGGCGCCGGCAGGTAGGCGGCGGGCCCAGGGGACTCGGGCCCCCCAGGGGGCGGCTTCAACTTCTTCGGCAGAGTGTAGCGCGGCGCGCGAGGCCGCACCAGCTCCACCACGCCCACGCTGTAGTCGGCCGGGCCCGGCCACGGCCGGAAGATCCAGAACCGCGGGTACCCCGACCTGCAACACGCGCACCGGCTCCACTCAACATCTACACATAATGCATTGTTTCATTTTATTAATAACGCACTCGCCAAAACAATTAGGGATCAAAAACTTTCTTCGTTTAACGCAGAGGTGGGCACAAATCGACTCAATGAGCAGCGCTCCGGCTCAGGCCGGAAAAAGAGCAGCGTTCTCGCTCGGCCGGTAGTAATCCTAGTTACCGCTAGGGAATTGTAGGGTGCCCCTAGATAGATCAGGGGTGCACTACACTAAGGAAGCGGCTACTCGGGTAGCAGAGTACTTGTGGAGTGCACATGTGGGTTTTTTAGGCTAGACGCTAACTCTGTTGAGCACTCGCCTGTCAGCGATCAATTTAAATCTGCTTATTAAAAATATATGTTGAGCAGTGATATAAACTTTGGTGTTACGTAAATTCAGTGGACAGTAATTTGTGCGTAAACGAGAGTAGCATATCAGATTCAGGGCCCACACTCTTGAAAACTGTGTTGCTTTGCCAAATTGTTAAACTGAAGGCAATTAATTACTTAGAGGAAAGTAATTTATTACGCAACAATCTTACATTCAGTAGTTAATGAAAATATAAGCTTGCTAGTGTTATAAATAATTCTTGAACCAGTGTTTTACTAAGAGATTGCTATTTTGAAGTGATTACACTATGGTAACAAAGAATAACATTTTTTCAGGCCACGTTCGGAATAAAAATTCGAACATCAAAATATTAGCCGCGAACTTACAGAGTATCAGAAACAAAGTTCCCGAATTTGCCGCACTGCATGGAAGTTATTGCGCTCAGATAGTTTTAGGCACCGAAAGCTGGCTAAATCATGATGTGGCAAGTTCAGAAATATTTAGCGAAGCGTGGAATGTATATCGGAAAGATAGATCGGATACAATTGGAGGAGGAGTGTTCATCGCTGTGGACAAAGATATTGCTTCTACTGAGATCGAAGTCGAAAGTAACTGTGAAGTTATCTGGGCACGTGTAACAGGTCTAAAAGAGGTAAAGTTAATAGTTGGGTGTTTTTACCGGCCCCCCAGTGCTGCTGTAGCAGTTTTAGAATCATTCAAAGGAAGTCTACACCAGGTAGTGCATAGGTATCCGGGCCATGTAATATTAGTCGGAGGAGACTTCAACCTTAAAGAGTATAGATTGGGACCTCGCTAGTTACATTCCAGGCGGTACAGACAAGCAGTCTTGCGAGCTACTTTTGGACACATTCTCCGAAAACTGTCTTGAGCAGTTAAACCGGCAACCCACGCGCAATGGAAATATTATAGACCTTATAGCCACAAACAGGCCTGACCTTATTAACGATGTCTGTTTACGATCGCATTTAGAAAATGAATGGGCATCGTTTAATTCAGGGACTATGGATGTAGAGGAATTGTGGACTAAATTTAAGAGCATTGTTACTAAAGGGTTAGAGAAATATGTGCCAGTAAAGACGATTAAGGATGGAAAAGATCCACCGTGGTATAATAATAATGTTAGAAAGCTGCTGAGAAAGCAAAGGCTGTTGCACTCTCGATTCAAAAAGGAACACGCAAATGATGACAGGCAAAAGTTAGTAGAGGTTCCTGCGTCTATAAAAAGATCGATGCGTGAAGCAGACAATAATTATAACAGCCATACCTAAGTAAAAGATCTTTCCGAGAACCAGAAAAAATTCTGGTCTTATGTAAAATCGATAAGCGGGTCACAGCCCACTGTCCAGTCACTCGTTGATCATTCCGGGGCAGTAATAGAAGAAAGCAAACGGAAAGCTGAAGTTCTAAATTTAACCTTTAAGAAGTCTTTCACGCAGGAGGACCGCACAAATGTACCATCATTTGATCAACGTACTAATTCCGAAATGGGGGACATAGCAATAGGTATTTCGGTGTAGAGAAGCAGCTGAGAGAGCTAAATACGAAAAAGTCTGCTGGTCCGGATGGAATACCAGTTCGGTTCTACAAAGACTATTCTGCGGCATTTGCCCCCTACTTGGCTTGCATTTATCGCGAATCTTTAATTCAGCGCAAAGTTCCTAGTGATTAGAAAAAAAGTGCAGGTGACTCCCGTTTATAAGAAAGGAAACAGAACTGACCCACAATTACAGGCCAATATCGTTGACATCGGTTTCATGTAGAATTTTGGAGCATATTCTCAGTTCGAATATAGTAAATTTCCTTGAAACGGAAAAGCTTCTTTCCATGAATCACCACGGGTTTAGGAAACATCGTTCATGTGAAACTCAGCTTGCCCTTTTCTCACATGACATCTTGCGAGCGATGGACGAAGGGCAACAGGCGGATTGTGTTTTTCTCGACTTCAAAAAGGCGTTCGACGCGGTGCCACACTGCAGACTGCTAACGACGATACGAGCTTATGGAAAAGGTTCACAGATTTGTGACTGGCTGGAAGACTTCCTAAGTAATAGAACGCAGTACGATGTTCTCGACGTCGAGTGTTCATGAGAGACGAGTGTATCGTCAGGCGAGCCCCAGGGGAGTGTGATAGGACCGCCATTATTTACTATCTATATAAATGATCTGATGAGTAAGTGGTAATTTGCGGCTGTTTGCTGATGATGCTGTTGTGTATGTGAGGGTGTCGTCTGTAACTGACTGTAATAGCATACAGGATGACTTAGACAAAATTTATAGTTGGTGCGAAGAATGGCAGCTAGCTCTCAATGTACAAAAATGTAAGGTGATGCGCATGAGTAGAAAAAGCAATCCCATAATGTTCGAATACAGCATTAGTAGTGAGTTTCTTGATGCTGTCGCGTCGTTCAAATATCTAGGCGTAACATTGCAGAGCGATATGAAATGGAACGAGCATGTAAGGACAGTTGTGAGTAAGGCGGACAGCCGACTTCGGTTTATTGGGAGAATTTTGGGGAGATATACTTCACCTGTAAAGGATACCGCGTATAAAAAGCGTCTACGACCACGTCTTGAGTATTGCTCAAGTGTTTGGGACACGCAGCAGATCAGTTTAAAGGAAGACATAGATGCGGTTCAGAGACGAGCAGCTAGATTTGTTACCGGTAGGTTCGACCAATGCGCGAGTGTCACTGAAATGCTCCGGAAACTCAATTGGGTATCGCTGGAAGAAAGACGACGTTCTTTTCGTGAATTTCTGTTAAGTAAATTTAGAGGGCCGTAATTTGAAGCTGAGTGTAGTACGATCTTGCTGCCGCCTACTTACATTTCGCGTAAAGATCACAAAGACAAGATAAGAGAAATTAGGGCTCGTAAGAAGGCATATAGGCATTCTTTCTTTCCTCGTTCAATTAGGGAGTGGAATAGGAAAGGAAATGTCTAGTAGTGGTACAGTGTACCCTCCGCCACGCACCTTACGGTGAATTGCGGAGTATGTATGTATGTAGATTATTGGAAAAACTGTGGAGAAGATATTGATGTATGCAATGAGTAACCTATCTTTGATACTTATGTTCATTGAAAATGCCTTTTATATTGAAGAAGGTTGGAAAATGCGTTTTGTTAAATATATAAGTAATATTGTTAATGCAATATGTTTGTGTTAATATTTGTGTATGCTGAAAAACTTGTAGAGGTTCTGACTGAGGGCTTTTGTAATTTGTACTGGAGTAGAAAAGACGGGGGCATTCCCGATGTAACGGATACTGACTGTGTGGGAGCGAAAAGGTGGGAAAACGCGGGAAGTTGTTGGATGGCACAGTGGCTAGTGTGTGGCAAGGGATTACGGTTTGAGACGTGACAGCGTGCAGTTGCAGTGGTGGTAGGCACAGTGGAATGTACTGAGGTGCCTTTGTTTCTTGGTGGCTATGTTCTGGAGGCCTTTACCTACAAGAAGATCGTAATATGGCCTCAGATGAAATATTGTTGCTGTTGTAAGTACTAGCATCAATTGGTGGCTTAATATTCCGACGCTAAGAAGATTGGTTTTTTTGCCCACAAACTTCAAGAGCCAGTAAAGCAACATATTGCACCACATGGAGCCACACTGCAGCGCCAAACTTCCACAGTCAAGTAGGAAAGTTTTTTATTGTGTATAACAGTCCGAACCTCATTTATGTTCAGAATTTTGAATAATTACTTCTTTTAACGAGAAATGACTTTGAACCCATTATTGTCCTATGTCGTTTATACAAGTAGGATCCTATCCTATTCCGAGAGACCCACTGAAATAACTATAAACGATTCTAATAACATTTGCTTTGCTTAAATATATAGTGGAGTTTGCATTGAAAGTGAACAGTATAGTAAATCTTATCTCCACTGAGCAAATGCAGTTTCAGTTAGTTCAATAATGAAGTTTTCTGAAGTGGTAAATTTAAATCTGATTATTAAAAATATAGGTTGAGCAGTGATATAAACTTTGGTGTTACGTAAATTCAGTGCATAGTAAAATGTGCGCAAACGAGACTAACATATCAGATTCAGGGACCACACTTTTGAATACTGTGTCGGTTTCCTAAATTATTGAACTGAAGACAATTAATTACTTAGAGGAAAGTAATTTATTACGCAACAATTTTAAATTCAGTAGTTAATGAAAATATAAGCTTGCTAGTGTTATAAATAATTTTTGAATAGTGCTTTACTAAGAGATTGCTATTTTGAAGTGCTTACACTCTGGTAACACAGAATAACATTTTTTCTTAAAGTGATTCATGAATATTGTGAAGTAGGCCTGAACTGAAAAATGGCTAAGTTAGTGTCTGAAGTTTAATAATTACCTATAGAATAGTAGATTTTTCTATTCAGCACATTGTTGGTTCCAGCAAAGACTTTAATTGAATTTTTCCATTTCCATGTAATGCTTACTTACAAATATAGATTATGGTGAGGCTGTCTGCTACCTTAGAAAGCGATCACACCACGTAAGTGTTGCATTTAACTTAAGTTTGATAATGTTCTCTAAATTTTTAGGAAATATTTTACTTATTCAGTAATTATCAAGTCATTGAGATACTTAGTAATTGTTGTCCCTAAAGGACTGGCGACCGTAAATTGAATTTTTTAATGATAATTTTGTTTGATAATATTGCTCTTTCTGACTCCTGGTAACTTTACCACTGTTTTGTTTTGCAATGCAACCGATGTTCACCGCACTGAATGTTATCACCGATGCCCTTGTTCATTAGGATAACTCACGGTTAAAGAAAAATCCTCTCGGAGGTGCACCTTGTTGTAGGCGTAAGCTTGTAGCAACTAATGAGTTTTTTATCCATATCTCAATATATGTAGCAACTCTGCCACGTTATATTGGATATCAGTACCTGAACTATAGGTAGCTACAAAGCTTATCAACCCACAAAGAGTGTTGCACACATAATGCATTGTTTCATTTTATTAATAACTATGCTGGTCGAAACAATTAGTGGATTAGGTAATATCATAGCATTAAAACGATAAAAACAAATGGTACAGGTAAATTATGAATTGAACTTTAATGGATCATAAGTTGTATGTATGTTTTAAATTTTGTTCCATTTTGAATCCTAATTGTAATGCCCTCAGAGGGATATACACTCTTTCTATGTCAAGCACTAGATCTCCTAGTTGTATAGTATTTTCCTTTCACTTTTCGAGAAAAAAGTCTTATATCATGTCCTTTTATGCCTGTAATTTATATTTGTGTGTATTAATGTGAGGCATAGAGACATTTTATTATACAATTATTTTATTACCTGGTACATTTCCATGTGGTAAACACTACTGTTTTGAGTATAATAAACTACTTATGCCATGAGTGAAACTGGCTATGACGATTTTATTGAAACTTTGCCCTTTGTAGACAATACATTGTTATGAAATAATTGATTTTTCAACTTATAGTATTGTGAGAATATTTATGAATTTATTAACAGGTTTGCATAGTTTTATATGGTTTTGTATCACTTATTACTTGTGTTTGTGTATTGTAAAATGTGAAATATGTAGTTTGGAGTTTTTGTAATATGATCTGAAGTTAAAGGAGGCAATTTTGAAGTAATTATTTTAATGAGTAACTGTATAGGTGAAAGGGTCTATTATCAGTTTTAAAGGGAAGTATAATGAATGGAAGTGCTGATACTCCACTGAGGAAAAAACTTTGAAACTAACAGAATTGTTCAAAAGCATGGAATATTTAATCTTACAGTGATGATTGTCCTGGATAGTGACAATTCATTGTGATCCTTATAATTTGACTAGTGACAGTAATGGTAAAACGGATGTGAAATCTCATTCTATTGCAGACTATTATCATTAGTGGTTACTGGTTGCTAAATTGCATTGTATTTGACATAGTGTTATATAAATTCAATTTTCCTACTAGGTTTATAGAAAAGTGCTATTTTTTGAAAGTTTCAGTTCATACATCAATTTTTAGTCTGTAAATCAAGAATACGTTAAGTGTGATTATATTTGTTAACAAATGAGAATATGTTTTAATTTATGAGCCAAATGAATACTGTATGTAAAGAGTAAGTGTAATCAGAGGGACAAAGCCATATGCTTTCACCAAATTGAAATGAGTAATACAAATAAATGGAATTATGGGTTGTAAGTAGTGCATGTGAGGTTATCTATATTTTTTGTGGCTTATTTGGCATTTTGTTTTCTTTTTGTGTTATATCTACAGTTATGACATGAGCCTTTTGAACACATATATCAACCATAGCTTATATTTTGCTAATCACAACAATTCCTGATGGAAGACATGTATAAAATTCTACAAATGATTTGTATTATTCTCAGTTTATAAGAACCTGCGTACAAATGCACAAACAAGAATGCATTCAACACAGTTGTATCTCTGTAAGCAATAGAAATGGCAGACACTTTATATG
Organism: Locusta migratoria; assembly: GCA_026315105.1. Taxonomy (NCBI): domain Eukaryota; kingdom Metazoa; phylum Arthropoda; class Insecta; order Orthoptera; family Acrididae; genus Locusta; species Locusta migratoria. The sequence continues at coordinate 42,804,586 of CM048747.1, forward strand.
GTATGTTATCGATATTCGTCTATACTCTTACCTCCTAAAAATATTTACTATTCCTCCTGAAACACCCAAATTTTCCAATGGTGCCGAACTGGTGAACAACGGTCAAGATTAGTTGGATAAGATATTTCAGTCAGAGATCTCCGAGGTTCGGTTGCAACAGATTACACTAAGTATACAAGACATTATTGAGTTGGGTCCCCTGTTGAGGCACTCACAGCGTGTAGGAGGGAGCGTTGGGCTTGTAGATTACTTTCTCGCCGATGACCTCGGGCAGCTTGTATGCGTTGGGGGCGGGCGGCTGCGTGGTGCTGCGCTGCTTGTGGCGGTCGTTGAGGCTGTAGATGGGTGGCCGGTTCGTCTTCAGCACCGGCACGTCCTCCACGCGGTACGCCATCGGGCCCGGGCTCCTCGGCAGCGCTGCGCACCACATTCAGAACGCTACTGAAACCACTGCGAGTCTGCCATACAATATCACTAACTGTCGTACACTGTTCTTTACACATTTAACAGTGCATGATTTTTATTTATTTATCTTTTTATTTATTTATTATTATTATTTTTTGTTTTTTTTTAATAGTCTCGGTCGCAATATGCTTTATTTCACATGACACGTTTCGAGAACATCATCATCAGATCTGTGGTATAAAAGAAGAAAATAACATTTTAGGTGTTTAAAGCAGGCAATCACAATATCTACAATGAGTACAAAACATATTTATACGTATATACTTACATTTAAAAAAAAAAACGATGGGAATTACAAACTTCTTAGTACAGATGCTTGATTAAAACTTAAAACACCATCGTGGACGTCTAGTGACAGTGTTGAAGTAGACTTACATGCCCAACTGTGGTGAGAGGGGGGAAACACCATAACAGTTAAAACAGGCCCACTCGCCACCAGATGACGCAGGGTTAACATTAAAAGTTACTCGACTAAAACTACACATACGTCATCTTGGGCACTCTGTGCTGTGTTCAGTCTTAGAAACTGTGAAAATATGGCTACAAAATGTGTTAAGACTTAGATATTTTTATAAGATTAACACATTTTGTAGCCACATTTTCACAGTTTCTAAGACTGAACACAGTACAGAGTGCCCAAGATGATGTATTTGTAGTTTTAGTCGAGTAACTTTTAATGTTAACCCTGCGCCATCTGGTGGCGTATGGGCCTATTTTACCCGTTACGGTGTTTCCCCCTCTCACCACAGTTGGGCATGTAAGTCTAGTTCAACACCGTCACTAGACGTCCACGATGGTGTTTTAAGTTTTAATCAAGCAGCTATACTAAGATGTTTATAATTCCCATCATTTTTTTTAAAAAATTGTAAGTATATATGTATTAATATGTTTTGTACTCATTGTAGATATTGTGATTGCGTGCTTTAAACATCTAAAATGATATTTTCTTCTTTTATACCACAGATCTGATGATGATGTACTCGAAACGCGTCATGTGAAATAAAGCATATTGCGACCGAGATTTTTCAAAAACATTTTTCATGCATGCCAGCGTATTGTCGCTTATCCACATAATGGAAGATTTCATGAAGCAAGTGATAAACATTTAAGAGTATCAGAGAGGTATCTGTGTTGTTTCATAGGTATCATCTTGTTTTTGTGACTAACATGGAATTTACATGTCTGATTACATGGCTCTTACAGGACTAACAACTACATACATGGTTTTTCCGTAAGAAGTAGCAAAAATTTAGAAGGACACAGAGAATGCTCCATTGAAGAAATTAAGGTAGGGAACGCGGGGTTGGAGAAGCCGAATTAAAGAGACATGTAAGTAAACTTGTCTACCGCTCTGTCTCTCATTACCATTGTCTAGTTTATTAACAAACAACAGGCGTAAATTTTTACATGTACTTGCTTTATATCGTGAAAGGAAACAAGGAAGATGAGCCTGATTACTGGCAAGTCAGACTGTGTGGGCCTGTGTCGTCACCAGAACTTGAAATTCTTGTTTTCGTCAGTAGATGACCTTTAATGTGGACTAAATTCATTTGCCGGCTTTCTGTGCTGATGCTAATTTGTATATTATATACAGATATTGTATTTTTATTTTTCAAGATACAAAAATTCTCATTAAAGTATATGTTGCAGATATAGACTCCGACCATAACTTATTGGTAATGAACTGTAGAAAATGTTTAAATGTTTGTAAATCTATCGGACCAAACTGCGTGGTCACCAGTCCGTAGCTTACAAACTACTTAAACTAAGGTAAACTAACCTAAGGACAACACTCACACCCATGCCTTAGGGAGGTCTCGAACCTCCGACGGCGAGCAACTGCGCGATCCGTAGCGAATTGCCTTAGACCGCTCGGCTACTCCACCGCGGCTATGAACTGTAGATTAAAATTTATGAGACTGCAAAAAGGTAGAAAATTAAGAATATGGAATCTAGACAGAAGGATCCAGAGGTAGTTGAGAGTTTCAGAGGGAGCAGTAGTCAAGGATTGCCTGAAACGGTGGAAAGTATTACAGTAGAAGGAGAATGGGTAGCTCTGAGAGATAGAGTAGTTAAGGCAGCAGAGGACTATATAGGCAGAAGGAGAAGGCCTAATAGAAACCCTTGGATAACACAGGAGATACTGAACTTAGTTGATGAAAGGAGAAAATATAAGCCGGCCGCGGTGGCCGAGGGGACTGAGGCGCTCCAGTCACGGTCTGCACGGCCACTACGGTCGGGGGTTCGAATCCCCCCTCGGGCATGGATATTTGTGCCGTCCTTAGTCTTAGATAGTTCGTAAGTATTTTGTAAGCTTAGGGACTGATGACCCTGTAGTTAAGTCCCATAAGTTCTACAAACATTTGAACATTTTGAGAAAATATAAAAATGCATCAAGTGAAGTAGGTAAAAGCGAGTACAGACGTCTGAAAAATGAGGTTGACAAGAAGCGCAGACTGGCCAAGCAGGAGTGATTAGAGGAGAAATGCAAGACCGTACAAGAATGTATGAGGCGCTATGCTCCTATGCGCGAGGCCGTTCACGGACGGGGGTTCAAATCCGCCCTCGGGCATGGATGTTTGTCTTGCTTTAGTATAAGGTAGTTTATAAGTAGTTTGTAAGTTTAAGGACTAATGACCCCGAAGATACGTCCCGTAAGCTCAACAAACATTTGAACATTTTTTTTAAAGAATGTTTAACGAGGGGAAAGTTAGATACCACCTACAGGAAAACAAAAGAGACATTTGGAGACAAGAAATGCAGCTGCATAAATATCAAGAACTCAGATGGAAAACCAGTACTTAGCAGAGAAAGGAAAGCTGAAAAGGTGTAAGGAATATATAGAGTGCCTATACAAAGGAAATAAACATGAAGGTAGTATTCTATAAATGGAAGAAGAAGTAGAGGAAGATGAGATGGAGATACGATACTGCGATAAGAATTTGACAGAGCACTAAAAGAGTTTAGTAGAAACAAATCCCCTGAAGTCGATGATATTTCGTTATGAGAACTAGACATGACGAAATTGTTCCACCTGATACACAAGTTGTATGAGACAGGGAAAATACCCTTAGAATTCAAGAAGAACATAGTAAATACAATTACTAAGAAAGCAAGTGCCGAAAGATGTGAAAAACAAAAACATCAGTTTCATAAGTCATGGCAGCAAAATATTAACACGAATTATTTACAGACGAATGGAAAAACTGGTAGAATGCGACCTTGGGGAAGATCAGTTTGGATTTTGCAGAAATGTAGGAACACGCGAAGCAATATTCACATTACAATTTATCTTGGAAGAAAGGTTAAGGAAAGGGAAATCTTCGTTTTTAACATTTATAGATCTGGAGAAACCTTTTAACAATGTTGATTGTAAAATATTCTTTCAAATTTTGAAGATAGCAGGGGTAAAATTTAAGGAGCGAAGAGTTACATTCAACTTATACAAAAACCAGACAGCATTTGATACAGTCGAAGGACATGAAAGGGTTGCAGTAGTTGGGAAGGGAGTAAGACAGGGTTGTAGCCTTTCCCCAATGTTGTTCAATATGTACCTTGTGCAAGTTGTGGCGGAATGCAAGCAGAACTGTGGAGAAGGAATTGAAGTTCAGCAAGAAGAAATAAAAACGTTGCAATATGCTGATGACATAGTAATTCTGTCAAAGACAGCAGATGATCTGGAACAGCAATTAATGTAATGAAAAGTGTCTTGCAAGGAAGGTGTAAGATGAACATTAACATGAATCAAAGTTAAAGGAAAGTAGTGTCAGAAAATCAGGCGATGCTGAAGGAATTAGATTACGTAATGAGACAATAAAAGTAGATGAGTTTTGGTATTTGGGCTGCAAAATAACTTATGATGGCCGAAGTAAAGAAGATATAAAATGCATAATGGCTATGGGAAGAAAATCGTTTCTGAAGAAGCGAAATTTGTTGACATCCAATATTAACTTAAATGTTAGGAATTCCTTTCTGAATGCATTTGTCTGTAGTGTAGCATTGTATACGAGTGAAACGTGGACTATAAGATCATACAAAAGGTATTTAAAAAATTAAAACCTTAAGCAGTGTAATGCGACATGCCCACTTGTCAAGGTACCCAAATAAAACTTTCAATGCTCTTATTTGCAAGAGATGTCCAAAGACTGTGTTTGTTTCCAATTTGGTAGTGAAGATATCTGCTTTGGAAGCTGCATCAGTGTTTAATGATAGGAATGTAACAAGACTTCACATTCTCAGGACGTTGGGCTTTTTGCACAATTTTGAATTTGAACCTAGAAAAATAGCTTTAGAAGGCTGTGAGTTTCATATCCAACACAGCAGTGTTGCAAAGACGGCTTTGGAGCCATATTGTGGTCCAAGCAGTGTGGTATAGAAGGTTGTGAGTCTTCACTGAAGTCTTTTTTTTTCCTGCATTTCATGCAAACTTTAAAACGGTGTTTTTTTTTTTTTTTTTTTTTTTTTGCAATTTAAGGTATTCACTTTTTAGGAACACATATATCAGAAACTATTGGAATGATTGAGATGAAATTGGCACGCCTATTCTTTTACATGGGAGCAATATTTAAGTGGAACACAATTTCAATCCAGACATTTTAAACAGTTTTATGGTTCATATAATTACGTAGGCTTCCGCGGCCAGAGTCAGATGACATAAAAGTTTTATGGGTGTTGTACCGCGTCAGGATGTCAGAAAGCTATTACTTAAATCATGTCTCGCTATGCAAGATGCAATAGGCAGCGGCTACCCCCACTCACTCCACCTCAGCATCCTATCATAATAAAGTTTCCATTCTTCCCCCAAAAATTCACCAATAACATAGCTTATTTTAAAAAATTATGACGTAATGTCTTATTGAAAGTAAATATAAAGTGTAGTAACAGCCAGCTCACATCAGTATACCCAGATAAGGCCACTGTAACACTGTCCGAAACATCAGTTATTTAAGTAATAGCCTTCTTATATCATGACGCGGTACAACACCCATAAAACTTTTATGTCAATTTTATGGTTGACTTGCTGAACCCCCGCCGCTTCGCATGCGTAGGCTGGTTGGTCTGCACCAGTTGTTTCTTTTTAATCCTGATGAAGAATCCATAGCTTAAGTTTCGTAGTTATAGCTTGAAATTTGAATTAACAGCACCATATTTTTGAAAATGAATCTTTGCAGCTCGTATTTCACCCCCTTATTGGTCGAATTTCCAAAAATACCGAAACACGTGTCTTTTAAATTTGAACCCCGAATCCAAATCCGAAAATTTGTAGTTCTAACATCAAAATTGCCTAAATAGCAACAGATTTTCGAAAAACATCCCCTCTCCAATTTCACCTCCTTGATGGTTGAATTTCCAAAAATACCGAAACACGTATTTTTTAAATCATAACGAACATTACAAATACCAATTTTTGCAGCTATAGCTTCAAAATTGTCTTGACAACAAAGTGTTTTCGAAAAGAATTTTTGATCCCCTCTTTTACCCCCTTAGTTCTTGAATTTCCAAAAATACCGAAACTCGTGTCTTTTTAATCCTGATCAAGAGTCCATATCCTAAATTTCGTAGTTATAGCTTCAAATTTCAGTTAACAACAACATATTTTTGAAAATCAATTTTTTGCGTCCTTTATTTTACCCCCTTATTGGTTGAATTTCAAAAAATGTCGAAACACATGTCTTTTAAATTCAACCCCGAATCCAAATCCGAAAATTTGTAGTTCTAACTTCAAAATTGCCTAAATAGGAAAATATTTTCGAAAAACACCCCCTCTCCAATTTAACCCCGTTGATGGTTGAATTTCCGAAATTCGTATTTTTTAACGTCCAACCAAGTATACAAATATCAATTTTTGCAGCTCAAGCTTCAAAATTGTATTAATAGCAACGTGTTTTCAAGAAGAATTTTTGATCCTCTATTTAACCCTCTTACTTGTTGAATTTCCAAAAATACTAAAAATCATGGACTTTTAATCCTGACCAATATTCCGTATCCGAAGTTTCGTAGTTGTGTCTTAAAATTTGAGTTAACAGCAACATATTTTTGAAAATCAATTTTTTGCGTCACCTATTTTACCCCCTTATTTGTCGAATTTCAAAAAATGCCGAAACACTTGCCTTTTAAATTCGAACCCTGAATTAAAATCCGAAATTTTGTAGTTCTAGCTTCAAAATTGCCTAAATACCTACGTGTTTTAAAAAAACGTTCCATCCCCTATTTCACCCCCTTACGGACGGAATATCGAAAAATCACTTCTTAAATGACGCCTACAGAGTAAGATAAACACCCTCCACAAATTTCAAGTTTCTATCTTCAGTGGTTTGGGCTGGGCGATGATGAGTCAGTCAGTCAGTCAATCAGTCAGTCAGTCAATCGGGACACTTTCTTTTATATACAGAGATAATAGATTCAAAAAATTGCGCATAAAAATGTTGTAATATCACAGAGAATAACAGCATAAATTTCACAAAAAGTTAATGCACTTAATCATACAGTCATTAGTGTGGATTACTTTACTATAAAAGAAAATTACCAAATTTATCTGTAAATAATGAAAAAGTGTACCTTAAAATATTAACGTAACAAAAAATTCAAAATTCTCTCAGAGCATTAAAATCTGAGGTTAAACAAGCATATTGGATCCTTATACAAAAGTGTACAAAATTTAAGTGAGATCGAACAAAAAATGACAGAGATGAATTTATAAAAATATCAATGCAAGACTGCCACCCTCTCCCCTTGAGGGGTAGTGAGAACTGCCTTCACCTGGCCTCTAAGCCAGTAGCTGGAGGTCCCAGAAAGCGTACTCACAGAGCGGGTCTAGCGGCCAGCGCGCGGTGTACTGCGGCGTGCCGTCCTTGCCGAAGCGCGTGTAGTACTTCTGCAGCGTGTAGGCGTTGGGCGCCGGGATCACGCGCCGGTCGGCGAGCGGCGGCTTGGGCCGCATCGTGTAGTTGGGCGCGCGCTGCTTGCGCGGGTCGTGGCCCTCGTAGCCCGTCAGCGGAGGCAGCAGCACCGCCGCCGGCCCGGGGCCTGCACCACAGCCAGTGCTACTCACCAGTTCTCCATGTGCTCGTCTTGCAGGCACGTGCTACTGCAGTGTCACTATGGTACCTCGCTCTAAGTAAACACCATGTCAACCTCGAGTAGACCTGAGACATCAAAATATCGTACTGTATCACACACCAATTACAATAATGTAACCGATATCTGAATAAAATACGTCATAATAATCATTATATAAATATGCTAACACAAAAATTGTGGTACAGATTACTAATTTATTCGTCCAAGAAGGCCAATGAAAGTTACATAATTCGAAAGTTTGTTTGTCGTAGATTTCAGGAATATAAATATTATATGTGCATTTAGTCATTAAAAGTGGTAAAAGGAAGTAGAAATTTTCCTGTCTACAGCTTGGATCAAGTTCTACATTCTCCAACATCAGCTCACTGATTACCTATTCGCCTCGACCAAAGACGCTGTAATGCAGCGCATCTGCAGTATTAAAATAACGTATTAAAATAAGTGAATATCGAAACATGGAGTGCTCCCAACTCACTTTCTTGTGCCGTTCAAATGCTTCATTTTCGCAATGATTAAGAGTGTTTAAAGGAAATGCATGTTTTCATATGAATGCTGATATAAAGGATGATGCGCCGGGAGAGGCATCTAGTGGTGCTCGGGTGGAAATACGAAGTCGAGAATGTCGATATAAATGATGATGTTCCGGGAGAGGCGTATGGCGGTGCACGGGTGGAACTACGAAGTCGACATGTTGTCAGCTCTGGAATTCTGAATATCGCAGTATCGAAATAACCTTATTTCTTGGCGTTGTATAAATATACGAACACCAAAATTGTAGTTCCATTTAAAATATTAGGCTAATGAAAGTTATATAATTCCAAAATGGCATGAAAAGTATATACTTCCGTTTTTATTTGTTGTTACTGTGTCAGGCATTTTCCTTAACAAACCGTTTCATACCTCCCAGTGCCGGTTAAATTTTACCAAATATCCCAGCAGCCTACTGTGATAATGTTGGCAACAGATGCTGAATAGTGAGAATCCTGTGAGACTTCATTTTAGTCAATCGCTTGACAACGCTGATGTTTTCTCATGGAAACTTCGCTTTACGTGGGCAATTATTTTTACTGGGCGAACGGAGGGTACATACAAGAACCTGTCAACCGTAAAGCTGGAACACCATTATTTGTTTACTTCATGATCTGTACGATACACTAATCGAGTCATTCTATGTGGTTCGAACAGATGGGCAAAGATTTTCCATCGCGTTGTTGATGTTGCCAACATAATCACGCGAGGCCGCCGACATGATATGTAAAATTTTACCCCCAGTAACCATTGTAAACACAATTGGTCGATTTTCGACCACAGGCGATACTAGTAATAATAATATGGTTTTCTGTTCCGCAGGACCTAATTGAGGAGTAAGACTACATGATTATGGAACAAGTCAATACACGAAGTTTAACACAAGAATGGTAATAGAAAATTTTTAAGTAGTCCTATGCACAAAACACTCTTAAGACTAAGTGAAAAGAATTAAACAGAAAAAAATGAATTAGCTTAATTGCTTGATTTTTCTAGGAGTTCCTCGAGAGAATAAAAGGAGTGAACCATGAGGTAACTCTCCAATTTATATTTGAAAGCGTGTGGATTAGTGTTAAGATTCTTTAGTTCTTGTGGCAGATTATTGAAAATAGATGCTGCAAAATACTGCACACCTTTCTATGCAAGTGTCAAGGTGGTGTGATGCAAATGTAGATTCGACTTCTGTCTAGTATTCACCGAGTGAAAGCTACTAAGCTGAAATTATTAACAACAAACGACATTAAAGAAAAAAACGTATTGTGACGCGTGTCAAAATTCACAAACTACTGAAAAGGGGTCGCCATGAAGTTCGTGAACTTACACCACATATTGCTCGAACCGCCCGTTTCTGAGCCGAAAATGTCCTTGTTTCAGTCGAGTTGCCCCATAAAATAACGCCATACGTCATAAGTGAGTGAAAGTAAGCGTAATAGACTACTTTTCGTGTTGACAAATCACTTATTTCAGATATTGTTCTAATGGTAAATAAAGCAGAATTTAGTTATGAAACAAGCTCCTGAACATGGGCTCTCCACGACAGCTTACTGTCTATCTGAACACCTGAAATTTAAACTGTTCGGTCTCACTTATAATATGCCAATTATGTGTAATCAAAATGTCAGCTTTCGTCAAATAATGTGTTAGAAATTGTAAAAACTGAGTTTTACTGTGATTTAACATCAACTTGTTATCTACAAGCCATGAGCTTATCTCTTGAACTGCATTATTTGATACTGTGTCAGTATTACGAACAACATCATTCACTACCAAGCTGGTATCATCAGCAAACAAAAATATTTAACAATCACTTGTTATACTCCAAAGCATATCATTTATATAAATAAGAAACAGCAATGGTCCCAAAACAGAACCCTTCAATGTTGTACATCCTGTATGTGGTATGCAACGTGTATAATTGAGAAGTAGCTAGGTATTACGCTACTATGATAAGATATGCATATCACATTTCCGAGATAACCTTTTTAAATGTCGCTCCAAATGAGCTATAAGAATTGTATATTAGAGGAGTCCGGGAAACGCGGAACAGTGCACGTGTGCTCACGCTGGCTCACAGAGGAGTACGACTACGACTACAAGCGAGGCTCGACTCCATTCCCCTCCCCTTCCCTTCCACAACACTTCCATTAGTCGCCCGGCGAACTTGCATCGCCTTTTACCTACTCCGGGGGGCCAAGCGCAAATTGTTTCGAAGCGTAAATTCTGGTTTCAGTCGGTGCAGTTACCATACCAACCGGAAGGTATATATTTAAAATGATCACTTCAGACGTCGTTATGCGTTTCACTGCTTATTACTGCCTAATTATAATTTTTACAAGCAAAAAGAGGTTCAAAATTGTAAAAATTTCACGTTTTTTTCACAAACGCCTAGAGATATCAAAAAATGCTCGAAATTTTCGCCAAAGGCTCTACCTTTACTATTTTCATAGGAAAAAAAGTGGTTCGAAATTTTTATCTTTGATAGTTTTTGAGTTAGTCCTATTTTGTTCAATTTTTAACGCTTAATTCCGCAGGGTTAATATAAAATTCCGCAGATTTTCAATGCGCCATCAATTTTATCATGGTAAGGACTTCCCAAACCCAACTTTTCAAAAAGTTTTGCTGCATCGGGTTCGTGAAGTTCCCTTGTTAGTACTGGGCTAACATATGGAGAACAGTACTTACGAATTCTGCTAGATATCCCATCATATCCAAAAGAGTCCTTAGTCTTTAGTGATTTAATAATTGTCTCTTATCTCCCCTGCGGAAGTATCATGAAGGACCATTTCAGGTAACAGCCTCGGAAAGGCATTTTTTTAAAATGTTATATGATTACCTGTAGAAACTAGGGTTCTGTTTAGTTCACCTACTGTATTCAGAGTGTGATTACTGAATATAGCACATATATCTAACTTGTCAGTAACTGAAACATTTCTACTACGCTCTGACGTTATACCCGCTGATCGTTCTTCGAGTTCTGAACTTCACGTACCATAAGTATCAAAAAATTCTAAAATCCGATACCCATGTGGTCTCCTTGTGAGAAGTGTGATCAGTAGTGCATTTGTTCTTGTAATCTGTAATTTACGAGGTAACCACAGATTATTTATTATCAACAATACATACGTAAGTATTAATATATTATCCCGTTATCGGATTTTCCGACATGTTGACGTCATGAATCAACGCCAAAGACTTTTATCCCGTCTTCAGTTGAATGTGCCGAGCCGCGGCGGAGTGGCCGAGCGCATTGAGGCGCTATGCTCCGATACGCGAGGCCGCTCCCCGTCGGGGGTTCGAATCCTCCTTTGGATATAGATGTTTGTGCTAGCTTTGGTATAAGTTAGTTTCTAATGTTAGGGACAATGACTCCACAGTTAAGTGCCATAAACTTAACGAACATTTGATGTCAAATGAGCCGAAACAAGCAAAGTTATCGTCTGTGCTACTATTGGTCCGCTACGGCCGCTGCCAATACAACACTCGACACCACGACGCGACACGGATTTTAAAATTTTACCATAACCGGATCATTTTAAAAGAAAACAATCCACTAATGTCATTGGCTAATGTATGCTATCATCTCACTGGCTACCGCCACATGGAACGGCTGTTGCCAACATCGCCACACTACACCATGACACGGTAAGTAAACTTTAGGCGCTTCATGTTTTTGGTCTACTGAAGCACAGGATACAACGCGTTAGCTTTGGCGATGATGTCATAGCTTAGTCACAGTCAAGTTTATAGAATTTACTTTCCATTGAGAACCAGTCACTACATGGGTGTAACAGTTTACTTTGGGTAATGTAAACTGATCGCATTTATTCAGTAATAACTTCCATTTCTGTGATGTCACAGACGGGTTGTAGTTCGCGCATCAGTAATCTGCATGTTTCTAGTCTCCGATACCACCCGTCGACTTTGACCAAGGACGTCACTTATTACGTCATTATTTTCACAGATAATACTTACATGAGTATATACGTACATGCCCGTATTTCGTGAATTTTTTATAATAAAAGGCCCCTTTTTAATATATGATTTCTTACAGGTTTTAAGTATGTAATATAATGATTATTAAACGCATGGGAATGTATTGTATATATTTTGTCATTTGTTATTTGAGCAAAAAATTGTTTTATGGCTATGTTACGTGTAATTTTTTTTTTTTTTCAAATATATATATAATGGTACTGAAATTTAATTTTCTTAATTGGTACAATATCGATTTATACCTTTTTTTCCATTATTCCTTGTATAATAATTTCATTTTCGTTAAGCGGCCCCTACACGGTCAATAATATTGACAATATTTTCCGGCTGCGCAATAATATTGACGGTCTAGGGGTGCGATTGAGAAGAAGCGAAATAATATTGAGTACATCAAAACGTTTGAAATATATTGCGCTGCCTGTAAATATTGTGCCGTTTGTGGGCAGTATTGACAATGTCTTTGACAGATTATCGCGCTATGTTGTTACTGGTTGTTATGTTTGCTGTTTCATGAGTGAATCTTTGACACTCCTTATACCGGTTTTTCAACCATCTTCTTTGTTTCGGCTTGCAACAAAGTAAAGCAATATTAAAAGCAGCAGCGTCTTCATCGTCCAACATTTCACACCACAATATTATTGAGCAGTCTAGGAGAGAACGACAATAATATTGCACGATATTATTGTCAATATTATTGCCCGTGTAGACGCCGCTTTAGTAAATTGATCTATATTTTTAAATTCCAATTGCGGTATGTATTCGTTTGTATACTGTGAGTTTAATTTTTTGCAAACAATACATCTATTTAGACATCATTGTTATTATCATAAAATGCGAATCTGCTCTCGTAAAATGACGATTTCCTAAAAAAACATTCATTTGTGCGCGATTGGCAAATGGGGAAGTCACATGATTGCCAACATAAACAACTTTCGTTGCCACGTCTTTAAGTAAAATTTAACTGATCTGGGCATCATTGTAAGCGGCATATATAAGTGAAACAAAAGTGCTAGGATTTGGTATTGGTGACTAGACCTAATTTTGTAGGTCATGTGCAGATATCGACACCTACTAAATACGTACATACGGCTACTTAAGTTCCCGATACCAGCTATCCGACTTTTTATATATCTACCAATACAGGTCATGTCTAGATACCGATATTTACGATCTATATTTGAAATAAAAATAGTAACAGCTGGTATCGCAAGATAATTTACTTATATAGTCGAAGCTTAGATAGTGTTATCTAATAAATACTGGTGAATTAGAAAATATGAAGGGCTGCTATTGGTACCAGGACTTGACCTATATAGCTCAATTCCAGATATTGATACTTGATAAGTATTGGCGAACCACAAAATATGAAAGGCTGGTATCGGTAACTAGAATTGACCTATATAGCTCAAGTCTAGATAGCGATACCATCCCCTCATATTTTTCTTTCACAAAGAGGTATTGCGTATAGGTAGATATATGACAAAATATGAAGCTCTGGTATCGCTATCTAGAGTCCAGATAGCGATACCAGATCTTCATATTTTATGGTTCACCAGTCTTTATTAGGTATCGGAAACTGGACTTGACCTATATAGGTCGAGTCTAGATAGCGATACCAAGTAACGTAATTTTATATGGCCGGCCGCGGTGGCCGAGGTGACTGAGGCGCTCCAGTCACGGTCAGCACGGCCACTACGGTCGGGGGTTCGAATCCCCCCTCGGGCATGGATATTTGTGCCGTCCTAGTTCGTAAGTAGTTTGTAAGTTTAGGGACTGATGACCCCGTAGTTAAGTCCCATAAGCTTAACAAACATTTGATTTGAATTTTATATGAAATGTATTTTAGCGCTTTATTTTGTTCCAATTTAACATGTTCCCGCCCAAAACCCCCAATTTTCCGCAGTAGTCCCGTCAAGGTTTATGAATATTAATTACAACGTATCGTAATTATGGGACTTTATACTTTGAACATTTTTATATGTTTCAATTTAGTATTTTTCCGGCAAAGTCTCCAATTTTCTAGCGGTAGTCTAAATATGTTACTTAGATACTTTTTATACCGCTCAGATAGTTATAGTTATTCTCTTGTCACATTTCTATAATATCGCTGCATATTTTGTTATCTAATATTCGTTGTTCTTTAAAGTTTATAATGTTACGTAAATTCTCTTTTATTTAATTCGAGTCGTATACACATTTGCATACTCCAACAAAAAAGGTTATTAACACATTCAATTGTTGGTAACTTCTAAGAAAGATTGCAATCGAAATGCAGACGATTCAATATATATCAAACGTGCGATATGTATATCGAACTTGTGATTATATTGATTACTATGACTACTTGCTATTTGCGGAAAGTAAAACAAATATGGGTAATGTACTTACATTAACCCTGACCGACGAAATCCTCTTCAACGACTCCATTTGTCGTATACGCAAGTGGCTGTAATCCTTTTCTCCTGTAACCAGGATAGACTTTACCGATAACCAGGAGCGTCAGTGATGCTCCGTAATTTTAATTTATGGAAATACAGGTATTAAAATAAATGCAATTGTTCTCTGTCTCCTGGACGGCTCTCTTTTTTAATGGTACACTCCAGAGATTTCCACAGACGTTCAATATTTTGTGTATGAATTTCAGGATCTTGAGATGAAATGAATTCAATTGAATGATTAACAAAAGAATGGTCAAATCCTTCGTTCTTCAGCGTCATATACGACTGGAATCCATCCGTTATTATTTTAGTCCCTGGCAGTGTAAAATGCTTTATCAGGCTCACTAAACACTCTTTTCCTCTGGAATACTCCGAAACTCTTCCGACTTTCTCTCTCTAACCCCCCAAATACCCAAATATGTTTAGTTCGTTTTTGAGTGGTCGTCCTTTTTGACATTTTCTTCTTGATATATGGGATTCGTCCACTTCCACTGTTTCCCCTGGACCCCCTATGGGAACACTTTCTTTAGTCACGATTACATATCACGGCAGGAAGCAAAATAGTCACATATGGTGTTTAAAATAAGTCGGTTTCTGCGGCTGTCTTTTGCAGGGTATAGTTTCTTATCCGACTGAAGTGCAGTTTATGAGTCCGCGAGTGGCGTTTCATGTTTGGACGTTGGCAACGGCGCCGGAGCCAATCAGCAGTCGAGTTCGCGCGGCCATTAAAAAATAGCTTTCTCTTTATGGTTTGTAAACAAATCGGCACTGCACTTTTACCTCTTATCCAACAAGCAAATAAGATTATGTTTTTGTCTACTGAAAATTTTGACGACTCGAACCAGGTGTTTTTCCTCAAAGTAGTTCTCTTTCGGCATTTATTACAAAACATTTGAAATGGGATTTCGGTATCAGATGATTTTACACCTACTCTCACACACTCTACACCATGGCAATGTACACAAATTTCTCTTTCTGTCGTCGGGTAGTAAACCACATTTTATACAAATCTTAACACTCTTTTCAACACTTGATAAACATGGAATTAAAGTTTTCCACGTTAAAAGCTCATTTCAGGAAGAAGAAACGCTGTCACTCATCACAAATGTATATAGAAATATACACGCGCTATCACGAACGAAAATTGACACACTGAGTCGCGGTTTCCTAGGTGAACACATCGAAACACGCGCTCTCGTAATGAGTAGTAATATCGCACGTTCGATATATATCAAATCATGTCCGTCTATTTCGATTGCAAGCTTTCTTGGAAATTACCCGGAGTACTAACATCGTAAATTCATCTTCTCTAAATATGAAAGACTCCATCAAAATGATGTAATAATTTAAAAGAAAGAATTTTTTCAATTAATATTGCCATTAACCCGGGAAATTCCTAGAAAACCTCTAAAGTAGTAAAACATGACTGTTTGGCGCACAAGCCAAAAGTTAATTTTAGTAAATTGTATTATAAAAGGTTATCACACATTTGTTTTTCTAAAATTGTTCAAATACTTCATTGTAGTATGTAAGTAAGATAACCAACTACACGTTCACGGGCTCTCTTACATAATGTAATCCAACAGATTTGTAAAAGCTAGTGTAAATGAAAAACAAACTTACCTCGGTTTCTACTAGCAGACTGAAATGCCTTATCTTCCGGCATGATTGTCCTTAAATTTTTCACACCAAAAAAAGTGATATAATACAAAAATTTTAATTGAGGTTGCCGAAAGGGTGGGATGTGGTTGTAACCAGGGAAACTTCTAACAAAACATGCTAGTTACCAACGACAATACAACTGCTTAAAAAAAAAGATGTTATTGTTTTATCTAATACGAAATAATTTATAGAAAGTGAGAGTCGATCGACTGATTTGAAAGATTAAACTTACGTTGAATTACCGTGTAAGAGTAACTGCGTTACGAATTAGGCAGATAAATTGGAACTGTTAAAATAAAAAAACGTGGTTGAATGTGATACCATGTACATACTTTGGATTGTAAATTCCTTGATATGGAGATAATAATGCAACTTATTAACCTTGAATGCAACGCATACATCTTCGTAATGACATAATTTGCTCTGTTGAAATGCACGAATAAAAGCGTATAAAGCGACGCCAGATTATTACACAAAAATGATTTATAGCGCAACTGCATGAAAATATTACGTATGCCTATGTCATTTCTAATTTTACCTCTACATCTTTGCACATATCTGCTGCTCCGTTAATTCAACGTCCGACTCGAATTTTATGGTAGTGCTGTATGAATTTGTTGTGCTTTCATTCCCGCGTGAGAATGACTCACAAGGAAAGTACTTGGGCTAGAACAAACACATATACAACAAAATCGTAGGAGAGATAATGTAAAGATCCCTTATTGCACTACTGACACTCCCCCATCTGCAAAACTCTGCAGTCGTCAGTTAGAGGCCTCTGCGTGTGCCTTGCCACATTACACTTTGACCTGTCGGTTCGCCAGTAGGGACGGTGCAGTGTGCCTCCGAAGTTGCGTTTTGTGACGTTTTTTGTGCGGTGAAGCGTCAGATGGAGCAACGATTGATAATCAATCCTGGTAAAGTATTGCAAAAAATCAAATGTTTGTAAATCTATCGGACCAAACTGCGTGGTCATCAGTCCGTAGCTTACAAACTACTTAAACCTTGGTAAACTAACCTAAGGACAAACACACACAGCCATGCCCCAGGGAGGACTCGAACGTCCACGGCGAGAAACCGCGCGCTCCGCAGCGAGACGCTTTAGACCGCTCGGCTACTCCACCGCGGCTGAAGTAATGCGATTGGTTGAGATGAAGTTACGAAGAATCACTCTTCGAGAAGATGGTATTAGTGTAGAAGATGAATCATTCGCATGCTTTCTCGTATATGCTATGGTACAGAAATATGAGCATAAGTTAGATACTGTTGTAACACTAACACATAATGATGATGATAGGGATGATAATGACGAAGTCATTGCTAGCGGGAAGAGGTAATGGAAGCAGTGGCAGTGAATACCAACAGTCTTCCAAGAAGAATGTTAATGTTGCAACTATCATCACGGCTTTTGATGACAATACGCTAGAGAAATGTACGACGATTATTACATAAGTTATACTTAAGATATCTGCATTACGTATTGCGTCTACAATTACATCTTCAGTGCTATATAGAGCACGATTGCAAAGTTTTGCATAAAAACGACACCCACGAGCACATTGAAGTGTACGTAGAGATACTGTAAGCAAACGTTCATACATATATGTTTGTTCGAGCCCAAGTACTTTCCTTGTCAGATGCATCAGTTTATTAACGGACGAAGCCGATTAAATAATTTTGGGACCCCCCGCGAAATCTGACTCTGCTCCCTGCCTCACTTTTTTTACACTACTGTTTTGTTTACTTTTTATGATTTTCGAGATATCGGTATCCATACAAATTATAACCGTCTGAGAAATGTTCCAGCAGGAGCACAAAAAAAGCAAACACGTTCCCGTTAATAGACTGACAGAAAGGTTGGGAACCAGGTTCCTATGGCGGCTGATGTTTTACATGACTGGGGGTCACTTCTTTCATTGCCAGAGCTATATAGTGGCGCCCCCCCCCCCATCT
Organism: Locusta migratoria; assembly: GCA_026315105.1. NCBI lineage: Eukaryota > Metazoa > Arthropoda > Insecta > Orthoptera > Acrididae > Locusta > Locusta migratoria. The sequence goes on from CM048747.1 coordinate 42,822,705, forward strand.
CCTCCTCATGGCTAGGCACGTATATGTTTCGGCGTCTCCCCGCTTGGCGTCCAATGAGACACTTTGGCGCACCTCATAGAGTAGAAATATCTCTGGAGTGAGCATAGCGTTCTTCGCGTGTTGTCAACATTACCCCGCGTCCACACATTGGTACCAAGGCTGGCGCCAACATTGCCCAATATTTTTGAGACAGCGTCCACACATTGGAGCCAATATTCAGTTGAATTCGTCGAGAGCCAACGAAAACATATCTGACTCACAAATCGCGGCCAATCCATTAACGCTTTTGAGTGTGAATAATTACATTTTGTCATTGTAAATCAAAGTGGGAAACATACGTAAAAGATGATGGGGTGTTGTATCACTTCCAACCGAACATTAATTATTGTACGAAATCATTAATTTTTTAACATATGCTACAAGTAAACGATACAGATTATAAAAACTTAGACCAGCTACTTTAAATGATTGAAAATAAAATAAAAAAGAAAGAGATGTTTTGGAGGGATGCTATTCTTTTGGTATTACGCTTCGATTTCTTGCTAAAGGAGACAATTTTAGTAGCCTACACTTCTCTTTTTAAATAACCATGCAATTGATATCACTAGTAGTGCTTGAAGTTTGCAAAAAAATATTTAAAACTTGACAGGAAATATTAGTTCTGTACTGTTAATTTTAAAAATTAAATTTAGTAATGGAGTGTGTCTAAAGTCTTTTTTTTTTCACAGTTCGCGCCTACGTTTTTCTGTGTCATTTCGTTTTTTGAGGTTTCTTTCACAAATGAATCACTTTCTGATACACTTCTAATATTTACAAAGAGATTTCGAAACTTTAAAACGGCGACGAAGAACGAACGAAGAAAGAAACAGTTTCGAGATGAGCAGACGACAAAGAATGAAACGTTGGCGCCAATGTGTGTACGACGTACCCTTATTGGCCCAACGTCCTTTGATGTTTGGTCGAAATACCGACAAGCAACGGAGCCGTACCAACGTTGGCGCCAACGTTCCACACCGATCCACACATTGGACCAACACTGTTGGCGACGACGTTGGGTCCAATGTTTAGCTGGAATTGTCACGTGATCTAGGGACAACGCTATTCGTTAATTCACACTAAGCATCACGTCACGTCACGTCATGTTAAGGATTTTCGGCAGCAAAGTTTTAACAACGTCGTCGACTGGTGACATCGAAATTTATTTTCGCCGGGCTCTGTATTGTGATAGAAGCTGATTTTGTGACTTTGTTGTTTCTTAATTTTCAGTTTATGACTGTGATTTGTTTCCGTAGTGATATGCGAATGTAGCATTACGAATTCAATTTTTTCCATTGAGTATTGTTCCAGAAGCGATGTCGGAATGTCAGATACCTTAAAATAAAAACTTACTACGGTGAACAAAGTATTCTTTTTTTGCTTTATGTGTTCGACTATTGGTCAATGGTTTCGCTAGAAAATTCATGTCGATAATCGGAAATGACGTTTTTCTTCTCAGCACATTCCCACATACAAATGATCAAGAACATGACCTTTACTATGGTCATTAAATAATTTTATAGTTGTTATTTTATCAAATCTGACACTATACTACAATTTTATCATTAATGGTAGTTATACCTCCACTTCTACTGCTCGGTACAGGCCTAAGAAAGTTGACGTGACGTAATGTACAACTTGAGGTGACGGCCATTGTCAATTAGCCTTTTGCTATCCACAAAGTTTAAAGGTTATATAATTTGTATCATTGACCATGTCCGTATTTTTCCAGACACTTTTGAAGGTGCAGATTTACTCTCAAGTCATTAAGCGATTCGAAAGGATGAAAAGCCTGTTATCTTGTCAAAGCCATTCAAATGTTCAAATGTTTTTATAGCTTATGGGACTTAACTACGGGGTCATCAGTCCCTAAACTTACAAACTACTTATGAACTAACTAATACTAAGGACGGCACAAATATCCATGCCCGAGGGGGGATTCGAACCCCCGATCGTAGTGGCCCAAAGCCATTCCATATTTTGGTTGTGTTGGACTATATGAGGTTGAAAGGTAATAACTTATTTGAGAATTGCTGAAGACAACGAATCTGAATGTCGAATCAACTTTGTTGCAAGAGATTAATGTATAGCATAGCCTACGTTCTCGACAAAGTCGGACACACTGTATCAAATGTGTAACATTAGTCCATTCATAAAATTGTTTTTTTTTTTTTTTTTTTTTTTTTTTTTTTTTTTTTTTTTTTTTTTTTTTTTCAGTACTGTCATTCACAGGTAAATTAGAATTCTGTGATTCCTTTGTAGCACTTTTTACATTTGCATATTAGAAGCTTTAAGATACATACTCAAGCCTTATAAGCAAAGATAGAAAACTATACAATATGGAATAGCTTTCACAAGATAACATACTTTTCTTCCTTTCAAATCACTTAATGACTTTAGCGATATACTGGTCAAATTTTCAATTTGCACACTTTACAGGCAAGAACTTATCACTTTAGATACACTGACACAGTTTACCTGAACAGAAATTCTGTTAAATTTTACTTATGGCCTCGGCCACTTAGTGTGGTAATGTTGGCAAGAAATGTTAACTTTACGAGCATAATAAATTTGCTGACCAAACATCAGTACATACAAGAATCTGTTGATCATAGAGCAGGAACATCATTATTTATTTCACGGCCAACACGAGAAATCCCTCTTATTCTTTATGATTGAGTTTACAAATTCCATTAAATGGTTGTTGCCAATATCAGCACACTATGCCGCCGAGTTTTTAAGTAAAATTTTATCCAGAATTAACAGCATTTATATTCGCCAGTTGCTACGCATGAGTGTGAATCGCCTTGAATTTGCATATCTGGTGTTCATCGTAGAATTCGCAGAAATCGTCATTGGTAAAGTTTTGAAAGGATAAGTTGTAAATTTCGAAACTTCTGTTTTAAACCGTGACAAGTCACTACTAAATGTCACAGCTACCGAAAAGTAGCATTCACAGAAATCACTGTTATCGGACATTCACTGTTTAGGTCATCCCCATTTCAGATAAATTACGTGACCACAACGGCAATAGATGTTGACAACACAAGTTCTGTTCTGCTCATCTGAATGCTCACTCTATGGTAGTGATGGGCAAACCGAGTACTGAGAATGCAAAGTTCTCGATTCCAAAGACTTCTCGTTGTTCTCGAGAACCTGAGTCGGTTCTCGGTTTTCAGTATTCGTTTTTTAGTGTTACGAAATTGTCGATAAAAGCATTTATTTTTCTACCGTTGACATATTTAGAAGTAATGTAACATTTAGTTATGTTTTGTAGCATAAGCCACACAGGTGCCCGTGATCGTGTGGTGTAGAGGGTTAAATCATTATGATGCTATCCTGTAGGGTAAGGGTTCGAATCCTGACCGTGCAAATAAGATTTTAATTTGTAAATTATCGGAACTACTTTAAAATATTTTTTAAACATGATCAATCATTAGTTTAATTGAAATGATTGGTTTAACGTAACTTTTTTAATTTTAATTCTTCGCTACATTATTTCAATCAGCATAGTAACTTTTCATTTCCGCTCGTTTATGCTTCTTATCGTTCTTTATTTATCTGGAATATTCGTCTATGAGATTTTAAATATTTTTATGCAGTAACTTCAAAATTATGCCGTTTTATCATTTTATATTTGTGTTTGTTGCAATCATTATTTACATTCCTCATTTCACTTTAATTATATTTATAACACTGTACCCGATCTTCGTTATTATACTCATAATGAAAAAAGAATTAAAGTTTAACATGTTTGCATGACGATTACCAAACAAAAGTTCAGTTCTCGCTTCTCAGTTCTTGCTTCAGATCTCGCTACTTTGTTCTAGCTTCTAAGGTCTCCGTTTTCGGGTCTTGCTTCAGCTCTCGCTTCTCAGTACTCGCTTCTTAGTTCTCCCTGCTAAGGTCTCGGTTTTCGGGTCTCGCTTCAGCTCTAGCTTCTCAGTATTCGCGTCTCAGTTCTCGCTTTTAAGGTCTCGGTTTTCGGGTCTCGCTTTTCAGTTCTCGCTTCATGGTTCTCGTTTATGGGTTCTCGGTTAAGGTATTTGTTTCTGTTGAGCAAAGTGAAACGAAAATTTTCGGTTTTGTTTTTATTTGTTTCAGACTTGCGGCTGCTATCTTTTATTATATCCAGGCATTGTCACTAATATCCTCATTTGTCAAACAAATGGAAAGGTATAATTTGAGTATCTATTAAGTCACCCAAATGTTTCTTATCTCTGTATGTGTAAACGCGAATGATTACTCATTGAGGCGCTTCAGTCACGGTCTGCACGGCCACTACGGTCGGAGGTTCGAATCCCCCCTCGGGCATGGATATTTGTGCCGTCCTAGTTCGTAAGTAGTTCATAAGTAGTTTGTAAGTTTAGGGACTGATGACTCCGTAGTTAAGTCCCATAAGCTCTACAAACATTTGAACATTTTTGAATTATCACGGTTCCACAGCCCTACATTTACTTCTTGCCGATGACAAAGACTGAGCTATATGTTAAATGACCGCTTTTTCTCATCTGTTACAATAGGCCGCGCGGGAATGGCCGTCCGATCTAATGCGCCTTGCTGCGGAGTGCGTGGCTGATCCCCTTCGAAGGTTCGAGTCTTCCCTCGTGCAAGGGTGTTTGCGTTGTCGTTAGCATCAGTTAGTTTAAGTAGTTTGTAAAAGTAGCGACAGCAGTTTGGATCCATAGCTTTACAGACATTTTTGTTAAAATACGAACGTTAATATATTTCAAGGTCCTACCCGTACCTGTTATATGGAAGTGGCACCAGAAATACAAGTGTGTGGACTACTGTCTGTGGTTGGTGGTGTTGCTGCCGCCTGGTCAGCACCGCCCCCAGCCTGAAGCGCGGCTGTGGCTCTTATTTTAAACTCGTGGCTAACAGAGAACGACTGTTTCTGCGTTTCTACTCTGTTTCCCGATTTACGTTTCGCTGCCTCTGTTTGTTCCACAGAAAGTCCACATCACGAGGCGAAATCGTAGTGTGAGAACTATACTAATGTTGTCGCGATGCCCGCGCCATAAAGTAAGCCACCTCCAACGTCAAACATCCGAGTCGGTATGGATTCACTTACTGCCATGACATGTACGCCCACTCCAGTTTTCCGTGATCCTATTTCCCCGTACTGTATTCTCTTATCGATGTTGGAAAGAAGAATCTACTGCTGCATTGCAGCTCACCCCCAGCCTCCCTCATAATCGATGTTTTCTCCGTGTAAACACTTCACTGCATTTGAGGTGTGATTGTATTGCGCCATGAGACTTTTTTAAATGCCGGAAGAAGTGGAAAAAGTATGCATATATGCTACTACATTTACTGAACTAGTAAACTTAGAATGTTTTATTTACAACCTTACACTGCTGCATAATTTGTAAATTGCTGCCGGCCGCGGTGGCCGAGGAGACTGAGGCGCTTCAGTCACGGTCTGCACGGCCACTACGGTCGGGGGTTCGAATCCCCCCTCGGGCATGGATATTTGTGCCGTCCTAGTTCGTAAGTAGTTCATAATTAGTTTGTAAGTTTAGGGACTGATGACTCCGTAGTTAAGTCCCATAAGCTTTACAAACATTTGAACATTTTTTGATTACTCAGTGACTCACTCACTCACTGAACTACGGAATCACGAAAACTACTTTACGTATGAAGCTGAAATAAGGCAGGTATGTTGTTTATACGTAGACTACATCAGCCGGAAAAGGATCTTGCATTAGGGTCGAATTAAGACACATGGCGGAAGGTACTTTAGCTACAGACATCGACAAAATCTACAGTTTTTTTTTTTTTTTTTTTTTTTTATGGTTGACTATCAGAACAATTTGAAGGTCCCTTCTACGTAAAATTTTGTATGCTGCATGGCGGAGGGTACTTTACCAACGGAGTTTCACAAAATCTATAGTTTCTTTCCGATCTATATGAAATTTTGCACACTATTTACAAACCATGTTTTTAAGTAAAGGTTGAGAACGCTTATTTCAGAATCAGAACTCATCCAGAGCAATAATACTGGCATCTAGTATATTTGCCTAGGCACCTAATTTTTCTTAGTTCTCGGTTTGGTATTCGATTCCTTTTGGTTCTCGAGGACAGAGTTCTCGATTCCTGAAATTTCTCGGTTTTGCCCATCTCTAGTCTATGGTGCACCTCTGCGAGTAGCGCCGGGGAAAGCGCCCCGGTTTGTTCCCTTTCTACATATACTTTTGTTAAAAGAATGCAGAATGTCTTACCTTGGCTGTTTGTGCTCGCTGCAACTCGAGCTAAAGCGTCGACCTACCGAGCTTTTTTATTTCACACTTTTCTTCTAATCTTAAAGCTGAGAAAAACTGTTTCTAAAAGATGCTGATCGTTGTTCATTTTTCTTTGATAAATAAACACCAATAACATATGAATATGCACATGAACACAGTAAGTAATTAATTTCACTGTTAAGTGACTGTAACAGAATGATCTGTTACGCTGAAGAGACAAGCTACCTTCGGTCACGTGACACTGTAAGCAGCAGCACCTCCTAACATCACATCTTTTCAGACAGTTAAATATTTGTTACAACGAAGAGCATAAATGTCGTTTACCCTCAAAATCGCGACACATTTGCAATAACATCCAAAGGTATGTGGAAAGTAACAATACAAAAGTCATTGTTGTTCCCGTATCTGTTAAAAAGAAGATTGAATTAAAGAAATATTTCTTGCAGTCGGTCTCGAACTCACTACCTTCGAGGGCTTACCGCGATGCCGCTAACCACAGGGCCATTCTTGCTAGGTGGACAGTAGTGACTTCTTTATTATTCATTATCGGATCTTCTGAAGGCTTTTACAGTTGATGCGTCTTCAGTTTGTAGTTATAAGATATTTTGGCAAATATGACATGTTTTTGATGAATCTTAAATGCGCCAAAAACAAATATGAAGGACGGATGTTGCCTTCACGGAGGATTTGCGCATGCGCAAGGCGAGGTGCGCAGTAGCTAGTGCGTAACCGCCGGATCTCGAGTAGCCAGGAACTGGCGTCTCTCGGTCTACCAGATGCAACGCCTAATAGAGCTATAGCAAAGAGTATGTATTTGGTACTGAGTAACGAATACTTTGGCTGATATGAAATACTGAATTGTTACACATGAATGTATTTCGTTACTCGCATCTACCGCATCGATACGAACTTGCCCAGGCATACATTTCGTTATTCGCATCAACTGTATCGATATGAACTCTAACGAAAACCATTACGAAGAATGATTTTTTTTTCTGTGATACTATTTATTATAAGATTATTTTATAGATATCCGTGACTAAACTTCAGTGCATATTGTGTAGCTCTACGATTTTAGATGATTATTTCTGTTATTGAACATTTTCGATTATACTTCTTGGCCTGTGTTTGCAGGTTAATCCTCGAAGATCTGACGTCATATTTTTACGCAAATATACGTTTTATTGTATTTTTACCGGTAAAGGTTTCAGTTTAATGGTTAATTACCGGCCGCAGTGGCCGAGTGGTCTGCGGCGCGCCAGTCACAGTCTGCACGGCCGCTAGGGTCGGGGGTTCGAATCCAACTCGTTTACTTTACAGTTAATATGCAGAATCCGGTTTAGTGAACTATTGCAACATATTTTAAGGTATTTGCAGAGGTAAAAACACATTGCGTAGACTTCTCGTATGGTTGATTTTAGGTTACACATAGCTGCGTATGAAATGTAGATAACATATCGAAATTTGATTTAAAGTTTAGAGTAGAATGATATATTATGTGGTTCTTGAGATATCTGTTCGTGGATGATAGCACGCGACAGTAATAGGTTCGAAAACGCTATTTCTGATTGTGTTGTAATGTATCGTGAGGAACAGGAAATGACTAAAATGTTTCGTGTATGTTGTTTAGGTGTTTAACTGGAAAATACGTTTCCCGTTTTTGGAAATGTATATTCGTTATCGCGATACGCAACAAAAATCATAAATTTTGGTATCAAAAGATCCAACTGCGTGCATTGGCAAATTTACACTTCTATTCATGGCAAATCGTCGATATTTTTACGATTCTAATATTATGAATCCGGAAAGCTTTGAAAGTTTTCCGATAATACTATCCATTACCGAGATCTGTAAATTCCAAGTTACCGCACATTTTCATGACAAATATGCAGCGTTTTTAATCCCTTGATATTGTATCAAATTTCACGTCTTTAGGCCACTGGACGTGCAAAATTCGTCATCGTAATGGTCGGATCAACGTGAGCGACTTGAATTATCGTGAAATAGCAACATCACATAAAACTAAATTTTCAGCTGGACTCGAAAATATTTACATGCTTTTAATGGAACGATATTGTTAGTGTTTAACAATGTTTTTTGAAATAGTTAAGCGTGTTTAGCAATCATCTGAATGTGAAGCTCTTTTTAGAACGTAAACTACTACATAGTCAATTTGGTCTGACGTTTGTACAACTGTATCAATGTACGTAAAATACTATCCAAATTTTACTCACCATTTATTTCATGTTATAAAAGCAGTACATTCTGATGTAACGGGAAAAATACGAGAACCAGCTGAAAAATGCTCCTGCCGGAGCACAGAAAGCCGAATATGTTCTCTGACACAAAAGTGTGGAACCAGCTGCCTCAATCCTCATTCCGACTTCCTCACCAAAAATTTTGGCATGCGAACATATTCGCGCATTTTTCGGCTGAATGTGAGTAGGACAGAGACAGTGCATCAGGCAGAGATAGCCATATATGACGGAACAGAAAAAGTGTCAGTTCAGGAGAAAGGCATATGCATGAAAACAGCAGTGGGAAGCGAAACGAGATTTCGGAACTCAGGAACAGTGGCAACAACAAACTAAGACAGATGCAGATAGTAGCAATTGGAGCAAAAGAGGAAACAGTGGGAAACTAAGACGAATGGAGACCACACATAAAGCATGAGGATGCGGCTCTTCAATTTCTATAGCATGAAACAATTTGTCCAATTTTTCCCATCCCCAGTACCCGCGTGCTAAAGTTTTCCGCTCTACAAGTCAAACCCCAAGCAAACTATCACCATGGACATATGTGTAAAGGAGACAATCGCAATTGAAGACATTGAAAGCCGACTCTAAGTGAGAAAGAGAGGATACTGGCACCAGGAAAGGAAGTGAATGGAACACCGTCAGTGGGGCAGAGAGACGAAGTAAGTGGCAGAAACAGACATCGGTGAGGAAACGCGAGGGAAAGGAATGAAGACGTTGAAAGTTTGACACAGACAGAAAACGGCAGTGGGAGAGACAGCAAACAAACGGACAGAGACATATATAGACACTGACAGTGAGACGACATCGCTGACTATGACGGATTAACTGGCCAAAAGTATTTACATAGTTATGCGCTAAAAGTGCGCGAATATGTTCGCATGCCAAAATTTTTGATGAGGAAGTCGGAGTGAGGATTGAAGCAGCTGGTTCCACACTTTTGTGTCAGAGTACATATTCGCCTTTTCTATGCTCCACCAGGAGCATTTTTCAGCTGGTATAGATTATATTGAACAGATGACAACAAGTCATTACGTCTACATAGAGTACACACATATTACACTGTACATCATCAAAGGGGTGACATTTATGCAACATAAAAATTATGTAGATATTTCACACATTTTAAATGAATAAATTTCTCAAAATATAGTTTTCATTCGCTTAAGATGTAAGGGTTACCTTACAGTAAGACAATACATTCACACACACACAAACTCACACACACACATGCCAGAGGAAGGACTCAAATGCCCGACGGAGATCAGCTGCATACTCTGCAGCAAGACGCCTTAGAGTGCTCGACCACTCCCGCGTGACCACACAATCCCGTGTATAAACATGCACTTCGATGTAAAATATTTCTGTTCCATAATAGTACTTGCTACAATAACTAAATAGCCTTTCATTAAGACTCCAAACTATACTGGAAGCAAGAAGGAACATCCTTGAAACTGTAAATAAATATGCGCTCTAAGCGGATTGCGCGTTTGCTCCCGTCGGAGGTTCCATCCTCCCTCGGGCATGTGTGTGTGTGTGTGTGTGTGTGAGTGTGTGTGTGTGTGTGTGTGTGTAGTCCTTAGCATAAGTTAGTTTAAGCAGTTTGTACATCTAGGGACTGATGACCCTGGAATATGGTCCCATTTCTTTACAAACATTTGAATAGTTGTAAATATATACGGTATTCATTCCGTGAGAAGACGCAATAAAGTTGAGTGAATACCAATTTTGTCAACAGCTTCTAACACGGAGTTTATTTATTTAATCGTGTCTGAGCTACATATGTAATTAATTAATAGGCTGCATATACTAGATTACAAATAAAACTAAGTACTAATTATACAATCATTATTGTCCATAGCAGACTCATATCTCTCTCCAATGTTCGGCACAACGTCGTTGGCCAGCCACAGGTCTTGGAAAGAGCATGGCGCCGGCAAGGATAGACAGCTCAGCAGGTGTGTCATTGTTTGTTTTTCTCCACATTGGCAGAGCTCGTCTTCTGCGTATCCCCACTTGAACAGGTTATCCTTTGATCTTCCCATTCGACACTTAAGTCTATTTAGGCTCTTCCAGAATCTCGATTCCAGTTGAGATCCAGCCGGAAGTTTTTCTTTAATGTTCCAACATTGCAAGCTTCATATTCCCAATTCCTGTGTCCACATCAATTCCCTCGTTGTAGATTGACTTTCATTTAGTGGATTTTCAAATTGAATGAAATCTTTCCTCTTGCCACCACTGGCTGATGTCCGAACAGGGGATGTCTTCCATCCTCGCACAGTCTGCTTCTTTCAGCCATCGCCAACGTTTGCCGTCTGATCTGTGGAGGAGCTATTCCAGAACACATATAAAGGAAATCACGGTTTGTAGGCTTCATGCATCCCGTAATTAATCGACATGAATCGTTCAGTGCTGTATCTAGCTTGTGGGCGTGTGTCGATCTTCTCCATATGGGGCATGCACATTCAGCTTGAGCAAAACACAAAGCCAGGGATGATGAACGCAGAATTTCAGGATTTGCTCTCCAGTGTCAGTTGGTAAGTTTGCGGATTATCTACATCTACATAGATACTCTGCAAATCACATTCAAGTGCCTGGAAGAGGGTTTATTAACCACTTTCATAACTTTTCTCTACCGTTCCATTCTCTAATAGTGCGCGGGAAGAAAGAACACCTAAATCGTTCCGTTTTCGATCTGATTTCTCTTATTTTATTGGGATGGTCATGTCTCCCTAAGTAGGTGGGTGCTAGCAAAATATTTTCACATTCAGAACTAAAAGTCGGTGATTGAAACTTCGCAAACAGATCACGCCGCAATGAATAACGTCTTTCTTTTAATGATTTCCACCCCAATTCGTGCAACATTTCCGTGACGCTTTCCCCCCCGTAACGTGATAGAACAAAACGAGCTGCCCTTCTCTGAACATTCTCAATGTCTTCCGTCAATCCCACCTGGTGAGGGTCCCACAAGGGGCAACAGTACTCCAGGAGAGGACGCACAAGTGTAATGTAGCCAGTCTCTTTGGTGGAGCTGGTGCATCTTCGAAGTGTTATGCCGATGAAACGTAACCTTTGGTTCGCCTTCCCCACAACATTTTCTATGTGTTCTCTCCAGTCAAAGTTGTTCGTAATTGTAACTCCTAGGTATTTGGTAGAATCTACGACCTTAAGGTTTGACTGATTTATCGCGTAATTGAAGATCAGCGGATTTCTTTTAGTGGTCATGTGTATTACTTCACACTTTTCTTTATTTAGTGTCAAATGCCAATTTTCGCACCATGTAGAAATTTTGTCTAAATCACTTTGCAGTTGCTTTTGATCCTCTGTTGACTTCACTAACCGATAAATGACAGTATCATCCGCGAACAATCTAAGGGAGCTATTCAGATTGTCTCCTAAATCGTTTATAAACACGAGAAAGAGTAGGGGACTTATAACGCTTCCCTGTGGAACGGCAGATATCACTTCTGTTTTACTCGATGACTTACCGTCAATTACAACGAACTGTGTTCTTTCTGAGAGGAAATCGTGAATCCAACCACACAATTGGGGAGATATTCCATAAGCACGCAAGGAAGGAGGCTGCCAGAAGATTGTTCCGTACATGTACAGTCGGGCGTTCCCTGGGCAACGGTAAATACCGGCAAATCCTTCCACATACTGAGATACGTCTAAACCGACATTGTATTCAGGACGCGAAGTTAAGGATATTACTAAAATTAACTTACGTAGAATACTAACGATACATTTACAGCGCATTTAAGCACAACAGTTCACATACAGATTTGCAGGCAGCAAAAAATGTCTACAGAACCTTATGAACGAAAGCAGCTTCCATTGTAACAAATTTGTCGGAAAACGCAGAATCTCCATTTTGGTGGTCTTGGTGCTCAGTTCCGTTTCGTCCAATACCAACAGCTGACTTCTGACCTACAGCGCGTTTACTCCACCGGAAACATCAGTAAAAGTTTCTGAGTTCTGCAACAACTTGCAGCGCAATTTTCTGTTCTCCACAAATGTGAAGCAGTTACTTACCGGGCAGGAAAGTTTGGTAGTACGGTCCGGTCCACCAGCGTTCTCCTAGAGAAAGACAACTGTGAATTTAGAGAATACTTTCAATTTGTAATTTTCGATTTTTATAAATATGAGTCCTGGAGTGTGATGAACGGGTCTTTTTTATCACACTGTTTGACAGGGCTTATCAATTAGTTTCCATCTGCGTTGAAACAGAAACACTCTCTACGAAGGATATTTCGCAACAATAGTCGACGTGATTTAAACGTACAGTTTTTATAGAGCAAAACAGTAGATATTTTCAGTAGTTTTAAATTCCCGTATCTCAGCAAGTTTTGACGAATAAACAGTTTGATATCGTTCAATCGCAGTACAATACTGGAGCTAAGAGGGCAAAACTTATCGTTCTGTTGAAATTGTTTACCGTTTGAACACCTCATCGCTCATTATTAAAAGAGGTATGTCACTTCCTATAGGTCATTTAATGTTATGAAAAATATTTCTCCATCATTATCCGCATTCAGCAGTTATACTAAAAGACGAAACATTGATAACGAACTGACAGTGTTTGTAAAATGATTTAACGGATAAACAAAATAATACGAGCTATGTTTTGTTGTTAACGTTCTACAATTAGAGGTATGATACTACAGTCTCAACCGTTACTCAGCAACAAAATCGGAGGATTGAGCATATAAAGCATTGACTGAAACTCTCTGATACAGAGATTGTTAATATATGGTAATGTGGGTACAGAGTGCGTAATAACAGAGAAATGAGAAGAGGGTAATGTTTAAAATTATAATAATTTTCGCTGACCTGATATTCTGAACCTCGGAAAGCGTGCCACGTTTTCCTGAAAATTTGATGTCTTATAGAAAATTATGTGTTGCATGGATTGTAAGATTCATAATTCGTGATGGCAGATGAAGAAAAGACGAGGCCCATGGTTTCTGCCGCCCAGAAAGGTACGTCCGTTTCACTTCCTCGTTCCACAGCAAACGTTAGTACTATTATCGAGTCTGCTAGCTGGATTTGTGGTAGTCTCGTTAACGAAGACTGAGTAGTTTAGTTTCTAGCATCGGATGATCTTTAACTTAGTTTGATGGTATTTTTTATTTTGACTTTTTTTTTTTTTTTTTTGCTTAACCTATTTCTAAGTCACCATACCACTTGCAATTAAAGCTTTACAGTGACGAATCATGAGCACGTACTCACTAATTAACTACAACAGAGTCTTGCGTTCTGTGTGGATTATAACTGTATTAGTGTATGTCAAAGGTTTTCCCAATATCCCACTAAATATAGAAGCGAGACCTTAGCTGTATTCTCAACTAGGTCTAATTTGATCGTTCTATTTATGATTCCCATGTACCGATACTAATAAAACATGACTTATTATAATGGTAAAATTTTACTTTCCGCCCCGGCGGCGTAGTGTACTGATGTTGGCAACGATCTTTGAATACTATTTGAAAACTTACTCGCATGTATGACAGGAAATAATTTTATGTGTTAACAGTAAGATAAGTAATTATTGCTGTTCTTTTTCTATGGATCACGTGTTCTTGTATGTAGGCCTACCTTCGTTCGCTCAGTAAACTGACTATCTTCGTAAAGCGAATATTTTGTTGACAACATCAGCGCACTAAACCGCCGGGACAGTTACTAAAATTTAAGTGATTCTAATTCTGGTGATTTGGTAGAACGCTTTAGAACGATATATCGAAGGTGCAACTTGACGAATAGATGGGCCTATATGAAACAATCGAGCGTTGACACATCTTGAACGGCGGACTTCAAAATTTAATAGTTCAAAGGCAATTGTAATTTTTATGTGCAAGAAATATGACTGACGCGAGGTTCATCCAATGCTATCACCTTATAGTGGCGTAAGTTAATTCCCCGATTAAGAACAGTAGAAAGTACTATTGAGTTTTTCTGGGTCTATAATTTATTACCAAAAAAGAGGAAAAATTTGTGTCAATTGGAATGGCCAGTTAAGCGTGCAAAAAATTGTGATTGTGATTTTCCGTTCAAATGTAGGCTGTTAAAGTATCGTTAAAGATCAACAATCAAGAAGAATACTTGATTCGACAATTCGAAATTAACCTCTCAGTAGAGTATTGTTCTAATTTCTTGCTGGATGAGGAATATACATGACAGATAAGATTTCTGAAGCAGGATTATGTATGAAAACAGTTTATGAATAATTCGAGTTTTGTAGAGACGTATGCTGTGTAATAGTGACGTCGGCGCTGGACTGCTTGATACATGCTACATCATGGTCGCACCTTGGTAATTTGGAAGGACCTTTGTATATCGCTTCGGACGGCATGCTATCGATAATGACGGACTATCGATAATTGCGTAGTGTCAGTTTGTATCTAACATGCGCACATCAAAATGTTATAGTAGTTTGTTTATTCGCAAGCGTAGGCGAAATCAGTTGCCTTTATGATATAGGAGAAAATTGTTTAGCCTAGACCACGATAATACCTTTCTGAACCGGAGATTCACGTACAAAAAAAAAAAAAAAAAAAAAAAAATTAAAAAAATCATTTGTTTAACCTAAACCTAACCTTCTTAAGGCTACGCTACACTACAGATCAATTTTTTAAGTGAAAAAGCGTAGACCACGATAATACCTTTATGAACCGAAGATTTCATACAGATCATAAAATAAATAAAACATGCTATACCTGTCCTATGGTTGACAGGTTCTTGTATGTACCCTTGTCCGCTCAGTAAAAGTAATTGCTCTCGTAAAAGGAAGATTTTGAATCACTTGATCACTGTTTCGTACAGATCATAAAATAAATAAAACATGCTATACCTGCTCTATGGTTGTTAGGTTCTTAATTATTTAATTTGTTTATATACGTCGAAATGAATATCTGTTTTCATTTGTCCGCCAACATTTGTTTCTTACGATACAGCGACGTCCGTGTGCTCGATATACGACACTGCGATACTCGCGTCTTCGATATATAACGATAGTAGGCCGTTCGAAGCGATATACAACGGTCCTTCCAAATTACCGAAATCAGTTGCCTTTATGATGTAAGAGAAAATGATCTAGTGTTTTTCGCAAAACTGTGTTGTCTCAATTTAATTTTGAAAAGGAACAGTTCGAGCAGTGTGTCCACTTTCCCCAGTATTACATGGAGGGAGTTGATTCCCATGTTAACGACACTTGTTTAATTAATGCTGTTCCTGCCCTATGACAGTTTCTCGATGTAACGTTGTCAGGAGACTTAATTATCCACGAAAAGCTAACATTTTCTTGTTAGACACGATAATTTACGAACCCAGCAACGGTACATCGAGAATCTGTCAACCATACAGTACCAACAGCATTAATTATTTAATTTATACGTCGAAATGAATATCTGTTTTCATTTGTCCGACAACATTTGTTTCTTACGACACAGCGACGTTCGTGTGTTCGATATACGACACTGCGATATTCGACACTCGATACATATCGATAGTAGGCCGCCTGAATCGATGATATACAACGGTCCTCCCAAATTACCTGCACCTTCGATGTATATCGTTTGCAAGCTGTCTACCAGATAACCTAATTTTTTGTCGTTTCGTGAACTATATGTCACTGTATTTCTCTATATTCTATACTTACAGTCAGTCTTAGGTAGTTTCTCATTTGGAAGTCACGGCTTTTACTTTCTGGTCAGTAGGAATTATAACCACTCCCATGAGCCACAGACATTGCCGAGGTGGGGTGGCTTGCGTGCCTCAACGATACAGATAGCCGTACCGTAGGTGCAACCACAGCGGAGGGGTATCTGTGGAGAGGCCAGACAAACGTGTGGTTCCTGAAGAGGGGCAGCAGCCTTTTCAGTAGTTACAGGGGCAACAGTCTGGATGATTGACTGAGCTGGCCTTGTAACATCAGCTAATGTGGCTTTGCCACACAGCTACTGCGAACGGCTGAAAGCAAGGGGAAACTACAGCCGTTATTTTTCCCGAGGACATGCAGCTCTACTGTATGAACATATGATGATGGCATCGTCTCGGGTAAAATATTCCGGAGGTAAAATAGTCCCCCATTCGGATCTCCGGGCGGGGACTACTCAGGAGGATGTGATCATCAGGAAAGACAATACTGGCATTCTACGGGTCGGAGCGTGGAATGTTAGATCCCTTAATCGAGTAGGAAAATTAGAAAATTTAAAAAGGGAAATGGATAGGTTGAAGTTAGATATAGTGGGGTTTAGTGAAGTTCGGTGGCAGGATGAACAGGATTTCTGGTCAGGTGAGTACAGGATTATAAATACAAAATCAGTTGGGGGTATCACAGGAGTAGGATTGATAATGAATAAGAAAATAGGAATGCGGGTAAACTACTATGACCAGCACAGTGATCGCATTATCATTGTCAAGATAGATACGAAGCCAACACCGACAACAGTAGTACAGGTTTATATGCCAACTAGCTCTGCCGATGATGAGGAAATCGAAGAAATATATGAGGAGCTAAAGGAAATTATTCAGACAATTAAGGGAGAGGAAAACTTAATTGTTATGGGAGACTGGAATTCGGTAGTAGGACAAGGAAGGGAAGGGAAGATAGTGGGTGAATATGGTCTGGGCAAAAGGAATGAAAGAGGAAGCCGCCTGGTAGAATTTTGCACGGAACATAATTTAGTTATAACAAACACCTAGTTTAAGAATCACAAAAGAAGGTTGTATACGTGGAAGATTGTTGTTGTTGTTGTTGTTGTTGTTGGGTATTGAGGGGACTAAACATCTAAGTCATCAGTCCCCTGTTACTAGCTCAGAGTCCACTGCCAAGAACGACAAAAATTAAACAAAGCTCTAAAAAGGATCATGCACATAAGGGACAGGTTGACAATGGACAAACCTCTGATAACTTAAAACGAAGACACACAGAAATGGTAAAAGAATGTCAGGAATAAAACTGGATAGCAGAGTACCTTGGCTGGCTGATCACAAAGAAAAAACAGGATGAGCCAGCCATACTGCATACACGAAGAACCCCTAAGGGCGGAAAAGGTAAAAAACGGGATTGGTGGTGGCCTAAGGTGTCAGGCCACAGCACCTACCGTTAGATCGAGTCATAAAAACCAGCAGCGCGGATAAAACGTAAAACTTTGGTAGCCATAGAGGCGTCGTCTCCTAAAACTAAAGGTAGTGCGTCTGGAAGAGTAAAATAGTGCCGCAGGTCGGCTAAAAGTGGACAGGCCATCAAAAGATGGGCCACTGTCAATACAGTGCCACATCGACACACGGGTGGAGCCTCACGCCGAAGAAGATACCCGTGGGTGAGCCACGTATGTCCAATCCGGAGGCGACAGAGGACAACTGACTCTCGGCGGGTCGGCCGCAGTGAAGATTTCCACAAAGCTGTGGAGAGCTTCACTGCCCGAAGCTTATTCGGTGCAGTCGCCGTAACCCACTCGGTGCTCCAAGCCTCGCGCACCCTCCGGTGCAACACCAGTTTAACATCCTGTTCCGTGACACCAATTGTGAGAGGTGGCCGCATAGTGGCCTGCTTGGCCAATCGATCTACATGCTCATTCCCTGGTATGCCAACATGACCTGGGGTCCACACAAAGACCACAGAACGGCCTGATTGGCATAGGGAGTGAACAGTGTCCTGGATCGACCGCACTATTGGGTGCCGAGAGAAACACTGGTCGATCGCTTGTAAGCCACTCAGGGAGTCAGTACAGATGACGAATGACCCCCTGGGGCAGGCTTTGAGATGTTGTAGAGTTCTGAGAATAGCGACCAGCTCGGCGGAGAAGATGCTACTCTCACAGGGCAGAGAATGCTGTTCTACATGGTTGTGATGTAGAAAGGCATACCCAGCACGGCCATCTACTACGGAACCATCTGTGTAAATGGCGTCTGTGGCACGGAACGGTTCGAGCACTTGCAGAAACTGGTGTCGGAGATGTACGGAGGAAACAGAGGCCTTCGACGCATGGGACAGGTCCAGACGGAGCTGCAAACGAGGAATGGACCAAGGAGGAGTGTGAGAGGAATAGTGGAAAATGGTAGGAAGTGGGTAGGATGTGAGAGACGAAAGAAGGATACGAACACGCACCGAGATCGGGTATCCCGACCTTGGCCGTCGTGGAGGGATAGGTAGTGCAGCGTCTGGAAATAGGAGCCGGCGGTTCGGGTGGAAGGGCGAGGCCTGAACACGAGCAACATAAGACGTTAACAGGTGTTGCCTACGGAACCGCAGCGGGAGGACTCCAGCTTCGACAAGGAGGCTTGTCACAGGGCTAGTGCGAAAAGCCCCTGTCGCTAAACGAACACCACAGTGGAGGATTGGGTCTATTGCCTGCAGCGCTGACGGCGCAGCCGAATCGTAGACTATGCTGCCATAGTCTAGGCGCGACTGAATGAGGGCCTTGTAAAGTTGTAATAGCGTTTGGCGCGAGGCTCCCCAAACAGTGTGGCTGAGACAGCGCAGGATGTTGAGGTGTCGCCAGCACTTTTGTTTTAACTGGCGTAGGTGCGGCACCCAGGTTAGACGGTCATCAAACACCATACCTAAGAATCTGTGCGTCTCTTCGACTTGTAGCAGGTCGCCAGCTAAGTAAAGTTCGGGTTCCGGGTGTACTGCCCGACGTCGACAAAAATGCATCACACGGGTTTTGGATGCAGAAAATTGAAAACCGTGGGCAAACGCCCACGACTGTGCCTTTCGAATTGCGATCTGCAACCGCCGTTCAGCTACGCCAATGCTGGAGGAGCTGTAATACATGCAGAAGTCATCGGCATACAAGGAAGTAGAAACCGATGACCCCGCAGCCTCAGCAAGACCGTTTATGGCGATTAGGAATAAAGGAACACTAAGAACGGAACCTTGTGGGACTCCGTTCTCTTGACAATGAGGTGAGCTGAAACAAGAACCAACACGAACACGAAAAGAACGCAACGCCAGGAAGTTCTTAATGAATGTAGGAAGTGGACCCCGTAAGCCCCAATCGTACAGCGTAGACAGAATATGATAGCGCCAGGTGGTGTCATACGCTTTCCGCAGGTCAAAAAAGACGGCAATCAGGTGTTCACGGCGAGAAAATGCTGTACGAATGGCTGACTCTAGGGACACGAGATTGTCAATAGCGGAGCGGCCTTGACGGAACCCACCCTGTTGATGCGCCAACAGTCCTCGGTCCTCGAGGATCCACATGAGCCTCCGACTCACCAACCGTTCGAGAAGCTTGCATGGAACGTTGGTGAGGCTGATCGGGCGGTAACTATCAGCCACCTGCGGATCTGCCCCAGGCTTAACCACCGGAATGATAATGCTTTCCCGCCACGAGGACGGAAAAACACCCTCAATCCATACGCGATTAAACAGGGCGAGAAGGTGGCGTTTGGCATCCGCTGATAGGTGTCGGAGGAACTGGCTGTGAATGCGATCGGGTCCAGGGGAGGTATCCGGGCATGCAGCAAGGGCACTTTCCAACTCCCACTCAGTAAATGGGACGTTATATGGTTCACGACGTCGTGTTCGAAATGAAATGTGCTGGCTCTCTGCTCGCTCTTTAATGGCACGAAAATCTGCACTATAGGCAGCAGTCCCCGACGTACGTTCAAAATGATCTGCCAGGTGCTCAGCGACGGCGACAGGGTCAGTACACAGCATACCCTGGACTCTGAGGCTTGGAATTCCCGCCGGTGGGCGGTGCCCGAAGAGGCGTCGAACTTGCGACCATACCTTGGAAGGAGAAGCGCGAGAACCAATGGACGCGACATACTTCTCCCACGAGGCTCTCTTACTATCTTGTATCAGTCGCCGGGCCCGTGCCCGGAGGCGCTTGAAGGCTACAAGATGTTCGACAGAAGGGTGACGTCGGTGGCGCTGTAGTGCTCGCCGACGTTCGCGGATGGCCTCAGCAATCTCCGGTGTCCACCAGGGCACCGATGGGCGATGGAGCGAACCGGATGTGATGGGAACAGAGTTTCCGGCTGCAGAAACGATAGCCTCTGTGACCTGCTGAACGGCGGCATCAACATCTGCTGGAAGCGGAGAGGAAATCACAGCAGCTGAAGAATAAGCTGGCCAGTCAGCCCTACGGAGGGCCCAGCGAGACGGACGGGTGGCAGGCGTACACTGTGGGAGCGACAGGAAGATCGGAAAATGGTCGCTCCCACACAGGTCGTCATGGACCCTCCAGGTGAGATGTGGAAGGAGACTAGGGCTGCAGACAGACAGGTCAATGGCAGAAAACGAACCATGTGCTGTGCTAAAGTGGGTAGGAGCACTGGTGTTAAGAAGGCCGAGATTCTGCTCTGACAGGAGAGACTCAACATCCCTACCCCGGGCCGAGGTCTGTATGCCACCCCACAGAGGGTGATGGGCGTTGAAATCCCCCATAAGAAGAAAGGGTGGGGGAAGTTGAGCGACCAAGGCTGCGAGGTCTGTGGGAGAGATGGCCTCATCAGGTGGAAGATAGACAGAGCAGACGGTAAAATCTCGTACTACCCGGAGTCGAACAGCGACTGCCTCTAGAGACGTTTGAAGAGGCACAGCAGCACTGGGGACAGAGGCGTGGACATAAACACAGACGCTGCCAGAAACCCTGTCGTAGACGGTTCGGTTTTTAAAATAGCCCCGATACCCTCTGAGGGCTGGGCTCTTCTCGACGGGAAACCACGTTTCCTGCAAGGCAAGACAGATGGCAGGGAAGCGGCAGAGTAATTGCCGCAGCTCAGCCAGGCGGCGGAAAAAACCGCCGCAATTCCACTGCAAGATGTTGTTTGCAGTCTGCTGAATAGCCATAATGTGAGTCGGGAAATGGTCATTCAGCAGGAGCACCTGCTGCCAACTGCGCAGACTCTGCAGGATCCTGAACCATCGGTTCAGGCGTTCCAAGTATGGCGAGATCCTCAGGTGATGCGAGGATCTCTACCTCGTCTTCAGATGCCGAAGAGGTGACAGAGCGGTCCTTCCGAGGCACTGATGATGCCTCCTTCGCATCCTTTTTCTTCGGCTTCCTTTTGCCCTCTCGCTGGCCCTTTGGTGTCAAGGGCCGGGAGGGCTTCCCAGAAGTGGCAGCAGAGACCGTCGAAGAGCCAGAAGCCCTTCGACCAGAAGGTTTTGGATCCTTCAGCCAAAGGCTGGGATCCCCTGGCGCACCCTGGGACTCTCCAGAAGGGAGCGTCCCGAAGGACCCCTTCCGAGGGAGAGGTGCCGGAGGAAGCTGTTGCTTCTCCGGCTGGGGGTTGGGGACTGGTGTCCCCGATGGTTGTGGGGAGGTTTCCCCCACAACAGGTGCCTTACCAGCAGATGGAATGCTGCCCCCATCTGATGAGGGCGCTGTGGTACTTTTATGGCCTCTAGGGCCTACAGAAGGAGGCGATATCTTGTTGTGAGTCGTACCCGTGATGCGCGGGGACGACGCTACAGCTGCAAAGGAGGTAGTCATGCTTACCGGATGGAGACGCTCGTACTTCTTTCTTGCCTCATTGTATGATAGCCGGTCCAAGGTCTTAATTTCCATTATCTTCCGTTCTTTGTGTAGAACTTTGCAGTCTGGAGAGCACGGTGGATGCAGCTGGTTGCAGTTCACACAGACGGGAGGTGGAGTGCAGGGAGCGTCCGGATGAGATGGACGTCCACATTCCCTGCACACAGGGCTAGAAGTGCACCGGGAGGACATATGCCCGAACTTCCAGCACCTGAAGCACCTCATAGGGGGCGGGACGTACGGTGTAACGTCGCACCGGTAGATCATGACCTTGACCTTCTCAGGCAGTGTATCGCCTTCGAAGGCCAGGATAAATGCACCGGTGGCAACCTTGTTATCTCGTGGTCCCCTATAAACACGTCGAACAAGGTGAACACCTCTGCGCTCCAAGTTAGTACGTAGCTCTTCATCAGACTGTGACAATAGGTCGCGATGGTAAATACGGCTTTGGACCATGTTGAGGGTCTTGTGGGGTGTGACACTGACAGGTATATCACCCAGCTTGTCACAGGCCAATAATGCCCTGGACTGGGCTGGGGATGCCGTCTGTATCAGAACAGCCCCACTTCTCATTTTAGAGAAAGACTCCACCTCACCATGTTTGTCCTCGAGATGTTCAACGAAGAACTGCGGCTTGGTGGACAAGAAAGAGTCTCCATCGGTTCGGGAAATAACAAGATATCGCGGTGAGTAAGGATCCGGACAGCGTAAAGCTTGGCGTTCTTCCCATGGCGTTGCCAGGGAAGGGAACGACTTAGGATCATATACTGTAGCATTAAAGTCTGATCTTCCACGCTTAGAAACGGCGTTTTTGCGACCGCCCACGCTAGTTATTGCTCGTTTCATTTTCGTCCCACGAGCAGCTAGGGAAAAGAGGTCCACCCAGGCAGAGCCCCGCTTGCCTGGGTAAGCCTTGTACAACTGAGGTGCGGCAGGTTCCTCAGAGGTTGCTCGCTAGCGGCTGTTCTACCTCAACAGCCATGCATCTCCTCGGCACGTAGCACACCTTGAGATTGAGGGTTTTTTTATAGAGGTTTGTACCGTCCTCGCGACCCGGGCGATTAAGCCAAGATCCCCGGGCTCTGAAACGTACAACGTTCCACCGTCGCGCCGAACAATGGTCGTTGAGGCACGCACAGAGCTTACGGTGTAGCGGACTGTTGGCGCGACACAGCCCACAGCTCAGGACCCCGGGTTCGCCAAGCCCGTACTCAGCAAATTAATGCTGAGCCCCTGAGGGGATACGTGGAAGAGACCAGGAGACACCGGGAGATACCAGATAGATTTTATAATGGTAAGACATAGATTTCGGAACCAGGTTTTGAAGTGTAGAACATACCCAGGGGCAGACATAGACTCTGACCATAACTTGTTGATTATGAACTGTAGGCTGAAACTGAAGAAACTACAGAAAGGTAGGAAAATAAGGAGATGGGACCTAGATAAATTGAAGGAACCCGAAGTTCTTAAGAATTTCAGAGGGAGCATCAGGCAACAATTGATAGAAACAGGGGAAAATAAAACAGTTGAGGAGGAATGGGTAAAATTGAGAGATGAAATAGTGAAGGCAGCAGAGGACAAAATAGGTAGGAAGGCAAGACCTACAAAGAATCCTTGGATATCACAGGAGATACTAAATTTAATCGATAAAAGGAGAAAGTATGAAAATGCAGTAAATGAAACAGGCAAAATGGAGTACAGACGACTAAGAAATGAGATTGACAGGAAGTGCAAAATGGCTAAGCAGGAATGGCTAGAAGGCAAATGCAAGGATGTAGAAGAATGTATAAATAGGGTAAAAATAGATACAGCCTACCGGAAAATAAAAGAAACATTTGGCGATAAGAAAAACAGCTCTATGAATATCAAGGACACTGATGGAAAACCAGTTCTCAACAAAGAAGGGAAAGCTGAAAGGTGGAAAGAGTATATAGAGGGGCTCTACAAAGGAAATGAACTTCGAGACACTATTGTAGGAAGGGAAGAGGATGTAGATGATGATGAAATAGGAGATACTATACTGAGAGATGAATTTGACAGAGCACTGAAAGATCTAAGTCGAAACAAGGCCCCAGGAGTAGATGATATTCCCTCAGAGCTACTGAAGTCTCTGGGAGAACCAGCCATGACAAAATTGTTTCACATTTTGTGTAAGATGTATGAGGCAGGTGAAGTACCCTCAGACTTTAAGAAAAATGTTATAATTCCCATTCCAAAGAAAGCAGGTGCAGACAGGTGTGAAAACTACAGAACCATCAGTTTAATAAGTCATGGTTGCAAAATATTAACACGGATTATATAAAGAAGGATGGAAAAGCTGGTAGAAGCCGACCTCGGGGAAGATCAGTTTGGGTTCAGGAGAAATGTAGGAACACGGGAGGCAATACTCACTTTACGCCTTATCCTAGAAGATAGATTAAGAAAAGGCAAACCAACGTTTCTAGCTTTTGTAGATTTGGAGAAGGCTTTTGACAATGTTGATTGGAATAAACTCTTTCAAGTTCTGAAGCAAGCAGGAGTAAAATATAGGGAACGTAAGGTTATTTACAACTTGTACAAAAACCAGACAGCGGTTGTCAGAGTTGAAGGGCATGAAAGGGATGCAGTGGTTGGAAAGGGAGTAAGACAGGGTTGTAGCCTTTCCCCAATGTTGTTCAATTTGTACATTGAGCAAGCTATAAAGGAAAGCAAGGAGAAATTTGGAGAAGGAATTAAAGTTCAGGGTGAAGAATTAAAAACATTGCGTTTTGCCGACGACATAGTAATTCTGTGAGATACAGCAAAGGACCTGGAAGAGCAATTGAACGGAATGG
This sequence comes from Locusta migratoria, assembly GCA_026315105.1. NCBI lineage: Eukaryota > Metazoa > Arthropoda > Insecta > Orthoptera > Acrididae > Locusta > Locusta migratoria. The sequence continues at coordinate 42,847,547 of CM048747.1, forward strand.
ACAGTGTGCTGAAAGGTGCATATAAGATGAATATTAAAAAGAGCAAAACTAGGGTAATGGAGTGCAGTGTAAGAATATCAGGTGATGCTGAAGGAATTAGATTAGGTAACGAAACAATAAAGGAGGTAGATGAGTTTTGTTACTTGGGCAGTAAAATAACAAATGATGGTCGCAGAGGATATAAAATGCAGAATGGCAATGGGTAGAAAAGCGTTTTTGAAAAAGAGAAATTTGTTAACATCGAATATTGATTTAAGCCTAAGGTAGTCCTTTCTGAAGGCATTTGTATGGAGTGTTGCCTTGTATGGGAGTGAAACATGGACGATAAGCAGTGTGGACAGAAAGAGGATAGAGGCTTTTGAAATGTGGTGCTACAGAAGAATGCTGAAGATTAGGTGGGTGGATCGCGTAACTAATGAGGAGGTACTGAACCGAATTGGGGAGAAAAGAAATTTCTGGCATACCTTGACTAAAAGAAGGGATAGATTGGTAGGACACATTCTTAGACATCAAGGAATTGTGAATTTAGCGTTGGAGGGAAGTGTGTGGGGTAAAAATCGCAGAGGGAGACCAAGAGACGCGTATAGTAAGCAGATTCAAGTGGATGTGGGTTGTCGTTCTTATGAGGAGATGAAAAGGCTTGCTCAGGATAGAGTAGGGTGGAGAGCTGCATCAAACCAGTCTCTGGACTGAAGACCACAACAACAGGAATTATAAATAGTTAACGTTATTGCTAGCTGAAGGTCAGTTTGTGCAATAATAAAACAGTCAGAGTAAAAAAGTCTTCCTTATGTAATACTAGCTTTTTGCGCCTTTAGGTACTGAGTAATTGTTTATAGTTTATATTGTATCGCTTGTGGCGGAGGGTGAATTTTTGTCACCAGTTCTCTCACGTTAGCGAAATGTTGCAAAAAATCACTAAACAAACGACAGCCGAATACCCTGAGACGAAAGTCAACAGATAATGCGTTAACAAGTGCCTATACAAGACTAATTAATATTTATACAACATAGTATGCCGCGGAGAAATATTCTAAAATCTAGGCAGATGAAGAGGCGCAGCACCGTGAGGAGGAAAGCAAAAGAGCAGTCATGCAGCTGATAACCTCCCTCCCCTCCTACCCTCAATAACGGTAATTGGAGAGTTTAAATTTTTACATACAGGGTCACTAGACAGTTGAAAGAAAACAGAAGTAACAGCAAGACTTACTACAGTTGTATGTTTCAACCCGTTAAGTTGTTATTACCTATGATGACAATTACGCCTTGTCAAGTTGGTATGTAACGCAATGACAAACAAAACAAATACAAATAATGAAACTAGTGCATCATTGTTGAAATCGTGATCTGTGATTGGTGTTTCCCGAATTGTCACGATGTTAACGAAAGGTTTTTAGCGATAAAAACATTATATAAAATAAAAATAAGTACTCGTGTGGGGCGAGTCCCTTGGATGTTCCAGAATTTACCATTGTAAACGGCGCAAGGTCCTGGACAGCAGCAGAGGTGTGTCATTCAGAATGTCACTTTTTTTTCTTTTAGACCGCTCTTGGCCTCTCGTTCTAAGTGTGTTTGTGTGTGTGGGGGGGGGGGGGGGAGCAACTTCTTTTAAACCGACCGGTGCCACTAGTCTTGGGGGGCCTCAAAACATCGGAAGGTAGTGTTTTTTAGTAATCTAATTTCAAGTTGGAACGGGGGCTTCATTTTGTTCTGCCGCCCGGGCCTCCGGCAGCCTTTTTAGTCCGCTGTTCCATGAAATGCAATACAGTAGCACGTCTGAGCAGCGCTCAAGGACTTTTGTACAAACAGCACCCCAACATTGTACATGACAATGCACGATGCCACATCCAGTGGCGTACCTGTGTAACCAAGGGGCGGGGCAAAAATAAAAACGGGGCCCTATATGAACCAGCGGCGTGTTCATGAAATTTTGAGTGGGTGGGGCGGTTGTATAGGAAAGGAAGTTGCAGGAATCTTACCCTAGAAACATAAAAAAATTCAAATATATCTACCTTAAATTGTTTTCACGCATAAAATTCAAGAAGTGAAAAAATTTGCTCTATTTTCCAAAAAGTTTCAAATATCTTAGAATGTATGTCAATCACATACCTTCTTCAGGTAGCTTCATTTATATAACTGTTAATATGTGTACTACAAGTTCTATAATCAATTTGTAAACGTCGAGCTGCTAATCAAATCAGAAACTAATACATTAAAATACTTTATATACACAATATTTATATTTTTAAAATAATATCTATAAAACCTTGAATAGCTTGTTTTCCATTTTTTGTTCAGTACAATGTACAATTATACTCGTTCTGAAAGAAACGGAAAATAAAATTGCAGTATCCTCATGAATTGCATTATTGGAACGATGTATTTCAGGCAAATACCACCATGGAAGTGAAATGTTAACATTGGGGTGTTACACTGTTACAGTAACTAAAACGTTTGCTTAGCGTGCATAAAACTGTAACTTCACATATTATACATTTTTTTAATTTATAAAATATAAAATGCAGCAACCAGTTGCATGTAATAATTCACATGTGATGACCGGTTTCGGGCGCTTGAGTGCCCGTCTTCTGGTCTCTATACAGCCAAACAAGGACACTGGTATTACAGCAAAGCATACATAATGTATAAAAGTCGGTTACAAAAATTTGAAAGTGTGAGTATAAAAGCCGCGGTGAAGTAGCCGAGCGGTCTAAAGCGTCTCGCTACGAAGCGCGGTTGCTCGCCGTGGAGGTTCGAGTCCTCCCTGGGGCAAGGGTGTGTGTGTTTGTCCTTAGGTTAGTTTACCTAGGTTTAAGTAGTTGGTAAGCTACGGACTGATGACCACGCAGTTTGGTGTGATAGATTTACAAACATTTGAACATTTTTTTTTTTTTTTTAGTATAAAAGTATTCGACATTGAGTGCGAAAGTTTATACAGCTAATACAATACAGTGACGCAGTTTTGAAACAAATATATTGTAATGAAATAATTGTACTGAAATAGCTGTACCCTGCGCGCGTTGCTACGCTACCAATTAAATTAAATTTGAAGGAAAGACATTACAGAAATATTTAATTCATTTTGAGTAATTTTATTGGTTTTGTTCTTTTCGAAAAAATTGTGACATTGCAGCGTTTCGTTTCAATTCCATATTTATTGAAGTGCTGTTGTATACACAATATTTCTTATTTTTCCATCTGGTGCGTAAACAAATAAATCATAAGGTTTTCCGACGCGTGAGCAGGCCACATAGAGCTACCCATGTGAGAATCTTGGATTCTCCAAATTTAATCGACACATTTGCAACGACTGTCCTTGTGCTTTGTTGATAGTCACTGCGAAAGCGAATCGCACCGGGATGGTATTGACATCGATGTCTTTGGCCGCTAATATAGCACGCGTTCTGAGCCACTGATGATTTCTGTAGTTCTGTGCAATGTTTGAAAAAACTTTTTGCACCAATTCGTATATGCTTTCTGTGATCTTACATAAGTTTGTTGGCAAGGTGATACATTGCCTAGATTCATTAATTTGCATTCGCCCATTTCCAATATCCATTAATTGTTTTGTAAAATTTCCAGCCGATGCATCCCGAAGTAGTTGTATACGCATTTGGTTTTCAAAGTCAATTTCTGTAGATGACGCCATAAAACTGGTGATTTGAGACTTGCATTAAGTTCATCAGCGGGTGTAGAACGTGATCTCTCGAAAATTATCAGATAGTAAAATGAGTGTGCCACCGCAGATCCGTGCGTTTCCTCTCAAATTTCGAAATGTTCGATAAAGCACTTCTAATGCTTTCTTGTGTGAGATTATACATTCGTCCCATATGATAATTTGATACGTTTGGAGTACTTTGCCCATTCCAGAGTTTTTGTTGATGTGGCATGTTGGTGCCTCAGTATTTTGCAATTTCAGCGGCAGTTTCAATGCTGAATGCGATATTCGGCCACCATCCAAAAGAGTTGACTCAATTCCAGATGATGCAATGACCAGTGCAATATTATTTTGTGATCGTATGGTTGCCAAACTAAGTGAAAGAAGAAAAGTCTTGCCTATACCACCGAGCGCATCTATTAATAACAGCCCGCAGCTTTGTTCTGTGATTGCACGCATAATTCTGTCATACGCAATGCGTTGTTATGGAACCAACTGCGGAAGATTTATCTGAACAAATGTCCCCATTCGTCAAAATCAAAGTGTGTTTCTCGTTGCAAATCACGATCGAAAAGGTCGATCGCTGGTCGGTTCGGAGCAGGCATTCCCAGTTGCACCAGTGCCTTGTTAACGATTGCCACTTATGACTTCAATCAAAATCAGTGCCCCATTATACACGTTGGTTTGAATTGAATGTCCGGATTTTGATTCGCAGCGCGCAAAAGATGTGGAATATCTACACTCATGTAGTCCTTGTATTTTTCCCAAAGATCATTTGTATTAGATGGAAAGCAGGTTGTCAATATTATGGCAAATAACTTGCGTATTTGCTGTGGTCAAGCAGTATTCGATGCGTCTGCGAGTACAGTGTTCCAATGTGCTTCATTCTCAAGAAGATTTAGTTCCTGGCAAGCTTCGCGATAAGCTGACCGTCCACTGTTCTTAAATCTTGGAAGGATGTCGGTCCACCTACATTGATTAACAGCAGTCGCAGATGGAAACATTCGTATTGTTCGGGTGAACAGTGTACAGACGACCCAATGCGTCACTGGAATACAAATCGGAATGTTCTTCAACTGCTTTACCTTGTTTGCGACCTTGAAACTTTTTAGCCATGTGTAGAATTTCGGTACCTTAGAATAAAGTAGAGTCTTTGCAAAAAGTTCACCTTGGCACAATGAGGAAAATGCAGTTAAAGTTGTTGCCGGTGGAACCAATGCTCTTGCACGTACATTATCTGCTGTGAAGTACACGCGCTGTCCATTCTCGAGATGCACCACCAAGTGTACTACTGTTGGATGTCGTTCATGGAATGGAAATGATAAGATGCACCATACTGCTTCATCGCTGCTAATGTAGCGTCCAAATTGGTACTGGTTGATTTCATCGAGCGGTGCGGCCACATTCCCTACTCCGTAGACTGCCCTGTCGCGCTTTTTGTTGACATATTTGCAAATGTATTTGCTCGACTTCACTGAATTGCAATACTCAACATTAATGTGTGCTTTGACGGTCTTTGAGAGCAACGGTGAATATGGCACAACCCAACGATTATCAACTTCGGCATCAACGTATCGCACTTTCAGGACGATGGATTTTCCGCCATCCTGAATTGAACGTCGACGATACGATGGGTATCCGTCATCACCAGTGATGGTATCAGTAACCAAGTTTCTTGGGTATCGTTTCGTGCATTTCCCATCAGACATGCATGATGATTTGTTGTTGAATGCGCCACATGGACCGTGAATAGTATTTTTGCCAACGACCTCGAATAAGTCTGGATCAATGTCCTTATCTGGTATTTCTGCTGAGATGACTTGGTCAATTTGATCTGGCGTAATTTTGTTGATTAACCAAACCAAAATATGTGCATGTGGCAATCATCTTTTCTGGCATTCAATGGAATACATCCAGCAGCGTGCCTCTCCAAATACGTGATGCTTGATAATACAATGCATCGAAGATTTCAATTTTTGTTTAAATACGCATGCAGTAATGTCATGGCGGTCCGAAGAGGATTGTCCAGCTAACATAAGTCCTTTACTTTCATCCCATGTTGGATTGCATGTAAATATGATGAACAAATTTGGACGACCATATACGCGAATGTGTGTCTTCGCATCTTGTGCGTAATCATGCATGTGCCGTGGACTCTCAGTGAAGGTAGACGGTAATATGACCATTTTTCCAAATTTGTTTGTACTCACGTTGCCATCATTAACGATTGCGTCTCGTAAATGGATGTACTCTTCAGAACGCAACTTCGTTTGATTCATTCGAATATATAGGAGTTGTTCGGTTTCAATCTTCATGTCGACGATGTATTGATGGAACAATTGTCGACATTTTAGAATGTACTTCTCAGCGTCTTGATGAATCATCAATCGATACGAATAATAATTCATGGCACTGACTTTCTTATTCGTTTTCTCGTCTGTTTGTGGATTTCTCATTTTGATGATGAAATGATATCCATCATCTCCTCACCAAAACAGAATCGGATACTGCAAGCCGGCCGCGGTGGCCGAGGGGATTGAGGCGCTCCAGTCATGGTCTGCACGGCTACTGCGGTAGGGGGTTCGAATCCCCCCTCGGGCATGGATATTTGTGACGTCCTTAGTCTTAGCTAGTTCATAAGTAGTTTGTAAGCTTAGGGACTGATGACCCCGTAGTTAAGTCCCACAAGTTCTACAAACATTTGATTTTTCGGATACTGCAATCCGTCGTATGAGCGATGAATTTCGGAGACTCTCTGGACGTCACCACTTCTGCGACGAAGAATTATGTCGCGCGATTCGAATTCTTCGTCAACTATCACGATCACCACTTCATCGAATGTTGGTGCATTGAACTGTCTTTCGTGTTGGCCAACGGGTATTTTGTATGCTCAAATTACAACTGCGTAGTCATCGGCTGGCATTTGTTGAATGGCGTTTTAAACAACTGAACTAATTCATTGTGCTTGTAACGCAGCCACGATTTATCGTATAGTGCCCGCTTTGTAATGGCATCGTTGTTTAATTTGTTCATCACTGTTTGCCATGAAATAAATTTGAAGAAACGTGTGATCTGCGCCCGGCGATGGTAGAAGCGATCCGGCACGATGATAAATATGCCCCTTGACTCTGAATGTTGCCATGTAATTTTCGCGCACGATGTTCGTTGCATCTAACGATGTCATTTGAAAACATGAATTGTATTTGCAGATGTTTTCCAAGAAATGCTTCGACTCACGTGTAACACCTGATAACAACGTTGATAGTGGTTCGTATGGTGGATGTAATTCTGGCAGTTTACTTTTCCATTGGCGCATCATATTCCTGGCGTTTCGTTCTTAAATTTGAGGGCGCTACAATATATGCAAAATTTTATCCATTTTTCCAATGATGACACTTCGATGAAGACTGCAATCATTATTACTGGCCGGTCGCGGTGGCCGAGGGGACTGAGGCACTTCAGTCACGGTCTGCACGGTCACTACGGTCGGGGGTTCGAATCCTCCCTCGGGCATGGATATTTGTGCCGTCTTTAGTGTTAGCTAGTTCATAAGTAATTTGTAAGTTTAGGGACTGATGACCCCGTAGTCAAGTCCCATAAGCTATACAAACATTTGAACATTATTACTATCATAATGGAATGCACCAGGATTTAAATCAGCGTGCAGTGTTCGGCTTGATCGAGTGGTGCTTATTCGAACATTTTGCAGCCTTCTTTCCCGTTGTTCAGTAGTCTCAGACGAACGGGCCTGAGTAGTACGTATTCGATCATTTTCTAACCTCACTTCTCGTTGTTCAGATGATTCAGACGGACGGGTCTCAGCGGCATGTACTCGAAGATTTTCCAGCCTTAATGCTCCTTGCTCGTCTGATTCTGAGACTCGTAATGCTCTTTTCTTCCGTGCTTGAGGTGTAGATCGCACAATTGCTTGTCGCTTTGGAGACATAATTGTACGGGAACGACGTGAAAGATGCGTTTGAATTTATTAGGTGCCAATCAGCAATCCGAATCTAAGATTGTATATCCAATTGAACCGTCTGTTCACACACGGATGCAAATGTTAATATTGACGGTGATCACCAATTCGCTGAGGAAAATGTGAAGTGAAAAAAATCAGCATTCGAGAATTGTTGAAATCGATTTTACACTTACGATTATATATGGAAAAAAATTGCATAGCAAATGCGTTCGGAACTTCAATCAGCAGGCAGATCCTTAACATACATATTCGATGATCTTCGTGAATTCACAATAGAGAATGAATACAATCAGCTCACGGAAACTACGTAGATTCAATTCGTTTGAATTATTTATCTGAATTAATTTAACTCAAAATGAAACGCACAATTCGAAAAACGCTCCCAAATATAAAAATACGCACAACATTGTCTGTTCAATGTGAGCCGGACATGAATTTCACAATTAACATAAATTCTTCTGTCACACACAACTCGAAACGTCATCATTCGTTCGCTGCTTTCGTTTCAATTCAAATCAAGTATCAGAATGCAGCGCTGTGTTATAATTTCAAATCATTAGTTCAACAAATTTCTGAGATTTGCTTTAAAAAAAAAAAAAAAAAAAAAAAAAAAAAAAAAAAAAAAACGAATAGAAACTGTAGATGTTGCTGATCGCAAATTTTCAAAAGTTGTCCTATTTCTTGGAAATTTTGATACAACGTTGCATTTGAATTCGCTCGTTGTTGTATAAATGTGTATACTTCCTATTTAATTTGTTTCCGAAATTATTTGCGAATAACAATAGTACCGAAGAAGTAATAAAACGAAAATCCATGTCTGACGCGTCAGTTTTTAAAAACATTTCAATGTTTATGACATCATATGACCTGAAGTATGTGTCGTACAGTGATATAAATTTGATGGCACATTTAGTGATACATATCGATACTACATGCAAAATATGTTGCGAATACTGTCAGCGGTAATAAAAGTAAAGCATCACAAGGTCATGCCTGATGCGACAGTTTCACGGCATCTACAGCGAAACTGTTGTGAGCGGTAGACATCATTTCATCATTTTGTTAAGCTTAAGGGAGTTAACTGCGGGGTCATCAGTCCCTAAACTTACAAACTACCTATGAACTACCTTATGCTAAAGACGACACAAACATCCATGCCTTAGGGAGCATTCGAACCCCCGACTGTAGCGGCCGTGCAGATTGTGACTGACGCACCGCAGACCGCTCGACCACTGCGGCCGGCATCATTTTGTTTGTGTGTGTGTGTGGAGGGGGGGGGGGGGGTCATTATAAAACTCTTCATAACCGTCCTAAATTACATGCAAACTTTGTTACTTGTCCCTAACTACTCCCATTTTTCAATAATTGACGCATAAATCTGGGTAATCTCTCGCGGTGGCCTTTCGTTATTTATGACGTCATGTCTCTTGAGCAATGTGTCGTGCTCTTTTGTTTTTGAGTCAGAAACCTTCGTATGCGTACGGTGAACAGTTCAGCAAAGTTTTATTGCAGTCGAATGATTGGGGTATGAACACATAGAGGACATACAGACAAACATTCATTTTTATATATGTGAAAGAATACATAGTACGTTTCCAATGATCTTCCGAGAGTGTGGATAAGCAATGTAGAAAAACCTAGTTTCTTAAAATTGTTTGTTCATTTAATAGATTACAGTCTTGTGATTTAGATTGCTTATATATTTTTATTTCTTCAAGAAAGTTCATTTTAGCTCCTTCATTTACAAAATGCAAGATGTTTAACTTATCAATACTTGGAGCAGTATGTTTTTCATCTATTAGGTGTTGAGCAGAAGTAGACCTATAAGGATTTCTCCTTTTTTTATTAGGCAGGTGTTCCCGAAATCTAGATCTAAATGCTCTGCTAGTCTGCCCTTTATACCTGGCTGGACAGTTTTCACAATTTATTTGGTAGATCCCAGATTTATGTAGTGCACTCCTGCTACCTGTTTGTTGCTCATTGTGCATGAGTAGTTGGCTAATTTTATTCTTAGTACAGAAAGTTGCTGTGATGTCGTATTTCTGAAGCAGATTTGCAAGTTGATAAGAAATGTTGCCAAGGAAAGGCATCCTAATATAATTAGGTTTGTCTACATTGCATAGCGAAGTTGAAGGTTTTGACTGTCTGTTCTCTGTTTAAATCTAGTTTCTTTATTATACAAGGGTCATAACCATTCGTAGTTGCCACATACTCTTAAGTTTTGCAACTCTTTCTGAACCACTTCATCAGATAATGGAACTTGCACAATTCTGTTAATCATAGATGTGAAGTAACTATTTTTCTGACTTACTGGGTGACAAGAGGAACAGTGAACAATACTATCTGTGGTGGTAGGTCCCCTAAATATATCAAAGGACACTTTATTGTCTCCGATCTTGATAGACAAATCCAACTAATTAATATTACCACTGTCATCTTGTAATTCATGGGTAAAATTGATGTTATTGTGTAAACTGTTCAAGAGATCCTGAATGTAAGGAATGTCTGCTAGTAGCCCCTTGATATAATAGGAAAATGTCATCCACGTATAGTTTGTAGAACATGATATTTTATGGATGTTGGGAACCTTTAAGAACAATTCATTTTCTAAAGTGTTAATAAAAATGCCAGCCATGCTACCTGCTAGGCAGTTGCTCATGGCTAATCCCTCTTCCTGTTGGTACAGCTTATTGTTAAATTTGAAAATATTGTATTTATGGGCAATGTGCAGTAGTCTAACAAATTCATCTATTTCTTCGGTACTGATGACCTTTTGATCTTTGAAGTTATCCTTAATGATACAAATAGTTTCTACAACAGGTACATTCGTGTACAAATTTACAATATCGAATGATACCAAAGTACAGTTGTTGGGCCACTTTACGTCAACAAGAGCAGCAATAAATTCTTTGCGGTTTTTTGATGGTGTAAGTGTTTTCATATTTGTAGAACTGATCGAGGAATATTTTTAGTTTTTTGCAAGGATGCTGTATCAATTAAGTTCACTATTGGTCTAATAGGCCAATTTTCTTTATGGATCTTCACTTGTGCCCTCAGTGAGGGAGTTCTAGGATTCATCAGGGTGAGCTTTTGTTTATCTTTAGGCTGGATGATGTGATCACTAGCATTGATTGCATCTTTACTTTATTTGTTATAAGTATCTACCAGGTTACTATTTACAGGTGTAGTGTTATTAGTTTTAAAAAATTCTTCAGTTTTTGCTGTGTAATCTCCCTTGTACATGATTACAGTTGTATTTCGTTTATCACCTTTAACAACTATTGCATCATTGTTTCTAAGTTTCTTACTAATTTCATTATGCCTTTTGATCAGAGGCGAAGTTCTTACTTCTGGAGTTTACATGTCATTAATTTTACATGCTCCTTTGTGTCTTCCTTTCTATCTATTTTAAGTGAGTCAGGCCCTAATTTAACACTAGAAATCAGTTTTACAATGTTGTTTTGATTGAGTGCAGGTTTTATATTATATTTTAACCCTTTTTCTAGCAAATCTGATTCTTTGTAATTAAAAACAATGTTAGTTTTATTGACAGTTCTGCTACAAAATTCAAAGCTTGGAGTAGGCACATTAACACAGCTAGAGTTCACTTGTTTTGACGAAAGGAACATTAACTTTTTCCATGTTTCTCTTGAATAGGATTTTTTCTTTCTGTAGCTAGTCTTCAATATAAGAAAAATCACTGTCTAGTTGGAGATTATGTAAAGCACTTGTGATGTCATTGTATAAATTATAAGTACTGAAATTTTTTCATTCTCTGTGAATAAACATTTTATCCTGTTGCTCATGATGAATTTCGCCAATTTCCACGTCCACTTGTTGATATGATCACTTTTTGGCATTTCCATGTAGATAGAAGCGTATGTAGATATTACCTTGTTGGTGGTTAAATTTTGGTTGAAATAGATGTAATTCGAAATTTTTAAGAGTTTTCGCGTATTTGTCCTGCATAGGCTAATGGGTTTCCGCGTCTGGCTGGACGATTGTTGAAGTATTTTATCCATGGCAGCAACTGTTTAGGTTTTTAAATCATAAAATGCAGCAATCAGTTGCATGCAATAATTTATTTGAAACACCGGTTTCGGGTGCTTGAGTTCCCTTCTTCTGGTCTCTATACAGGCAGACAAGTACATTGGTATTGCGGTAAAGCATACATAACTTACAAAGGCGGTTACAAAAATTTGAAAGCGTGAATATAAAAGTATTCCACATTAGTGCGTAAGTTTATGAAGCTAATATAATACAGTGATGTAGTTTTGAAACAAATAGATTGTAATAAAAGATATGTTCATATAAAGGGATAAAATTTGCACTTACATTTTAATATTATAGCTTAAAAGATGTTTCTGTAAAACACGGTAGTGCAGATATTACCTGTTTGAACATGTTCACCTTTGCTTAATTCTTTACTTGCTCTGCTTTTTATATAAATCACAAATTAATGTCTACTCTTTTATTATGTTTTCCCCAGTGTGCTGATTACTCACACTGTCTTCACTTGTCTGGTGTAGTTGCCTCCTAAACCCCCTCTCCTCCCTACTGTTTTGAGTCTTAACTCATCCTAATACATGCAAATGCACGTTACCGGTGATGGACTCAGAACAGAATACCAGAAGAACCAGTAGTTCAAAGTTCAAGAAAGAGCCTCAAACACAATAACGAGTGGCCGAGCGCAGTGAACTAAACGGACGACAGCTCGATACCGAGCAGTGAATTGGAACTGAGGAACTGGATTGAGTGACCGGAACGGGACTGCCCAAACTGCAGTTCCTGGAACTGGAGGTCGCCACAAACACTCCGGCGTTCCGGACCAAGTTGAACAGTTCCAGGAACTGGAAGTCTGCACAACCATTCCGGACCGGAATTGACAGTTACTAGAACTCGAAGTCACCACAACCGTTCAGGTGTTCCGGATCTGGACCGACAATTACTGGAACAGGATCTCGCCGCAACCGTTCCGGACCGGGACCACTGAATGTGACCGACTAGGAGCACCTAAGTGAACGGCGGACTGTCGTCCCTCGTATGTACTTCATCGGTCCTTTAGTTCACTTTTGTGAACTATTCGTTTGGAACCATTCTTTCGCGGACGACCCATCTCTATTAGGAACCACATGTTTGTCTGGTCTCTCAACCGACACTCAATCCTCTGTTTTGCTTGCATGTACTGTGCGTTTATCCGCTGTCTGGGGCACAGAAGGCACCCGACCGCGGGAAGATCCGTGGTTCTTGAGCTTTGTCGATATTTTTACCGAGAATAATAACTTTCTATGGCACAACCGGACGTCACTTCGGCGATCTGTGTACCCTTTTGCACTTGTTAATGTGCATCATACATCTTCCTTTCAAGACAATGTCCATTTCATTTAATTGATCTTCCAGGTCCTTCGCTGTCTCTGACAGAATTACTATGTCATCAGCAAATCGCAAGGTTTTTACTCCCTTACTCATCATCATCATCATCATCATCATCATTAGAGACTGATTATGCCTTTCAGCGTTCAGTCTGGAGCATAGTACCTCTAATAAAATTCCTCCATGATCCCCTATTCAATGCTTACATTGAAGCCTCGCCTGTTGTTATGCCTTTTACTTAAAAATCATTCTGCACCGAATCTAAGTACTTTCTTCTTGATCTACCTCGACTCCTCTTACCCTCCAATGACGCGCTCATGAGTCTCTTAGGTAACCTTGCTTCTCCCATGCGTGTAACATCACCCCACCATCTCAGTCTGTTCGTTCTAACTGCTTCATCTATGGTGTTCATTCCCAGCTTTTCTTTGATTTCCTCATTATGGACACTCTCCTTCCATTGTTCCCATCTATTGATACTTGCAATCATTCTTGCTACTTTCATATCTGTAACCTCTACCTTATGAATTAGGTAACCTGTATCCACCCAACTTTCACTCCCATACAACAAAGTTGGTCGAAAGATAGAGCGGTGCACTGCTAACTTAGTCTTGGTACTGACTTCCTTCTTGCAGAAAATAGTAGATCTTAGCTGAGCACTCACTGCATTAGCTTTGCTGCACCTCGATTCCAGTTCTTTCGCTATGTTGCCATTCTGTGAGAAAATACATCCCAGGTACTTGAAACTGTCTGCCTGTTCTAACTTTGTTCTTCCTATTTGGCACTCAGTCTGTTTAAATCTCTTTCCCACAGACATTACTTTCGTTTTGGAGATGCTGATCTTCATATCATAATCCTTGCACCTCTGATCGAGCTCTGAAATATTAGTTTGCAACCTTTCAACTGAATTGGCCATTACAACTAAGTCATCCTCATATGCGAGACTGCTTATTTTGTTTTCACCTACTTTAATCCCGCCCTTCCAGTCTACTGTTTTCAAATATGATCCATGAAAAGTATGAACAACAGTGGTGACAGGTTACAGCCTTGTCTTACCCCTGAAACTACCCTGAACCATGAGCTTAATTTGCTATCTACTCTAACTGCTGCCTGACAGTCTACGTAAAGCCCTTTGATTGCCTGCAGTAGTTTGCCTCCTATACCATAATCTTGAAGGACTGACAGTAGCTTCCTCCTAGGAACACGGTCATAAGCCTTTTCCAGATCTATAAAACATAGATACAATTCCTTGTTCCACTCATAGCACTTTTCCTGTACCTGCCGTAGGTTAAATATCGGGTCCTGGCAGCCTCTAAGAGGCCTAAACCCACACTGATTTTCATCTGATTTGTCCTCGATTACTACTACTCGCACTCTCCTTTCAACAATATCTGAGAATATTTTGCTTACAACGCTACTTAAAGAGATGCCTCGATAGTTGTTGCAATCTTTTCTATTTCCATGTTTGAAAATTGGCGTGATTACCGCTTTCGTCCAGTCAGACGGAACCTGTCCCGATTCCCACGCCTTTTCAATTATCCTGTGTAACCATTTGAGACTCCCTTACTCTGGACTTTAATTCCCGTCCATCGTTCCCTATATTTTACCCCTGCTATATTCAGAATTTGAAAGTGTGTATTTCAGTCAGTATTGTCAAAAGCTTTCTCCAAATCTATAAATGGGAAAAACGTATGTTTGCCTTCCTTGGACCTATTTTCTAAGATAAATCGTAATGTGAGTTTTGCTGTGGTACGGCTATCTGTAAATAATACCCCCTAGGGAGTGTCTGTGGTTCCGTGCTGTGGCATTGATGACTATCAGGGTGTAGTTAACATGACGTGGACCGCTGTGCTCGTGTGCAGGGCCGGCGCCCAACGCGTATGGTCTGCCGCCGCTGTGCGGCTTCGACAACCACGACTTCACCAAGCATCGCATGCCGGCCTACACGATGCGCAAGGCGCTGCCCACCACCTGCTGGAGGCTGGGCCCCGGCCCCAAGTACCTGCTGGCCAAGAACCTGACGCGCCACGGGCCCAACGGCACGCCCAGCTACTCGCTCGCCAAGAAGATACCGCCCACACGTGAGTACTGCCTGCACCGACCTCTCCTCAAATATTGTTGCAGCTGGCACTTGTCTTGCTCTGAAACACCGGGCCAGATTGACCCTGGATTAAGTGTGGGCATCCCTACGGCAGGAAGAGCTAGGTCCAGAGTACCGGGCCACAAATGGGGGTCTGGGTCAGGTTGTCGTGTCCTACATAGAAAAGAGGGAAGAGGTAGCAAGGTCAGTCTTCATATCCCGAGCGGAAAGGAGTGATTGCAGAGAGACAGTACAGGCATCTACTAGAGATGCGGATTTCGGGACTCGAGAGGATACTTGTTTATGAAACTTTATGGAACTCTTAGGTACCTTGCATTGAATTTATTGCATCCCATACTAAGTCTACTACACTAGTCCAAAAACGTGTAATACGTATTATTTGTGGAGTAAATTCACGGACGTCTTGTAGAAGCCTCTTCAAAGAACTGGGTATATTAACTACTGCCTCTCAGTACATTTATTCCTTAATGAAATTTGTCATAAATAATATATCCCTTTTCCCAACAAACAGCTCAGTTCATACATACAATACTAGGAATAAAAATGATCTACACAATGACTTAAAAGCACTTACTTTAGTTCAAAAAGGGGTCCACTACTCAGGAACACACATTTTCAATAATTTACCATCAAGTATAAAAAATTTAGCTACAAATAAAGATCAGTTTAAGAGGAACCTAAAAGACTTTCTAGTGGCCAACTCCTTCTACTCCATTAGTGAATTTCTAAATTGTACCAAATGATGCATGCACTCATACTATATTAGTATTATTATATTATCAGACAAAAAAACCTTAAAAATGTATGTACCTGTATTTATATTATAAGTGTATGTATCTGCATTTATATTATTAGTATTATCTATTATTCATCTTGTAAATTTTGTTTCTTGACATGTTCCACATCCACGAGGATCCCCTCAACATGGATCTACGGAACGAATAACTAATCTAATCTAATCTACTAATCTACTAATCTACTACACTACACTACACTACACAACAGAAGCCAGTAATTACGTTTCCTAGCTGCATCCCCTAGACAGACGCACTTCCTACGAGAAACAGACTGTCATAGAGCACCCCGAGGCCGACGGCGATAGTCACGGGCTGGCGCCCGACTCGTCTGACTGAGAACTCCCCTCTTGATCCAGAAACCGGGGGTTTTAACGGCCGGTGTGGGCGCACCTCTTTTCCCCACTTTCCGACAGTTAATAATTTCCTATTGGCCGCAGCTTGGTTCAACCAATCTAAATTGTGGCTTGCCCTCTCTCTGAGTCCTCTAGGGAACCACGTTTCAGCCCTGTCCTTTCTGCCATTCCCCGGGTGGGTAGGTGGCTTGTTTGTGCACTAACAAAAGCCATACTTGGTAGCAACATTGTTCAGCTGAAAGTAAAACGTCACGACGCTACCCAATATGGGCAACAACAACAATGTTTTACGTCAGTTGGCCACGCCTTAGGCTCCGCCTTAGGCCACGCCTCAGGGGAGCTGCTAACTTGCAGTTTTTCTTCTTTACCCTCTCACTCTAGTCTCGTGAAACCACTGACGTTGCTTGTTCCCAAGTGACTGGCATCAACTTTGCTACATACATTGAAACGTGCCTGTTGGCCACCAAGTACTAATGTAACGTCTTACAACAGCGTCTAGACACTATATGAAGTTACCCCCATCTTCTCCGAAAGGTAACCTCCACCCTGGGACGGTGGCTGAGGGCATCAGTACTTCGCTAGGAGATTTCTTTAGTGCCTACATCTCGTAAGATTGATTTAGCCTGTTATCTGCGATGGTCTCTATTTTTCAGCCTGGAGGGCGTCTCTCAACAATTCCACCAGTAAAATCAATATATGACAAGGTAACAGAGGATATAGGTTCTTTATGCAAAGATTTAACAAAGGAGGATACTGTGGTTATAGTAGATGGTCCGGAAAATAGCACTGACAAAGACTCTGAATATTCCATAGAGAGTGACCTGGTGAAGGTAACATCAGCAACGAAGCACACTAGTGTGGGATTTGTGTCTGTTTTGAGACGCCATGATCGGTCCCATTTGAACTCTTCTGTCAGGAGAGCGAACGGTTGCTCATGTCAGAGATGGGGTCCCATTTTGGTTTGATTTCTGTGGTTGCTATCTGTAGGTGGGACTACACTAGGCATGGCCTTCACCTCAACAGGAAAGGGAAGGGAAAACTGTCTGGGTTCAGTGCAAGTAACATACAGGGGGGTGGGCACTGTCACAAATGCTAAAATACCTTATTTAAGACTGAAAGTCTTGGTAGAAGTATGCAAACTTCATTGTAAAATAATAATAATAATAATAATAATGATTTTAAAAATGCTGGAGATTGCTTGAATAATCAAAAGATGTTATCAGTAGGTTATTTGTTTTCAGTTCACATGTTCTACTGATAACATCTGTTGATTATTCAAGCAATCTGCAGCATTTTTAAAATCATTATTAAAATGGTAAAATACTAGTGGTTACAGATGTCAGAGGTATGCCTTTTTTAGGATAGCTTGGAAAACAACCTCAGTTTGAGAAAACAGACCAACAGGAGATTAATTTTGACAACATTGTCAGAGGAGAAAACAGCGATCTATTTGGTATGATCAATAAAAAAAAGGTCTTGATCGCAGAAATTAAAGTTTCAATTAACCGGTTTCGACCTGATGTAGGTCATCTTCGGAATTACAAGTATCCCTGTCCTGGGCTGTTCTGCTGCCAGCAGGTAACAGGAGGTAACAGTTACCTACTGGCAGCAGAACAGCCAGGACAGCCCAGCCCAGCCGAGTGCAGCACTGGCCACATGGGCTACTTGTAATTCCGAAGATGACCTATATCAGGTCGAAACCTCTTAATTGAAACTTTAATTTCTGCGATCAAGACTGTTTTTTGTATATTAAACAGGAGACAGATGTTAGCAAACAAAGATTAACAGAAAGTATTCAGAATCTGCCAGAAAATCTTTGTTTAACTATTAGTATGCAATATCAGTTATCTTTATTACATCAGAACATCCCAGGACTCAGAAATAAAATTGATGAAATAATTATTTGTATTGATGAAATAAATTCCTCTAACCCTATTGACATAATTTGTCTCTCTGAACATCATATGACCACTAGTATAGATACGTTAAATATTCCAGGATTTCATTTAGCTTCATACTTCAGTAGAGTAGATATGGAGGGAGGAGGAGTTGCCACATTTATTAAAAACTGCTATAAATGCAAGAATATTGACATAAATAAATTCTTTCTGGAGCAGCATTTCGAAGCTTGCGCAACATAAGTAGAGTTCCATAACAGGTTCTACATAATAGTAACTATTTACCGAGCACATGGAGGAAATTATAATCTATTCCTGAATCATCTAGAAGCTCTATTTGATTATTTAACAGGAAAACACAAAGAAATCTTGGTTGCTGGTGACTTTACAGATTTTCTTATTCATTTTTCCAGTAAACATTTATTGCAGTCAGTAACATTGTACTTCAATCTAACTCATACTGTAAACTTTCCACCTAGGATAACTAAATCATCTAGGACAGCCATTGACAATATTTTTATAGACAAATCAAAGGAACAAAAGCACATCATAAAACCAATAATTACTGGCCTGTCAGATCCTTCTTTTAGGTGCAGATACTAAGCAGATTGTGACGACTGCTAAATCTACATACAAGAGAGTAGTCAATCCACCAAAAATTGAGAATTTTAGAAAACTGCTCAGAAATAAGAACTAGAAATATTTATATAGTGCTCATGGCATGAATGAAAATATAACATAATCATTAATAATGTCAGTATTTTGTTTGAAAACTGTTTTCCTCTAAAAGTAACTCAAATATTAAACAGAAGTCTATAATAAAACAATGGAGTACACAAGGAATAAAGATTTCATGCAAGACAAAAAGGAAACTGTATCTACAGCTAAGAGTAGTTCCAATGAAGATGACTTAGTTAAATATAAGGAATACTGTAAAATATTTAAAAAAGTAATTCAGACATCTAAACAAATGCACTATGACAAAAAGATAGCAATATCAGACAACAAAATAAAAGCAATATGGGACCTAGTGAAAGAGGAGACTGGTAGAAACAGAAAGGAACAGGAGCAAATAGTATTAAAAGTAGATGATACAATAGTAACTGATGGGTATAGTGTGGGAAATCTATTTAACAAGTTCTTTACATCTATATCCACGTATATACTTCGCAAATCGCGAAATTTTCCGACGTCTGCTGCTCCTGTAAGATGGACAAACGATCCGCAACACATGAAAATCTGTGCCGGATCGGGATTCGAACCCGGGTCTCCCGGTTTTCGCGAGCGGTCGCCTTAACCACTCGGCCACCCGTGCACGCTCCCCAGCCAGACCCAAACTTCCATATGTTGCACTTGTCTCTTTCCCTCACATGCTCGCACATGTTGGAGTGTGAGTCCTGCAAGAGGGAGAAACACAATTTCGCGATTTGCGAATTATATACGTGGATATATTTATCTCTGCTGCGGTTAACCACCAACGTCTGTTCCCTTGGAACAGACATAGTTCATGTTCGTTCTCGGTTGTTCATTGAGTATTTGGCCCAATTTTTACGAGGCGCGTCCAGAAAGTAAGTTCCATTTGGTAATAAAATGAAATTGTACACAGATACAGAAGAAATTTTTATTGCACAAAAATCTACAACTCTTAAACTACTTTTCCACGTAACTGCCGAAATTTTGCAGGCATTTGTCATAGCGTGGCACCAGGTTTTGTATACCTTCTTCATAGAAATCTGCCGCCTGTGTCTTCAACCAGTTGGGAACAGTGAAATTTGGGGGAAGTCCATAGCGAGAGCACTAATTGTAAACCTACGGTTTTCCTAGATCTTGACATCAATCGCGTGAACCAGTTCTTCTGTAACCAAAGGTGGACGCCCACTTCGTTCTTCATCGTGCACATCACTACGCCCACCATTGAACTGTCGGACCCATCTTCTCACCATCGAATCACTCATCGCATTTGGTCTGTAAACATCTCAAATTTGCCCATAAATTTCACTTGATTTCACTTTCCTCGCATTCAGAAACAGAATCACCGACCTGATTTCACAGGCGGCGTGATTTTCAATCAACGCCGACATTTCAAACAAGCACAAAAAGCGTACGTAACTGACAGCGATCTCCAAATGGCGCACGTTCTTCTCCTTGATACACATCGTCTACAGCGCATATGCGGAACTGCAATCGCAGCGCTGCAGCGGAGATAATTTGAAACGGAACTTACTTTCTGGACGCGCCTCGTATTATAAAGGCCATTATGCCATCTTACCGAGAGTGCTGATCCACCGCGTCCGACACCAATTACGTTAACAAGACACGCTTCTCTTCCTGCACAAATTCTCAAATCATAGCACACTCCCGCCCATTAGTTCCTCTTGTTCGAAACCTATACTGGACTCACGCAAGGGAGCGAGTGATTCGAAGGTGCAAGCTTACGGTTTAACGTCTCATCATCTTGCTTATTAGAGACGGAGCTACCCTCTGGTTTTGGGGTAAGAATGGGGAGTGATTTCGGAAAATCACGGAAAACCTAAATCTGAATGTCCAGAGGTAGATTTGAAGCATGTTCCTCCCGAATATGAGTCCAGTGTATTACCAATGCGACATCTCGTTCGGTCAGTCAATTGTGTATCTGTACAGAAATTTTCTATTGCCTGTTGGGGCATGTACACAATTGTGGCATGTAAGTAAATAATGGGTCAAGCGCCAAAAAACTGATTTAGAGATAATCAACGGAATGTGTACAGCACTTCAACAAAAGCAGTATAAAAGTTGAGGATCACTGTTCAAACACTAAAAATATATAGGTTTCTTGTCACATGCGTGTTTTTATTCTATATTAATGGATTTAAGAACTAAATGATACAAAATTTGAAGAAAATGAAATGTTCTGTTTGCAGTAGGTTTAACATAAATAACAAGTGCAATCATTTACATTTTCACTCATTTAACAAGTTTCTCGTAAAATAACTTATTCTCCTCTTTTACAAATGGTATCACTTTAGCTAAATCATTCTCTTTTCTTCAGGCAGTCTACATTCACGGTGTAGTGTTTCCAGCTGCACGTGTTGATGATCAGAAGGCTTCACGTTTCTCTTCAAGATGCAATATTCCTTGAACTGTTCAATGTCATTAACAGTTGACCGAACTTGCAGTACCCCAGGCCGTTCAGCAGTCACTCTGATCCATTGTGCTTTTGAAATATGCACATGTGTGAGGTTCATATATTTTTCAGCAGCTGACTTAAAGTCATATGAAAGGTGCCTGCATTTAAACTGATATTTACAGGAGACCTGAAAGGGTGATGCAGTATAAATAATTTACTAAATCAACATGCCTCGGTATTTGCAGATAAGTAAATCATTCCATTCAAGTAGTTAACTATAACTTCATAATCAGAACCATGATTTTTGACCATACGAAATTGGTTTCAATAATAAATTAAACGCATAAAATACTAGAACATAACTTATGCAGATTCCATCCCTTGTAATGAAAATTAAAAACGACAATCAAGGACTACCTGGTGATTGGGAGCCTCTTTGGCTGGAACCACAGTGCTGTCTTTTCGAGTATACTCCTTTCCTTCACTGCGTAATTTCTTCCTTTCACTTTGAGCACTACCTTCACCTCTCTTCCTCCGTTTTGGTGCAGTTTTCCTTTCCATTATTCAAAATTGTGTATCATGTATCTGTAATAATTACTTCAGCAGCGTCCTACTGTTTCAAATAAATAAATAAATAAACCACAGAGCTACTTCAACTGTCAACAGTTCCCACAAATACGCTCCAAGACACTAACAGAGAACAAGGGGCGCATGACTCGTTATTTGAACGTCGATGTTGGCGCTTGACGCCAGTACCATCTTATGACAGCTGTAAACACTGTTTCGCGCTGCTCTGGCACTAAATTGAATCCGTCGGTGGAGAAAGGAACTATGTCACTTTTTTGTAGTTTTCAGGAGAGACAAAAAACTGATTTACTGTTAAACTATTTAACAGACTGCATCGAAATTTTCGACATTTGCTGTATTCTAACCATACATACTGTGAATGAAAATAATTTTTATATATTCTGATAAAAAAATTCAAATTTTGTAACATAGTTCCTTTCTCCTGTCAACGAAAGAATTAGTATTTTCGAGAGTATAATACATTCAGAAATACACATTTTTGGCTTAAATCTCAAATTTATTGGTAAATTATCTTCAGCTGAACATGAAAACAACTATTTAATAGAATTCAAACATCGGAATAGTTCATATCACAGTGAGTTATCACTTGAAGTTAGCCATTTCAAAATTTCTTCATAAAAAATCTCAGCTTCTTCTCCACGAATGTGTTTCATCAGTTTCCGAAAATATCTTCAATTTTTTTATATTGATTCGTTCTTTGTAATTTTCATGAAAATGTTTCCTATAGAACTCGTATTTCACATTTACGTCTGGATATTTCGTAAGGAACATTTTCAGATCCAAGCTTGCATCCAGGTATTTCATTTCCTACCCAGCATAGTGAGTTTCTTTGGGTGGGAAAGATGTGATACTGGGTACTATCAAATTTATTACATTTTCCGGAATTTTTGTTATGCATGGATTTCTTCCACACATTTCCTTTTGACATTTAGAAAGATGGTATTCAATCACCTACAACACTCAACAATAATCATTACACCTGACGAAGTTGGCGCCAAATTACTGATTTGTTGCGCTTTCTACACCTGCATGCCGCAGACCAACGCCATCTAGCATGTAGCTGGTGTAGTACAAGCTCGCTGACTAGAGGTCTGCACGTCGCTCGGTTGCTCGCTCGAATCGCGTGATACACGTCGTTCTATGACAGTCCGACAGGTGTCGGTACTGCAGGTTACGACAAGGCGTGTGGCTGCGCTCGACTCCCTCCGCGCTCGTTCGAGCGGGGTACGCTCGACCGGCCCGACCGTCCACACTGCCCGCTCGCCACTCGGTCGCCAACTGCCACGCCACTCGAGTCCAAGGCGAGTGTCGGGAGCAAACTAGACGCTACAGAATACATCCTGACTGCGAAATTTAGAATTGTTTCCTTTCACGGGTCCTTCGAAAGTTGTTCTCTTGATCCACTTGAACTAACTATTCATTTTCGCAGTTTTGTACTTTACCATACAAGTTATTATACGTGATTAACGTAAAGATTCTGTGCAAAGATCATTTACTAAATGAGTTTTCTATGATCTTTCTTACTTTCTTGTTCCTATTTTGTGGACTGTTAATTCTTGTTTAGTGGTAGGTGTTACTTGCCGTCTTGACGAGTAAATGATTGTATTTTATATCCATTCCTCTTATCACTCTCAAGTCCTGGAATACTTTTTCCGTCTTTTATATTGATATTAAATACACGTTATTGATGTACACCCGTTAGGTTAGTTTTGTGCATCTCTCTCTGTCTCTGTTGCACCCCGTTAATATATATTCCCGTAGCATTTTGGCACTGTGCGTGGTAGCTGCGCCTCTTCCTTTTCCGAGTGAGTCCTTAACGGGAATTTTTCCAATTGCAACATTCATATATTCCCCACTGCCACTGTCCTCTTTCTTATCTACATAATAAAGAACGCATGAAAACTTTTGTGCAATATATGGGATCCGCGCTTTTTTTCGTCGTCAGGGTCATATGCCGGTCTAATGCTCATATATCCTGTACCTATTTGGAATCCTCTTATTCCAACTGTTTACTTTACACAGCTGTACGAATTTATGGTGCTCCTGCTGTTTCAGTGATATCTGTGTTATATTTATTTAGGGCCATCAGAAGAATGTCACCCGGGTGCACCAGCCAAAAGAATGAAGTGCATGTTTTTGGAATGGCTAGACTGTGAAATGCGCGAGGCGCAATCCACCAATGAGGTGTACGTTTATTTAGCACGAATTGATGGTGATCACGACGATCTGCTTGAATGGTAGAAACGCCACAGTACTCTCTTTCCTAAATCAAAAATGTTCAAATGTTTGTAAAGCTTATGGGACTTAACTACGGGGTCATCAGTCCCTAAACTTACAAACTACTTATGAACTACTTACGAACTAGGACGGCACAAATATCCATGCCCGAGGGGGGATTCGAACCCCCGACCGTAGTGGCCTTGCAGACCGTGACTGAAGCGCCTCAGTCCCCTCGGCCACCGCGGCCGGCTCTCTTTCCTAAGCTAGCTATATTGGCAAACAGTATTTCGTGTGCCCGCGTCAAATGCACCTAGTGAACGCACTTTCAGTGAGGCAGGGAACCTGTTCTCTGATAGAAGAACTCGACTCGATCTACAACGTAACGATATTTTAACAATACATTGCAATTAAAATGCCACTAACGAATAGTTTGGCGATAATGTTACTTTTCGATGTATACTTTGTTGTACATTTTTGTACATTGCAATAAAAAACGTTGTTCGTTCCGTAGTTTCTCTTTATATCCTTTACATTACTTTTCAAATGTTGTAGTTAGTGAAAACAACCTTTTTGTCTCGTTTGCGGTATCATGATATTGCGGTTACATGCTACTATGCATGAATACACGTCTACAGCATAACTGAGTTTAGTTCCTTTAGTTAGTGGAGGTGCGTCAGACGCAATAGCAGCCCACGCCTCAGAGCCACAGAGCCGCTGCCGTAGCGACTGGCAAGGAAACCTATCCAAGTGTCACTCTCCGATTTTTGTGAAATTTGAATTTGTTATCATACATGAAAAACTGTTAAGACCCGTATTTTTATTTATTTATTTTAAGCGGTGGAAAAACATATTTAAGGGGTGAAAAGGTCCCTTCAAAATTGGGGCTAAAATAGAGAGAAAACGTGATAACTTAGTATTAATTAAGCGATTTTAATGATTTTTTTTGTATGAAAGTATCTTTTGATAAGAGATCGGCCTAGGTACAACGCAGGGGGATTGACAATTAGGGGGGCAACTACCCCTAAAGTGACCAATTTATTTGTGCTCAAAATTTTTTAATTTAATCGAAGTTGAATCTATGAAATTTGTCTTTTATCAAAAGATACTTTCACACCAAAAATCATTAAAATCGCTTCTCTAATCTCTAAAGTTATCGCCATTTTACTATTTTAGCATCGTTTTGAAGGGACAGTTTCACCTCTTAACTATGTTTGCCCACCGCTAAAAAAATTACGTGTCCCATAGTTTTCAAATATTATAAAATATGCAAATTTCATAAAAATCGAAGAGTGACTTGTGTAGGTTTCCTTGTGAGTGCAGCGGCAGCACTACGCTGTGCGGCCTGTGCCCGCCCCGCCCCACGCAGCCTCGTTCGAGTGTCAACACGCTCGCTGCGAGCGTACACACTCGCCGCGCCACCGCCGAGCGTTGCGCACTCGACCGAGTACGAGCAAGCGAAACCGGCGATTTGCAGACCTCTATCGCTGACAGTAAAATCTACTGATGGGATGCGACATGCGGCGGAGAAAGGAACTAAGTCACTGACTTGATTCTTTTCTCCACAGCACTTATATGGAAGGAAGGAAGCTTAGGGTTTAACGTCCCGTCGACAACTTGGTCATTAGAGACGGAGCTAACTCTCGGAGTTTTGGGTAAGGATGGGGAAGGATATCGGCCGAGCCCTTTTTACAGGAACCATCCCGGCATATGCCTGGAGTGATTTAGGGAAATCACGGAAAACCTAAATCTGGACGGCCGGGGGTGGACTTGAACCACCGCCCTACCGAATACGAGTCCAGTGCATTACCACTGTGCCACCTCGCTCGGTAGCACTTATATAATCGACCTAATTTTATTCCCACAGGAAGAAGCCAAATGTAGTTCCTTTCATCACAGTAAGGTGTATCTCGGTCTGTTTACTGCATTTATGTAAAAAAGTGAAAATCACCAAAAAGTGACTTAGTTCCTTTCTCCACCGTTATTGGCATTGCCGTTTACAGGGGAATTTCACCAATAACTCAAATTTTCTTTTTTTGGCGCTTGACCCGTTATTTACTTACATGCCTCAATTAATGATAAGTTGTCTGTTGTTTAGGACAGGTCCGACACCAGAAGTGTCCATCTGGATGTCGTTTGCTAAACAGGCTTGGGCTCACTGTAGGGTGTCCGCAGGACGTCTCAACGTGCCAGGCCCGCCCACCTACTTGGCGGAGCAGGTGCCGCCGATGCGCACGCACCGCGCGCCCGCCTGGAGCCTGGGGGACCGCACCAAGCTGCGCGCCGAGGGCTACAACCCCGCACCCAACGTGTACCTGATGCCGCCCTACCTGGGGCCCGACCAGCCCATTAAGACCTCCGCGCCCGCCTACACCATGTGAGTGCTCGGCGTTAGCCAATCCCTACTTGTTCACTGCCTCATATACACTGTGTCTGTCAGTGCTGAACGAAAAAAGACCTCCGCGCCTGCCTACACCGTGTGAGTGCTCGGCGTTGGCCAATCCCTACTTGTTCACTGCCTCATATACACCGTGGCCATCAGTGCTCAACGAACGAAGACCTCCGCGCCCGCCTACACCATGTGAGTGCTCGGCGTTAGAGAATCCCTACTTGTTCACTGCCTCATATACACCATGGCCATCAGTGCTCAACGAATCAAGACCTCCGCGCTCCCCTACACAATGTGAGTGCTCGGTGTTAGCCAATCGCTACTTGTTCACTGCCTCACACACCGTGGCCGTCAGTGCTCAATGAACAAAGACCTCCCCGCCCGTCTACACCATGTGAGTGCTCGGCGTTAGCCAATCCCTACTTGTTCACTGCCTCATACACCGTGGCTGTCAGTGCTCAATGAACCAAGACCTCCCCGCCCGTCTACACCATGTGAGTGCTCGGCGTTAGCCAATCCCTACTTGTTCACTGCCTCATATACACCATGGCCATCAGTGGTCAACGAATCAAGACCTCCGCGCTCCCTTACACCATGTGAGTGCTCGGCGTTAGCCAATCCCTATTTGTTCACTGCCTCACACACTGTGGCCGTCAGTGCTCAATGAACCAAGACCTCCCCGCCCATCTACACCATGTGAGTGCTCGGCGTTAGCCAATCCCTACTTGTTCACTGCCTCATATACACCATGACCATCAGAGCTAAACGACACCCCCGCATTCCCCTACACCATGTGAGTGCTCGGCGTTAGCCAATCCCTACTTGTTCACTGCCTCACACACCGTGGCCGTCAGTGCTCAATGAACCAAGACCTCCCCGCCCGTCTACACCATGTGAGTGCTCGGCGTTAGCCAATCCCTACTTGTTCACTGCCTCATATACACCGTGGCCGTCAGTGCTCAACGAACCGAAACCTCCGCGCTCGCCTATGCCTTGTGAGTGCTCGGCGTTAGCCAATACCTACTTGTTCACTGCCTCATATACACCATGGCCGTCAGTGCTCAATGAACCAAGACCTCCCCGCCCGTCTACACCATGTGAGTGCTCGGCATTAGCCAATCCCTACTTGTTCACTGCCTCATATACACCATGGCCATCAGCGCTCAACGAATCAAGACCTCCGCACTCCCCTACACCATGTGAGTGCTCGGCGTTAGCCAATCCCTACTTGTTCACTGCCTCATATACACCATGGCCATCAGTGGTCAACGAATCAAGACCCCCGCACTCCCCTACACCATGTGAGTGCTCGGCGTTAGCCAACCCCTACTTGTTCACTGCCTCACACACCGTGGCCGTCAGTGCTCAATCAACCAAGACCTCCCCGCCTGTCTACACCATGTGAGTGCTCGGCGTTAGCCAATCCCTACTTGTTCACTGCCTCATATACACCATGGCCATCAGTGCTCAACGAATCAAGACCACCGCACTCACCTACACCATGTGAGTGCTCGGTGTTAGCCAATCCCTACTTGTTCACTGCCTCACACACCGTGGCCGTCAGTGCTAAATGAACCAAGACCTCCCCGTCCGTCTACACCATGTGAGTGCTCGGTGTTAGCCGATCCCTACTTGTTCACTGCCTCATATACACCGTGGCCATCGGTGCTCAACGAACGAAGACCTCCGCGCCCGCCTACACCATGTGAGTGCTCGGCGTTAGAGAATCCCTACTTGTTCACTGCCTCATATACACCATGACCATCAGTGCTCAACGAATCAAGACCTCCGCGCTCCCCTACACCATGTGAGTGCTCGGCGTTAGCCAATCCCTACTTGTTCACTGCCTCACACACCGTGGCCGTCAGTGCTCAATGAACCAAGACCTCCCCGCCCGTCTACACCATGTGAGTGCTCGGAGTTAGCCAATCCCTACTTGTTCACTGCCTCATATACACCATGGCCATCAGTGCTCAACAAATCAAGACCTCCACACTCCCCTACACCATGTGAGTGCTGGCGTTAGCCAAGCCCTACTTGTTCACTGACTCACACACCGTGGCCGTCAGTGCTCAATGAACCAAGACCTCCCCGCCCGTCTACACCATGTGAGTGCTCGGCGTTAGCCAATCCCTACTTGTTCACTGCCTCAAATACACCAAGGCCATCAGTGGTCAACGAATCAAGACCTCCTCGCTCCCCTACACCATGTGAGTGCTCGGCGTTAGCCAATCCCTACTTGTTCACTGCCTCACACACCGTGGCCGTCAGTGCTAAATGAACCAAGACCTCCCCGCCCGTCTACACCATGTGAGTGCTCGGCATTAACCAGTCCCTAATTGTTCACTGCCTCATATACACCATGGCCATCAGTGCTCAACGAATCAAGACCACCGCACTCACCTACACCATGTGAGTGCTCGGTGTTAGCCAATCCCTACTTGTTTATTTCTTTTTATTTATTTATTTATTCTGTTCCATAGGACCCACTTCAGGAGTAAGACTCCATGGTCATGGAACAAGTCAATACATTAATTGTTACACAATAATGGTAATAGAAAAAGTGAAAAGAATCAATAAAGAAAAAATAAATTAGCTTAATTGTTTAACTTTTCTAGGAGTTCCTCGACAGAATAAAAGGAGTGAGCCACGAGGTAACTCTTCAATTTAGATTTGAAAGCATGTGGATTAGTGCTAAGATTCTTAAGTTCCTTTGGCAGCTTATTGAAAATGGATGCCGCAGAATACTGCACCCCTTTCTGCACAAGTGTTAAGGTGGTGCGGTGCAAATGTAGATTAGACATCTGTCTAGTATTCACCGAGTGAAAGCTACTAACTCGTGGGAATAAGCTGATATTATTAACAACAAACGACTTTAAAGAAAAAACGTATTGTGACGCCAGAGTCAAAATTCCCAGACTACTGAAAAGGGGTCGACATGACGTTCGCGAACTTACACCAGATATTTCTCGAACCGCCCGTTTTTGAGCCAGAAATATCCTTTTTGCATCAGGCGAGTTACCCCAAAAAACAATGCCGTACGTCATAAGTGAGTGAAAGTAAGCGAAATAGACTACTTTTCGTGTTGAAAAATCACTTATCTCAGATATTGTTCTAATGGTAAATATAGCAGAATTTAGTTTTGGAACAAGATCATGAACATGGGCTTTCCATGACAGCTTACTGTCTATATGAACACCTAGAAATTTGAACTGTTCAGTCTCACTTATCACATGCCCATTATGTGTAATCATAATGTCAGATTTCGTCAAATTATGTGTTAGAAATTGTAAGAACTGAGTTTTACTGTGATTTAACATCAACTTGTTTTCTATTAGCCATGAACTTATCTCTTGAACTGCATTATTTGATACTGTGTCAATATTACGAGCAACATCCTTCACTACCAAGCTGGTATCATCAGCAAACAAAAATATTTTACAATCACCTGTTATACTCGAAGGCATATCATTTATATAAATAAGAAACAGCAATGGTCCCAAAACAGACCCCTGGGGCACCCCATACTTAATTGTGCCCCATTGGGATTGCACGTCATAGCCATTTTCTACATTGCGGAGAATTACCTTCTGTTGTCTATTATTAAAGTAAGAGGTGAACCAGTTGTGGGCTACTCCCCGTATTCCATAATGTTCCAACTTCTGCAACAATATTTTGTGATCAACACAATCAAACGCTTTTGTTAAATCAAAGAAGACGCCTAATGTCCGTAGCCTCTTATTTAACCCATCAAGTGCCTCACAGAGAAACGAAAATATAGCGTTTTCGGTCGTTAAACCACTTCTAAAACCAAACTGTACGTTTGACAGGAAATTATGTGAACTGAAATGATCAATTAATCTTGAATATACAGCCTTTTCAATAACTTTGGAAAAAACCGATGGCATAGAAATAGGTCTATAGTTGTCTACATTATCCCTTTCACCTTTTTTATAAAGCGGTTTCACTACTGAGTACTTTAATCTGTTAGGAAACTGACCATTCCGAAAGGAAAAATTACAAATATGGCTTAGTACTGGGCTAACATATGGAGAACAGTACTTTAGAATTCTGATAGATACCCCATCATATCCACAAGAGTCCTTAGTCTTTAGTGATTTAATTATTGACTCAATCTCACCTATGGAAGTATCATGAAGGATCATTTCAGGCAACAGCCTCGGAAACGCATTTTCTAAAAACGTTATATGATTACCTGTAAAAACTAGAGTTTTGTTTAGTTCCTCTACTATATTCAGAAAGTGATTATTGAATATTGCACATATATCTAACTTGTCAGTAACAGAAACATTCCTACTACGCACTGACGTTATATCTTCTACCTGCTGCTCCTGACCAGACACTTCCTTCACGACTGACCAGATAGTTTTAATTTTATCCCGAGAGTTTGCTATTCTTTTTGCGTACCACATACTTTTTGCATTCTTAATGACATTTTTCAGAACCTTACAGTACTGTTTGTAATGAGCTACTGCATCTTCATTCTGACTGCTTCTAACATTTTGATACAACTCCCGCTTAGTTCTACATGATACTCTTATCCCCTTTGTCATCCACCCTGGCTGTCTGTTACTGAAAGTACCCTGTTTTGAGCGTTCTAGTGGAAAGCAACTTTCAAATAGCATAATAAATGTGTTCAGAAAAGCATTATATTTATCATCTGCATTATCAGCACTATAAACATCCTGCCATTCTTGTTCCTTAATTAGGCTTAAAAAGGTCTCAATTGCAACTGGATTAACTTTTCTGAGTAGTTGATATTTATGTTTAACATTTGTTTGAGAACAAATACTTTTTAGAATTAAAAGTTGGGCATCGTGGTCTGATAGGCCATTTACTATTCTGCTGACAGAGTGCCCCTCTAATAATGAAGAATGAACAAAAATATTGTCAATGGTAGAACTGCTATTTCCTTGCACTCTCGTTGGAAAAAATACTGTTTGCATCATGTTATAGGAATTAAATAGATCTAACAGCTGACGTTTCCTTGAGCTATCACCTACACAATTAATGTTGAAATCTCCACACACAATTAAATTTTTATACTTCCTATACAGTGAACCCAGAACCAATTCCAGCTTGGGCAGAAACATTTTAAAATTTGAGTCAGGGGATCTATAAATAACAACTATTACTAGTTTAGTTCCATTAACATTAACAATTCCTGCACAACATTCAAATATCTGTTCTGTGCAGTGTTTAGAAAAATCGATTGACTCCGATGAAAAATCGTTTTTTACATACATGGCCACTCCCCCACACTGCAAGGAACTCCTAGAGTAAAAGGCAGCTAACCTGTATCCTGGCAAAGGAAGTCTCTGAATTGTCACACCACTTAAAAAGTGCTCTGAAATACCAATAATGTCAGAATCAGTATCAATAAGCATTTCATTAACTTTATCTCTGATACCCTGTATATTTTGATGAAAAACAGTAATTCCCTTATTACTTATATTCTTAGACTTTGTCAAAGGTGGTTCATTTCTTAGAGGGACTTCCTTTAAGCAGGAATATCTATCAGCTGTCTTCAGTCTAAAAAAGGTGCAGCCCTAACACCAACTACTACAGGAGTTTTCCATGAGTGAAACCCCCACCCCCTACTACACTGTCACCTATGAGCTTTGCCAACCTCCCCTTCCCATACCTATTGAGGTGCAGACCGTGCCTAGTAAAATCCGACCTTTGGATAGTTTCAACTGGCACCACTGCAATGTGATCCATGCCCTCCGTCATCAGCGCCCTTTCAAGCCCCATGTTAAGACGGCTGACAGCCGTATTAAGACAAGGCCTATCATGACGCTGAAACAGCTGCACGAAATGCACATTCGTGCCACCAGTTTCATTTGCTATCCTTTCCAGATCACCACCTATATCATATTCCCCGTCCCTATCAAGACTGTTCCCGGCCCCACCCACTATAACTACCTGATCCTCTTTTGAAAAATTCCTACATAAGTCCCCTATGTTACAAGTGACCTGATCTAACCCTGCACTAGGCTTCACTATGCTGGTGACCTGGTACTCACTCCCAAGTACTTCCTGCAACTGTTGGCCAACACCTCTGCCATGAGAACTACCTAGCAGCAGAACCTTCTTCTTCCTAAGAGACCTCTCTACAGATTTCGGCTTACCAAAAGCTGAGGTCTGCTGCGTACTTCCTACACCTACACTGCCTCACACACCGTGGCCGTCAGTGCTCAATGAACCAAGACCTCCCCGCCCGTCTACACCATGTGAGTGCTCGGCGTTAGCCAATCCCTACTTGTTCACTGCCTCATATACACCATGGCCATCAGTGCTCAACGAATCAAGACCTCCGCGCTTCCCTACACCATGTGAGTGCTCGGTTTTAACCAATCCCTTCTTGTTCACTGCCTCACACACCGTGGCCGTCAGTGCTCAATGAACCAAGACCTCCCCGCCCGTCTACACCATGTGAGTGCTCGGCGTTAGCCAATCCCTACTTGTTCACTGCCTCATATACACTGTGGCCATCAGTGCTCAATGAACGAAGACCTCCGCGCCCGCCTACACCATGTGAGTGCTCGGCGTTAGAGAATCCCTACTTGTTCACTGCCTCATATACACCATGACCATCAGTGCTCAACGAATCAAGACCTTCGCGCTCCCCTACACCATGTGAGTGCTCGGCATTAGCAAATCCCTACTTGTTCACTGCCTCACACACCGTGGCCATCAGTGCTCAATGACCAAGACCTCCCCGCCCGTCTATACCATGTGAGTGCTCGTCGTTAGCCAATCCCTACTTGTTCACTGCCTCATATACACCGTGGCCATCAGTGCTCAACGAATGAAGACCTCCGCGCCCGCCTACACCGTGTGAGAGCTCGGCGTTAGCCGATCCCTACTTGTTCACTGCCTCATATACACCGTGGCCATCAGTGCTCAACGAACGAAGACCTCCGCGCCCACCTACACCATGTGAGTGCTCGGCGTTAGAGAATCCCTACTTGTTCACTGCCTCATATACACCATTACCATCAGTGCTCAATGAATCAAGACCTCTGCGATCCCCTACACCATGTGAGTGCTCGGCGTTAGCCAATCCCTACTTGTTCACTGCCTCACACACTGTGGCCCTCAGTGCTCAATGAACCAAGACCTCCCCGCCCATCAACACCATGTGAGTGCTCGGCGTTAGCCAATCCCTACTTGTTCACTGCCTCATATACACCATGATCATCAGTGCTCAACGAATCAAGACCTCCGTGCACCCCTACACCATGTGAGTGCTCGGCGTTAGCCAATCCCTACTTGTTCACTGCCTCACACACCGTGGCCGTCAGTGCTCAAGGAACCAAGACCTCCCCGCCCGTCTATACCATGTGAGTGCTCGGCGTTAGCCAATCCCTACTTGTTCACTGCCTCATATACACCGTGGCCATCAGTGCTCAACGAATCAAGACCTCCGCACTCCCCTACACCATGTGAGTGCTCGGTGTTAACCAATCCCTACTTGTTCACTGCCTCACACACCGTGGCCGTCAGTGCTCAATGAACAGAGACCTCCGCGCTCGCCTACGCCTTGTGAGTGCTCGGCGTTAGCCAATCCCTACTTGTTCACTGCCTCATATACACCGTGGCCGTCAGTGCTCAACGAACCGAGACCTCCGCGCCCGCCTTCACCATGTGAGAGCTCGGCGTTAGCCAATCCCTACTTGTTCACTGCCTCACACTCCGTGGCTGTCAGTGCTCAATGAACCGAGACCTCCGGGCTCGCCTACGCCTTGTGAGTGCTCAGCGTTAGCCAATCCCTACTTGTTCACTGCCTCATATACACCGTGGCCATCAGTGCTCAACGAATCAAGACCTCCGCACTCCCCTACACCATGTGAGTGCTCGGTGTTAGCCAATCCCTACTTGTTCACTGCCTCACACACCGTGGCCGTCAGTGCTCAATGAACAGAGACCTCCGCGCTCGCCTACGCCTTGTGAGTGCTCGGCGTTAGCCAATCCCTACTTGTTCACTGCCTCATATACACCGTGGCCGTCAGTGCTCAACGAACCGAGACCTCCGCGCCCGCCTACACCATGTGAGAGCTCGGCGTTAGCCAATCCCTACTTGTTCACTGCCTCACACTCCGTGGCTGTCAGTGCTCAATGAACCGAGACCTCCGGGCTCGCCTACGCCTTGTGAGTGCTCAGCGTTAGCCAATCCCTACTTGTTCGCTGCCTCATATACACCGTGGCCATCAGTGCTCAACGAACCGAGACCTCCGCGCTCGCCTACGCCTTGTGAGTGCTCGGCGTTAGCCAATCCCTACTTGTTCACTGCCTCATATACACTGTAGCCGTCAGTGCTCAACGAACCGAGACCTCCGTGCTCGCCTCCTCCTTGTGAGTGCTCGGCGTTAGCCAATCCCTACTTGTTCACTGACTCATATACACCGTGGCCGTCAGTGCTCAACGAACCGAGACCTCCGCGCTCGCCTACGCCTTGTGAGTGCTCGGCGTTAGCCAATCCCTACTTGTTCACTGACTCATATACACCGTGGCCGTCAGTGCTCAACGAACCGAGACCTCCGCGCTCGCCTACGCCTTGTGAGTGCTCGGCGTTAGCCAATCCCTACTTGTTCACTGCCTCATATACACCGTGGCCGTCAGTGCTCAACGAACCGAGACCTCCGCGCTCGCCTACGCCTTGTGAGTGCTCGGCGTTAGCCAATCTCTACTTGTTCACTGCCTCATATACACCGTGGCCATCAGTGCTCAACGAACCCAGACCTCCGCGCTCGCCTACGCCATGTGAGTTCGCGGCGTTAGCCAATCCCTACGTGTTCACTGCCTCATATACACCGTGGCCGTCAGTGCTCAACGAACCGAGACCTCTGCGCTCGCCTATTCCTTGTGAGTGCTCGGTGTTAGCCAATCCCTACTTGTTCACTGCCTCATATACACCGTGGCCGTCAGTGCTCAACTAACCATAAACTTCATCTTGAACCACCGGCAAATATTTCCCTCCATCCGTACAATAGCGACATCAATATTTATCAGTTCGGGATCATAAAAAGGAGAAATATTACGGTTTTTAAACTTTATATAATCTTGATAAGTCATGAAACTTCCTAGCAGATTAAAATTGTGTGCCGGAACCGGGACTCGAACCTTGCACCTTTGCCTTTCGCGGGCAAGCGCACTACCAACTGTGCTATCCCGACACGACGCACGATGCCGCCTCACAACTTTACTTCCGCCAGTACCTCGCCTCTTACTTTCCAAACTTCACAGAAGCTCTTCTGCGAAACATGCAAGACTAGCACTCCTGGAAGAAATGATTTGGTGGAGACATGGCTTAGCCACAGTCTAAGGGATGTTTCCAGAATGAAACTTTCACTCTGCAGTGGAGTGTGCGCTGATATGAAACTTCCTGGCAGATTAAAATTCCAGCACACAATTTTAATCGACCAGGAAGTTTCAGACAAATATTTTATTACAGTCCGTGTACCTGGCGGGCAGCGAATCTAATGTGGCTAAGGTGAGTAAATTTTGAAGAGTCAGAACTTACTTGGGCGGAGATGGAGCCACAGAACTATTTAAAGCTGTGGTGGAAGTAGCTTGCAATTTGTGTTCTGTCATTGGGCCCCTGCAAAGAGGTAAACGTAAGTACGGAACGGTGCAGGGGCCCAATGACAGAACACAAATTGCAAGCTACTTCCACCACAGCTGTAAATAGTTCTGTGGCTCCATCTCCGCCCAAGTAAGTTCTGACTCTTCAAAATTCACTCACCTTAGCCATATTAGATTCGCTGTCCGCCAGGTAAACGGACTGTACTAAAATATTTGTCTGTTTCCAATCTGATGATGCGCTAACAGCGCGAAACGCGTTATTGGATGTAATAAAGAATACGCAACAGAGACTGTGAATTATTTAATTATTCACCACTGTTGCTGCACCAGCCGCCGCCACCATCATGGAATGGAATAAAATTTGCAGGGCATCAGCTTTTTTTTTTTTTTTTTTTTCCTTCCTTTATTGTATTTTATACCAATACACTGGCAGGCCGGCAGCAGCACTATAGGCTGATCTTCAGCCGAGAGTAATTAAAAGACATATATGAGTTGAGAATTAAAATACATAACAGGAGATAAAACAACGGATATACAATAACATACATAAGGCAACAGTTTGGAGTACATTGCAATACACAGATGATTAAAACCACATTTAGTTAGTTAAAAATGATGAGCCACGTTGACCTAAAAAACAATGTAGGACGACAATAATACAGGACGACGAGTACACGGAGACACTAATTAAATCACAAGGTGCGACGCTTTTTGTGGACACATTTAAAAAACATACACTTCACTGGAGCACAGCACACAACACTTGACGTAGCTCTGTAAAAACTGTCGGTCCAGGACCCCGATAAGGGGGGTGGGGGAAGCGCGGGGGAGAGGAAAAACGCCGGGGAAGTAGGCGGTAGGGAGGAGCCGTAGACACTCCAGGGCAGGGAGGGGGTAGCCAAGCGGGGGAGGGGAAGGGGAGGGGGGAGAGGGGGGCCCTACATCTACGGGGGGGAGGGGGGGATCAGAGCTGGTAGGACGGGTGTATGTCAGGACGGAGGACGTCATCAGGGAGGGGAGGCGGCGGAAATTACTCTGGGAGAGGACATGGAGGGTGTGGAGATGAAGGGAAGGGGGTATAACGCGGTAGAGGCGTGGCAGAGGCCCAGGGTTGGTGAGGATGGGGTGGACCAGGGGGTTGCGGGAGACTATTTTACGGGTGGTATAGAGTATACGGATATGCTGGAGGTATTCAAGGAGGTGGGGAAACGGGATCAGGTCATACAGGATCCGCGTGGGGGAAGGGAGCCGGATGCGGTAGGCGAGGCGGATGGCGTGGCGCTCGAGGACTTGAAGGGTTTTGTAATAGGATGTGGGAGCGGAAATCCAGGCGGGATGGAAGCTGCCAGGGCATCACCTTGTGCTGTCTGTTATTAAAGTAAGAGGTGAACCAATTATGACGAGCTCTTTCAGTATAACACTGAAAAAACATATGATGAAATATGTGGCTGGGCCTGGATTATATAAGCTCGTCGTGTGGTGTGTTGTCAGGGCGGGGCGCGGCAAGTCGCTGCACCCGGCCATCGGCCCCGGGCCGGCGCGGTACCCCGCGGTGGACATGTCGGTGGCGCGCCACCGCCCGCCGCAGTACAGCGTCACCGGACGCAACTACCCGCCGCGCGGCCGGGGCATGAACCCGGGGCCCGGCGCCTACCTGCCCGAGTACAACCGCGCCAAGAACCCGCCCAGCTTCTCCTTCGGCGTCAAGCACTCGCCCTACAAGCGCCTCCCCATGGTCGAGGCCGACAACGACGTCTGAAACCTGCATTTGCACTAAATTTGATCGCATAGCGCATCTTGTAATGAGTACGAGCGGTCCAAGAAGACAATGCTTTTATATACCTTTTTTAAGTAGCCCTCAAGTACCCTACACCAGTGGTCGGCAAAGCTTTATGCTCGAGAGCCAACAGTGATATCGATGGCGGCAGGCTAGGCTGTATATACGCTTATCTTATTATTAACTGGTAATCTAAATAAAGTATTGTCTTACGAGCCCCCAGTAGGGTAGCTACTGGAAGGGTGCGGTAACCGTTCGTCCCGGCTTTAAAGTGAGCACCTTTGTGAACTCCTCGTCATGACTGTTCTCTATATAAAATTATTGCCACTCTGTATGACAAAGTTCTAAAGCCGCAATAGCCCGACGAAATGTTATTGTGTTGTCCGTGTGAACTAATCACTAATTATTGATGAACATGAAGCATTGAATTAAAATTTGTGATGCGACCTGGAATCGAACCTGGACTTCCATGTTTACTAGGCAGACGTCTTAATCGTTAGACCGCCACATCACTAAATATTCCAAGACTCTTTAATCGTTAGTGATGTGGTGGTCTAACGGTTAAGACGTCTGCCTAGTAAGCATGGAGGTCCAGGTTCGATTCCCGGCCGCATCACAAATTTCAATTCCATGCTTCAGATTTATCAATAAAGTCTTTGACATAATCGAGACGAAAATCCGTCTCAGGGATTGTTTATTTGTATTAAATCACTAATTGATTAATAACAGTCCATTGTCCTATATGAGACACGTTCCCACATGTTTACACTGGCAGTTTTCTTTTACTCATTATGTTGTACTACAACATCGTTTATTTAATATTTAAAACTGATTCCACTCCATACTGGTGGCTGGTACAGCAACTGCTTATGAATTTATCTCAAAAGTCATTCTCAGTTGTAAAATTTTTCTTTATTTCACTGACGCGTTTCGCCCTTTTGAGGTTTCATCAGATTATGTAAATACATGGTGAGCTATCCTGTCATCATCGTAAAATAAACCCTCTAGGAAGAAAACCTATCATGGTAGGTCAAGATGATAGGTTTTCTTCCTAGATGGTTTATTTTACGATGATGACAAATAGCTCACCATATATCTAGATAATCTGATGATGCCTCAAAAGGGCGAAACGCGTCAGCGAAATAAAGAAAAATTTTGCAACTGGGACTGACTTTTGAGATAAATTTAATATTTACCGCTACATTATGTACCAATTTTCAGATTATAGTTTCTGCGATGAGTAACCAGGTATTTACACTTCGGAACAGAATTAAAGTGGCACTTTCTGATAACCCCTCAATGATCTCTCATTGTGACGCAGGTTTGAACTTTTCTTCAAAAGTTTCTGCACCCTTCCTCCTTCATAGTAAAATAGCCTTTTCTTGCCCTCGGTGATGTTGCAAAGAGTATGCTGTCGACGCTCGCAAAAAAGAAAGGTGTAAGGTGGTTTATTGCTCTCATCTTGACACTACTTTTCATCATAATTCTGACCAAAACCACCGTCAATTTGACATGCGATGGTAAGGTAGTCACACCACCTCTTATTCACATTTCATCCCTTATTTTGATGCTTCTATGATGGAAGTCAGAACCGCGAACCCGACTTAAAACCACGCGTTTTCCTTATAAGGAAAACATTTCAGACAGGCTGCCTCTCCAAATCGACACGTAAGGACCTGAGAGGTGTCACACAGGGCGTCAATAAAACCAACTCTTTCCTTGGGGAGTTAAAATAATAGAGCACCATCAGCCGTTAAGTTACAGAATTTTATTGCTAAAAATTCCAACACTTCATTGTGTCATCTTGAGGCCCCCTGAACAGCTAAAAATAGACAAATGTTGATTTTACACTGGCCGGATGGTCTGAAGATGACAAGTAGCAACAAATAAATGTACCGCCGCACATTCTAAGGCGTCATGCCCTGGACAGGGCGGTCGTTCCCGCCAGAGGTTCGAGTCCTCCCTCGGGCATGGTGTTGTCCTTAGTGTAAGTTAGTTTAAGTAGCTTGTAAGTTTAGGGACTGATGATCATAGCAGTTTGGTTCAATAGGTTTACAAACGGACTGAATATAAGGACAGGCGTTGAATTAAACTTTCTGCTGTGGCCAGGATGCGAACCCAGGACCTCCTGTCTACTAGGCAAACCCTGTACGTACAGCCAGTGCTTGGTAACATTTTCATCCAACAGGAATCGCAATATTTGCGTACAATGGTTGCTGAGCTGCGTAAACGTAAAGCAAAGATTTTCTAGGATGCGCTACTGCGCCAGCTCAACCAGGTGATGATGAGTTATGTTCGCCCACTGCGCTCTTCGTCACGAATACTTTGACGACTTTCGGGAAAAAGGTCAAGATGCGCCATTGTTTTTGGTCATGATATTCAGCCTGTAGACTTGACAGAGCTGACGATGGATTTCGATGGGCGTTATTTTTGTGCATGAAAGAACCTTATCACTGCAGAGGGAGAACGAATAGCAGACGCCATTTTGGGGCACTGCTGCTGCAGTTTTGACACCAGGTGGGACCTGTCCGGATGGCAATTTAGTGATACAACATAGATATTACATATGGACAATTTTGTTGCTTAATACGTCTTCTTTAAAGCAAACAACATCGGTAAACTTAATTTTCTCAATGCGCCTCGAACAAACCTAAATGTAACTGATTTCGTCTACCATGCAACTGAATGGCTCTGTGCAATTTCACTACCCCCGCTTGCAGGCAAGCGAATCGTGTTGGATGCTGACAAGGTTGCCTGCGTTTAGTCGTTAGTTCGGCAACAGGACTAAATGGACGCCAAAATGCCTTACAGGTAGTTTTGCAAACAGAAAACACAAGGAGTTCGGGTGACACTGACGGTGATGTTGAACTGGAGAGGGTTGCTTTGTCTTTTTATTCATGCCGTGTGGTAGTGGAGATGTGAATCGTGCCGAGCCCAAGAGTGTCGTTTTTTGCTATTACGGAGGAAGGATATGGATCCTTTGTTCCGTCACAATGGGAGATAATTTCAGTATTTCGAAAAAGGGAATCTTGTCGTGCGTGTTACTTCTGTATCAAAATTTATACCATAGTAGGTGATCCATGCCATTCACGTGTGTCAGTTGTCAATAGTAGCAAACCATAGCCCGCTAGTATATTCTAACAGTCTCGGCGTTTCCCGAGGTGAAAAGGGGACGATGTATCGGTGGAAGTTGTAACTCTTGCCATACATGGCGCCACATACCAACTGTTGCCTCAGCTACTGGTATTGTAGGCTAGCGGGCTATGCCCAGGTTTTCACGGACTGTAAATTTATCGTCAAAGTCATACGTGCTCGTGTAAACTGTAAATAGTGAAAATGTAATATATGATTTGCTGCATTTAGTGTGCTTGAAGATTATCTTCCCACTGGGGTCTTCTTCTACAGGAACCGAGTAATAGTGGAAATTTACTATTTGCATTTGTACTGCAGTTGTGCATGTTGCAGTTTGAACATATGCGATAAATGTACACTGATACAACGTTTCTGCGACCATATCGGCAAATAATGTGAAATACACTTCCTATTCCTAACAGATACCTTACTGCTTTGTGGCCTTATGTAAGAATCAAATGAGTGGTATTAGTTATCACGAATTTGGAGTTGATAATAAATTAAAAAATACATGGTTATACGCGATTCTAGAGAAACCTTCACGCCAAATAATCTGTGACATTCATCAGTAATTTGCAGTGATCGCTTTACCGACACAGATTATGATTTCAAGAGAAATATCCTCAATTAGATAGCACTTCCAACAGATTTCCAAATTATCCTATCCATAAAATACCAATTCCAGCAGTATCTAAGTGACGAATTGAAACATGTACACCAAATAGTCAGGTGTGTGGTAAGTGCAATCTCTAAGAAAGAAACCCACACAATTGTTCCATTAAATGCAGTTACGGAAGCTGGAGTTCAAAAGCTTTGGAAAGTTGTCACAGGAAACTAAAACATGGAGACTGAACAACGAACTAAACAGACAAGAACGTGTAATTCGCGTGCTGTCAGAGTGACAGCTTCAATATCATAAGAAAATAAGACGCCTAAAATGGAATTCTTGCTGGAGCAAATAAGTATCACCTAACTGGAGTGGGGAAGTAATCAAACAGTGCGTTATTTTGCAATACTGTTTACCTAAAGGTTACAGATATTCCCAATTTCCGTATTCGTCCTCGTTTTGTTGGTAAATATTCACAAGAAATAGGAGTTACAGCGTCAATAAAGTTACGTGTCTAACAAGGAGACTACATGGGTGTCAGATTTTAGAATGTCTTTATATTTATGGTACGTGAAGTTCAGAACTTAAATAACAATAAGCCAAAGTCATTCGACGCAACTCTCAAAAATTCTCAAGAAAATCGACTTCAAAGTTTTGCAAGTACATCTAAGTACTAACAAGTAAAACAGACAGCATCTGTCTCTGTAGCTCAGATGGCAGCGTTCTGGCCTGTTATTCAGTTACATATAACATTTTGGGATCTCTAATTCCAAGTGTTTTGTCACTTTTTGTTTATGTGTATGCAGACAAGTCGACACCTAAAACGACGGTTGAGAAGCTGCTTGAAAAGCCATTAGTAATAATGGAGATGACTTTCCAAAAACAGTGTCGTAGCTCTTCACAAACTGAACAATCAAAGACTACCGTCGTCAACTAATAGTGGAGCCAATACTGTAAAAACTGTAATCTATTTTTATAAATATAGAAAATTGCGAATATACAAAAACACTTGCATTTTTCGTAAAAATTGCCATTAAACATTAAATATGTGTAAGTATTCGGGAAAAAAAATCCTTCACAGCAGGATTCGAACCACCGACTCTTTGGTTGCAATGCAACAACGCTGCCATCTGAGTTACACTGACAGATGCTGCAACTGATTTACTTATTGGTACTTACGTATAATTACAAAGCTTCAAAATTGATTTTCCCGGTAATTCTTGAGAGCTGCGTCGAATGACTTTTGCTGATCGTTCTTTTAGTTCTGAACTTCACGTACCATAAGTATCAAAAGATTCTAAAATCCGATACCCAAGTGGTCTCCTTGTAAGTAGGGTGGAATTACAATGTACCTTATAATTGATGAAATTTCAGTTAAGTAACAACTGCAGTATTTTCGCCAATAAATACTGTGAGGTAATGAAGCTCTTATCTCTCTTATGTGTAAATATTTCTTAGCAATTGCGCTCAAGTAAATAGCTTCCTTTGCTTGTTGAAGTCCAAGCAGTTGAAACGAAAAGAGCTGCGTATTTAACATCAAAGCTCTCCACTCAGATCCTGCAACAGTCGGCAGACAGCGCACCGTGGATGAACTGCACGGTGAAACAAGCGCAAGCAAGAAGTGTTGAGGCTGTTAGAGCATACTGGTGGGCTGTGAGCTGTCAAAAAGTTAAATCTTTCTTCTCCCACGCCCTATACCCCAGTAGTGGATTAACTTTCAGCCATTGAAGTAAGTGGTCTACTTTACTTAGCTCCCGGTAGATTTCACCGTCGTCAGTTAAAATAAATCATATATACCGTCTCTTTTAAGTATTTTTGTTTTTTTACTGTGCAGAAAATTACAGTCTTAACATTAGTTGGTGCTTCTGAATTCGGCAGTGAGTTTCTCGTTGTATTTTGTTACAAATTATGGATGAGAACGACAGGTCGCACGAACACTTAATTCGAGACACAGTTTGACGACCACTGCTCTAGAATATAGTGTAGTTATATACCTAGTGTAGTAATCTATTGCTAACTCTCATGATGGAAGAATATTCGTCACTCTAACTTGGTCTCCAGTATAAATGTGGAACAGTGGTGATATTTGTTAGCTAATCACCAATATCATAAATATCTTTACAAGCCTGGTGTGATCAATTAATACAATTGTTATTAGAAACAAATAGGATATTCTACGTCAGTTTGATGAGTTTAAAATCGGAACATGCAGTTAATTATATTAATGAATTCATATAATATATTTATTCAGAGAACATGTTTCGATACACGCACCATTACCAATGTAGACAATACATATTTTGGCTAACCAAACTTTCAAAATCTGCTAGAATTCAGCCAGAAAAAATTACTTCTAAAGATGGACGTGTTTCATTTATTAGAGGGTTTCCGGGAAGTAGGAACGAATATCAAAAAACTATAGAACATACATAATTTAATGAAAATGTAATGTTTTTCTTACAACATATTAACTAATATCTTCCACTTATTTATGAAAAATAATATCCCCCATATGACCACCCAAGGTCGCGTGCCAAAGAACAATGCGTTCGTT
The DNA here is from genome assembly GCA_026315105.1 of Locusta migratoria. Lineage (NCBI taxonomy): Eukaryota > Metazoa > Arthropoda > Insecta > Orthoptera > Acrididae > Locusta > Locusta migratoria. The sequence goes on from CM048747.1 coordinate 42,891,682, forward strand.
AAACTTCTTGAAACGTTCACAATCATACTGTTAATAACCCTTTTAATTTCGTCCTTCACTTGGTGTATTGTTTGTGGTCTATTATCGCACATTTTGATTTCCTATATTATCCCCCCCTCCCCCCAAAGAGAAAGAAAACGTGTAAGATCGCATGAGCTGGCAGGCCATTTCTGATTGCCACGCAAAGAGTTTTTTTTTTCCCCGAGGCAACTATTCATAACTATTCATTCAGCAGAGCACTTATTTCACGGGTTGTGTGATATGCTTCACCCTCTTGTTGAAACCAAAAATCGCCTTTTTCATGAATAATAGGGAAAAACCAATCAGAAAGTATGTTTCGGTAAGGTCGCTATTTACAGTGAGGACAGATACTTCATTTTCAAAAAAGTACGGGCCGATAACTCACCCTGCCCAGAATCCACATCACACAGTCATGCGTGGTGGCTGCATCACATCTTACATAGACACCCGCAGATTTTCGTTAACACGAATTCTGCAGTTCCGCTTATTGACGTACCCAATGAGGTAGAAGTGCGCCTCATCCTAGAAAATTATGCTTTCTGTGAAGTTCTCGCTTTCCGCTTGTCGAGGAAAGTACCAGTGAGCAAGTCTAACATTTGAAACAGATCCAGTGGCGGACTAAGGCTGTTTGAGTCTCGGGGCGGCGGCAAAACATAATGAGGTCCCCCGTTCACTTGGAAATAGATGTATCACTATGAAAAAAGTAACTTTTGAGATTTGGAGGCCCGCCACGTAAAGTGGCACGAGACAGTCTATAAAAAGTAGCTTATGATATTTGTAGGCCCCTCAACGAAAAGGACAAAAAGTGCTTTCGAGGCATTTGGAGGCCCCTCAAGACGAGAGGGCCGTGGTCCCCTTCGCCCCCTGCCCCCACCTTAGACCGCCACTGAACAGAGCCCCTTGTCTCAAACTTTCAGATAAACTTCTGAACTGATTTTCTGGTTGGAGCAGCATCACGTCCGAGTTTCACACTCAATTCACTAATTGTTGCCGTGGGACTTCACTGTTTTTCTATTAACGTTTTATTACTGTGATTCGTTGCTAAATTGTCATCTGCTCCATGACGAAAATAAACATCAAACTAAATTTTCATCACACGAAAGCTACCATGATACTCATGCGAAGGATTGCAGATAACAAAAATGAAAAACCAAGGCTACCAAACGTCATACGACAAAATGGCGCAAAATTCAAAGCCGTCTTTACAGTACTTCTCGGAAACCCTCTTCTTAATATAAAGGCACACTGCTCTTTTATTTTCATAGTCTTTCTTCTCAGACTACTGAACATTCAAATTTCATATCGCCATAATATTTTTCGTGAGCAGAACACGTCAATTTGAATTTAACGATTCAGTCCACATGAAGTGTCTGTTCTTAAAGTTCATCAAAAATATTAATCAAGTCATTAGAATTTCTTATTTAATTTAATAACAAACTGCATTTATTAGATTATTCACTTGTATTTGTAGCAATAAGAGAAAATTGACAGATTTTCGGCTGTCCACTAACAAGGTTATTTTTTTCGGCTTTGTGTTCCCTAAATCTGTCAGATTCCGCTGAAAATCGGCTGAACTAGCGACGCTGATCGCTACATCATAAATAATGTCGAGAGCTGAGTTCTCATTCTCGAATGTAAGATACATTGACTGTTGCGAAAAATTTAAGAAAAACCATTAAACGTCACTTCTGCCTGTCACATCCAATTAGAAGAGTACGAACTTAGCGGAGCATATAAATATAAGCGTGCTAAATCATTAGGATTTCGAAATCGGCCACGTGGTAATGGCCGTATGCTCTAAGACATCTTGCAGCGGAGTGCACGGTTGTTCTCCGTCGGAGGTTCGTGTCCACACTCAGGATGGGTTTTTCTTAGCATAAGTTAGTTTGTATGTCTAATGACTGTTGACCACTGCAGTTTGGTCCCATAGCTTTACCAAAACATCCTGTTCATCCGAGTTCCATCCGTGCTCTATTTCAATGAAATGAAATTTCAAGCCGCGGCGAAGTGGCCAAGCGCATTTAAGCGCTATGCTCCTATTGCGAGGCCGCGCTCCTTCGGATGTTCGAATACCCCCTCGGGCATGGATGTTTGTGTCGTCTTTAATATAAGCTAGTTCGTATGTAGTTTTTAAGTTTAGGGGCTGATGAGCACGCAGTTAACTCCCATAAGCTTCACAAACATTTAATGTGTTTCACATAAAGATGCTTTGTAATACCCCGGTCCTTTCATTTGCCAATATAGTAACTTTATAAATCATAAACGGTGGTACTGCTGCAATTTAGTAGCCAAGGAGTGGACAAAATATTTTTATGCTTAAATTATCTTACAGAAAGCGCAGTGGACAGGATACTTCAGTTGTAGCCGCGTGTGAATGGACGAGCGCTGTAAGGCACCTTGTTGCGGAGTACGTGGCTGCTCGCCGTCGAAGGTTCGAGTCCTCCCTCGGTCATTTGTGTGTGTGTGTGTGTGTGTTTTGTACTTATCGTAAGTAAGTTTAAGTAGTTTGTAAGTATAGGGAATGATGATCACTGCAGTTTGGTCGAATAGCTTTACAAACATTTGACCTACAGTTGTAGGAATGACGTAAATTGTACGTTGAATGTGTATCATCTGATGTAGAATGCTTACTGCAATTTGAATTTTCTTTCGTCGCAGTAGAGTGGCCGAGCATTCTAAGGCGCCTTGCTGTGGAGCGCGCGGTTGCTCGCCGTCGAAGGTTCGAGAACCCCTTCGGGCATGGGTGTTATGTGTGTTGTCCTTAGGTTGGTTCAACTTGGTTTAAGTAGTTTGTAAGCCTAGGAACTGGTGACCAATGAGGTTAAGCTCCATAAATTTACAAACATTTGAACATTTTTTAATTTCCTTTCCAATTACAGCATAAAATAATTTAGATTCTGAATAAGTAAATTAATAACAATGAGCATTTAAATTCGAGTTTTATCATAGCAAGAGATTAAGTAAAGCTAACATATCATTAAACTTCAAGAATAGCTCAAAGTAGTGAGGGGAAAAACCGAAACCGGTATTTTAGTTCTGAATAATCGGTTAATTCGGTATTATTTGGTGTCGCTTGTAACCGGCTTTTTAGTTATTGCCAGTAACCGGGTAAATACATCAGTATAACTAATTTCTGTAGTAGTGGTTCTAAATATTTTTCGTTTTTAAATAATTAAAAAAATTACGAAACTAGTAATACATATTCCTAAAATTCCCGTTGTTGTGAAATATTAGGGTATCGCAGTCGACCTACAGCTTAACGTGGAATCCGAACCACGTGTCGTTTCTGGCGACTCCTCACATCATTGACAGATGAAGGATGGATTAAATTGCAGACTGAAAAAAGCCCGAGGTTCGACCGGGTTTCGAACCCGCGACCCTTCAGTTTCCAGTCGCGCACTTTACCACAAGGCCACCGGGCCAGACACACAAACTGTCATAATATTACATCATATTTGCCACCATGAGCACTGAAAAATATTCCATTATACGAGGCGCGTCCAGAAAGTAAGTTCCGTTCCAATTTATCTCCGCTGCAGCGCTACGGCTGCAGTTCCGCACATGCGCTGTAGACGATGTGTATCAAGGAGAACAACGTGCGCCATTTTCAGATCGCTGACAGTTACGTACGCTTTGTTGTGCTTGTTTGAAATGTTGGCGTTGATTGAAAATGCCGCCGCCTGTGAAATCAGATTGGTGATTTGGTTTCTGAATGCGAGGAAAGTGAAACCAAGTGAAATTTATCGGCAAATGTGCGATTTTTACGGACCAAATGCGATGAGTGATTCGATGGTGAGAAGATGGGTCCGACAGTTCAATGGCGGGCATAGTGATGTGCAAGATGAAAACGAAGTGGGCGTCCACCTTTGTTTGCAGAAGAACTGGTTCACGCGATTGATGACAAGATCCAGGACATCTCAAGTTTTTCCTTGGCGGTCATCACTTCACCAATGACGATGAGCTGAAATAAACGGTTTCCAACTGGTTGAAGACAAAGGCGGCAGATTTCTATGAAGAAGTTATACAAAACCTGGTGCCACGCCATGACAAATGCCTGCTAAATTTCGGCAGTTATGTGGAAAAGTAGTTTAAGAGTTGTAGAATATTGTGCAATAAAAATTTCTTCTGTATCTGTGTACAATTTCATTTTATTACCAAACGGAACTTACTTCCTGGACGCGCCTCATATTTTCTATTCCAATATTCAATAATGAAACATACTTAAGAAGGCACAGAAAATATGCAAAACAGAATTTTTTAATAAGTAATCCTGTCACCAAATGTAAAATAAGAACAACTTCCACTGCTAACGAATTTGTCATTTTGAGTCAGAAGATGTTTGTTTTTCGTTTGTATTTAATGTAAGAAGACTGTCATTTATTCGTAGGTGATGCATTGTGAAGTAGACCTGCGAGCAGTATGACTTAGTGTGCCATACACGTATAGTTTCGACTTGTGCTCTTAGACCAACAGTTTTAATACAGCATGAATGCGGGACGCTTGCCATTTTGCGGGACATTGTCAGTTGTTGTTATAGTTTTCGGTCTGGAGACTGGTTTGATGCAGCTCTCCACAATACCCAATCATAAGCAAGCCTCTTCAACTCCACATAAGAACAGCAACCTACATCTGTCTGTATCTGCTTACTGTATCCATCTCTAGGTCTTCCTCTGCGGTTTTTACCCCACACATTTCCCTCCAACACTAAATTCACAATTCCGTGATGTCTAAGAATGTGTCCTACCAATCGATCCCTTCTTTTAGTCAAGATATGCCAGAAATTCCTTTTCTCCCCAATTCTGTTCAGTATCTCCTCATTATTTACGCGATCCACCCACCTAATCTTCAGCATTCTTCTGTAGCGCCACATTTCAAGAGCCTCTATCCTCTTCCTGCCCGCACTGTTTATCGTCCATGTTTCACTCCCATACAAGGCAACACTCCATACAAATGCCTTCAGAAAGCACGTCCTTAGGCTTAAGTCAATATTCGATGTTAACAAATTTCTCTTTTTCAAGAACGCTTTTCTACCCATTGCTATTCTGCATTTTATATCCTCTGTACTGCGACCATCATTTGTTATTTTACTGCCCAAGTAACAAAACTGATCTACCTCCTTTATTGTTTGGTTACCTAATCTAATTCCTTTAGCATCGCCTGATTTTCTTAGACTGCACTCCATTACCCTTGTTGTGCTTTTCTTAATGTCCCTGTTATATGCACCTTTCAGCACACTGTCCACGTCCGTTGAACTGCTCTTCCAGGTCGTTGGATGTCTCTCATAGAATTACAATATCATCGGCAAAACGCAATGGTTCTATTTCTTCATCCCTCTCCAAATTTCTCCTTTCTTTCCTTTATAGATTGCTCAATGTACAAATTGAATAATATTGGAGAAAGGCTACAGCCCTGTTTTACTCTCTTCCCAACCACTGCATCCCTTTCATGCCCTCCAACTCTGACAATCGCTGTCTGTACAAGTTGTAAATAACCTTACGCTCCCTATATTTTACTCCTGCTCGCTTCAGAACTTGAAAGAGTTTATTCCAATCAACATTGTCAAAAGCCTTCTCCAAATCTAAAAAAGCTAGAAATGTAGCTATGCCTTTCCTTAATCTGTCTTGTAGGATAAGCCGTAAAGTGAGTATTGCCTCCCGTGTTCCTACATTTCTCCTGAACCCAAACTGATCGTCCCCGAGGTCGGCTTCTACCAGCTTTTCCATCCTTCTGTACATAATTCGTGTTAATATTTTGCAACCATGACTTATTACACTGATGGTTCTGTAATTTTCACGCCTGTCTGCACCTGATTTCTTTGGAATGGGGACTATTACATTTTTCTTAAAGTCGAGGGTGCTTCGCCTGTCTGATACATCTTCAGTAATAATAGCAACGCGGGACAAGGAGCCCAAATGGGGGACTGTCCCGCAGAATCCGGGACTGTTGGCCGCCTTAGCTGGCGGCATTCCGCGACGCTGCGAAATGCTGCCTGCTGAGCGGCCGCTGACTCCGCCGCGACTCAGCGCGGGACGCCCGGCCCTGTGAGTCAGCTGCAGACAGCGGCTGTCCGCATTCCTCCGACCAAGCCTCTGGCAGTGATTCTGCCGCTACACCTCCCGTTACGTCTTCAGCTCATCGTCTCCCACACATTCGTCCACCAGCGCCGTATTACTCGAGGTGGGCCGCCTAGTACTTTTGCTAACTGCTGCCATCCGCTTCGGCCATAGCCCTGTTGCAGTTGTACAGTGTAGTCTTCTCGAATCACTTACACAGGGCCGGCCTTACCCATCCAGGGGGGGGGGTTAGGGGTTCGAACCGTATCCACAAAATTTCACGTGGTGAAGAGGAGGTCTCGGCAAATTCACGTATTTTTTTTTTTTTTTTTTTTTTTTTTTTTTTTTTTTTTTGCAAGACACAGTGCAAAACTGGGTTAAATTAAATAAAACATGTTTCACGTCGATAATGTGCCTAAGGGCCGGTTCGTCCATCTCTCGTTAGTAAACGAGAAGATGCCTTTAACGTCCAGTTAAATGTGCTCGTTAAGTGCATTGCGTTTGTCATTGCCAGATACACCTCTCGTTTGCTAACCTGGAGAAAACGAGAAGGTACGATATATTTCGACTAGGTTGGCATTAGAAACAAATGAAAGTGCCGTCTGAATAAACAGCTGTTTCCCTTATTTAACTATCAGGGAAGAGGTTAGCAGATAGTTGTTAATTGGCGTTATGGAAAACAAACGTGAAAGAAGCTCGAATGTTGTAAGAAGTTAGTGCGAGTGTGTTGTGTCCTCAGTAGAGAAATATTGGGGTGCATTGGAATGTAACAAAACGGACGCCACGACGTGGAAGGAGAAGAAAAAAGCGACATGATCGCGTATGACAAATGAATGGTTAAATTGTACCACTCTTCTCGCCGGGCTGCAGTGGTTATATTGGCACCAATGGTAATGACGGCAACTCAGACGACCAATAATGTTTTTTTCGTAACAACTTCAATTAAAACGAAACTTATTTTTTTTTCTGAACGGACAAGGGTACATACAAAAACCTGTCAACCATAGAGCAGGTACATTATTAAACGAGGCGTTATGCATAGCAGTTTCAACTGGCACCAGGAGACCTGATTGGTTGTTGGTAGGAGCCATTAGCCACTGAGATGCTGCGTGTTTCTTAACAGAAGATTCGGGCGCTACGCGCCCTCACATACTTAAAGTAAAAAACTTCTTGTTTAACCAAAACCTAACCTAACTTCCACTTTAAAAAAAGTTATCTGTAGCGTAGCCTTAAGAAGGTTAGGTATAGGTTAAACAAGAATTTTTTCTTTTAGTATGTGAGGGCGCGTTGCGCCCGAATCTCCGGTTAAGAGACACACAGCATTTCATTGGCTGACGTCTCCTAGCAACAACCAATCAGGTCTCCCGGTGCCAGATGAAACTGCTATGCATAACGCCTCGTCATTTTTACTGTCCTACATTTTCCGGGGAGAGCACTGAATTCATTTGGGTAAAATTTTACGACGCTTCTCGCCGGGCACCAGTACTTATGTTGGCAACAGAGAAACAATGAAGTGTAGAATTGTGTTAATATTTTTCACGAGCTGCAGAGTAAATGTTATTGCTGCTCGTTTCACTCGCAGAAAAATTAATAATGTACCTGCTCTATGGTTGACAGGTTCTTGTATGTACCCTTGTCCGTTCAGAAGAAATAAGTTTCGTTTTAATTGAAGTTGTCACGAAAAAAACATTATAGGTCGTCTGAGTTGCCGTCATTACCATTGGTGCCAATATAACCACTGCAGTCCGGCGAGAAGCGTGGTACAATTTAACCAAATACTGAATTAATAAGCTTGCAGGCATAAATAATGTATCCTGTTTTCTATTATGACAGATAACTTACAAAATACGTAACTATCTGCTGGACTCTTGAGATGGCCGTTTCGTCTTGGAAACGCTACATTAAATGTAGCGTTTCATAGACGAAATAGCGTAACAAATTCTGTATCATCTCAGCATTCAAAATGATTTGGGCGAACATAGATACGTCTAGGTCGCATTATAGGAGCAATCACCTCTAGATCGTCTAAAATATTGACTTCGTCTTCATTGTCAACCAAATCTCTTATTCCAAACATTTTCATCATATCGATTCTCATTGAACTAGTCGTTACCCATAAGTTTGTATTTTGATATCGCAACAATAATTTTAAGGTTATGTTGCGTATCTTCAATATATCAAACTCATCGGCTAGCTACTGACATGGATGGGGCGAGAAATATGACGATAAAATTTTTCAGTGAAGCTGCTTTCCACATTAGTTTTTATACATGTAGTGCTTCTGTTATTTTGTTCGATAAATCGGTCTTATCACGTGAATATTTTGCGGTATTTTAGCGCTTTGGAATCTTTCTATTTTCATACAGATTCTCACTTAACTGATAGTTAGCTATGTAACGAGCAGAATTCTACTCGTTAACTTAACGGCCTGTTTGAGGTCTTTTAACGTCTGGTTAACTTATAACGAAACATTGACAAACGCAGTTCTACGCTAACGACAAGTTAAAATCTTAACCGGAACTTAACGAAACATTGACTAACCGGCCCTAAATCCTACACAATAATACTTATCGCGGCTGTGAAAACATCACATAGTAACACAGTAGCTCCTTGTTAGTTTCTCGAAGGTTACACGACCCTTTTTTTCCCACACACGTTTTTATCGGTATTGGAACGCAACACTCGCGGCAGCAACAGTGCTGGACACCCGGGCGCCTCTCACGCTGCGTGATGCCCAGGCCAGTCCGCTCGGCAACATCCGTACGAGCGTTCATATCTTTTGTGTCTAATTGCCCATAGTCTAAACAAATATTTGCTAATACATGAATTTCTGATTCAATGTCTGAAGTACGTGGCTTAGAATTTCCTTTTAGGTGTTTATAAATATTAATGTGCTTTTCAGTTTCTTCAAGAACATTCTCTTTTTCAGCTTTCCTTTCCGATTTTCTGAACCAGAAAGCTTTTTCTTAATTGTTTCCCTCTCTTATGGCATGATTTAATCATCTGGCAAAATATGGCGTAGACATTGCTCTATTTCGCGACCACGATATTAGATCTATAACAAGTAAATAAAATCACCTATTACTAGGAAATAAAACATGAACTAAACGATAAAAATGTTTTTAAATTTACCAGAAAATTAAAATGTTGTCCCCGTCACGACACTCTTTACAGTCGCTATGATTCACCACGGAAACACGAACCCTGCCTCCGCCTCATACCAACAGTTACTGAGATGTGGGTGTGAATCGTAGCTCTGCCAACATATGCAGTCCAACACACATTGGGTGGCGCTGTATTATTTCAGTACCTTAGGGGAGCATTCTCCATGAATGCAGTGCATGATCTATTAATTGCTGTATATGAGTCTTTAAGTCACAAATATTCGGTAAACATCCATTCAAATTAATTTCAAATGTGACGACTATTTCACAGAGCGTCTTTTCCTTTATTTGGATTGGCAACTACTATTAGCTTCTGCGGTGCACGAGAGATGGTGCGGCTGCATGGACGTTTCCTTTTTGCAATTCTTGATACAAATAACAGAGGCGGTGTGGTAGACCCGTCTCCCAGACGTCAGACAAAGCCGCGTGAAACATGGATGGATGCAGCCAATACATTCAGCACGTTTTCTCTTCTGATATCATGAATTCAGCGCGCGTTTGTGGGATTAACGACGTATGTATGATGAATGACATTGAATAATATTTTATATTCGCGACCGCACCCTAAAGCCGGCGCTGCAGGTGCACGTAGGCTGGGTGTTCAGAAATTACTGTTGCGGACTTTTATGACTGAGCAAATATACTTCATAACTCAAATAGCCATCATCCAATGGAATTCGTTCGCTGCCGCTCCCAAAAGGTTCGAAAAATTTGCCTTCGAACCTTTCCGATGGCATTTAATTGTAAGCAAAAGCAACAAAGTTTTTAACATACGTCGTGGCTCACCGGTAGCGTTGTAAATCAACAAACAAGAAAATTTAAGGTCGGTGGTCCGAATCCTGCCATTCCTTTTCTTCTCCTCGTTGTGTTAAAATAACTACACGATTTAAATATAAAATTCATCAAATATAGAGTAATTAACAAATATAATAATCATAATTTTTTATTATAAAATAAACGTTCTTTGTCCATTTTTTTTATTTTCAATATTATTTATTACCTCGTAGAAGTTTGTTAATAAAGATGGTTTCTTAAAAAAAAAAAAGCAACTTACATTATATTTATAGTATCTACATTTACAGTATACCACTCACTATGAATTCACGAGGTTACGTTTTCTTGTTCACTTTGTGGAACAACCAGTATTTATCCCAAAAAGTTATTTGTGATGTTTATTTCATTGAAGTCATTACTACTAACAATAATGGCACTTAGTTAGAGATTGTTCAAGACACAAGCAAATCCCAATCGAAAAATAAAAACTTAGGATGAAAATTGAATAAAAAAAAGTCAGTACTGTCTTGGAAAAGAAGTAACAAGGTATTACAACTTAAACAAGTTAATTTCATAAAAATAACAATCACAGTAATTTAGATTTAGAAATTAAAATAAGGGAATAAAACAGGAATCGATCGCAGGACGAAGCCAAATACCTTACCTTATATATATATATATATATATATATATATATATATATATATATATATATATATATATATATATATGTGTGTGTGTGTGTGAAAGCAAAGTACTAGGTCTTAGTAAGCTTTGCAAAAAGTTTGAATTTAAATGGTGAAAAAGAATTATAAAACTGAATGTAATGTAAGGACAATTGAAGACAGTGTTATATAGAGTTTAGGACTTGCTAGAGATTCTGTCAGCACAAAACACGTGAGATTTGCTGTTCATGCAGTAGTTCAGATTACCGCTGGGCTATGAAAGCACATAGTTATAGAATTCTAAATGACTTTACACACCCTCTAAGAACGCTGAATTATAGCCGTCGGAGACCTCGGTTTCACGTAAAGCAACAAAGCTCATCAAATGCAAACTAATATTTGTATACGTATTGTTAAATCACGGCTTGTACCAAAGGATCCAGTAGTGTGTGCTTAGTGTTGTGTATGAATGTGTACTTCGTTACCACCGTTGTCCATGTCGTTTTTTTTTTTTTTTTTTTTTTTTTTTTTTTTTTTTTTTTGTTTTTTTTTAAATGTTTGTAAACCTATCGGTTCCAACTTATGTGGTCATCGGTCCCTAGACTTACAAACTACTTAAATCAACATATCCTAAGGACAGTACACGAACACACACACACACACACACACACACATTCCCACGCTCGTGGGAGGACTCGAACGTCCGGCGGGAACGTTCGCGCAGCTCCTGGTATGGCGCCTAGAACCGTATGACTATTCCCGCGACGCTCTTGTTTCTTGTATGATTGTCATTAACCGATGAAATACGAAATAATAAGAGCACACCTTCACAAAACAAGAAAGAACGCAGCAGGGAAATGGTAGTGAACGGACCAGTTTTGGCAGCGGTGAACTGTTTGGGTGTGACGTTGAGCATTCTGATTGGAGGAAAGCAACTCCCCGCTCGTTCTGACTAAACGTCAGAAACAATAACGGATTCATATCTGTAATCATTTTTACAAGAATGCTGAAAGCACGATATTTATGAATTTATTACTATATTACAAAAATTGAATGTGTCAATATCCGACCAATTCGTTTATATATATATATATATATAAACAATTTTTTTTGCCTTTTGTTAAGGGGTACCTCCAAATATCAGGATTTGGTTCCGAAGGGAGGCTAATTTTTTTAAAAAAGTAAAGCCTATTGATTTTATTAATCTATGACTTATTTTTACACTTTTAATAATTTAATCAATTATATTACGAAAACAATTACACAAGAAATTAAATGAGTTGGCAACACATTAATGTGAAAGTAGGGGAGGAGCAACGTAGTAGAAATGGAGTGTATATAATTAGCTCCTAATTAACATGAGACTATTTAAAAAATTGAACTAAAATAACACTATTGTTGTTCATAAAGCCGGCCGCGGTGGCCGAGCGGTCTGTGGCGTACCAGTCACGGTATGCACGGCCACAACGATCGGGGGTTCGAATCCCTCCTCGGGTATGGATGTTTGTGCCGTCTTTATTATAAGCTAGTGCATAAGTAGTTTGTAAGTTTAGGGACTGATGACCCCGTAGTTAAGTCCCATAAGCTCACAAACTTTTTTTTTTTTTTTTTTTTTTTGTCATAAAATTTCACTCGTGACGCCGCTGACCTGCAAAGCAGCGGGTCGCCGCATACGAACAATCGGTCCGTAACTTCAGCTTAGCAGTAACAATAGCGGATGCATCAGAGCTGGTCGCGGCGGCATTAAAACGCTCACAGTGACAGCAGCACCCGTTCTCAGTGGCGGCATCACGTTTACGATCAATTGCCACGTTCACTTGTGCTTGACAAATTATAGTTACGTTGTGATTTATTACAGGTGTATTACTTCAAATTGCCGGTGCCGAAAACAATAAAAGAATATAAAATTAAAAAAAATTGGGAGGTACTGGGGGGGGGGGGGGGCTTCAACCCTTGGCTGCGCTCTGATGAAAAGGTTATTTTTTTGTATAGTAATACACTACTGGCCATTAAAATTGCTGCACCACGTAGATGACGTGCTACAGACGCGAAATTTAACCGACAGGAAGAAGATTCTGTGATATGCAAATGATTAGCTTTGCAGAGCAATCACACCTGGTTGGCGCCGTTGGCGACATCTACAACGTGCTGACATAAAAGTTTTCAACCGATTTCTTATACACAAACAGCAGTTGACAGGCGTTGCCTGGTGAAACGTTGTTGTGATGCCTCTTATAAGGAGGAGAAATGCGTACCATCACGTTTCCAACTTTGTTAAAGGTCGGATTGTAGCCTATCGCGATTGCGGTTTATCGTATCACGACATTACTGCTCGCGTTGGTCGCGATTCAATGACTGTTAGCAGAATATGGAATCGATGGGTTCAGGAGGGCAATACGGAACGCCATGCTGGATCCCAACGGCCTTGTGTCACTAGCAGTCGAGATGACAGGCATCTTATTCACATGGTTGTAACGGATCGTACAGCCACGTCTCGATCCCTGAGTCAACAGACGGAAACGTTTGCAAGACAACAACCATTTGCACGAACAGTTCGACGACGTTTGCAGCAGCATGGACTATCAGCTCGGAGACCTTGGCTGTGTTTACCCTTGACGCTCCATCACAGACAGGAGCGCCTGCGATGGTGTACGCAACGACGAACCTGGGTCCACGAATGGAAAACTTCATTTTTTCGGATGAATCCAGGTTCTGTTTACAGCATCATGTTGTTCGCATCCGTGTTTGCCGACATAGCGGTGAACGCACATTGGAAGCGTGTATTCGTCATCGCCATACTGACGTATCACCCGGCGTGATGGTATGGGGTGCCATTGGTTACACGTCTCAGTCACCTCTTGTTCGCATCGACGGCACTTTGAACAGTGGCCGTTACATTTCAGATGTGTTACGACCCGTGGCTCTACCCTTCATTCGATCCCTGCGAAACCCTACATCTCAGCAGGATAATGAACGACCGCATGTTTCAGGTCCTGTACGGGCCTTTCAGGACACGGAAAATGTTCGACTGCTGCCCCGGTCAGCACATTCTCAGATCTCTCACCAATTGAAAACGTCTGGTCAATGGTAGCCCAGCAACTGGCTCGTCACAATACGCCACTCATTACTCTTGATGAACTGTGGTATCTTGTTGAAGCTGCGTGGGCATCTGTACCTGTACTCGCCAACCAAGCTCTGTTTGACTCAATGTCCAGGCGAATCAAGGCCGTTATTACGGCCAGAGGTGGTGGTTCTGGGTACTGATTTCTCAGGGTCTATGCACCCAAATTGCGTGAAAATGTAATCACATGCCAGTTCTAGTATAATATATTAGTCAAATGAATACCCGTTTATCATCTGCATTTCTTCTTAGTGTAGCAATTTTAATGGGCAGTAGTGTACATGTATTTTCAAGTGGACGGGGGCCTCTTTTTTGTTTTGCCTCCGCCCCAGGCTTCCGACAGCGTTAGTCCGCCACTGTGTCGTATATTGTCTGTTCAAGTACAAGGTCCAGATCGTAAGTATTTGGCCTTCGAATTATCGAGTTTGTGACAGTTGCTCGTAGAGGTCAGAAACGGGCCGAGTATGAGCCGGTCTTACGGGTTACATACACTACAAACGCCTCCCTTCAACCCCGATGTAATTGCGTGAGTACAACGAGCCTAAGTGTGCTGGCGCAGCCGTCCCATTGCATATTTTATGTCAAGTTTTTCATGCACGACACACATTGCAGCGTGGTATATTATGACTTCGGATGTTATTTTGTTGATTGTTAACACCGTCAGATCGATAATCTTCACCACAGCACCAAAGACAAGACAATTCACTGCTGAAATACACTAAAGTAACGCGAGGCACAGTCACACTCACGCTCTCAGTCATATATAGGCATCAACGAAACACTCCCTTCAAGTCAGAGTGGTTAAAGCATCTGGATTTGGTACATGCCCCACCGAGCGCCAAATTGTCGTTGATCCTCAACAACAATGCGACTTTAAGGTCTGATACTTGCTGATACGCACAATACTGTGTTCAGCAGCTTGTCTTCTTCTTCTTTCCTAGCATTTTTCCTATTACTTGGGGTCTGCTCTTCTGCTACGTCTCCTCCACAGAGCTCTGTTATGGACGTCTTCAGGGCTAAGATCCGCATCGCACATGTCCTCCTTGATGTTGTCCATCCACCTCGTTAGCTGTCTACCACGGGGTCGGCGTCCTTTTGGATCGAATTGAAGAGCTGTTTTATCCACAGAGTCGCACTCTTTCCTCATGACGTGGCCGTACCACCGAAGACGAGCCTCTCTTGCCTTCTGTATAATTCAGACTACACCAAGCCTTTGGCGTACATAGTTATTTGTTGTGTGGTCGTAGGGAGTCAATACAAGGGACCATCGCAGCATTTTCATCTTCATTGTGTGGAGAGCGTGACCGTTTATTCGTCAAAGGTCGTCATTCTATCCCATAGAGGGCTACTGGACGCACTACTGATTTATAAATTTTTGCCTTCAGATGTACAGGCATCCTTTTGTCACAGAGAACACCAGTGACTTGTCTCCAGCCATGCTGCATTTACTCTGGTTCGGGTGTCCGGGGTGGAATCATTTGAAGATGTCACCATGGAGCCAAGGTATTTGTTTTGGTCAAATCCTGGACGTCGATGCTGATGGTTCCACTTTCCAAATAGGTCGTCTTCTGGAGATTCAGACGCATGCCATTCTCTACTAGCCTATCATTCCAAGCTTGAGTTTGATCTTGGAGTTCCTTAATACGGGGTGTTATATTTTCGCGCGCTAGTGTGCCGACTGGGTTGCTCAATATAAATGTGGATGCATATTGTAACATTTCGTAGTGTTTTGGTGCCTATTACTATTTATTCCGTACAGTATTTGTGAACAGGTATTTTTCATTATTTTAAATTAATTTCTTTGAAACAATATGGATCCTCAGCGTGCTTGTCAAATGATGTGAATATACTGGAATGAAAATGTGAGGTGGAAATTCTCTGGAAACATGCATCTGGAGGACCTAATCTGAGGGGGGGGGGGGGGGGGTTGATGTGATCAAACATAGACGGCTAACACAAAATTAAAGCAAAGTAACTAAAAGTAGTGTCACACATTTTCAAGAATCTTGGCGCTTCTCGTGCTAATGGGTACGTGGGTGTGAAGTGGCACAATTGTCCTGTTGGCCATGGTTTTTTTCCCCTATGTATTATGGATAAAAATTGTTTTGGGCGAATCAACGAATTCTTCGGAAGTTTCTTATTTTCGTCGCTCACAATGCAACTTTTGAATGGCTTAGAAGGTTGTGTGCAGGAAGTTTGGGTAGTGATATGAATGACTTTCTTGCAGCTGAGGACTGGACCCCTCTCTTATCTACGAACCTGATCATATTACATCTTACATCTGTATGGAAAAGGATTCGATTTGGCAGGACAAGGACTGATTCTTCTCAGAACAGTTTCTTAGTATTAAATATTCATAAGGATAAGAAACAAGTGAAGAAAAAGAGGCACACTGGAAGCTGTTCTAATTGATGTCACATGTTTTCAAAAGTACACAATAATTTCCTTTCAGAGAACAGAATGAAACAGTGACAATCGGGGCAACTATGTCGAAATGTTACACTTACCGGCACAAATGATACATTCTTCAGCTTCATTCCGTAACCAGCCAGTATATACACCGTACTTAGCCAATACCTCACCTCATGTGGTCTCAGTCAAGTAGTAGCTAAATCATCGAAACTAATGACGTTAATTTTAATTATATCAGCGAACAGCGCAACGGCAGAGATCATTTCCGACGTTACAGAGAACCGAAACTTACCTTCTAAATATGCAGTTCCAAACCATTTTTTCTGATGTTGCTTTTCAGTCCATTGAAAAACGATTGCTCAAGCTTGCATAAAAGCAAGTGTCATTCTACGACTCCATGACTGAAGTTTTCGGCCACGACTAATACCTTGAGTACCGGTATTTTAATAGCATCTTTATTCATGTAAATACAATAACATGTACATTCCGATTAGATCATTTGGGGGTTGAAACACTTGCACGGAGTGACATTTGCATGAAGTGACACTTGAACGGAGACCAGGGCCCTTGCCGGGCTAACCGGCGGTTTACCGGTAGTCACACTAGCAAGTCCAGCAGTTCAGCACAGCCGCTCCTGCAAGCTTTCAGCAGTAAGGAACCATGCATCGCTTCAACATGGCTCATTAACGCGTTCTGCGGCAAATTTATTTGTTACGACTGTTGTGGTAATCAGAATGACAATGAAATACAGCATAATGTCAACTGATAATAAATTCATATTTTATCTAATATTCTGATGGTGCAAAGATCAGGGAGCAGCCAAGATGGTATTTGTTTTCTTTTCACTAAAGAATGAATGTCTGATACCACTATTCCAGAAATGCTAATTCGAAGACAAGCTTTTAAGTTGAAACCTGCCAGTGAGTGAATTTAGTGCATTGTCTAAAGGAAAAAGAGAGAGAGAGAATAGAAAAGTAGCATATACCTGCAAATCTAAACATCGACATAACCGTAGCTGCAAATTTACATAGAAAAACTTGAGTCTACGATTACCATGAAACAATTCAAAACAATTCTTCTTCTTCTTTATGTGTGTCTGTCGGTTTGCTTGTTTTTTGTGTGTGTATATTGCATACTATGATGTTTTCTAGCATTTTAAGTAATTACAGTTTCATTCTACCACTTCCAAATAATACTCATCTTTTTAAGATTACGATGTATGGGGGTTCTGCTCGCTGCAACAGTATTCTCCTGGGGCTTCGTGTTAGAAATAAATACTCGTAGGTACAATTTTTCACTTCTTCTTTAATTTGAATCAAACTTCTTCTTTACCAAAACAATACAAATTCCATACATCAGAACTTGGCTGATAGTACTTCCATTCTCAAAACACAGAGTGACATGGATTCCAGTGCACTTGACAAATGACTAAAACTCGAACTCCCCCACGCAAGGCGGTGAGGCAAATATATAACATTCACAATAATGGCATTACATTATGCATTTTTTATAACAATTGAATAACTGATTTACAATTACCGAACATACAAATAAAACATTCCATGTACACAAGAATAATCACAATATAAAATGAAAACTATGCATACAATAATTTTATAAGGCGCATGTATTTTTAAGACGAAATTTCCGATCTTTCTGTTGACAACAAAGTGCGATGTTAGATGTCAATTAATTTGTTAACGAGTACATCACACATGTTCATAACTTATATTGAGCTATCAATTATCTTGGAAATTCTCAAAATAGGTTCAAAATCTTAAGTGAGTCAATATATACAAAGAAATACAATATTGAAATCTCGAGTACATAATTAATTACACAATTAGCTGGTCTACACAACTTGTTTATGAGCCTAACATATATACAATGCTATTTACTTTCATGTCTTTATGTTTTTTTACAAAAGATTTTACATTTTGTCTGTTTAAGTCTTCAAATAACATAAAATGACGCAACTATTGTTTATTGAACTGTCAGGAAAGAAAATATATGAATCTCTTAATTAATGAAATCTATCACATGTTTTAATCACATTATCACCGAGACACTGAACTACACTGATTTCTAGGCTGGCTATTTCATTTGTAACTACACACGCAACTTTTATCACTATTTAACCACACGATTCCGGATCCAACACAGACGGTATCGTAGAATGACATTGAGATGAGAGGACCAGGCAGACGGTATTGAATAATAACATTAAGTTGAGGGGGTCAGCAGTATCGTTACAATACAATTCTATAGTTTTGTTCCAATCATAATGAAATTTTTCACACATGACCTTCAGACTAAGAGGACGGCCGCCGTAAGTGTAAGAATCACATACAACACGTAGTTCAGCAGATATGACGTCATAAACAATGACATCTGCGAAAAACTGCTGCATTACGCAACAATGTTACACATTTCCTCCTAAAACAATAGACCAATTTCAAGCAAATTTGGTACACATATTCCTTGCTATGAGGTAACAAGTGCTGTATGGGTAAGAACCACATACGACACATGATTGAGGAGATATAACGTCATTATCAATAGAAGTTCCAAAAAACTGTCACATAATGCGACGAGACTTCAAAATACACTGTATGAGAGTGAGAGTATTAGCAACAAACTTTAAACATCAATTCAAACCTTTATTAAATTTTATCTCGCTTACAACTTTTCCGCTGTTCATGGAGTAAAACTACAGCATTCGGTATAATGTTACATATTATATTTTCTACAATACATATCGTACTTGGAGGAAATTTTACAGACACTATACACACATGCAGCTGATTGTACTTTCGAAATTGTATCACAGTACGACATATAGTTCATAATATATGAAGACATACCCAGTAACGTTCATGGAAGCCACCCTATCACTCATCAGGTTTCATTGTATTACTTCTTAACTACTAACCATACTCGCAACAGATTTACAGGCGTACAGCAAATATGTTCAAATGTTTGTAATCCTATGGGACCAAACTACGTTGGACATCAGTCCCTAGTATTACAAACTACTTAAACTAAGTTAAAGTAACCTAAGGACAACACACACATTCATGCTCGAGGAAGGAGTCGAACCTCCGACGCGGGAGGACGCGCGTTCCATAACGTGGCTCTACAGACTGCTCGGCTACTGCCACGTGGCAGGCTTACAGGGCCAATACAAAGAATATCTACCTGGTCAGTTATAGAGCTGTACGACTCATAATTCAATAAGTATGTCCTATTATGCATCACATTTTAATCCATTTCTTATTTAGTACTAAGACACTCCTGTACACCTGTCAACCAAAGAAAATTCCTGAAAGCTGACTGTGCTGTTGACAAGCGCACATGGCTACAGGCGAAAGCAATGGACTTGTATAGAGCTAAAAGGAAAGGAAGAGAATGTAATAGTGTACATCCAACGAGTACCCATTATTTCCAGCAAATTTACCTTTTAAAGTACAGAGAGTACAGTTTCCAGTGAGACTTGCACTTTCTATTATGATTAATAAATCACAGGGCAATCTATTAAATACTGCGGAGTGGATTTGATATCTCCAAACATGGACACGATTTTATGTCACTTGCTCAGTATTGAGTTCACCAAAGAATTTACTCATACTAGATTCTGGACAAGTAACAAGAAATATTGTTTATAATCAAATTTATAACATAGTAATAAGGACAGTTTACAATTCACCGCAAAGACGTGGCGACGAGCTGCGACAGGTGCATACAACAGACACACACATACATCACTTTCAGCTATCGGCCATGGCCTTCTTCAGAAAGTAGAACACTCACGAAATCACACAGGCACACAATACAGTCATACAAGCATCACTTCCGGCTGCCGCACTTCGAATCACGCTCTGCGGCGTGTAAATCAGGAACGAGAGGGGTGGGGAAAGGGAATGTTACATATTATTGTATTCTGATTACTACCTTTCTTTGCTTATAATTTTGCACATTATGCTGGACAGCCGGATTTCTTATATATTTTATGATAAATATACCATTTTTATTAGAAAAAAAGGGGGATAGACAAAGAGAGAAGGGTTAAGAAAAGTACTAACTTAAGGCTCAGGCAGGGGTATGTGTGTAGTCCTTTGTATAAGTTAGTTTAAGTAGTTTGAAGTCTAGGGACTGATGACTACTGCAGTTTGTTCACACAGCTTTACAAACATTTGATTTAGAAAATCAGACTAACTTAAGGCAAAAAAATAAATAAAAATCCGGCTAACGCCAGGTTTTCAGTTAGCTACAAATCTGTCTAAGAAATATTTGAAATACTGACAGTGTAAGGTACTGTAGCACACCGATAGATGCCAAAGATATTTGCTGATTTCTATCACCATCAAACAGAACCGTTTTTACTCCGAACTCGGGAGAAACAAGTAGCATGATTTCCAGGGCAACTGAGGAGACAATTAGCACCCACTCTTTGGATATCAATTACTTTGCCTGTTTACTGTGTAAATATATATTATGGAATACACTGAACTCTTGTTCAGTACAATGAAAGAACTCTAAACAAATAAGTAGCGGCTCTCAATCAGGTATCTGTAACACTGCTCCTCCTTTAGAAGTGTGTGATTGGATTTTTATTCAGAAAAGGCTATCCTGGTGTTGAAATTACAAGAAGCCTCATACAAGCAAGTATGGAAAACTTTGTTGCGTCGGTAAATTTTACTGGGTGTATGTATTTGCAATAACTCATTGCCAACTTTTAATCATCAGTATTAACCTATATGAATGAAATTTTTGCAAGAAGTAGTCTTGATGTGTTTACATACCCCTATACATTCAAACTATCGAAAATGTATTTTTTTATTTTATCTTCACATTTAAGTACAAATAATCAAAGAAAATTTAGGGTTGAAATTTGAAATAAACACAGAAAGCAAGTGATTAATATTTCTCATAAGATGAAAGCACCGAACCATTGAACAGCCTTGTGAATATACAAAATCTTCTGTGTGCATATTGTGGCATGAGAACCAAAAGTTAGTTTACAGGAATACCATTAACAGCATATTACAAATTCATAGTTCTTATGTTCTTAAAACCTTGGTTATTGATACGTATTTACATAAGAGACACCATTTCAAAATTTCATTGCTAATGGCAAAGTAGAAGAAGAGTAGAATTTTTGGGTTGAGTCTCCCTTTAAACTCTTAACTATACATTCTGAATATAAGTCTACGATGCCTGAGGATGGCACATTGTTTGCACTCGACCGCATTGTGCTACGTAACGACGTTGGACCGTTCCATTTTACCATTTTACCATGAGCTATCACGGACCAGACGGTGGGCGAGCCCAAAGCTTCCTGCGGTGGACAGGTCGGTGTACCCTGCTTGTGGAACTGAGAGTCCACTACCTGCAGTGTCCGGGCTTTCGAGCAAGTATATATACATGTGGCGCCTGTTCCGAAAGAACAGACGTCACTTCTGATCCTGCAGTTGTTATTATTATTTAATATTCGCAGAATATATGACATCACCTGCGATTGGGCAAAGCTGAAAATGTGTACCCAGCCGGGATTCAAACCCGGGTCTCCTGCTTTCTAGGCGCAACTGCCTAGAAAGCAGGAGACCTGGGTTCGAATCCCGGCTGGGTACACATTTTCAGCTTTGCCCAATCGCAGTTGATGTCATATATTCTATGAATATTAAATAATAATAACAACTGCAGGATCAGAAGTGACGTCTGTTCTTTCGGAACAGACGCCACATGTATATATATATAATATGCCGGTGACGGTCAATGATCCTATCGTTAGTGGGGAGGGATGGGCAAGTTTGAAGCCCTTACTCTTATGGAAATTAGTTTCATAACTGCGAGTTTGAGTACTGTGGGCAGGGCAAAGCTGGGAATTTGTATCTGACAGTAGGCGTGCTTAGGTAGTCCTTGCAGGTGCGGTGATCACTGTGTCCCCAGTGGTGTAGGGGTCAGCACAACTGCCTAGAAAGCAGGAGACCTGGGTTCGAATCCCAGCTGGGTACACATTTTCAGCTTTGCCCAATCGCAGTTGATGTCATATATTCTGTGAATATTAAATTTCGAGCAAGTGTTAACAAATTCCCTCTCTGGGCATTACAGAGATCCGAATCGAGCTCCGAAATGTTGCTTAAAAGCCGCCCATGGGCCGAGGCCAGCGAGAAAGACAGGCCCCGGTGTGCAAGTCATGTCATGTAAGCAAGGTAGTCCTGAGCTGGCGCCATCGTTAGCTGATTGGCTGGCCACTGGGGCACAACCCACTGTCTCATAGCGGCTGGCCACTCAGCTAGCGATGGCGCCGGCTCAGGACTACCTTGCTTACGTACCATGACATGCACACCAGGGCCTGTCTTTCTCGTTGATCGCGCCCGCGGGCGTTATGACGTCACCGGCTCGGCCCACTGTGCTCGTAGGCCTGCCGACGTGGCTCAGCTGCCTTTGCCTTGCCGGGCAGTACCCGCAACAGTCTCACGAGCTGCGCTGTGGGTTACATGAAATCGACGGGGACCGACGGGTCGGTCGGCGGGCACAACAGGTACAGAGGGCCTTTCTGGTGGGCCCACAGGTACAACGTGCTAACTTGACGTGCCCACAGGTATAGCGAGCCTGGCGAGACGATCCAAGCTGAGCCTGGCGAGCCTGGCCTGCGGCTGTTACCAGACTCGCAAAATTTTTGCGACAGAGAAAAGTCGTGCTAATTATCTGTGTGACTACCTCTTCTTTATACATATAGTGCTTATGTATTCGTTGCCCCAGATTTATTCCAAAATTGATGAAATGTTCACACGTCACTTTCAAAACAAGAGGAAGATCACTGTCTACATAACATTCATGTGGTACATGGCGGAGGGTACTTAACTTACAAATTCTCTAAAATATAAAGTTTTATTGCGATCTTGATTCAATTTTGCACACTTGCTTTCAAAACAAGGGGAATGTCAATGTATACAAAAGAATCGTGTGGTACATGGCGGATGGTACTTCACTTACGAATTCTCTAAAGCGTAAAGTTCTACTCACGAAACTCAAGTTATTACATAAAAAACAACTGTTTTATTTTAATTCCGTATGATTTTATGTAGAAAAATGTGTTAATAGCAAATGTATTATGCATTCCCTCCAGTTATTCTGTAACAACACAGTTTTTTTCATGCATTTTCCTTCGCAAGAATATTATTGAAAACGATTGCACTGTGTTTTGCAAATGCACTGCTGAAGTTTTTGACCGCGAAACAATTACTTTATATTCTTATTATTCATTTCGATTACTATTATGTTCAACAGATTGTACAGTTGAATTGGCAGTTATAAGGTTCAACTCTTCCCTCAGGCATAGGTTTATGTGTGTGTGATGTTCTTTGTGTAAGTATGCGTTGACAGGATCTATTGCGAAGGTGTGTGATGGAGATGTTTCGACCTACGTGCACAACAAAGCAGCACAGCAGCTGACCAGACTGGACGCAAAATGAGACGGGCGGCACAGCATAGTCTAGGCCTTGTTCATACTGCCGGGTGAGCCGAGCCGAGCCGAGCCTAGCCGGGTCGAGCCGAGTGGAGAGATTAAACACGTTGTTTTCAATTGATCTGGTCACGCTGCTGGCTGGGCCGAGACGACTCCGCTTCAGCTGGCTCAAACCGAGCCGACAACATTCGGAATGTTTAATATTTCTGGCGCCAGACGATTGGGCTATGGTATTGCTTCTGCAGCACAAGTAATTCACGTCTGCAACCTGTTTTCAATACAAGTCTGTCTGCATGATAGCATTTCTTTTTTTTAAATAACACTTGTTAAAATATGTTCAGTTTCTTTTTTCTTGTATTACTATTGATTCTGTAAAATGAATACAAATTTCAGAAATGGTTTTTGGTTGTTGTCCTAAGGAAAAACTTTCCTAAATTTCAGACATTTATAGGATGAGTCCATTACCACCTGTTTCTTATGTGCTTAAAATCCAATGAATCACTACAAAGTCAACAATGGAAATAAAATAACAAAATCAATGAAGGGTTAGTTAGCTTCAATTATACAGCAGTGAACAAGGTTTGGGCACCACTGCGTTTCCTTCGATCTTCATCTGACATTGGGTAAGGATACCTTATTGCTGGAGACTAGCCCATCAAGAAGCAAAACAACAAAACATATCAAGTGGCACACGCTTCTCATCCTTTACTGAAATGACCTGTAGTGTCTGAGTATGAACTAAGTCAGCTCAATTTTCTTTTAGTTAAAAAAAATAATAATCGAAGTACCATTGAGACAAAGAAAATTTTCAATAGATGATTCACCAAAATGTTCTTAGAAATGCAGTATCTGTCAAACAGCTTCTTAAAAATAAATAAATAATACAATTCTGAGACATGTGTAGAGTTCTTTGAAAGTGGAGATGGGTTGAAATACAGTACAGCTTTCCCACATAAAACCGGTAGATCTCACTTATACCATCACTTGCAACATCCGTTATAAGGAGGTAACTACATTTTTTAACGTTACTTTTATGTATTCTATTTTATTTAGTTCGTTCTTACCTTAATATCGGACGTGAGTTATATTATTTTTGTGTGGGACAAGCCATAACAAAATATATTTATCCTTGTGGTACGACAATTTTCGAGAGCTACAAAAGCGAAAATAAAAAATAAAACGACCAAATGTGACTTTGGTGTAGCTGTACCTACAAATTTCAGTATAATTTTGGGCTTCTTCCTTTTATCTTCTCCAACTAGAAAGGTAATAAGTATAAAGTTAGAAAATTTTATTTTAGTCAATCAAAACCAAAGACGCAGTAAACATTAGTTTATTTTTCTCTTCTAATTCCAAACACGAAATATTTAATCGATTAATTGTACAATGTGGGCAAGAAGTCAGTTGTATTCCTCTTATAAAGTTTGACCTCATGTAAACCATAGCAGATCATTGTCAATTGTAATCGGTCGCCACCAAAGAAAAGTACTTGTTTCCTGGTTATGGTTGATTAAAACATCGCAATGGAGCGACACATGTGGCCAGCAATTCATTTTTTCGATGCTGCAGTGCTTCACTCTACTCTCAACATAGCTGAGATCAAAGGCTTGCGGTCGAGGTATAGCATCACTCAGATAACTCACAATTACTTGTGAAGAAGGTAGATATCAGTGTGACTACCATTTCAAAAAAACGTTTCTTTACTTTTAGCTCCATTTCACTCACTATAATGTATGGTGTAAAATGCATAGAACAGTAAGCTGCCCACTACCCAACTTTTTCAATACATGATTTTTAAATCAAGTGCACACACTTGACAAATAGCATTATTTGAAAACGACTGTTATGAATTATGAGAATTAGAAAGCTGATTTTTTTAACCGCTTACTTTCATGAAAATCGAATGAGAAGCGTTACAAAACTAAAAACTCGTGTGTAATGAAAAGTAGACATTTCACTTTTTCACAGGCAAACCAAAGCTTGTAAGGAAAAAATAACTTGATAAAACTATATCGGGTGGTCTTTTATACCGTAAAAATATTTTACAACGTGAAAATCGGAAAAGTATTACAAAACATGCAGATGCCGGCCATCCTTAAGAAAGCTAATCCACTGGCAATGGACCTAATTAAAGCCGCTAAAGAAAATGCATATGTTCGAAATAATGTCAAATATATGTGGATTAAAAGACATGCCAATATTAGATATAATGAAATAATCGATGAATTAGCAAAAACTGCTGCTAAACTCGGCACATTTAAAAAAAATCTTATTGCTGACATCAGATTTTAAAAGTATATTGCATAGAAATAGAATGCGACAATGGGAGGTTGAATATAAATCATCTCTACTCAATAAAGGAATGTACTATGGTCACATACAGCCAAAAATTCCTATTAAACCTTTGTTCACCTCAATTAAGGCAAATAAAAAATTTATTAGCTCCATAATTCGAGTGAGATTCATGGATCCTTTCCTAACTACCTCCACCGAATACATGTGAGAGAAAATCCTTATTGTGAAAATGATGGAAGAACGGTGGGTGATACCAATCACATATTTTTTGAATGAAAACATTTTGAAAACCAACAAAATTATTTTATTCAACAACTAATCATATTGTACCAGCCTCCATGTCAACTCTCCTGATGAAAATAATAAACTAGGTATAAAACTAATAATGAATATTTTATATAATTGTAATATTTATTTGTAAAATAAAAACTGAAAGATGGCTATATGGCCATAAGGCCAAAAGTCTAAATAAATAATTTTTTAAAGTGATCTGCTGTGTTGTGATTAACTAAGTATAGCTGATACGCAGCACTCAAACCTTGCTTTCTGGCTAAACAGACTCTGTTCCCCCTGCTTCATTGGTTGACAAAAGAACATCACAAAGTATAACTTCACTTTCATACTTCACTAGGCTCTCAAGCTGCATTTCACCAGTTTCATAATGGTTCCTCACTATTACGAAAAAAAATTCCTGATGCTACATCGCATTTACCCTTTCATGCATGAATTAATTTGAAAATAAATAAAATTTAGTGGGTTACTAATTTTAATAAATGACAGAAGTAATCAGTATTCCTTTATTAGTAATTTTTAGATGACTGCATCACAAATTTTAACGACACCTTGTAATAATGCACATTTTCATAACAATAGTTAGGCTACATCATTTTTGGTGTGAAAAGTTTGCAAACAATCAGGGCACAAAGGTTCATTACATTTGATACAAATATAATTTGTTTTCCTTTTACAATTTTCATCATGATATCGATTTGCATTTTTGACTCCTTGTGTACTGTTTTCGGTAAAATGAAGAAATCTCATGATCATTTCAAATCGAATGACTGGCATGTTGTTGGCTATCAAATCCATTCTGAATGCATCGTCTGTAGACCAATAGGCTGTAATCCTGCAATATTTGGTGTATGACATGATAAATGTATATCCAAGAACTTCTTCAATTTTCGCACAGTCAGGCATATTTCCATTTTGTGTTGTGTAAAGATTAATTTGGTAAACAATGGTTTCCAGCAAAGCAGAAGAGAAGAGAGAAAGGAAAATGGCAATAGATATCATTTGTTTTATTTTTACTTTGTGCTCCCCTAAGAATTGTGAAACATGTCTGTCAAAACCACCTTCTACCACAGTCCATGTACTGTTAACTTTCCTATTTCTTCTTTGAACTGGTGTAGCGATTATAAAGCATGAAATGACAGCCTCTGCTTCAGATTCCTCTGAGTTTGAACTAGTTTCTGAGATGATAACTTCATTTGCTTGCTGTGGCAGAACTTCCCAGTCATCGTCTTATTCGCTGTCATCAGCCAGTAAATAGTCTGAATCCTCTGGTAGACTTCTAGTATGCCCTGAAGTAGAGATAAATGCCTACTAGCGATTTTCACAATTTATCATAATCATGTCACATACGCATGGAGTCTAGTGTAGTGGACACATATTTGACATTCATTCTCTGTGATAATATAATGTAAGACAGTTTGTAGATCATGTATATGTTATAAATATAAATATATTTTTCTTACCACTTTTAAACGCCTTCCATAAAACGAATTTTTATCAATTATGGACACATGTGCGAGACCTTTCTTCCCAGGTGACATCTTGCTGACATGTACCAGTTCTCAGGTCAACAACCCAAGTAATAGTCTCACTGGCTGCT
Source organism: Locusta migratoria (assembly GCA_026315105.1). Classification (NCBI taxonomy): domain Eukaryota; kingdom Metazoa; phylum Arthropoda; class Insecta; order Orthoptera; family Acrididae; genus Locusta; species Locusta migratoria. Next base: position 42,919,549 of record CM048747.1, read on the forward strand.
AGGTAGCACCACTGCGTAGCTAACGTCCACCCCATAGGACAGTATGCAACAGAGATCTCAGAGGCCTCAAGACCAGAGATGTACAAAACAGAAAATTTGCAGTCCACTGTAGGGGACACTATGCATGAAATGGTTAAAGAACTTCAATAAAAAACGAACCGTTTTCAGGGCGATTTTGTGTCCTACATTGCCCAGAATGGAAATTTGTGTACATTAAAATGTTAACAATATACGACTCAACAGAAAGAGTGTGTTTATCGTCCTAAATGTGTTAAGAGCAATGAATTTCTGTTGCCTTAATGAAAAAAACTACCAGGATGGAAGCATGCTTTGACAACATAACTAGCAATATGTGTAGAAACCAAGTAGTATGTCACACCATCAAACTGTGAATATTTAAGCATGATGGCATATGGCTCAGAATTGGTAATCTGGTTGCTGATCATCCTGATAAGGTAATTACATACAGAGTTCTCAAAACAGGGAACAATGATAAATGAACTGAAACAAATAGAGTGGTCTAGCATATTATGTAAGGAGAAAGATGTAAATAAATGCTTTTCCACTCTCATCCCCAACTTGAAACGCATACTAGACAGTAACCACCTCCTTATCACTAAAAGAAGCAACAAAAGCAATAGGCATGAACCACAACACACAAAGAAATAGTACACACCTCAAATCAATAAAGTTAGGATACATCTACTTATGCTCAAGGACAGATCTGCAAACAATTTTGAGATGAAGGAACGCTATATATGACTGAGAAAAATCTACAATTCTGAAATTAGAGCAGCTAATATCAGAGCAAATGAAGATTACATTTCAAATTATAAAAATAAATGCAAAGCAGAAAGGAATGGAATGAAAACTGAAATAAATGTGGAAAAGAAAGAAATCACTGTCCCACATAACCATAATACTCTTAATGAAAATTTAGTAAACTGTGCAAGTTCCCCTGTAACACGAAATAATATGTCTGACACTGAGACTTTTCTTTTGCAATCACAGAATAAAACAAATGAAAGATTCACTTGGAGAAAATTAATGTTATTAGATTAGATTTGATGTACTTTTCGTTCCAGTAGATCCGAATTGAGGGAATCCTCTTGGATGTAGAACATGTGAGAACAAAATACACAATATATACTTACAAAAAGAGACAATATGTGTTAATGTACCTTCCACAGACCCCAAACGTAATTGCCCTTGTGGATGTGGAATTGGTCAGGAAAAACAATTATCTTAAAAATATTTACATTTTAAAGGACACAAAACTTATTACTACTTACTAATTTGCTAGGTGCATATTAAAATTCTTAGGAATTACTTTATTTTTTATTTTTTGTTATTAATTTTTTTAAATTTTTTTACACTGATTTACAGTGATTACATTACTGCACAAGACCTGTACTGAAGTCAAACTGAACACAGTATTCATATTTGTGAATATTATATACAATAAGTTACAATCAATCACTTCTGGTAAGAAATTCATCAATGGAGTAGGAGGTGGCCACCAAAAAATCCTTTAGACTCTTTTCAAACTGTACTTTATTGTGAGTCAATTTTTTTATGGCTGCTGGCATGTTATTGAAAATGTGTACTGCTGAATATTGGACACCTTTCTGAGCCAAAGTAAGTGACTTTAAATCTTTATGCAAGTTATTCTTGTTTCTAGTATGGATCCCATGGACTGAGCTATTGGTTTGAAAAAAAGATATATTTTTAACGACAAATTTCATTAGAGAAGAAATGTATTGGGAAGCAGTAGTAAGTATCCCCAGTTCCTTAAGTAGTCCTCTACATGAGGTTCTTGAGTTGACACCACAAATAATCCATAACACACGTTTTTGTGCTCTGAAAACTTTTGCTTGGCCTGATGAGTTGCCCCAGAAAATAATCCCGTATAACATTATGAAGTGAAAGTATGCATAATATGCCAGCTTTTTTATTTTTAGATCTCCTATATGTGACAACATTCGCATAGCAAACAGGCACTTGTTTAGGCGCTTCAGCAGTTCTGTGGTTATATAGATTATTAACTCAGTAAATAAGCTGAACAGTTTCACAACAGAGAACTACTATGTTTTCAATAACTATGTTTTTAAAATGCACAATTGTGGAAATTAAAGTGCCTCTGCTCTATCTTGTTAACGAAAGTCGTGAGGATATTATTTTCCCTTAATGCCTAAAAATGACAGTTAATCTTCTGTTATTCAAAAAGGATGACAGACACAAACCAGATATTTATAGACCAACATCACTTGTCCACCTGATATCAAAAATTTTATAGAGCTGTATATCTACCCAGACTACAAGTATTTTGAAAATAATAAAGCCGGCCGCAGTGGCCGAGGGGACTGAGGTGCTTCAGTCATGATCTGCACGGCCACTACGGTCGGGGGTTCGAATCCCCCCTCGGGCATGGATATTTGTGCCGTCCTTAGTTGTAGGTACTTCATAAGTAGTTTGTAAGTTTAGGGACTGATGACCCCGTAGTTAAGTCCCTTAAGCTTAACAAACATTTGAACATTTGAATTTGAGAATAATAAATTACTCAGTGACAGTCAGTTTGGACTTAAGTCAAACTTATAAACCATAAAAGCTATCAAAAGTCTGATAACTGCTGTTCATTATGGTTTTAAAAGGAAACAGACCACATGTCCTAAGCTTATAGACTTAAGTAAGGCTTTTGTCTCCATCTCACATGAGCTTATTCTAAAATACTAGAATACTAAGGTTTTACAGGTAAAGTATTAAATTTATATAATCGTATTAATGCAACAGGCAATAACTAGTGAATGTTAACAAGGAGTGGTCAAAACTAATGGAAATTAGGAGAGGATTTCCGCAAGGTTCCGTTCTTGGACCATTCGTTTTCATTGTCAACATTCATGACTTCCCCAACTATATACCCTGCAAAAATGTATTATGAGTACATGTTACGACAATGATTATGTCTGGAGAGAATATACAGTTAGTGAGAGACAGAAATAAGTTACTATTTGGGGAAAAAGCAGTCAGCAGTTTTGAAGCTAACCAGTTGTGTATGAATACAACAAAAACCGAGGAAATATGATTTAACCTAAATGTATGGAAAAGAAGAAATTCCAAGTGTTAAACTGCTAGGCCTCAAAATAGAGCAGAGACTTTCCGTGGGATAATCATATAAAATACGTCTCTACTAAACTTGCAAGTGTGATTTTTCTATTACATAAACTAAGAGACTGTGTCAGCAAAAAATTACTGATTCTCTGCTAGTATGCATTCTTTCAGTCTCAGCTGCAGTTTGGGGTACTGTTATGGAGAAACACGCAGTTACAAGCCTTGTCTTAAAATTGCAGAAAAAAGCAATTAGATATATACAAGGGCCAGGACCTACAGATACATTTCAGTCAACTCAATCTGATGACATTCCCAAGTCTCTCTAGGTACTACTGCATAATGTATATAAAAGAAAAAAAAAAAAAAAAAAAACAGAAATTTACTCCGAGAGCTAACATACACATGCCAAGTACTAGAAACAGCAGTATGTTAGATATACCAAACTCAAGACTGTCGCTGTTACATAACAGCCATAAACACACAGGTCTTAAATTGTATAACAAGATACTACAGAAAGTATAAACCCTTACTTTAAGTAAATTAAAACTGTGCTAGAGGCATGGTTTAAAAAAGACATCATATTATTCAGTGGTTGAATACTTCGAAAGTAACATGGAGGACATGTACAAAGATTAAAAAATCACTGTTACTAGTTATGAAGGCCAATAATGCCAGATAATTGTAATAGTATATGAATGAAACTGTAAGAATATGTTTGTATTTATTATAAATTAAGTTATATTATCAATTTGTAAATATCTAAAAGTATAGAATGTGTATGTTTAACCCAAATGAAGAAGCCAATTTTATGATAAACATGCTGAAAGGCTAATATATAAACATAAACAGTCCGCATTCCATCTAATCAGGCATGTAATAGCAAAGCAAGCAGAATCTTCGACTTTAAATACTGATATCTTTGGTCAAAGCAGATCCAATAATTTTAACTGATAAAAAGAAATACATTTTCCATTAACTTGTTTTTATCCTTAAGCAGCTGGAAAAAAAACGTGAAACGCTAGAGTGAATAAATATCTGATAAAATCATTTTTGGAGCACTAGATTTGAGGTGATCTCTTATTTACGCATCCTCACACTACAATTTTACTGCTGAGATGTGATACTTGATGTGCGTAGATATTTGCACAGGCTATTCGTCGTAAATATCCCTAAATGAAAAAAGTTGTTGTGGATGGTTTGTCTCTGTCGTCAACATCTTTGTGCCGTAGCATTAAACTCGCAGGTTTGCAGCTGTTTACGCTGAAGTTTGAATGATGTGTTGTGTGGAAAATAAATATACAGACAAAGTGTCTGAAGAAAAAGCTTTTGATGACTTATACGTTCAGTACCTTATGACGTGTATGAATTTACAGTCCATACTAATTTCGTGTTGCACGCAGTTGGATGCCTTGAAGCCTCCTTTTTTTAGGCTGCTGTAGGAGAGCATCAAGATGCAACCTTAGTTACGGATTTAAATCGCCAACAAATTCTTGAACACAGTAAGTAACATTTTTATGACATCTATTCTTGCAAACAATAAAGTGCTCTCCATGTGTTTAATAACAGCACACGTCGTACTTTAAAGACGTCATTTGTCATATACTAATTTTTATTTACTTCTTGATCTGAAACTTGTTTTTGCTGTCTTTCGGATAGGAGGCTGTACAGAAAAGAAGTGTTTCAAAAGCTTAGTAATGATGCCTGCAGCTTAGACGCAGGGTGTAGTTTCTGTGTTAAACTAAGCTTTATAGTTTTTCACGAATACGTGTTTGTGAGTCGCCAGTTTAGGATTTCACTAAACCTCTGTATTAGGTTTAAAACGATGTTCGCGTTTTAAACTTCCTTTTGTCTCTTTGATGTTGTTCACAAGAAATGGCCTTGTGCCAGATATGTGGAGCACCAAACACTTGACCACCGAAGACAGTTTATGCCACTGTGGGCCACCGAAGGTGCTTCTAAGAGATTTACAGCTGAAAAATGCATTCCTGATACATAGGCCTAGTATGCATTTTAACATAGTCTTCTGCACGACCTGGATATAGTTGAAATATATGTATTACTGATCAAGTTTAAATGTTGATTGATGCCTGATAATTTCTTACTCAGGGAATACTTTTATTTTTAAAACTATCTTCAGGTGTGACTAGCTTATCGGTAATACCAGATGGGTCTAAATATTTTAGTTGAAACTTAGCCTAGTGGTAGAGGTGGTATGGCCTACAATATAGAAATTCTGGCACTTCAGCATCAGTACTCTGAAGGTTTCCATTCATTTCTCAAATACTTTTTCAGGAAGCATAATGCAGCATACTGTGAGATGTTTTAGTAGTTTATTTTCCGTATGAGAGGAAGTTGCAATGTTGAATTGCTGTTTGCAAAGTCTTTCTTTGCCTACTTTCACTAAAATATAATATACTAATTGATAGCTCTGTTCAGTTAGCACTTTTACTGATCAAATGCTTTGAACAGCAGGACATTGTGATATCTGGTGATCTCTAAGGCTTTTGATTGTGTAAATCAAAATTTATTTAAATAAGCTCAATTATGCTATGAGTGGGACAGTTCATGAATAGTTAATTATTACTTAATTGAAAGAGTACAGAATGTTGGAATATGTGAATAATATTCAAAAATCAGCTGCTTCCTCGAGAGACCTATCAAGAATGAGTTTCCACTGGGCTCGGTGTTGGTTCCTCAGCTGTTCTTAATATATATTGATAATTTTTTTTGTTTTCCTGTAGATACAAAGCTAATGCTTTTTGCTGATAAAAATGTTGTAATCACACCTGTGAAACAAAATTTAATTTATGAAATTGTAAATGTTTTTCAGAAAATCACTAGTAACTTTACAAAGAAAAGTTAAAATAAACAAAATAATGCATGTCTTTAAATATAATGTGAAGGTACCTTTTATTAAACTGACACATTTGACATTGTAACAAAATCTCGTAGTCATTGTGCATATGGAACAAGCACTAATCTAAACTAGGTGTGTGTGTGTGTGTGTGTAAATAATGCTAGGAAAGCCATGAGTACTTTTTCAAAGTCAAGGACGAGAGCTGCATGTTTTGCATGACAATATGCACAGGAAATTTACGAGCTGTGATAATTTATCTGCCTTCCACTGTGATTTGCAACTGCAGGCATGTCAACTTTTAACTTCGGTAAAATTTTAAGACGCTTCTCGCTGGGCTCCAGTGCTTATGTTGGTAACAGATGAACAATGAAGTGTAGAATTGCGTTAATATTTTTCACGAGCTACAGAGAAAATGTTATTGCTGCTCGTTTCACTCGCAGAAAAATTAATACTGTACCGTCCTATGGTTCACAGGTTCTTGTATGTACCCTTGTCCGATCAGGGGAAAAAAAAAATAAATTTTAATTGAAGTTGTCATGAAAAAACATTTATTGGTCGTCTGAAATGCCATCATTACCATTGGTGCCAACAAAACCACTGGAACTCTGCGAGAAGCATAGTAAATTTAACCTTAACTTTTATAAAATTACTCTTATAGGCCTGTATGGTTGTTACTGATAACTCAACAGTCAACTCTTCCACATTCCACATCCCCAGACACTGTTTCAGTATTGTTAAATACCTGATTATGTCTAGCTGGCATCTAGTTTAATGAGAATGATTGCTATTATAAGTTCCTTCATGAGTGGTAAATTTTTACTTAGACCTAGGGGCCTGTGTCCTCAGCAGTGTAGTATGTTCATGTTAGTATCAAACTTTAAATTCTCTTTGAACACTTATTGCCTAGAATGTGTGGGATAATTTTTCTTGTTGACCTGAAATAAATAATGCTGTCCCTGCAGTATAGTTGACAGGATCTTGTATGTACCTTTGTCCAGTCAGTAAGTTAATTATTTTTGTAAAGTCATCATTAGCACACTTAAGCTGCCAATACCATTAGTAAAATTTGAAGTCTTTCATGTACTGTAAGTGCTTATGGTACAGTGACTAGCTTTAATTGTGCAAATTTGGTTGAAGTTTTATGATTCTAATGTAGTTGATCATGTAGAAAAAAAATTCTCTGTGTTAGTGTGAGTCAACCAGATCATCAGATACTGAGCCTTGGCTTTGACTCATGATATAATGACTTTTCAGTGTATGATGTCATATGACTTTTGAAGTAGGTGCATTATTTGAGGTGACATCCTTCTGTGGTAAATTTGTTGTGGCATGATTTTATGTCATGATGTCACCTGTATGCTTTGACCCATGACATCAACTTGGCAGAAAGTTACCCATATTTCAGTCATAGCCAACTGCAAATAATCAGTGTTTCAGTTAATTATTGTTTTTATGTCCCATCCAAGCGGCCTCGCCTGATTATCTGAGATGTTAATTTTTCTTAGAACTCCGAACAACATAGACTTCATGTTTCGTAGAGACAATAAAGTAAATAAATAAATCTGTTCCTGCTATATGTTTGACAGGTTCTTGATATACCCTTGTCTACTCAGCCACCATGTAGCCTACTACATGACTCACTGATGCCATGGGTCAAAGCCAACGGGTGGAATTGCATCCTGATCGTGACTCTTTGTTGTTGGTGTGTCTAGAAACAGACTTCCTTTATGGGTGTAGATATTCTTTGAACTGACATATTAGTTAGATGGAGTCTGGCATTATTTGGTTCATATGGTTCAATTGTAAATGTCAGCTATGTTTCATTTCTAAAATGTTGCTTAGTTCTTGTGGATTGAGCCTTATAATTTGTTGTTTTCCACATTCATGTAGGTTTAATGAAGATTGCTATCTGGTGGTAAGAATGGCGTTTTGGGTTGCAGTGTGTACTAGGCCTGTGCTTCTTGTTATGAGGTTGTGATGACTGAACTCGTTTGAAAGATAATGCTGTGATATTGTCTGCAATGAATGTGGTGTGACAAAAAGTTATTTTATGATGATGAATTTATGGCATTTGAGGCATAGTCCTACATTAGGTTGGAAATTGACATTTACTATGCGAGTTGATGAAGCTAAAACAAATGTCTTGACATTCTTTTTATATTCTCTATTTTGTAGCAGTATTCATGTGTCTGATCAGAATTCAGACATGCAGTCTGGGTGAAATTTTACTCTTTGTCTTCGCTGCCTCACATGATTGTTGGCAACAACATTAACATGGTAGAAAATCTTTGCCAATATGTTAATATTTTTCGAAATGTGAACCACATAGCCTAGAAATACTTGATTTCTCTTTAGTACAGACCATGAAGTAAGTAAATAATGCTGTTTGTACTCTATGGTTGACATTCTTGTATGTACCCTTGGCAACTCAGTAAAAGTAATTGCCCTTGTAAAATGAAGATTTCGTGACGAAATGTTTGTGTTGTCATGCAATTGGCTAATGCTAATGTCATATGATTGCCAACATTATCACGCAAGCTCATGAGGCTGGCGAGTAAAATTTAACTGGAGTTTGATATTGCCACATTTGAAATACATTTTCTTCTTCTTCCATGTCCAGTTCCACTGATTATATCCTCCCTTTCCAGTAATCAGCAATATAGGTTGCTTTGTTATTTACTTTAAGAATATCGCCCATAGTATAACATTTGGGCAAGTCATTTGCTTCTAGTTACTCCTGTGTGCAGCCGGTTTAATATCTTCAAAGTTGGAAATAAATGTTCAAATCCTGTAGATTCCTCCTCATGGAGGTTCATCACGGAGTATGGCACCATTGAAATACATTTGAAACATTAGTAACAAAAACATTCTCACCGCCTTGTCTTTCTACGTATTTGATTCACCACAGCCTTTACTATTTCAACTCTCAAAGTTAGTCCATTCTTGTTCTACTGTATTACTTTCCACTGTTTCAGTCAATTTTTGCCTAAAGTTTCATCAATTTAACTTCATTCAGTCTTTCTTTTCTATCTTTCTGCAGTTTCTTCAAATTTAATCTTTCTCTTCTTCTGTGTGATCAGGCCTAGTAGACCACACACTGCTAAAAGTTTCCGTCTCCATTGCTTTCTATCGATTGCTGACACTCTCATTGTGCTACCAAGCCAAAATCTATTTGAAACCTTTTGGTGTGTCCTTGCCTCTTCGACATATACAACTTTATATCATGATTCCTTAACCGAGTGTTTGTGATAATTAAATTATGCTTTGAGCAAAATTCTACCAAACAATTTTCTCTTTTATTGCTTTTCCCCAGTCCGTATTCACCCACTATTTTTTTCTTTTTTTTTCCTGCTCCTATTTCAGAGATCCAGTCTCCTATCACAGTCAAATTTTTGTCTCCTGTAAATGTCTGAATAACCTCTTTTACCTCGTAATATATTTTTTCAGTCTCCTTGTCATAGAGTGAGATAACATATAAACATTCACTACCATTATGGGCCTTGGCTTTTTGCCTATCTTAGCTTTGATAATGCCTTCACTGTACTGATAATTGTAATTTAGCTTAATCCCTATTTTCTTATTCATGAACAGCTGTGCCCAGCGTGTTTGTAATACCCATATTATAAATGCAACATTGTGCCAATATTGGTCAAGGACTTTAGGATAGAAAAATCCCTCTACAGGCACATTAAGACTCTAATTCTGCCAGTGCAGTGCTTGGCACAGTAGAACAGAGAGAGAAGATTAATATAAGCCTAGATAACCTGCAGGATCACCTGTCAAAAGATCCCAGAACTGCTCTCACTTTCAGATAGTCACCTTGCCCACATAGTATTAGGGACGGAAAGGTGCTTCATGCCAGGTGTCAGTAGTAATGAAATCCTATGTTGCAAAGATAGGTTGAACACTAAAGGGGGTGACGTGTGTAGCAAAAGAATAAGATTGTATCGAGCAAAATTAGTACAGGTTGGGAATGTGAAATAGGCCTAATTTATGTGAAAGTCAGCAAGAAAGTGACTCAAACGTGGTCACCGAAAGTTTTTATGTACTACCTGGCTCAGTGGCAGTAGTGACGGAACATCTGAGGGAAAACTTGGAAATAATTTGCCATAAATTTCCTAGTTATAGTTGTAGGTGGAAATTATAACTTGCTGGATATAGACTGTGAGACAGACATGTTGAAGACAGGTGGCAGGGACAGATAATCATGCAATATTGTTCTAAGTGCTGCATCTGAAAATTACCATGAGCATTTAAATAGAGAGCCGACTCGTGGAGATAACATGTAAGAGCTGCTGATGACAAATAGACCCGAACTATTAGATTCAGTTAGTGTAGATCAGGCACTCAGTGATCATAAGGCCATTACAGAATCAGTGAATACAACTGTAAATTGAAAGGTAAAAAGATCATCTTATTTCGCAAAAAAAGGTTCAGATTTCAGACTACTTGACTGCTTAACTGTGTAGTTTTGTCTATAACAATGACAGTGTTGAGCAATAGTGGATGAAGTGCACTACAACAGTAGGTCAATATGTGGTAGTTACATATGTGCTGAGTAAAATTATGAGAGAAGAAACCACCATGGTTCAACAAACAAGTTAAGAAAATATTTCAAAAGCAAAGAGAACTTAAGTGCAGATATAAATGTACCCAGTCTTCCAGACAGATCAACAAATATAATGCCAAAATTAGTGTAAGGCCTGTCATGCTAGAGGCATTTAATGACTTTGAGAGCAATGTTTTGTATACCAAAGTGCTCGTGCATAGCTCGCTAGGCCACCCAAACCACCGTGTTCTTTTCTCCCGCATGGTCGTCCATGACTAACGACGACAACCCAGGTCGGGTCATACGATCGCCTTCAGAGTCCAGTTGCTGCTGCAGGAACTTACGTCTTACCCACTACCATCTCCGCATCGGACACACGCACGCCTCCGTGGTGCCTGCCAAGGCCGTGTATTTGTGTGGACTTGGCTCGTGGACCCAACAAGGACTCAGTTCCTCCTGAAACTGTTGCCAGTTCGTAGCGATCATAGCTAGATTTCCTGGACATGATGGTTCAAAAGTTGAAAGCCGGGTTGGTTTTGCATACATTCATGTCAACGAAGTTGAACAACACTCTCTGCCGGAGGGCTGCAGTGTCTATACTGCAGAACTGGTGGCAATATCCCGCGCTCTCGAGCACAACCGGTCCTGAGTCCTTCCTTGTCTACAGTGACTCCCTGAGCAGCCTTACTGCCCTTGACAGCTCCGGTCGATGAGTGGTGTTCCTGTGATACCCGGGGCACGTCAGTATTCCGGGCAATGAATGTGCTGATATGCTGGCCAAGCAGGCTGTTCATGCACCTGTTTTAGAGATCGGCCTCCCGGATTCTGATCTCCAGACAGTGCTGCGACATAGAGTGCGTGAGCTTTGGTCTTCTGAGTGGCTTAGCCTGACAACATCTAACAAACTCAGGGCTATAAAGGAGACGACAGCTGTGTCGCGTTCCTCCATGCGGGTCTGCCGCCGGGACTCAGTAGTCCTGTGCCGGCTCCACATTGGCTATATATTTGGCTGACACACGGCCATCTCCTGACGGTGGCCCACATCTTGGTGAAATGCCCTGTTTTAGCCACTTTTATCCCACATTTTATGTGACGATGCCAAAATGGCTGATACTGTTTTATTTTGGACAGTGGTTTTTATCCTTCCATTCAGATTGGGGTTTCCATTTGTTTCCATGTGGTTGACTTTTCCTGTTTTTTGTCTCATGGTCGGTCAGCCACAGACGTCGGCTTTTACATTTTATTTCTTGGCTTTGCTTGGCGACTTTGTGTGATTGTCACATTTTTCGTTCTCTCTTGCTGACTTTGTTGTCCTTTTCCAGACTGGTGGGATATTCCTCCCCCCTAGCTGTTCCCAACTCTGTGCTCTTTTACACGTTCACACCTTTTCTTGTGACGCCCAATGATGGAATGGGGGATTGACGACCTCCGTAGTTTTGTCCCCCTAAAACATCCAAACAACAACCACCACCACCATGTCAAGTCCATTGGACATTAGTTTTCCAGAGATGGATCTCTGACTGGAGTTACATCGGAGTTCACCTTTGGAATTGTGAGTGGGCTAACTCTGCTCAACCAAACAAGCTTTGTGCAGTGAAGCCCTCTATGGCCACATGGAAGTCCTCACTGAGGTCATCTCATAGAGAGTCAGTTGTTCTCTGTTGCCTGCAAATTGGCCACACGTGGATGACACATGGCCTCCTCCTTCATCAGGAGGATCTGCCACATTGTCGCTGTGGCACGTCCTTGACAGTGGTCCACATTCCGTCGGAATGCCTTCGGACAGTCCTTTAACCTGCCAGATGCAATTTCTTTTATGCTAGAAGACAATGCTGTTATGGTTGACCAGGTTTTAGGTTTTATTCACACAGCTGGTGTTTATCATATGATTTAATGGTGGATATCTCAGCCTGATCTTTCAGGTACCCAGCATTCATACAGTTTTAATCTCTTGTTTCTTTTGTATTGTCAGTCATATTTTTGACTGGCAGTTTTAGTATGTGCGGAGTGGCTGGCTCATCCATAATTATTGATGTGATCAGCCTACGTTTGGCGTCAATCATTAGGCCTGGGCCTTTGGAATTTTATTGTTTTATGCTTCCTTTATAAGTGTAGCAGTTATTGTCACTCTCTCCTCCTTGCGGGTTTCCCCTGTGGGTGTTAATTGATACTTACCTTCGTATCACCTCCATTGCACTCCCTTCGTTTGGAACATGGACTGATGACCTAGCAGTCTAGCTCCCTTTAAATACCAGCAACAATTGCTTAGTTACTGTGGTGAATATGATGATCTGACTATACAGTATTTCCATAGTAAATTGATATAACAAGTATAATAAGTACATATGAGTGTTGCTTCCAAGATGATAGTTTGCGGTAATAAGCTATCATTTAAGAAAATCAGAAGATACATTCAAAAGTTGGAAATTTTAAGTTTAATTTTGCTGTATTCAGGTGTTGTGAACATAAACTTTTGCTAGTTTTCGAGATATGAAAAATATTGTTTGTGTATGAGATGTTGGTGTATGCATAAGTTTTCTGATATTGGAAATGCCTTCAGAATAGATTGGAACATAATACTGAAATTTACACATTTCTGGCAGTTTTCCATTGTCCAACAGTGTCTCGCCAGTCTTAAGAGGTGTGCTGAAACCCAGGTACTTGATGGCTGTCCTGGCCCTTTGAAATGGAAACAATACATTTCGCTCACTTGCATGAATGTTTGCCCTGCCTTCCATAGAATTCCAGAATTAGAATAATAATGTGACATACAGAGTATAATCTTTAATGTCACAGAATTATTCTGAAGTTGCTGGTTGCATTACGAACCATACCATGGATTGGGAAAGAGCGCTGTTCCTGAGTGGAGTCACCGTCGTGCTCTCCTCCATGGCCTGTTGTAGACTGTGACTGTGTTATGATTATTCCAAGAAGTTTTGTTATGTTCTTTTGTTCCATTTGAAGAGAATTTTTTGTTTTCTAGTCAACTTGTTCAGTATGCCATTTATATGCTGCATAGGGAGTGGAGGAAGACTGGCTGACACAACATCCTCGGTGGTGAGGCAAGGCCACAGGCTGTTGATGGGCCAGGTGCTGTTTTCTATACTTACTGTTAATCATTGCCAGGGGGACCAAGGATGTAGCAGTGCATCTGTCACACCTGCATTGCTTGGCAGTCCTCATATCAGCCTCTAATCGACACAAACTGCTCGCCGAGTACTACCTGGCCCTGAGGTACCGAACACTGCGGTGTGGTCATTGATCACGCCACAACTACCAGAATATTTCCACAATAGAAACTGTTATCCTTTAACAGTTGGAGCAGCATTTTCAGCACCATCTTAATTGCTGTCTCGGAGTCAAAGAAATGGGTGAAGAATTGAATTAAAATTTGTGATGTGGCCGGGAATCGAACCCGAACTTCCATGCTTACTAGGCAGATGTCTTACCACTAGACCACTGCATCACTAGTGATTAAGGCACCTCAGGATAGTCCAAGTGCAACTTCCCTCCATGTCACAAAATTTAATTCAGCTTCTGTTTTCTATTTTAATTCAATGCTACACCTTTATCTTTAATGTCTTTGACATATTCGAGATGAAAAACACTCTCAGGATTAGTAACATTCCATTTACAATGATACTTCTGACTTGTTCCTGCGTAGCATTCCTAATAGCCAAGAAGGAATGTTCTACTCTAACCCAACCCTTCCTCCCATTCCCATCAACCCTTTGTATACGGAAAAGACAAAGAAGAAAGAAAAAAAAAGTGGGGGGGGGGTCACGTGCCTAATATCATGTAGGGCACGTAGTAAGGCATTCCAGACATGTTCAAAAATATTCATCTCTGGGGAGTTTGGTGTCCAGTGGAGTTGTTTAGACTCAAAGGAGTGTTTCTGGACCCACTCTGTATAAATTCTGGCAGCCCAGCAGGCCACCATCTCAAGGACACTGGAGATTGGTCTCCGGGAAAGGGATCCCTGATTGAACTAGAAGGTGCTTGGGGTTTGGAGTTTTGAATGGTCTGATTATAACGTGCTGAAGAAGCTCCATGCAATCATTCTCTCTATGGCCACATTGAAGTCCTCACTGAGGGTCCCTTTAAGGGACTCAGTTGTTCTGCTGCCTATGTACTGGCCATACATGGTTAATGTACAGCCAACTTCATTCGTTGAGAGGACCTGCCAAAGTGCTACTGTGGCTCTCTCTTATTGTTACATTTAGTGGTGGGTACCTTAGCCTGATCTTTCAATTTCTCACCCGTCCAATAGTTTTAATCTGTTCCCCATTTTTTGTTGTCTGTACTGCTTCTAGCTGGAAGATTTTAGCATATGTAGAGTGGCTGGGTCATCCCTTATTATTCTTAAGCACTTGCTCTATTCTCTCTTGTTCTTGTTGTTTTTCTTTCTTTCCCCCCTATGTTGTCACTGTAGCATTCCTTGCTGCTCAGTAGACCTCGTAGATTGCCCCTGTGGGTGCGGAGTGTTAGGTTTTACCACGTCCACTCTTTTGCTGTTATGTCTCATGAACAGAGGATTGATGACCTTACTGTTGAGTCCCCCTAAAAATCCACCAAACAACAACAATGTGTTGGGCTGTAGCTGCACTAGGTCACAATGAAAATAATGAATGATAGCATTCAAGTTGGATAAGAGTGTGGATAAATCAGCAGTATAACTTTGGAGCCTGCGGAATTTATTATGGAAGATCTACAGTAATATCAAAATTTTACTGCTTGAAATGACAAGGTTTCTAGCATCACATTTAATTTTTTTGATGTATTGGTATAGTAACAAGATATTTTGATACTAATCTAGACCCCTCAGGGGCTCAGCATTAACTTGCTGAGTACGGGCTTGGCGAACCCGGGGTCCTGAGCTGTGGGCTGTGTTGCGCCAACAGTCTGCTACACCGTAAGCTCTGTGCGTGCTTCAACGACCATCGTTCGGCGCGACGGTGGAACGTTGTACGTTTCAGAGCCCGGGGATCTTGGCTTAATCGCCCGGGTCGTGAGGTCGGTACAAACCTCTATAAAAAAACCCTCAATCTCAAGGTGTGCTACGTGCCGAGGAGATGCATGGCTGTTGAGGTAGAACAGTCATTAGCGAGCAACCTCTGAGGAACCTGCCGCACCTCAGTTGTATAAGGCTTACCCAGGCAAGCGGGGCTCTGCCTGGGTGGACTCTTATTTCCCTAGCTGCTCGTGGGACCACGATGAAAAGAACCCAAAGTAACGCTGGTGGGCGTTTAACCACCGTCTCTAAGAGAGGAAAGGTTGAGTACAATGCTGAGAAATATGACCCTCAGTCGTTCCCTGCCTTGGCAACGCCATGGGAGGAACGTAGGACAAGAAATCGAGGTGAGGCCTATGCCCCCCGATACATAGTATGTTCCCGGACTGACGGTGAGTCGTTCACCAACACAAAGCCCCTGTTTTTTGTTGAACACGTTGAGGATAAATTCGGTGAGTTGGAAGGCATGTCAAAGATGCGATCCGGCTCTGTCCTTATTACGACATCATCCCCAGCACAGTCACGAGCACTGCTTGCCTGTGACAAGCTGGGTGAAGTTCCCGTGACGATCACTCCTCATAAGAGCCTCAACATGGTACAGGGTATTATATTCCATAAAGATCTTCTGTTGCAGACCGATGACGAGCTACATAAGAACTTGGAGCGGAGAGGAGTTCATTTTATACGGCGAGTGCATAGGGGTCCAAAGGACAACAGGGTCGCAACCGGCGCATTCATCTTGGCCTTCGAGGGTGACACGTTGCCTGAGAAGGTCAAGGTGATGATTTACCGGATTGACGTGAGGCCCTACGTTCCTCCCCCTATGCGCTGTTTTAAGTGCTGGAGGTTTGGGCACATGTCCTCCAGGTGCACTGCCAACTCCACCTGTCGAGAGTGTGGACGTGCGGAACACTACGTTGTTGCACACGTTTCCAGTTAAGGTGGAAGCGCACCGCACACTCAACTCGTCACGGGGGGTAGTTTTTACGAGATCCCTTGACGGGTTGTCTGATGAAGACATCCAATCGTATATGTCCGATCAGGGTGTGACAGCCGTCCACAGGGTGATGAAAAAGGTCGATAACCAATTGACACCGACTCGTACTGTATTTTTGATGTTCGACAGAGTTGACCTCCCGTCGAAGGTCAAAGCAGGGTATGAAGTCATCTCTGTCCGCCCTTATGTGCCTAACCCAACGCGCTGTTTTCAATGCCACAAGTACAACCATACCCGTGAACATTGCCCAAATGCAGCAAAGTGTGTCACTTGTGGTAGGGACGCCCATGAGGGGGATTGCCCACCTCCGTCCCCTCACTGCCTAAACTGCAACGGTGACCATGCGGCTTCCTCTCGCGACTGCCCTGTATACAAGGATGAGAAGGTAATCCAGCAAATTCGGGTTACGGAGAAGGTATTAACATCTGCCGCTCGAAAGTTGTTGGCGAGTCGAAAGCCCACTGTCCTCCCAGCGGGTACATACAGTAAGGTCCTCACTTCACCTCGACCTACTAAGGATTCCAGTACCCAGACATGTGACTTCACTTTCGCTGACACAGTTGTGCGATCCGCCAGCCCGAAGATTGCCCGTTCCACGTCCCCACTTCCTCTTGCTGCTTCTAGGGTACAGTCTTCGTCGAACTCTAGTAAACCGCGGGCACCTAAACAAGATGTCCGGACCTTGAAAAAGGAACCCGTCCGTGAGGATTTTCTGCGATCTCAGGCTTCCCAACCGTCAACTGCCTCTTCCCGCCGTCACTCTTCCAGAAGAGCTGACAAGAAAAAGAGTTCCTCTCCTTCCCCGCCGAGGCGTGACCCATCCGTCACGCCGTCCAACAGTTGCCGGCCTCGGCCGTCTTCTGTTTCACCGGGTCGCTCTGTCTGCCGGGCACCCGGCCCTCTACCGGCGGTGGAAACTGCCTCTCCTGATCAACTCCGGGAGGTGGCAGGCGCGTTGGTCGAACCTATGGACCACGACCCTTTGCCCCTGGACAGCGATATCAGTGCTCCCTCGAAATTGGGTCCTCAGCGGCCGTCGAGGTGACCCCGCTTGCTAGTTGGTTTTTATCCTTATTTCTTCTCATTTTTATCATGGCGCTCCTTCAATGGAATATTCGCGGCATTCGTTCTAATCGGGAGGAGTTAAAACTACTCCTTCGATTGCACTGCCCGCTTCTAGTCTGCCTCCAGGAAACTAAGTTGCGTCCCCGTGATCGTGCAGACTTTCCACACTACACCTCTGTGCGGTTCGACTTGCCACCCATGGAAGGTATCCCAGCCCATGGAGGGGTTCTGATGCTCCTTCGAGACGATGTCTATTACCATCCCATTTCATTGCATACTCACCTACAGGCAGTTGCCGTCTGCATCACCCTATCCACATTTACCTTTTCCCTCTGTAATATTTATTCGCCATCGTCATCTGCCCTTACTAGGGCAGATGTGCTACACCTTGTTGATCAGCTCCCTTCACCCTTCGTGTTGATAGGCGACTTTAATGCCCACCACCCCTTATGGGGCTCTCCGGCACCTTGTCAGAGAGGCTCCCTTTTGGTGGACCTTCTCCAACACCTCGATCTTGTCTGCATCAACACCGGTGCACCAACCTTCCTTTCTGACACAACACACACTTACTCCCATATAGACCTCGCAATATGCACTCCTCAGCTTGCCGGTCAGTTTGAGTGGTATGCACTTTCTGACACGTACTCGAGTGACCATTTCCCCTGTATCATCCACATTCTGCATCATTCCCCATCTCCTCGTCCCACCAGTTGGAACATTTCTAAAGCCGACTGGGGGCTTTATTCTACCATGGCTGTTTTTCACGATCGGGATTTTCCCACCTGTGACAGTCAGGTCGACTACCTCACAGAGGTTATTCTCACAGCTGCCGAACGTTCCATACCTCGTACTTCCTCTTCTCCACGTCGTGTCCAGGTCCCTTGGTGGACTGCAGCCTGCCGCGACGCGCTTAGAGCCCGGCGCCGTGCTTTACACACCTTCCGCCGCCACCCGACTTTGGAGAATTGCATACATTATAAACGTATGAGAGCGCAATGTCGTCGTATCATGAAGACAGCAAGAAAGCTTGCTGGACTGCTTTTACTAGTTCTTTTAACCGTTTTACTCCCTTCACGTTTGTTTGGCGTGGCCTACGCCGTCTATCCGGCATCAAGGTCCACTCCCCGATTCCTGGCCTGACGGTGGAGAACGCAGTCCTCGTGGACCCCTCTGACATTTCCAACGCATTGGGCCGTTTCTTTGCGGAGGTTTCGGGCTCTGCCCATTACCACCCTGCCTTTCTCCCTCGCAAACAGGTGGAGGAGGCCCGGCCGCCTTCCTTCCACTCTTCTAATCGTGAAAATTATAATGTCGCCTTCACCATGCAGGAGCTAGACCGTGCTCTCGCCCTGTCCCGATCTTCTGCTCCCGGGCCCGATTCCATTCACATTGAAATGCTGAAGAACCTCTCTCCTGCGGGCAAGTGCTTTCTTCTCAGTACCTACAATCGCATATGGACTGAAGGTCATGTTCCCACAAGTTGGCGTGAAGCCACTGTTGTCCCCATCCCCAAACCAGGGAAGGACAAACATCTTCCTTCCAGCTATCGTCCTATTTCTCTGACGAGCTGTGTCTGTAAGGTGATGGAACGCATGGTTAACGCTCGGTTGGTCTGGCTCCTCGAATCTCACCGCCTCCTGACTAATATCCAATGTGGTTTTCGTCGACACCGCTCTGCTGCTGATCACCTCGTTACGTTGTCGACCTTCATTATGAACAACTTTCTAAGGAAGCGTCAAACAGTAGCAGTGTTCTTCTTCTTGGAGAAGGCATACGATACCTGTTGGAGAGCGGGCATTCTCCGCACATTGCACAGATGGGGCCTTCGGGGCCGCCTTCCTCTTTTCATTCAAGAGTTTTTGGCGGATCGCAAGTTCCGGGTACGGGTGGGTTCTGTTTTGTCAGATACCTATTGCCAGGAGAATGGGGTACCACAGGGCTCCGTCTTGAGTGTGGCGCTCTTTGCCATTGCAATCAATCCGATCGTGGATTGCCTTTCAGCCGACGTCTCCGGATCTCTTTTTGTTGACGATTTCGCAATTTATTGTAGCGCTCAACGGACGTGTCTCTTGGAGCGTTCTCTTCAACGCTGTCTTGACCGTCTATATTCCTGGAGCATCGCAAACAGCTTCCGATTCTCCACTGAGAAAACTGTGTGTATCAACTTCTGGAGATACAAGGAATTTCTTCCACCTTCTCTACGTCTCGGCCCTGATGCTCTCCCTTTCGTGGAGACTACTAAATTCTTGGGACTCATGTTGGATCGTAAACTTTGCAGGTCCACGCACGTGTCCTACCTGGCTGCCCATTGTGCCCGATCCCTTAACGTCCTTCGTGTCCTCAGTGGCACGTCATGGGGAGCGGACCGTACCGTCCTGCTTCACCTTTACCAGGCCATTGTTCAGTCGAAGCTCGACTACGGAAGCCTTGTATACTCTTCTGCACGGCCGTCGATTCTCCGCCGTCTCAACTCTCTCTACCATCGGGGATTACGTCTGGCGACCGGTGCATTTTATACTATCCCTGTTGAAAGTCTGTATGCCGAGGCTGCTGTATTACCCTTGACCACTCGGCGTGACATACTTTTGTCTCGGTACGCATGTTGCCTGCGGTCGATGCCCAACCATCCATCATACTGATTATTTTTTGACGACTCACTCGATCGCCAATATCAGTTGTCTGCGATTGCCTTGCTTCCACCTGGAGTTCGGTTTCGCCGCCTACTACAGCGGCTCGATTTTACCCTTCCTTCCACCTTTCGGTTGAGCGAAAGCCCATTGCCACCGTGGCATAAGGCCCCGGTTCACACTCACCTCGAACTTAGTTCGCTCCCCAAGGAGAGCACTCCGGATTTGGTATACCGCTCGAGGCTTGTCGAACTCCGTTCGCGGTTCGATAACGCCATATTTATTTACACTGATGGTTCCAAGAGCGCTGCCGGTGTCGGATCTGCCTTCGTCGTCGAGGACAACCGGTTCCAATACAAGCTCCCTGACCGGTGCTCGAATTTCACGGCTGAGCTTTTTGCCCTCCACCAGGCCGTTTTGTATACCTGCCGCCACCGCCAACCTTTCTATGCCATCTGTTCGGACTCCCTTAGTGCCCTGCAGAGTCTTAAGGACCATTTGTCGCACCATCCTCTCGTGTATCGGATCCAACGCTCCCTCCAGTTGCTAGCAGATGACAGCTGTCACGTTTCTTTCCTGTGGGTCCCTGGCCACGTAGGTGTGCCCGGGAATGAGGCGGCCGACATAGCGGCCAAGGCCACAGCTCTTTTACCTCGCGTGGCTATCTTTTGCGTCCCATCTGACGATGTTCAACGGGCTCTCCGCCGGAGTATCGTGTCGCAATGGCACAGTGCGTGGTTTTCAATGTCCAACAACAAATTGAGAACTGTAAAACCGATCCCGACCGCTTGGAGGACCTCCTCACGCCCCTCTCGGCGGGAGGAGGTCATCCTGGCCCGGTTGCGGATCGGTCACTGCCGTTTCAGCCACCGTCACTTGCTGTCCGCCGACCCTGCACCGCTGTGCCCCTGCGGTGAACTGCTGACCGTGCGACATGTTTTACTGTCTTGCATACTTTTTAATCATCTCCGTGTAGCCCTTCACTTTCCGTCTACTCTGGAGGAAATTTTAGCTGATGACACACGAGCAGCTGCTAGAGTTTTGCGTTTTATCAACTTGGCCAACTTATCCAAGGATATTTAACCCTTTTAATTGTCTTTTATGTTTCGTTTTTAGCCTCTTCTTGCTGTTCTAACAGTCACCATTTTTTTCTTTAGATCATAGCGAATCTGTTTTTGGACTGGGCGCTAATGACCATAGAAGTTGTGCGCCCTAAAAAAAAAAAAAACCTCCTCCACTTTGTGTGAACTGTGGACACCACCACTCCCCTTGCTCGCCCACCTGCTCTGTTCTGCATAGAGAGAGGAAGATACTGGAATATAAAACCATGGATAGGCTATCTTACTCGGAGGCGAAGAGGAAATACGAAAAACTGCATCCCATCAGTATGAAGACATCCTTTGCTGCAGCCGTATCTTCATCTAAAGAATTGCCATGTGTGCAGTCGGTCCTAGTGGGCTCCCAGGCCCAACCATCTACCTCTGCCCCCCTAACTACTGGGGGCACCTCAAATTCCACCGCCCCCAAAGACCCTGCTTTGGGAGCGGTAACCACCAAACCAAAGGGGACATTGGTCCCCACCCCAGAGCCAGAGCAACAACAGCCTGCTCTGGCTCCTCACTCTAGGAAGGGGTCGCTCGGATCCCTTCCCTCTAAGGTTTCTCCCGCTGAATCAGCGGATGCCAGTGGATGGCAAAAAGTACTGCCAGCTGGTCTTAGGGCTGCACGCCGCTCCTCAGTCCTGGGGACTGAGCTGGCAGCGCCCTCCCAGCATGAGAAACCTAAAGAGAAGTGCGAAACCAAGAAGAAGAAGGTCAAGAAACCGCCCAAGGAGAAGGATATCCCGGTGGCAACCTTGCCACCACCACCCTCCACCTCTTCTTCTGAGGACGAGATAGAGATCCTCGCGTCCCCCAAAGACTTGGCAGTTGCCGAGTCTTCGGAAGTCATGGACGTTGAGGCTCTGCCTCAGAAATCGGCGACGGCAGAAGATACTGCGACTCCTACCGCGCCGCCGAATTCAGCATGCCCCAGCGACCAGGAGGCTCTCTGATCCTCCAGTGGAACTGTGGCGGATTTTTCCACCATCTGCCAGAGTTACAGCACTTGTTGTGCCGCTTCCCAGCGTTTTGTGTAGCCCTGCAGGAAACCTGGTTTCCTGCTAATAGGACCCCAGCCCTTCGTGGGTATCGGGGCTATTACAAAAATCGTCTCATATACGACAGGGTCTTTGGAGGTGTGTGTATCTATGTCCTTGCCACTGTCCCCAGTGCCGCTGTGCCTCTACACACGACTCTTGAGGCGGTGGCTGTTCTGATCCGGGCTATGCAGGAACTGACGATCTGTTCACTTTACCTTCCTCCAGATGAGATGATTTCAATTACTGACCTTGCTACCCTGGTGGCACAACTTCCCCCACCATTTCTGATTCTGGGGGACTTAAATGCTCACCATCCCATGTGGGGTGGAGCGCAGACAACAGCTCGCGGTAGGGACATAGAGACGCTCTTATCGCAGCAAGACGTCTGCCTGTTAAACACTGGTGCACCCACGCATTTTTGCATGGCACGAGGCACCTACTCAGCTATAGATCTCTCCGTTTGTACCCCAAGCCTGCTCCCGCATTTCCAGTGGAGGGTCCATGATGACCTTTGCAACAGCGACCATTTTCCCATCCTCGTGTCGGTCCTGGATTTTCAACCTCCGGGTTGCCCATCTCGATGGTCTCTCCGTCGAGCTGATTGGCAACGCTACACCTCAGTTGCAACGGTTCCTGTTCCACTGCCAGCTCACGTGGACATGGCGATAGACCAGGTAACCAGCACGATAGTCTCAGCCGCTGAGTCAACCATTCCCACCACTTCTTGCTCCCCACGGCGTAAGTCTGTGCCCTGGTGGACGCCGGAAATCGCTGAGGCCATTCGGGATCGTCGTCGGGCGCTCCAGCGGCATCGTCGACACCCCACTGTCGAAAATCTAATAGATTTTAAACGGCTCCGGGCCCGGGCTCGACAGCTCATCAGGCAGGGTAAACGGGACTGTTGGGAGACGTATGTCGCCAGCATCGGCCGTCTCGTCTCAGCATCTCGGGTGTGGTCGCAGGTTCGGCACCTATTTGCGTACCGATTCCCAGCCTACGCATCCAGGGTACCCTATGCACCGACCCGACTTCCATTGCAGAACACATGGCCGAGCATTATGCTCGCACCTCTGCAACATGTGAATACAGTGCGGACTTCCGTGCACTGAAGGAGCGTGTTGAACAGAGACGGCTGTCCTTTCACACTCGTCGCGCCGAAGTGTACAACTCTGCTTTCAGTAAATGGGAATTCGAAACTGCCCTAGCCGCATGCCCCGATACCTCTCCAGGACCGGACAGAATCCAC
The DNA here is from genome assembly GCA_026315105.1 of Locusta migratoria. Taxonomy (NCBI): domain Eukaryota; kingdom Metazoa; phylum Arthropoda; class Insecta; order Orthoptera; family Acrididae; genus Locusta; species Locusta migratoria. Next base: position 42,943,149 of record CM048747.1, read on the forward strand.
AGCCAGTTCATCCGGCACCTTTCCGTGGAGTTTCAACACCAGCTTCTCGCCCTGTTTAACCGTTTATGGGTGGAGGGGGCTTTCCCGTCACAATGGCGCGAAAGCACCATTATTCTGGTGATCAAACCTGGTGCTGATCCACAGGTGGCTGATAGTTACCGCCCAATCAGCCTCACCAACGTTCTGTGCAAGCTATTCGAACGTATGGTGAGCCGGCGGCTTATGTGGATCCTAGAACATCGGGGTCTGTTGTCCCCATGTCAAGGGGGTTTCCGCCAAGGCCGCTCCACTGTTGACAACCTAGTGGCTCTGGAGTCCGCCATTCGTACGGCATTTAGCAGGCGTGAGCACCTTGTTGCCGTCTTTTTCGACCTCAGAAAGGCCTACAATACCACTTGGCGCCACCACATTCTGGCTACACTGCACGGTTGGGGATTGCGAGGTCCGCTCCCACTTTTTATTCAGAACTTCCTTTCCCTCCGATCTTTTCGGGTACGGGTTGGTACTTCCCTCAGCTCCTCTCACGTCCAGGAGAACGGTGTCCCACAGGGCTCTGTCCTTAGTGTACCCCTATTTTTAATTGCCATCAATGGACTTGCTGAGGCAGTGGGGTCATCGGTTTCTTCTTCTTTGTTTGCCGATGACTTCTGCCTATACTTCAGCTCAGCTAGCATTGGGGTAGCTGAAAGGCGTCTACAGGGAGCCATTCGAAAAGCGCAGTCGTGGGTCTCAACCCATGGGTTCAAGTTTTCTCCATCCAAAACCCGGATTATGCACTTCTGCCGTCGTCGAGCTGTCCATTTGGACCCAGAGCTATATTTATATGATCAACTTCTTCGTGTCGAAGAGACTCACCGATTTCTTGGCATGCTCTTCGACAACCGGCTCACTTGGGTGCCTCATCTTCGCCAGCTCAAGCAGAAGTGCGTGAGGTACCTCAATATCCTCCGCTGCCTCAGCCACACTAGTTGGGGAGCCGCCCGTACGAGTCTTTTGCAGCTCTACAGGGCGCTGATTCAGTCTCGATTGGATTACGGGAGCTTTGTGTATGGTTCAGCAGCCCCATCTGCATTGCAGGCCTTGGACCCAATACTTCACAGCGGCGTCCGTTTAGCGACAGGGGCCTTTCGGACAAGTCCAGTGGAAAGCCTACTAGCCGAAGCTGGAGTCCTTCCCCTGCGATTTCGGCGGCGGCAGCTGTTGGCCTCCTATGCTGCCCATGTTCACGAGATACCACATCATCCGAATCGCAGGCTTCTTTTTCCAACTGCTGCACTTCCATCTCCACAACGACGACCGAGGTCGGGTCTTCCGATCGCGGTGCGTGTTCGTTCCGTCCTGTCATCTCTTGAGTCCCTTCCTATCCCTCCTGCTTTTCACAGGCCTTACCGCATCGCTCCCTGGTCACTTTCACGTCCACAGCTTCGGCTGGACTTGGCGCATGTATCAAAAGCCTCTGTAGCGCCACTGAGTCTCCGTCGCCAGTTTCAGCTGGTTTTAGAGTCGTTCTGTGGCGCGGACGTCGTGTACACGGATGGTTCTGTGGTCGACGGCCGTACTGGCTATGCATACGTCCAAGGTGAGCATACTGAACAGCATTCACTGCCCTGTGGAAGTAGCGTGTTCACAGCGGAACTAGTTGCCATCTATCGGGCACTTGAACATCTCAAAGGTTGCCATGGGGAGTCTCTGGTCATCTGTTCTGACTCCCTTAGTGGTTTGCAAGCCCTCGGCAAATGTTTCCCGAAACATCCTTTGGTGCAATCCGTACAGGAGTCTCTTTCCAGGCTTGTTCGGTCTGGTCGCTCGGTGGTCTTTGTTTGGACCCCAGGCCACATCGGCATTCCTGGAAACAAACGTGTGGATCAGCTGGCTAAGCAGGCTACTTCCTCCAGTCTATTGGCTATTGATCTTCCAGAGAGCGATCTCCGACTGGAGTTCCATCGGAAGATCCGTAGCCTGTGGGACTACGAGTGGGCTAACTCTGCTTACCCCAACAAGCTTCGTGCAGTGAAACTCTCTACGGCCGCATGGAAGTCCTCACTGCGGTCGTCTCGTAGGGAATCTGTTGTTCTCTGCCGCCTACGAATCGGCCACACATGGCTGATGCATGGCCACCTTCTTCGGCGGGAGGACGCACCACAGTGTGACTGTGGCGCCCCCTTGACAGTGGTTCACATCCTGGTGGACTGTCCACTTTTAATTGCTTTGTGACAATCTTTTAATCTCCCAGATGCGCTTCCTTTTATCTTAGGAGACGATGCTGCTATGGTCGATCGTGTTTTAGGTTTTATTCGCGCAACTGTCTTTTATGGGTCTATTTAGTGGTGGGGCCTATAAGCCCGCCCTGTCGGGCTTAACCCCCTCCAGAACAATAGGCCACTGTCATTTTACGGTTTATGACTTGTTTTTTAACTACGGATTTTAAAGTGTGCAGAGTGGCTGGCTCATCTTGTATTATTTTGTGATCAGCCAGCCACACGCTTCTGCAGCCTTGTTTTAGTTTTCTGTCTATTTTGTCCACTCCTGTCTTGTCCATTGTTCTGTCATCATTTTACGATTGACTGTCGCTCTGTACCTGGAGCATCCTGGACTTAGAGTAGTATGCGACGAAAAGGAAACTTTAACAGTTCACTCCTAGCTGGGAACAGGGGACTGATAACCCAGCGGTTGAGTCCCCTCTAAACACCAACAACTAATCTAGAACATGAATGTATTGATACTTTAGCTGTGAAAGTTGGTATAAGAAAGTAATAATAGTATGGCCATACTGAGGACAATGCAGGTTGTCCTTCATATCTACTTTTTATCTGTCCTTGAGTTTGTGCAGTCCTTGGAACAGCTAGAAAACGTAATTGGGGTAGGGCAAATAGTCACAGCAAACTGCAACATATCTTTATGGGAAATATTTTGAAAAGCAACAAAAATTCTCCTGTTTGAAGCTAGGAATATTTAAATAGTATGCCATCTTCATTTACAAATCTGACTTCAAAGCTCAACTTGGTTTGAATTCATAGCTGAAGGAATGCAAGGAGAAATTTAGAGAGGGAATTAAAGTCCAGGGAGAAGGAATAAAAACAGTGTGGTTTGCTGCTGACATAGTATCACTGTCAGGTACAGCAAAGGACCTCGAAGAGCAATTAAACGGAATGGACAGTGTCTTGAAAGGAAGGTATAAGATGAACATTAACAAGAGTAAATTTAGGGTAATGGAATTAGTATCAGAAAATCAGGTGATGCTGGATGTTATTTGGGTAGCAAGATACATTCTGATGGCCGAAGTAAAGATGATGTAAAATGCAGAATGGCTACAGGAAGAAAAGTGTTTCTGAAGAAGCGAAATTTGTTGACTTCCAATATTAGTTTAAATGTTAGGAAGTCTTTTCTGAAGGCATTTGTCTGGAGTGTAGAATTGTATGGGAGTGAAACGTGGATGATATGGAGTTCAGACAAAAAGATGATAGAAGCTTAAAAAATGTGGTGCTACAGACAAGTGATGAAGATCAAATAGATCATATGACTAATGAGGTGGTGCTCAACAGAATTGGGGAGAAAGAGTTTCTGGCATATCCTATGAGAATACATAGGTTGGTGGAACACATTCTGAGACATCAAGGAATTATCAACATAGCATTAGAAGGAAGTTTGTGGGGGGGGGGGGAGGGGGGGGGGAGAGAATAATAAAGGGAATCTGTAGGTCGAATACAGTAAGCAGATTCAAAAGGATGTAGGTGGCGTACATATTCTCAGATGAAGAGACTTGCACAGGACAGGGTAGAGTGGAGAGGTGCATCAATCCAGTCTGCGGACTGAAGACAACAACAACAACAGCCGCTGACAGTGTTTCCTCAGAGCACATAAGTCTTTCGTTCACAAGTGCATAAATCAATTGGTTTGCAGGTGTCCACACCCTCCCTCCCACACACACTAGAATGCGAATTGTATACATTTTGTATTTATATGTTGGTAACATTATTCTTCAATATTTTGGAAAGGATAGGTTGCTACTTACCACAGAGATGCCCGATGAGCCGCAGACAGGCACACATAACAGAAAATGAAAATAAATCTAAAGCTTTTGGCTGTTAAGACTTTGTCTGCCAGAGAACATGCATACACACACACGCACTCCTACAAATCCAGTTGCTGTCTCCGGCTGTTGTGGCCAGACATTATTCTTCTTAAATTGTAAAACTTATTAACACTGTTGAAGTTAAATGTTTCATCCATGGCAGCAACTGTGGTTTGTTGAAGTTATTGGGGGATTGTTGAATAGAAAAACCCCCCAGGGGCCCCACAGTTCTTTTGTGGGTACGTGTGTGGCGCGTACGGGGCCCCGAGCCGGAGCAGCCTTTCTTCTGCCCCAGGCTGCTTCACTTTCCCTCCCGGTTTATGCCTTCGCCCGGAGACGGGCATCTTCCGAGAGTTAAGGTGGTTTCTTGTTGTCGTTTCTCTTATTACTTGGTTCCTTCCTTTCCTAACCTTTGTTTCTGTCTTCCTCTCCTTGTACTCTCCTAGCCTTCTCCTCCTCCTCATTAGTCTCCGCTTCGGCGTTTGAGACACTTCTTTCCTTCTTTCTCTTCACTTCCTCTATTCTTTTTCTTTCCTCCCTGTGCGTTTCTGAAGGCCGACCCACGCATTATCATGCGTAGCAGGTGACAGGGTAACGCGTAATTCCCCGCCCCGGGTAGACAAGTAGGGCACGTACATACCACCTGGTAAAGGCCAGGCCCAGGGAGGGGTGATTACCTGAGCTGGTACCTTCCGAACATGCCAATTGGTCCCTCCGTCAGTTCTTGGGAGGTGCAAACAATCACCTAAGGCGGGTAAGCCCTCGGAGAGGGCCCCCACTAGGAAGGAGCGCGCCATCGGAAACACCTGTAATCACGGGGGACACTTCTGCAATGACTTCCTTCTCTTCTTCAGTGACGTTGACCCAGAAACGAAAGACAGATTCGCCTCAGCAAAAAAAAAAAAAAAAAAAAACCTCTGCCTAATCTACCGAAATTTCTTGTCTCTTGCACCGACGGTAAAGATTTCACGTCTGTAAATCCTTTCGTCATCCAGAAAGGTTTTGATGCAATTGCTGGCCCTGTTAAAACCTGTTTGCGTCAGCGTAATGGCACATTGTTGCTAGAAGCGGACAGTGCCTTCCAGGCCCAAAAACTGATACGAACAACATTGTAACACACGTTTCCAGTCAAGGTAGAAGCGCACCGCACACTCGACTCGTCACGGGGGGTAGTTTTTACAAGATCCCTTGACGGGTTGTCTGACGAAGACGTACAAACCTATATGTCCGATCAGGGTGTAACAGACGTCCACAGGGTGATGAAAAGGTAGATAACCAGCTGACACCGACTCGTACTGTGTTTTTGACGTTCGACAGAGTTGAACTCCCGTCGAAGGTCAAAGCAGGGTATGAAGTCATCTCCGTCCGCCCTTATGTACCTAACCCAACGTGCTGTTTTCAATGCCACAGATACAACCACAACCGTCAATCTTGCCCTAACGCAGCAAAATGTCACTTGTGGTAGGGATGCCCATGAGGGGGATTGCCCACCTCCGTCCCCTCACTGCCTTAACTGCAACGGTGACCATGTGGCTTCCTCTCGGGACTGCCCTGTATATAAGGACGAAAAGCTCATCCAGCAAATTCGGGTTACGGAAAAGGTATCAACATCTGCCGCTTGAAAGCTGTTGGCGAGTCGAAAGCCCACTGTCCTCCCAGCGGGCACATACAGTAAGGTCCTCACCTCCACTCGACCTACTAAGGATTCAAGTACGCAGACCTGTGATTTTACTTTCGCTGACACAGTTGTGCAATCCTCCAGCCCGAAGATTGCCCGTTCCACACCTCCGCTTCCTCCTACTGCTTCTAAAGTTCAGTCTTCGTCAACCTCTAGTAAACCGCAGGCACCTAAACAAGATGCCCGGACTTTGAAAAAGGAACCTGTCCGTGAGGATTTTCTGTGTTCTCAGGCTTCCCAACCGTCAACTGCCTCTTCTCACCGTCACTCTTCCAGAAGAGCCAACAAGAAAAAGAGTTCCTCTCCTTCCCCGCCGAGGCGTGACCCATCCGTCACGCCGCCCAACAGTTGCCGGCCTCGGCCGTCTTCTGTTTCACCGGGACGCTCGGTCTGCCGGGCACCCGGCCCCTTACTGGCGATGGAAACTGCCCCTCCTGATCAACTCATCAGGGAGGTGGCAGGCGCGTCGGTCGAATCTATGGACCACGACCCTTTGCCCCTTTGCCTCAAAGCGTGGTAAGATTGACTTCAATGCTGAGAAATATAATCCTCAGTCGTTCCCTGCCTTGGCAATGCCATGGGAGGAATGTAGAGCAAAAAATCGAGGTGAGGCATATGCCCCCCGATACTTAGTATGTTCCCGGACTGATGGTGAGTCGTTTACCAACACAAAACCCCTGTTTTTTGTTGAAAACGTTGAGAATAAATTCGGCGAGGTGGAGGGCATGTCAAAGATGCGATCCGGCTCTGTTCTTATTACGACATCATCCCCAGCACAGTTTAGATTAATACTTGTTCCTTAGATCATGTATACGACATTTCGTAATGATGTGGAACGTGTCAGTTTAGTAAATTTTGTCTATACTTGACAATCTATATTTTAAGAATTTTTTTTTTATTTTTTTTTTTATTTTTTTTTTTTTCTTTATTTTTATTTTTTTAAAGTTTTATCTAAAAATTCATCTACATTGTAGAAGGAGTTGCCATTCAGAAATTCCTTTAATTTCTTTTTAAATACTAGTTGGCTATCTGTCAGACTTTTGATGCTACTTGGTAAGTGACCAAAGACTTTTGTGGCAGCATAATTCACCCCTTTTTGAACCAAAGTTAGATTTAACCTTGAATAGTGAATATCATCCTTTCTCCTAGTGTTGTAGCTATGCACACTGCTATTACTTTTGAATTGGGTCGGATTATTAATAACAAATTTCATGAGTGAATATATATATTGTGAAGCTACAGTGAGTATCCCTAGATCCCTAAATAAATGTCTGCAGGATGCTCTTGGGTGGGCTCCAGCAATTATTCTGATTACACGCTTTTGTGCAATGAATACTTTTTTACTCAATGTTGAATTGCCCCAGAATATGATCCCATATGAAAGCAGTGAATGAAAATAGGCGTAGTAAGCTAATTTACTGAGATGTATATCACCAAATTTTGCAATGACTCTGATAACATAAGTAGCTGAACTCAGACGTTTCAGGAGATCTTCAATATGTTTCTTCCAATTTAGTCCCTTGTCAATGCAAACACCTAAAAGTTTTGAATATTCTACCTTAGCTTGTCACGAGCACTGCTTGCCTGTGACAAGCTGGGTGATGTTCCCGTAACGATCACTCCTCATAAGAGCCCGAACATGGTACAGGGTATTATATTCCATAAGGATCTTCTGTTGCAGACCGATGATGAGCTACGTAAGAACTTGGAGCGGAGAGGATTTCATTTTATACGGCGAGTGCATAGGGGTCCGAAGGACAGTAGGGTCGCTACCGGTGCATTCATCTTGGCCTTCGAGGGCGACACATTGTCTGAGAAGGTCAAGGTGATGATTTACCGGATTGACGTGAAGCCCTACATTCCTCCCCCTATGCGCTGTTTTAAATGCTGGAGGTTTGGGCACATGTCCTCCAGGTGCACTGCCAACTCCACCTGACGAGAGTGTGGACGTGCGGAACACCCTAACGTCCCTTGTGCACCTCCTCCACTTTGTATGAACTGTGGACAACACCACTCCCCTTGCTCGCCCACCTGCTCTGTTCTGCATAAGGAGAAAAAGATTATGGAATATAAAACCCTGAATAGGCAGTCTTACTCGGAGGCAAAGACAAAGTACGAGAAACTGCATCCCATCAGCATGAAGACATCCTTTGCTGCAGCCGCATCTTCATCTATAGGGTTACCACATGTACAGTCAGTCCTAGTGGGCTCCCAGGCCCAACCATCCACATCTGCCCCCCTAACTACTGGGGGCACTTCAAATTCCACGCCCCCAAAGACCCTGCTTTGGGAGCGGTAACCACCAAACCAAAGGGGACATTGGTCCCCACCCCAGAGCCAGAGTCACAACAGCCTGCTCTGGCTCCTCGCGCTAGGATGGGGTCGCTTGGATCCCTTCCCTCTAAGGTTTCTCCCGCTGAATTAGCGGATGCCAGTGGCTGGCAGAAAGTACCGCCAGCTGGTCGTAGGGCTGCACGCCGCTCCTCCGTCCTGGGGACTGAGCTGGCAGCGCCCTCCCAGCATGAGAAGCCTAAAGAGAGGCGCGAAACCAAGAAGAAGAAGAAGAAAGACAAGAAACTACCTAAGGAGAAGGATACCCCGGTGGCCACCTTGCCGCCACCCCCCTCCACCTCTTCTTCTGAGGAGGAGATAGAGATCCTCGCGTCCCCCAAAGTCTTGGCAATTGCCGAGTCTTCGGAAGCCATGGACGTTGAGGCTCTGCCTCAGAAATCGGCGACGGCAGAAGATACTGCGACTCCTACTGCGCCGCCAAATTCAACATGTCCCAGCGCCCAGGAGGCTCTCTGATACTCCAGTGGAACTGTGGCGGCTTTTTCCGCCATCTACCAGAGTTGCAGCAATTGTTGTGCCGCTTCCCAGCGTTTTGTGTAGCCCTGCAGGAAACCTGGTTTCCTGCTAATAGGACCCCAGCCCTACGTGGGTATCGGGGCTATTACAAAAATCGTCTCATATACGACAGGGTCTTTGGAGGTGTGTGTATCTATGTCCTTGCCACTGTCCCCAGTGTCGCTGTGCCTCTACACACGACTCTTGAGGCGGTAGCTGTTCGAATCCGGGCTATGCAGGAACTGACGATCTGTTCGCTTTACCTTCTTCCAGATGAGACGATTTCATTTACTGACCTTGCTACCCTGGTGGCACAACTTCCCCCACCATTTCTGATTCTGGGGGACTTCAATACTCACCATCCCTTGTGGGGTGGAGCGCAGACAACAGGCCGCGGTAGGCACATAGACGCTCTTATCGCAGCAAGACGTCTGCCTGTTAAACACTGGTGCACCCACGCATTTTTGTGTGGCACGAGGCACATACTCAGCAATAGATCTCTCCGTTTGTACCCCAAGCCTGCTCCCGCATTTCCAGTGGAGGGTCCATGATGACCTTTGCAACAGCAACCATTTTCCTGTCCTCATGTCGCTCCTGGATTTTCAACCTCGATGGTCTCTCCGTCGAGCTGATTGGCAACGGTACACCTCAGTTGCTACGGTTCCTGTTCCACTGCCAGCTGACCTGGTCATGGCGGTTCAGCAGGTAACCAGTTCGATAGTTTCAGCTGCTGAGGCAACCATTCCTACCACGTCTGGCTCCCCACGGCGTAAGTCTGTGCCCTGGTGGACGCCGGAAATCGCTGAGGCCATTCGGGATTGTCGTCGGGCGCTCCAGCGGCATCGTCGACACCCCACCTTAGAAAACCTAATAGCTTTTAAACGGCTCCGGGCCTGGGCTCGACAGCTCATCCGGCAGGGTAAACGGGACTGTTGGGAGACGTATGTCGCCAGCATCGACCGTCGCGCCTCTGCATCTCGTGTGAGTTCCCAGGTTAGGCGCCTATTTGGGTATCGTCCAACGGCAGCAATTCCCAGGCTACGCATCCAGGGTACCCTATGCACCGACCCGACTTCCATTGCAGAACACATGGCCGAGCATTATGCTCGCACCTCTGCAACATCCGAATACAGTGTCAACTTCCGTGCACTGAAGGAGCGGGTTGAACAGCGACGGCTGTCCTTTCACACGCGTCGAGCCCAATTGTACAACTCCGCTTTCAGTGAATGGGAATTCCACACTGCCTTTGCCGCATGCCCCGATACTTCTCCAGGACTGGACAGAATCCACAGCCAGTTCATCCGGTACCTTTCCGTGGAGTCTCAACACCAGCTTCTCACCCTGTTTAACCGTTTGTGGGTGGAGGGGGCTTTCCCGTCACAATGGCGAGAAAGCATCGTTATTCCAGTGATCAAACCTGGTGCTGATCCACAGGTGGCTGATAGTTACCGCCCAATCAGCCTCACCAACGTTCTGTGCAAGCTATTCGAACGTATGGTGAGCCGGCAGCTTATGTGGGTACTTGAACATCGGGGTCTGTTGTCCCCACATCAAGGGGGTTTCCGCCAAGGCCGCTCCAGTGTTGACAACTTAGTGGCCCTGGAGTCTGCCATTCGTACGGCATTTCGCAGGTGTGAGCATCTTGTTGCTGTCTTTCTCGACTTCAGAAAGGCGTAATACACCACTTGACGCCACCACATTCTGGCTACACTGCACGCTTGGGGCTTGAGAGGTCCGCTCCCAATTTTTATTCAAAACTTTCTCTCTCTCACCGATCTTTTTGGGTACGGGTTGGTACTTCCCTCAACTCCTCTCACGTCCAGGAGAACGGTGTCCCACAGGGCTCTGTCCTTAGTGTACCCCTATTTTTAATTGCCATCAATGGACTTGCTGAGGCAGTGGGGTCATTGGTTTCTTCCTCTTTGTTCGCCTATATTTTAGCTCAGCTAGCATTGGGGTAGCTGAAAGGCGTTTACAGGGAGCCATTCGAAAGGTACAGTCGTGGGCCTCAACCCATGGGTTCCAGTTTTCTCCATCGAAAACCCGGGTTATGCACTTCTGCTGCCGTCGAGCTGTCCATTTGGACCCAGAGCTATATTTATATGATGAACTTCTTCGTGTCGAAGAGACTCACCGATTTCTTGGCATGCTCTTCGACAGCCGGCTCACTTGGGTGCCCCATCTTCGCCAGCTTAAGCAGAAGTGTGTGAGGTACCTCAATATTCTACGCTGCCTCAGCCATACTAGTTGGGGAGCCGCCCCTAAGAGTCTTTTGCAGCTCTACAGGGCGCTGATTCAATCACGATTAGATTACGGGAGCTTTGTGTATGGTTCAGCAGCAACATCTGCATTGCAGGCCTTGGACCCAGTATTCCACAGTGGCGTCTGTTTAGTGACAGGCACCTTTCGGACAAGTCCAGTGGCTAGCCTACTTGCTGAAGCTGGAGTCCTTCCCCTGCGATTTCGGCGGCAGCAGCTGTTATCCTATTATGCTGCCCATGTTCATGCAATACCGCACCATCCGAATTGCAGGCTACATTTTCCAGCTGCTGCACTTTCATCTCCACAACAACGACCGAGGTCGGGTCTTCCGATCGCAGTCTGTGTTCGTTCCATCCTGTCGTCTCTTGAGTCCCTTCCTATCCCTCCTGCTTTTCACTGGCCTTCCCGTATCGCTCTTTGGTCACTTTCATGTCCACAGCTTCGGCTGCACTTGGCGCATGTCTCGAAAGCCTCTGTAGCGGCACTGAGTCTCCGTCGCCAGTTTCAGGCGGTTTTAGAGTCGTTCTGTGGCGCGGAAGTCGTGTACACGGATGGTTCTGTGGTCGACGGCTGTACTGGCTATGCATACGTCCACGGTGAGCATATCAAACAGCATTCACTGCCCTGTGGAAGTAGCGTGTTCACTGTGGAACTGATTGCCATCTATCGGGCACTTGAACATCTCAGAGGGTGCCCTGGGGAGTCTCTGGTCATCTGTTCTGACTCCCTTAATGGCTTGCAAGCCCTCGCCAAATGTTTCCCGAAACACCCTTTAGTGCAATCTATCCAGGCTTGTTCGGTCAGGTCGCTCGGTGAGCATATCAAACAGCATTCACTGCCCTGTGGAAGTAGCGTGTTCACTGTGGAACTGATTGCCATCTATCGGGCACTTGAACATCTCAGAGGGTGCCCTGGGGAGTCTCTGGTCATCTGTTCTGACTCCCTTAATGGCTTGCAAGCCCTCGCCAAATGTTTCCCGAAACACCCTTTAGTGCAATCTATCCAGGAGTCTGTTTTCAGGCTTGTTCGGTCAGGTCGCTCGGTGAGCATATCAAACAGCATTCACTGCCCTGTGGAAGTAGCGTGTTCACTGTGGAACTGATTGCCATCTATCGGGCACTTGAACATCTCAGAGGGTGCCCTGGGGAGTCTCTGGTCATCTGTTCTGACTCCCTTAATGGCTTGCAAGCCCTCGCCAAATGTTTCCCGAAACACCCTTTAGTGCAATCTATCCAGGAGTCTGTTTTCAGGCTTGTTCGGTCAGGTCGCTCGGTGAGCATATCAAACAGCATTCACTGCCCTGTGGAAGTAGCATGTTCACTGTGGAACTGATTGCCATCTATCGGGCACTTGAACATCTCAGAGGGTGCCCTGGGGAGTCTCTGGTCATCTGTTCTGACTCCGTTAATGGCTTGCAAGCCCTCGCCAAATGTTTCCCGAAACACCCTTTAGTGCAATCTATCCAGGAGTCTGTTTTCAGGCTTGTTCGGTCAGGTCTCTCGGTGGTCTTTGTTTGGACCCCAGGCCACATTGGCATTCCTGGAAACGAACGTGTGGATCAGCTGGCTAAGCAGGCTACTTCCTGCGGTCCATTGGCTATTGGTCTTCCGGAGAGCGATCTCCGACTGGAGTTCCTGTGGAGTTCCTGTGAAAGGAGTTCCTGTGAAAGGAGTTCCTGTGAAAGGAGTTCCTGTGAAAGGAGTTCCTGTGAAAGGAGTTCCTGTGAAAGGAGTTCCTGTGAAAGGAGTTCCTGTGAAAGGAGTTCCTGTGAAAGGAGTTCCTGTGAAAGGAGTTCCTGTGAAAGGAGTTCCTGTGAAAGGAGTTCCTGTGAAAGGAGTTCCTGTGAAAGGAGTTCCTGTGAAAGGAGTTCCTGTGAAAGGAGTTCCTGTGAAAGGAGTTCCTGTGAAAGGAGTTCCTGTGAAAGGAGTTCCTGTGAAAGGAGTTCCTGTGAAAGGAGTTCCTGTGAAAGGAGTTCCTGTGAAAGGAGTTCCTGTGAAAGGAGTTCCTGTGAAAGGAGTTCCTGTGAAAGGAGTTCCTGTGAAAGGAGTTCCTGTGAAAGGAGTTCCTGTGAAAGGAGTTCCTGTGAAAGGAGTTCCTGTGAAAGGAGTTCCTGTGAAAGGAGTTCCTGTGAAAGGAGTTCCTGTGAAAGGAGTTCCTGTGAAAGGAGTTCCTGTGAAAGGAGTTCCTGTGAAAGGAGTTCCTGTGAAAGGAGTTCCTGTGAAAGGAGTTCCTGTGAAAGGAGTTCCTGTGAAAGGAGTTCCTGTGAAAGGAGTTCCTGTGAAAGGAGTTCCTGTGAAAGGAGTTCCTGTGAAAGGAGTTCCTGTGAAAGGAGTTCCTGTGAAAGGAGTTCCTGTGAAAGGAGTTCCTGTGAAAGGAGTTCCTGTGAAAGGAGTTCCTGTGAAAGGAGTTCCTGTGAAAGGAGTTCCTGTGAAAGGAGTTCCTGTGAAAGGAGTTCCTGTGAAAGGAGTTCCTGTGAAAGGAGTTCCTGTGAAAGGAGTTCCTGTGAAAGGAGTTCCTGTGAAAGGAGTTCCTGTGAAAGGAGTTCCTGTGAAAGGAGTTCCTGTGAAAGGAGTTCCTGTGAAAGGAGTTCCTGTGAAAGGAGTTCCAAGTGGGCTGATTCCGCTCAACCGAACAAGCTTCATGCAGTGAAGCACTCTACGGTTGCATGGAAGTCCTCACTGCAGTCGTATCATAGGGAATCGGTTGTTCTCTGTCGCCTACGAATCGGCCACACATGGCTGATGCATGGCCACCTTCTTTGGCGGGAGGACGCACCACAGTGTGACTGTGGCGCCCCCTTGACAGTGGTCCACATTCTGGTGGACTGTCCACTTTTAGTTGCCTTGCGACAATCTTTTACTCTACCAGATGCGCTTTCTTTTATGTTAGGAGACGATGCAGCTATGGTCAATCGTGTTTTAGGTTTTATTCGCGTAACTGGCTTTTATGGGTCTATTTAGTGGTGGGGCCTATAAGCCCGCCCTGTCGGGCTTCACCTCCTCCAGAACAATAGGCCGCTGTCATTTTATGGTTTATGACTTGTTTTTCAATTAAGGATTTTAAAGTGTGCAGAGTGGCTGGCTCATCTTGTATTATTTTGTGATCAGCCAGCCACGCGCTTCTGCAGCCTTTTTTTAGTTTTCTGTCTATTTTGTCAACTCCTGTCTTGTTCATTGTTATGTCATCTTTTTACCATTGACTGTCTCTCTGTACCCGGAGTATACTGGACTTCGAGTACTATGCGACGAAAAGGAAACTTTTAACAGTTCACTCCTAGCTGGGAACAGGGGACTGATAACCCAGCAGTTGAGTCCCCTTTAAACACCCAACAACAACAACAACATTAATTGCTCATTCTCTTGTTAACTGCTTCTGAACGCTTACTTATAACTTGGAAACAAAAGCTAGTTTTCTGAAAGAAGGTTAACATTTCATAAGTTGTTTCCTCCAAATATGGATAAACACAGTTAAAAAAAGGGGGGGGGGGTCAGCTAAAGTAAACCAGAAACAGGACTTTATGCTGTTCATGATTGTTGCTTTCTTGTGTAACTGTTGCACATTTTCTTACTTTCTTTTAACTGCTGTGTACTGTAGTATATACTCTTGTATTTAGTGTGTTTCAGGTGTATAGCAAGAGCAAAAATAAACTGTTATCTTATGTTCCAGATGGCCATGGATGAAGAACTGGAATCACATCATGCAGAAGAAGAACCTTCAGAAGAAAATAGTTTAGAAGTTAGTTCAATTAGTTTTTGCAATGAATCATTTGAGTCTGCAAGTATAATGCAGGAATGTTTGACTCAAGTTTGTGAAAGGTATGAACAAGACCATGACAATGTGAAAAGTGTGGAGGAGAAAGAACAACATATTCCTTCAGTTTTACCATCAGTTGTTGAGGGAAATGAAGGAGAAGCTACAGAAGTGGATGATGTAAGCCATTCTAGCAGTTCAGCTTCTGAAGATAGTGGCAGTGATGAAGAGACTGACTGTGTTTTGTCACCTGTGACAGTGGCTCGTACTCCACTATCCACAGGCAAAAGAAATTCTCATTCAAAAAGATCTGCCAATAAAGGTACTAAGACTTATAATCCACAACATGATTTCTTTGCTGATTGTCCTGAATTAAATGAAGCTGATGGGTTTTTACAGTGGGATGACATTGAACCAAAAAACTGTGAAAGCCATCGTACACCTGTCTCAACTGTTAGATCTGGTAGTAAGATTGACAGTGATGACAGTTTTGTCACACCAAAACGAATTCCTGTATCAGCTAAAAGAAGTGCTGGCAGAACAGCCAATAAGAACTGTAAACGCAACTTAAAAGTGACTGAAACAGGAGAAGCTAGTGCTGGAAAAATTACCAATACTGAAAGTTTGTGCATGCTCATGCGAGGCCGCCGTGTAGTGAGGGATCTGCTGAGGAGAACAGAAAATATGAGGCATAGAAAGTGTTTGAGACAAAACTATGGTTCTCCTGTAAGTGGTGGTAATGTTGTTGTCAGCCCTGGTGTTCCTGGTATTCATCCCTTACCACAGACACCTGCAAAGGCAAGACTTGTTGAGGAAGGCAGGAATTTACTTGCAACACAACCTACAACACCCATCCTTGATGCTTATGACAAGGATAGTAACTGTTTGGATGAACTAGATCCAACACAACCATCCTCAATGCTGATTTTGCAGGGTAAGGAAAAAATAGGCATTGTGAATTTGTATGTAATATTATCAATAATTTTAAGTGTTTGTCTTCTTTGATTATTGTAATGGTGGCAGTTTATTTTTGTGGTTACATTTGTTTCTGTAAATTATTTTCACTGTTGTTGTAATAATTTTTATCTATTGCTGCCTTTTCTCCAGCATGAAAATTAATGATATGAATAGCCAGAAAGTGATGGACAACAAAACATTATACTTCTGTCAGTTAGTCTTCATTTCAGCTCTTTGAAACTGAAATAGAATGTTCCTCATCTTCATCAAAACCTGCAGGACCTGCGAATGACAAACATGAAATTCTACAATTTTTAATAATGGATATTTGTATTTGACTCCATTTTTGGACTTTAGTGGAGCAGTGACCATTGATAATATGTAGTGTTCGCTGAGCTGTTTCATTATTTCAACACAATGCATTGATATGCAGAACTGTTTCAGTGTTCGAAGCTGCCATGTTTCACAGTTTCGGAACTGTATGGTTTCATTTTGCTCTGTTTTGGATCACATTTGTGGTAGACACAGAAACTGTATTGTCCTATCATTTTCACTATTTCAACAGTGTGGAGTTTGTCTACTTATGCTGGAAGTTTGAACGATCAAATGTATCGAAACAGTGGTTTTCCCATTCTGCTGAAGCTCAACAAAGACCCACAGGTACAAATTTAACATAGCATTATGTGAACTGTTTCAAGAGTGTTGGAAACTTATTGACTCATGAGTCTACAGCTTAAGATTACTGTAAATAAAGCTTTGTTTCTAAGTGACTGCCATATTCTGAAATGCAATGATGACTGCTTATAAACATAAAGAAGCAATAAAATGAAGCACTCTATTTGCATTACAATAATAGTTATAAATATACAGTTAAATTATATGCCTGTTAATTTCTAGGCAGATCTATACATCTATGGAAATCTTATTAAAACACACCCAAATAAACATAGAATGTCTTAAAATAAGAAGCAGCATATGTGTAAATTCTCAGATGACAGATTTTGACTAACTACGAGAGATTGTAAATGTAATCTTGCATTAATAAGGATTTTTTCCCCTGTAATTTATTGTGAATAAAATTAAGTTACCTATGATCATCACAATCCTGCCCGGGCACTCATTCAAAAGGAGAGATTCTTTAAAACATTTAAAAATAAGCATGTCTGATTGCAGTGTGAAATTTACAGTTTGTGAGTCTCTAATGAAATGTAGGAATCCCAATATTTCTGGCATGGTAACTGGCTGCCCTAAAACTGAACAAATATCTTTTTACAAGATGAACTGTTAGTGTTCCAAACATAATTCCAAAGTTCTCGTAACTGAATCAGGTACCAGTCACAGAAAATTAATTTTGGTAGGCCTACTTCTCCCCCCCCCCCCCCAAATAAATAAATAAATAAAAAAAATAATAATAAATCTAGCTTGTACCATTTTTTGTTCATCATTTCACACAGCTTGCTGTTTTGATCTATGGCCTTAGAGAGTACTGTGTGGTATTATTTTATGGTTACATCACAAGTTTTACCTTGTGCTTAGCAGTTATGTTTTTTCAAACCAATTCCCCTTCCTACTTAGAGATTTGTGGCTTCAGTATCCTACAGTAAATTTAAGTGAAACTCAGTCCAAGCCAATTTCTATGAATGTGTGCAGTGCTGACGCCATTTCAACTTAATCAGCTGTAGTTGATATGCCACAACAGTGCCTGTGCATCAGGCTGACGAATTTATGCAGGAAAGTACCAGCTTCAGTTGTGGCTAGTTAGGGTTGTTGTTGTTATGGTCTTCAGTCCAGAGACTGGTTTGATGCAGCTCTCCACCCTACTCTATCCTGAGCAAGCCTTTTCATCTCCTCATAAGAACGGCAACCCACATCCATTTGAATCTGCTTACTATACGCGTCTCTTTGTCTCCCTCTGCGATTTTTACCCCACACACTTCCCTCCAATGCTAAATTTACGATTCCCCTAGGTCTAAGAATGTGTCCTACCAAGCGATCCCTTCTTTTAGTCAGGGTATGCCAAAAATTCCTATTCTCACCAATTCGGTTCAGTACCTCTTCATTAGTTATGTGATCTACCCACCTAATCTTCAGCATTCTTCTGTAGCACCACATTTCAAAAGCCTCTATTCTCTTCCTGTCCACACTGCTTATCGTCCATGTTTCACTCCCGTACAAGGCAACACTCCACACAAATGCCTTCAGAAAAGACTTCCTTACCCTTAAATTAATATTCGATGTTAGCAAATTTCTCTTTTTCAAAAATGCTTCCCATTGCCATTCTGCATTTTATATCCTCTGTACTGCGAACATCACATGTTATTTTACTACCCAAGTAACAAAACTCATCTACCACCTTCATTGTTTCGTTACCTAATCTAATTCCTTCAGCATCGCCTGATTTTCTAAGACCGCATTCCATTATTTTTGTTTTGCTCTTGTTAATGTTCATTTTATGCGCTCTCTTCAACACACTGTCCATTCCATTTAACTGCTCTTCCAGGTCCTGTGCTGTCTCTGATAGAATTACAATGTCATCAGCAAAACGCAATGTTTTTATTTCTTCCCCCTGAACTTTAATCCCTATTCCAAATTTTTCCTTGCTTTTGTTCACCGCCTGCTCAATGTACAAATTAAATAACATTGGAGAAAGGCTACAACCCTGTCTTACTCCCTTCCCAACTGATGCTTCCCTTTCATGCCCTTCGAGTCTAATAACTGCAGTCTGGCTTTTGTACAAGTTGTAAATAACTCTCCTTTCCCTATATTTTACTCCTGCTGACTTCAGAATTTGAAAGAGTGTATTCCAGTCAACATTGTCAAATGCTTTCTCCAAATCTACAAAAGCTAAAAATGTTGGTTTGCCTTTTCTTAATCTATCTTCTAAGATAAGACGTAAAGTGAGTATTGCCTCCCGGGTTCCTACGTTCCTCCTGAATCCAAACTGATCTTCCCCGATGTCAGTTTCTACCAGCTTTTCCATTCTCCTGTAGATAATTCGTGTTAAAATTTTGCAACTATGACTTATCAAACTAATGGTTCTGTAATTTTCACACCTGTCTGCGCCTGATTTCTTTGGAATGGGGAGTATTACATTTTTCTTAAAGTCTGAGGGTATTTCGCCTGTCTCATACATCCTACACACCAGTTCAAATAGTCTTGTCATGGCTGGCTCTCCCAGAGACTTCAGTAGCTCTGAGGGTATGTCATCTACTCCTGGGGCCTTGTTCTGACCTAGGTCTTTCAGGGCTCTGTCAAATTTATCTCTCAGTATAGTATCTCCTATTCCATCTTGTTCTACTTCCTCTTCTCTTTCCACAACATCGTCTCTAAGTTCATTTCCTTTGTAGAGCTGCTCTATGTACTCTTTCCACCTTTCAGCTTTCCTTTCTTTGCTGAGAACTGGTTTCCCATCTGAGTTCTTGATATTCATAGAGTTGCTTTTCTTGTCCCCAAATGTCTTTTATTTTCCTGTAGGCGGTATCTACTTTTCCCCTTCTTATACATTCTTCTACAGATTTGCATTTTGCTTCTAGTCACTCCTGCTTAGCCATATTGCATTTCCTGTCAATCTCATTTTTTAGTCGTCTGTACTCCATTTTGCCTGTTTCATTTACTGCATTTTTATATTTTCTCCTTTCATCAATTAAATTCAGTATTTCCTGTGATATCCAAGGATTTTTTTGTAGATCTTGCCTTTCTACCTATTTTGTCCTCTGCTGCCATCACTATTTCATCTCTCAATGCTACCCATTCCTCTTCTACTGTTTTATTTTCCCCTGTTTCTGTCAATTGTTGCCTAAAGCTCCCTCTGAAATTCTCCAGAACTTCACTTTCCTTCAATTTATCTAAGTCCCATCTCCTTATTTTCCTACTTTTCTGCAGTTTTTTCAGTTTCAGCTTACAGTTCATGACTAACAAGTTATGGTCAGAGTCTATATCTGCCCCTGGGTATGTTTTACAGTTTATCATCTGGTTCCGGAATCTATGTCTTACCATTATAAAATCTATCTGATACCTTCCGGTGTCTCCTGGTCTCTTCCACATATACAACCTTCTTTTGTGATTCTTAAACCACGTGTTTGTTACGATTAAATCATGTTCCGTGCAAAATTCTACCAAGTGGCTTCCTCTTTCATTCCTCCTGCCCAGTCCATATTCACCTACTTTTTTTCCTTCTCTTCCTTTTCCTATTACCGAATTCCAGTCTCCCATCACAATTAAGTTTTCCTCTCCATTAATTGTCTGAATAATTCCCTTTAGCTCCTCAAATATTTCTTCGATCTCCTCATCATCGGCAGAGCTAGTTGGCATATAAACCTGTACTACTGTTGTCGGTGTTGGCTTCGTATCTATCTTGACAGTTATAATGCGATCACTGTGCTGGTCATAGTAGTTTACCCGCATTCCTATTTTCTTATTCATTATCAGTCCTACTCCTGTGATACCCCCAACTGATTTTGTATTTATAATCCTGTACCCACCTGACCAGAAATCCTGTTCATCCTGCCACCGAACTTCACTAATCCCCACCATATCTAACTTCAACCTATCCATTTCCCTTTTTAAATTTTCTAATTTCCCTACCCGATTAAGTGATCTAACATTCCACGTTCCGATCCGTAGAATGTCAGTATTGTCTTTTCTGATGACAACATCCTCCTTAATCCCCGCCCGGAGATCCGAATGGGGGACTATTTTACCTCCGGAATATTTTACCCGAGAGGATGCCATCATCATATTTCCATACAGTAGAGCTGCATGTCCTCGGGAAAAGTAACGGCTGTAGTTTCCCCTTGCTTTCAGCCGTTCGCAGTAGCTGTGTGGCAAAGCCACATTAGCTAATGTTACAAGGCCAGCTCAGTCAATCATCCAGACTGTTGCCCCTGTAACTACTGAAAAGGCTGCTGCCCCTCTTCAGGAACCACACGTTTGTCTGGCCTCTCCACAGATACCCCTCCGCTGTGGTTGCACCTACGGTACGACTATCTGCATCGTTGAGGCACGCAAGCCACCCCACCTCGGCAATGTCTGTGGTTCATGGGGTTATGGTAAGCAAACAAAAAATCACCATAGTTGGATCAAGAGCAGATCCTTTATCAGAACAGGTGAAAATAGATGATTGATTGTCTTTCTTAGGGAAGCCAAAACAGTCTTGGTCCAACCCACCACTGCCCACACCAAAACTAAGTTTATTGTACGGTATCGCTCCCTCTATATCTAGTAAAGCCAACCAATGCCCTTGAACAGTGCAAGGAGTCCCTTTACCAGTTCTTTATTAGACACAATTTCTTCGGGTCTGGTTGTCCCAAATGTTCTGTGCCTTTTACTCTCCAATGCAATGCATTCGAAGATTAGATGTGATGCAGTTTCATTACCGTCATCACAGATCCTACATTTAGGGTCCTCTTCTGTTATTCCCATTTTATGTAGGTGTTTTTTGAAATTCCCATGGCCTGTCAGCAATCCAACCACGAGTCTAATCTCTCTCCTGTTCAGGCGCAGGATTGGAGAGCTTCTTTTAAAACATGGCTTTGGCATCATTACCTTGCCATGTTTTTGTTGATAGACTTTGGTCCAATATTCTACGTGCTGTCTTCTGAGCCAGTTACGTAGCTCCAATTTGATCATTGCCTTGGTGATTGTCAGGACAGGTTCTGGTCCAATAAAATGGAGTCTTTGCCCCCATCCTGACTAATCTGTCGGCATGTTCGTTGCCATTGATTCCCGAGTGGCCAGGGACCCACAATAGGTTTACCCTATTGCTTTCCCCTAGCTCCACCAGAACCCTGTGACATTCTGCAACAATTTTAGATCTTGTTGCAGGAGCTGCCAGTGATCTCAGGGCTGCCTGGCTGTCTGAATAGATATACAGTAAAAACTCGTTTTTACATTCTCAGTTTTTACGTTTTCCCGCCATTTACACCATTTTTTTGTCGGCCCCGTCAAATTTCCTATGTTTACAATGTTAATTCGCCCTCGTTTTTGCGTTAACATATTTACACTTTTCCTGCGTTTTATGATTTTCGAAAGAATTTTCGTGAAGAAAAATGACGTAATGTACATAAATTGATGCTAGCATGGCTTTCCCCATAAAGTATAGCACTTAAAAATTATTCACAGTCGAGTTTCTTGACACTTTGCATTTATTCAAACGTATATTTCTCCTTTCGCTGTTGACTTAAGATGCGCCGATTTGTGGGGATGTAGTTCTTTTTTTCCACCAGCTTCTTTGCCAGACCGCATGGCGTGAGAATAACACTGATTTGTGGCAATGTAGTTCCTCCGCTATCTTCTTTGCCAGAGTGGCTGGCGTCTACTCAAACAAACAGAACTAGTTGCTTTGTTGAAGTGAGAATGAAGAGTTGCATTGTTTTTGATACATATTTCTGATTAATAAAGAACGTTATCTGTCAAAGTTGGGTATCATAATACCCACAACCTCAAAAAAGCGATAATAGTGAGAGATGCTGATCCTATGCAAACGTCACAAAAATACTTATGCATATGTTTGTACTCGAGAGCGCGAATAAATTCTCTTATATCGTCGTGTGAAACACCTAAAAATACAAAAAGAATGGAACTTTGAGTTTTACTAAGTAAATAATTACGTAATGCCGGTAAAAGGCAGTAATTTTGAAGATGTGTTACATAGCCTGGCAGCAGCTTTCAATCGATATCGAAGCGGTTCAGGTAATTTTGAACATGTGTTACATAGCCCAGCAGTGGCGTCCTCAATTGTAATGAATGAAATTACGTCAAAAATTTCTACTTTCCATAAGATTACCAGTTTTGCCTGGTGCTTAAAATAGCGGCGTCCTCGATTATAATGAATGAAATTACGTAAAAAATTCTACTTCCCATAAAATTACATTTTGTCTGGCGCAAAAATAGTAAAAAATTGGATAACATTTATTGTATAATAAACTTCCTGGTGAGTACATATTATGTACATATATCACAAATAATCTACGAAAATGCGAGGCTGATGCAGTAAGCTTATTTTACCATTTAAAACATTATTTCCTGTGTTTCACATTTTCCTGAATTTTACACCATTTTACTTAAGTCCCTTGAAAAGCATAAAAACGAGGTTCTATTGTAGATGCTATGGTCTTTGTAGCACCTATGCAAATTCTCCTCCACACAAGCCCTGATGGCAGTGATTTCGGCCTGGAATACTGAGGCCAGTTTCCCTAGAGAGATGACACCCTCCAGTCTTGGCTGTACCCCGTATACCCCAGCCCCAACGCCTTGATCTGATTTCGACTCATCAATGAACCACCCAATATCCCCCGTACGGTGTTGAACTATTTTCTCCCACTGCTCCCTACTTCCAATTGTTATATTGAAAGACTTGTTGAAGCAGTATGGGGTTATAATATAGTTGGCTGGCATTTCCCCAACCGTTCCTATATTTACCTCACTCACTATTTTAGTGTGTGATTCTGGATATCCCAAAGAGTTCCAGTTTTTGCCAGTTTTGAGTCTGTATGCACCAGCCGTTGCCTCCATCTTGACCCAAAAGTGTAATGGGGGCATATCCAACATGGTTTCCATCTCAGCAGTTGGTGTGCTGCTAATTCCGCCTGTTATGGCTTAGCAGGCTAATCTCTGCCCCTTACCAAGCTCCTTAGCAGCAACCTGCTGTTCAAACCTCTTCTGACCGCCCCATAGGTGATCCTGGGTCTAATCACCGTGTTGTATATCCAGTGCATATCCTTGGGGCTCAGGCCCCAATTTTTGCCACAAGCTCTCCTGGTACTTACCAGAGTACCTTTTGCCTTGGAGCAAATATTCCTAATGTGAGGGGTCCATGTCAGTTTCTCATCTAAGGTAACCCCTAGATATTTCACTGTCCCCTTCACAGGTAGCGCTTCATTGAAAAGCTTTAGATTCCAACTTGAATGTTGGATATGCTTCTTTGTGAATGCTACAACAATCTTCTTAGGACTAACCCCCAGATCCTGTTTTCTGGACCAGTCTTGCACAATGTCCAACGCACCTTATGCCATATTCTTGACTGTGTCAGCAAATTTGCCAAGTATTACTATGACAAGATTATCTGCGTATCTTTGTCAAAAGTACTGCCTAGAGTTTAATTCTCCAATGAGATCATTCACCACTAGATTCCACAATAAAGGGAAAAGAGCTGCTCCTTGCGGGCAACCCCTACTGGTGTTGATTACCATTTTTTCATTCATCATCTTCCACTGAGCATGGCCCTAGTCCACCTACATATAGTGGTCTGTAGGTCATACACCTCTGCTGCCCTAACCATGGAATTGAAGGTCGTGTTGCTAAAAGCCCCCTTGACGTCCAAAAAGATACAGAGGGCTATTTCCTGAAAGTGTAGTGCTTTCTCCACCTTCCTAGTGGGTTGGTGGAGAGCTGTCTCACATGATTTACCTGGCTGATATGCATGTTGGTTTGAATGTAGAGGAGCCCTACTTAACCTCCTTTCTCCAACATGCACATTAACCAGCTTTTTCAATGTCTTAAGAATGGAGGAGGACAGGCTGATTGGTCTCATATCCTTGGCCTTGGTATGATCAATTCTCCCTGGTTTTGGAATGAAGACAGCAAAAATAGATGAACAGATTTTAACACTGATTTTAAGGAATTTCTTCCATTTAATATAGTGGAGCATGTAGAGTTTTAAAAAATGACTTTTACTATCAACAAAATTTATGTATCTCCCAGTAGGATAACTCTCCAACAGTTTACTCTCCCAGGTGCTGGGAAATATACTAGTGCAAGTAAGGTCTGATGTACCAACTGCAGCCTACATTTGTATTACAACTGATGGTATGACATTTGTGAGAAATGAAAACTACTGGTAATATGACTTACTGAGTGTTTCATTGATGGACATTACCTTGTGAAATCATATTTATTATCTAATTTTAAGTCTAGTGACAGTAATATAACTGAAAGTATTGTCAAGTAAATACAAAGTGCAACTTCATATTGAACAAAAAAATTAATTGTATTAAAGTAAATGCACTTAATATGATGAAGACTATGATGCTATGCAAACAGTGGCATGTGCGTTGTTTTGCATGTACCTTAAATCAAATAATGCAACTAATCTTGAAATGGTATCAGATACAAGGGTAGTAGTGTTTTTTTTTTTTTAAATAAAGTTATCAAGCACATCATTAATGGCATAATATTCAAAAGAAAATAGATGCCCAAATTTTAACAAAATACAAATTTGTCCTACAAGATGGAACTCAACATATGAAATGTTTGATGGGAATTAAAAATCAAAGACCCCTTACAAAACACCCTCACCATCCTCAGTGTGCATTGTGTAACAACACTAATCAATAGAGACTGGACAGTTATACAAAAGTCTTTTGAAGTATTGTCTGCTTTTGAACAAGTAACAAAAGAAATCAGCTGTGGAAAAAAAGTTTTTTTATTCAGTGAAGTCCTGCAATTTCACTATATGAGACTGAAAATGTCAGATTGCAGCCATGCGGTAATTGGTACATTTATAGATATAATTGAGGATGAAATTATTAATCACCTCATACAAAAGTTTGCAGACAATTTGCATACAATTGCTTGGGAAGCAACAGTTGGGTCCTTGCTCCAGGAAGCCTAGGTTTCTGAAGAATGGCAGCATTTAAAGGAAACTGCTGTACACTATGACAAGAAACCACTCACTTTACAACAAAAAATGCATTGGTATCATAGTGAATTTGTGACATCATTCAGTTCTCATGGTAATAATAGTTTGGCAAGATTTAGATCTAGTTGTAGTGGAATTGATCCAAACTGTGCGCAATCCATGAACGGCAATTATAGATGTTCTGGATAAAGACATAGAAATGCCATTGATATGCTGGTCCCAGAACCATTGTGATGGTGTAAAGAAAACTGTGTTAGTTTCCTACACTATTTGAACTGATTAAATGTAAACATTATATTGTGGCCATCTGGATTCTGTGTGTGCATATAATGTCAAAATGGGGGTAAACAATGACACAGGTGATCTTGTTTTTCAAGTAAATAAGTTTCTAAAATTATATTTCTGAACTTCAAAGTAGAATAGACACAGCAGACCTGCTCTCACATTAAAAAGAAAATTGCATTTTATTTATTTTGTTACTCTGTGCCCTAATATCATAGATGATGTATTTGGATGTATTTGGATGTTGTATTTTTTTCACTAAATTTTACATGCTACTGCCTTAAAATCACATTTTATTCAAATTTATTGATCACATACTGTAATTATAGTACACTTATTTTGTTAAACATACAGCCTGATTTTTAGCTATATGTGTATATTATTGGCCTGTTGAGGATTACTAATCTGATTAATGAATGTATATATTTGTGGGTTTTATTTTTTGTAAATCTGTAGGTCTTTAGCAGGTAAATGAAAGTACCTATTTAACATTGTGAAGTTATTTGTAGGCCTTAAAGTGTACATTTGTTAGACATATAATATTTAAAATATAATATCTGATGGTTTCACACTAATACAGAAGTAATTTTTTTATACTTTGCAAGTAATGGACAAATTTAAGGATATTTATGTAAATATTGAAATGCATGTCCTATACAGTAAATATGGTGACATATATAAATATGCTTATTGTTACGTCCTGCTGTATCAATATTCAGTCAGTCAGTATTGAATTAAGAGAACTAACTCATATATATATATATATATATATATATATATATATATATATATATATATATATATATATATATATATATAAGTGTACTTGTGTCTGTGTAAATGTGTGGGTGTGTGTGCATTTATTTACCCTCCATTTTTCCCCCCAAGGTAAGTCTTTCCTGTCCCGGGATTGGAATGGCTCCTTACCCCCTTCCTTAAAACCCTCATCATTTCCTTTTCCGTCTCCTTCCCTTCTGCCTGATGAAGCAGCTAGGCTGCGAAAGCTAGCATTTGTGTGTGTGTGTGTGTGTGTGTGTGTGTGTGTGTGTGTGTGTGTGTTTGTTTGTTTATTTGTTGCTATTACTGCCTGTGCCCCTTCTCCTGGTAAGTGTACTTCATCTATTTTTTACGTATATATATGTGTAATACCATGCTACGTTTATTAACACTAAAGGCATTTGAATCCTTGTGTTTCAAATATTTCTTAATATAGTTCACGACTCACTGCAAAGATGTACATAGAGCTGCTGCAGGCACATAAAGAGACACATACACATAGAACTCAAGCTTTTGTTCATTAGCATTTGCCAGAAGAGACATCATTCACACAATTACAGACACACTTCAGATTCACAACCATCATCTTAGGCCAGCGCAATCAGAAGTGCGGCAGCTGGAGGCGCCAGTTGTGTGTCTATGAAGTGTACCTGTGGAACTGTGCGACTGAAGTCTTTTCTGACGAAGGCTAATGGTCAAAAGCCTGAGTTCAGTGTGTAGGAGTGCCCTTTAATCTGCTTGTTGCAGCACGACATAAGTCTTTACGGTGAGTTGTAAACAATTCTCATTATATTATTGATTTCCAACCTAGACAGTTCATTGTTCGATAAATAATTGAGACATAACAACAGTGGTACGTATTATTCTTCATGCTTTTTTGCTAGGTTCTCACTTATTGCAATGAAAACTGTATTCTTGCAGCTACTTATTCTTCCCTTCATATCCCCTAAGGAACTTTATCATATATACACAACCACTTGGGCGGGGAGAGAGAGAGAGAGAGAGAGAGAGAGAGAGAGAGAGAGAGAGAGAGCCTATCTAAAACAAATAGGCAATAACAACATATCTGTGTGCTCTGGTTTAGAGCCACACTTATTTTTCTAGTTTTTTTGGACTGGATTCCAAATTTTCCTCCACACTGTGAAAATGCTGTGTTCAGGTATTCTCTAAGCTCATTTTGAAACCTGTTGTGCTTTCACATATGGTATTTAATAGACTTGCAAGGGGATGTTAAAGAATGGTCCTTACTGTTTAGGTTCAAATTGTGCTAGAAGCAACAGGTAAATGAAATCTTTAAATTATTAAAATATCCCGCTATAGGAAAAGAGAAACTGACTGTGAAAGATTTCTGAGCACGTTCTAACTGAAGTATAAGTTAGCTTGCTTATTGTTGAGTTCAGTATTGGGATACAGCAATGGATAAATTCTTAGGCTTGTAGGTTTTAGCCCAGGCTTCTAATTTTATTTTATTCCTTGCACTGTTAAACTTTTAATTAAGAAATTTAAATTTACTCAAACATTTCAGTTTATTTACATAAAATTAGTATATTTTAATTAAGGTACAGTTAATTTTCATAATTCAATGAAGTTTTGAATGGAAAAAAAATTCAGAAAATTTTTGCAAGTTATCATCAGTGGAAGTTAAATATAACATTTTAAGGGTGAAAATCATCAAACATGATCACCCTGTGCAAATTTTATGATAGTATTATTAGGGACTGATGATGTAGCTGTTTAGTCCCCTCAAAACGACAACAAAAATGTGTGATTAGATTTTTTCTAAAATATGCTTCAGTACAACGTATACTTCATTCATGCCAGGGGCCCCACAGCTCTTTTGTGGTATGTGTGTGGCGTGCATGGGCCCCTGAGCCGAAGCAGCCTTCCTTCACGCCCCAGGCTTCTTCAGTCCCCCCCCCCCCCCCTTCCCCTCGGTTTATGCCTTCACCTGGAGGCGGGTGTCTCGTGTACCAGTTTTTTCTTTTTTCAGTTTCTCTTCTCCTAACCTTTGCTTATGCCTTTCCCTCCTTACTGTACTCTTCTAGCCTTCCTCTTCTCCTTTCGTCTCCACCTTGGTGTTTGAGACTCAACATTTCCCACTTCCTTTTTCTTTTCTTTTTTCCCTTCTTCCTCCCTGTGTGTTCCTGAAGGCCATCTACGCACTCGCTGCTTAACAGGTGACTGGGTAATGCGTAAGTCCCAGCCCCGGGTTGGCATGTACCCCCTGGTAAAGACCACGCCCAGGGAGGGGTGATTACCCGAGCTGTTACCTTCCAACCGTGCTGATTGGTCCCTCCGTCCGTTTCTCAGGAGGTGTAACCTTAGGTGTGGACAAACACCTAAGGCGGGTGAGCCGTCAGTGAGGGTTCCCCATTAGGAAGGAGCGCACCATCAGAGACGCCGGTAATTATGGGGGACAACTTCACAATGACTTCTTCTTCTACTTTGCCCTTTAGCCAGAAAAGGAAACTCGATGAATCAAAGACTAAGAAGGTTTTGCCTAATTTGCCAAAGTTCCTTGTCATCTCACAAACAGATGGCCATGATTTCTCATTAGTAAATCCTTTTGTAATACAACAGGGTGTTACTGCGATTGCAGGTCCTATCAAAACTTGTTCCCACCATCGTAACGGGACACTGTTGCTGGAAACCAAAGGTGTCTTCAAAGTTCAGAAGTTGCTTCTCACTACACTGTTGCACACCTTTCCTGTTAGGGTCGAACCTCATCGTACACTAAACTCGTCGTGGGGGGTAGTGTTCCTATGATCCCTTGACGGCCTGTCCGATGAGGAACTACAGGAGCCTTTCCAACCAGGGTGTAACAGCTATACATTGTGTGATTAAAAGAGTTAACAACAACCTAACACCGATCCAAGCAGTGTTCTTAACTTTTGACAAAGCTGACGTTACTTCAAAGATAAAAGCAGGCTTTGAAATTATCTCCGTTTGACTATATGTCCCTAATACCACCTGATGTTACCAGTGTCAGTGGTTCAATCGTACCCATCAGTCGTGCCCAAATGCAGCAAAATGCGTCACCTGTGGTTGGGACATCCATGAAGGTGACTGCCCACCTCTGTCCCCTCGCTGCATCAACTGCATGGGTGGCCATGGTGCTAAATCTCACAAATGTCCTGTATATAAAGATGAGCGGGTCATCCAGGAAATCAGAGTCAAGGAAAAAGTTTCCACCTCTGCTGCCCGGAAATTATTTCCAAGTAGAAAGTCTGCTGTGCTCCCAGCGGGTACCTACAGCAATGTCCTTTCCTCTCCTCAACCAACAAAAGAGATGGGTACACAGACATGTGACTTTACCTTCAGTGACACAGTTGTCAGATCAGCCCGCCCAAAGATTGTCCTCTTGGCATCCCCAACGCCTTCTGCTCACTCTAAATCCCAGTCCACATCAGTTTCACAGAAATCACGGCCCTTCAAGTCGGAAGCCCGGACTTCAAAAAAACATCCTGTTCATGAAGATTTTCTGAAAACTTCATCTTCCCAACCATCAGCCGCTCATTCTTCAAACCAAACTGCCTCCAAAAAGGCACACAAAAAGGGAGATTCTTCACCTTCCCCGCCACGGCATGCCTTCGGTCACGCTATCCAGCAGTAGATGACCCCGACCATCCGCTGTCTCGCAAGTATGCTCTACTGCTTGCTGATCTGCTGGCATTTCACCGATGGAGGAAGCTGCCCCTTCTGATCAATCCAGGAAGGAGGCATAACAGATTTCTGAACCCATGGAGCATGACTGTCCATCTGTTGATTGCAGTAGCAGTGCTGCCTCGCAGCGAGGCTCTCAGCATCCGTCGAGGTGATCCCCTCTTGCCTTTCCCCCCTTTTCTTCTTCTCTTGCTTTCTTCTTGGCACTCCTTCACTGGAACATCAGAGGCATTCGTTCCAACCACGATAAATTTAGACTACTACTTCAACTACACTACCCGTTTATAGTCAGTCTGCAAGAAACGAAGCTCCGTCCAACCGATCATATACATTTCCCACAATATACTGCAGTGCCTTTGATTTACCTCCTGTGGTAGGTATTCCTGCCCATGGGGGTGCTATGCTGCTCATTCAGGAAGACGTCTATTATCATTCCATCCCACTGCAAACTCCCCTACAGGCGGTTGCCGTCCATGTCACCATCTCCACATTCACCTTCTCTCTTTGTAATACGTACACCCCGTCGTCTTTGCCGTTCTTAGGGCAGACTTACTGCACCTTGCTGCTCAGCTTCCTACGCCATTTTTGTTGATTGGTGACTTAAACGCCCACCACCCTCTATGGGGGCTCTCTTTTGGATGACCTCTTCAACCATCTTAACCTTGTCTGCCTAAATACCGGCGAACCAACTCTCCTATCTGACACGACGCATAGCTATTCCCATTTGGACCTCACAATATGCACTACTCCGCTTGCGCATTGTTTTGAATGGTATGTTCTGTCTAATAGGTACCAGAGTGACCATTTCCCCTGTATAATTTCTCTACTACATCATTCCACTTCTCCATGTTCCACTAGCTGGATCATCTCCAAAGCTGACTGGTCGCTCTATTCTTCCATGGCAGTTTCCATGATCAGAATTTCCCCAGCTGTGACAGTCAGGTCAACTACCTCATGGACATCATCCTCACCGCTGCCAAACATTCCATACCCTGAACTTCCACATCTCCATGTAGGGTCCCAGTTCCTTGGTGGAATGCAGCATGTAACTATGCTATTACAGCCCAGCGACGTGCTCTATGTCTGTTTCAACGCTGGCCTACTGTGGTAAATTATATTAATTACAAAAGACTATGAGTGAAATGCTGTCGTGTCATTAAAGAAAGCAAATAAGCTTGTTGGACTTCTTTTGCTAGTTCTTTCATCGGATTTACTCTTTTGTCGGTCGTCTGGGGCACTAAGGTCCATTCCCCAATCCCCGGCCTGAACATAGCAAACCAAGTTTTTGTGTAACCTGTTGATATCTGCAATGCTTTGGGCCGCTCTTTCGCTGAGGTTTCAAGCTCAGCTAATTATGACCCTGCCTTCCTCCCCCGAAAACAGGCCGAGGAGGCAAGAACACCTTCTTTTACATCTCCCAATCATGAAAGTTATGATGCTACCTTCACCATGCAGGAGCTAGACCGTGCCCTTGCCCTCTCCTTGCCCTCTGCCCCGGGGCCCGATGCTAATCATATTGAGGTGCTGAAGAACCTCTCCCCTGCAGGTAAATGCTTTCTTCTTCGCAATTATAATTGCCTCTGGACTGAAGGTTCCCACTCGTAGGTGTGAAGCAATTGTTGTCGCCATACCCAAACCAGGGAAGGACAAACATCGTCCTTCCAGTTATCGCCCCATTTTCCTGACCAGCTGTGGCTGTAAGGTAATGGAGTGCCTGGTCAGTGCTCGGCTGGTTTGGATACTCAAATATCGATATCTCCTCACTAATGCCCAATGTGGGTTTTGAAGGCATCGCTCTTCTATTGATCATCTCGTTAGCTTGTTAATCTTCATTATGAATAACTTTTTGCAAAAGCGTCAGTCGGTGGCAGTATTCTTTGATTTGGAGAATGCTTAAGCACACTTGTTGGTGGGCGGGCATTCTCCGCACCATGCATACGTGGGGTCTTCACGGCCGTCTCCCCCTCTTTATTTGTGCCTTTGTAAAAGATCGAATGTTCAGGGTATGAGTGGGCTCAAATTTGTCCGACACCTTTCGCCAGGAGAATGGGGTGCCACAGGGCTCCATTTTGAGCTTGGGACTTTTCGTCATTGCGATCAACCCAATTATTGATTGCCTCCCAGCTGTTTCAGGCTCCCTGTTTGTGGACGACTTCACGATCTATTGCAGCACTCAGAGAACATGTCTCCTGGAGCATTGTCTGCAGCATTGCCTTGACAATCTCTATTCCTGGAGTGTCGCAAACGGCTTCCGTTTCTCCTATGACAAAACGGTCTGTATCAACTTCTGTAGGTACAGAGTGTTTCTTCCACCATCTCTCCATCTTGGCCCTGTCGCTTCCCGTTTGTGGAGACGATGACATTTTTAGGGCTAACTAACGTTGGATAGGAAACTTAAGTGGTCTCCACATGAGTCTTCTCTGGCTGCCCGCTGTACTCGTTCCCTCAATGTTCTCTCTGTTCTTAGTGATACGTTAGGGGGGAGGTGGAGGATCAAACCATCCTGTTTCACCTCTATCAGTCTACTGTGGGAGTTTCCTGTACTCTTCTGCACAGCCATCCATTTTACGCCGCCTAAACTCGATTCATCATTGGGGGTTACGCCTGGTGATAGGAGCTGAAGCTGCCAAATTACCTTTAACCTATCGACGCGACATATTGCTGTGTTGGTATGCATGCCGTCTGCTTTTGATGCCCCACCACCCTTCCTATCCAACATTCTTTAATGACTCCCTCAATAGCCATTACGGACTGTCCGCGATTGCCCTGCTCCCTCCTGGAGCCACTTTTGTCACTTGCTTCGGCAGCTTGATTTTACCCTCCCTTCCACATTTCAAATAGGTGAGAGCTTCAGGTTAAAGTTCATGATCACCTCGAACTCACCTCACTCCCGATGGAGAGTACTTCAGATGCTGTTTACCACTCGAGGTTTCTTGAACTTTGTGCATGGCTTGAAAATTCTGTCTTCATATATATGGATAGCTCTAAGACCAATGAAGGTGTTGGATGTGCGTTTGTAGTCGGGGATGACAGTTTTCAGTACAGGCTTAATGACCACTGCTCGAATTTCACAGCTTAGCTTTTTGTCCTCTATCAGGCTGTACTATATATCTAGTGACACCGTTCTCCTTTCTATGTCATCTGTTCTGACTCCCTCAGCACTATCAAGAGTCTGAGAGACCCCTTTTTTGGCCCATCCTGTTGTGCACCGAATCAACCACTCCCTTCAATTATTAGCTGCCAACGGCCGTCGCATTCACCTCCTGTGGGTCCCTGGCCATGCAGGTGTGCCTGGTAACGAGACTGCTGATGCTGCGGCCAAGGTTGCAAATTTCCTACCTCGGACAACTACATACTGTGTTCCATCGATTGATATTAGAGGGGCTCTTTCCTGTCGCCTTATATCGTCGTGGTATAATGAGTGGTCTTTGCTTACAAATAATAAGCTTCGAACCATCAAAATGCTCCTGGTGGCTTGGAAGACCACATCATGCCTCTTGTGACGAGTAGAGGTCATCTTGGCCCGGTTGCAGATCGGACATTGCTGGTTCAGCCACTGCCACTTTCTAACTGGTGACCCCGCACCGTTGTGTTCCTGTGGTCACCCACTGATGGTGCACCATGTTTTATTGTCTTGTCCAAATTTTACTGATGTTCGGATTGCACTGAATCTACCAAATACACTGGAAGAAATTTTATCTGACGACGCAAGAGCTGCTGCTTGAGTGTTGAATTTTATCTATTTGACCAATTTGTCAAAGGACATTTAGCTCTTCCTTTTGTTGTATTTTACCCTATGTTTTTAGCTGTTTTCATATAGGCTTATTATCCTTTGGTATATCTCAGTTTTGATTCGGGCGCTAATGACCTCAGCAGTTGTGCGCCCTAAAACCAGAAGAAAAGAAAAAAAGAAAAAATAAACCTTCATTCACGTGTTTAAAGAAAGACATTTTCTCCATTCATTTTGATGCATACCAAGAATACAGAATCACCGCATCAAAACAGAAGCACTGAATTGATGCTGTGCAATTTAAGGTGTTTGCATTATAGCTTCCCTTGGTGGTAACTTATGTTTTTGCTGTAGTAATAGAGAAGTGCTGGAGTGTTAAATATATATTTAAGTTTAATAAGTATAATGTAACATTAGAAGGAACAATGTAAAACAAAATGTATAAGAAGCAATGGCAGTCAAACCTGAAACTCAAAATTAGCAAGCTGTAAGTTTATCCTCCGAACTGTGCTAAAATTAACTGTGATCATGCTCAAACTAATGTCTACTTGCACTGTAATCACAAAACTTTCACAAGGATTTTCTCCTTTCCTATGGTCAACTCAGGCGAGATATCACAGGAATTTAAAAAGATCATCTCCCTGCTGCTTCCCACACAGCAGTGCTAAAGAGTTTAATTCCATTCTGCCACTCTTTGTTTGTAGATTATTGAATAATAAGCATAATACTTCGTGGGCACTTTACTGGCAAGGTTTTGTCTTGTGTTAATATACAGTAATAATTGTTTTTTGTTTCTTGAGGATAGGTTGCAACTTATAGCAGATACAGTCATTGAGGCACAGGCAGACACTGAGAAAAAACAGTCAGATACACACAATGTAGCCTTTGTCCTCAGCCTTTGCCAGAGAACAATCACATATGTACCGGGTGATCAAAAAGTCAGTATAAATTTGAAAACTTAATAAATCACTGAATAATGTAGAGGGGTAAAAATTGACACACATGCTTGGAATGATATAGGGTTTTATTAGAACAAAAAAGAAAAAAAAAGTTAAAAAAATGTCTCACAGTTAATGCTGGACAGCAAAATGTCAGTGACTGCGTATGAAAATCATGTATAAAAGGAGCTGCAATGGGAGAGAGAATTAGATGCACCAGCAGTCGCAGCATGTTGATGTTAACTGAAAAGGCACTTTTGGTGAAGCTGTATTATCAGAATGGGGAATGTGCTAGTTCAGCGTTATGATCCTATCGCCGTAGCCATGGGAAGGAGATTCAAACGGATAAAGGTCCATTGACAAATGCAGCTGTGGTGAGACAGATTTCGGAGTTTGAAGCCACAGGTTGTTCAGATGATAGACCACATAGTGGCCGACTGAGCACAAGGTGTAATGCTGCTGATCCAGTTCAGGAAGAAATGGATACTGTAGTGGGTTTGTCGGTGTATGGGGAAGTCAGCGCTAGTGCAGTCGCACGTCGCACCGACATTCCAGACACTACTGTTTGGTTGGCATCATGCTATCCTTACAAAATCCATTGGCAACATGAACTGTTACCTGGCAATTTAGTGAAGCGGAGGGCATTTGCGGTGTGGACATTTCAAAAGATGGCAGATGATGATTGGTTGAGTAATGTGTTGTGGACCGATGAAGCTCATTTCACTCTCAGAGGTCTGTCAACGCCCAAATCCTAGAACTGTTGTGGAAAAACCATTGGACGATGAGAAAGTCACGGTATGGGTTGAATTTACCACAGCTACCATTATCGGGCCTTTTTCCTTCGAGGAACTGCGTGATTCTGGTTTTGTAACTGCTACCATGATGGGTGAGAGGTACGCCAATATGTTACAGAATCGCATCATCCCAGCCTGGCTGATAAACACTTGCTGGAACATACGATTTTTATGCATGATGGCGCTCCACCCCATATTGCTAGACATGTGAAAGATCTCTTGCACGCATTGTTTGGTGATGATCATGTGCTCAGCTGCCACTTTTGTCATGCTTGGTCTCCCAGCTCCCCAGACCTCAGTCCGTGTAATTATTGGCTTTGGGGTTACCTGAAGTCACAAGTGTATCGTGATCAACCGACATTTCTATGGACATTGAAAAACAACATCTGACGCCAATGCCTCACCATAACTCTGGATATGCTTTACAGTGCTGTTCACAACAGTATTTCTTGACTACAGCTGTTGTTGAGGAATGATGGTGAACATATTGAGCATTTCCTGTAAAGAACATCATCTTTGCTTTGTCTTAATTTGTTATGCTAATTATTGCTTTTCTGATCAGATGAAGCACCATCTGTCGGACATTTTTTGAAATTATTGTAATAAAACTCCATGTCATTCCAAAGCATGTGTGTCAATTTTTACCTCTCTATCTACATTATTTCATGATTTATTACGTTTTCAAATTCATACTGACTTTTTGATCACCCGGTACAACAGTGATTATGTGAAATGTTTTTGTGTTCTGTTCTGACAATGTTTGAATGGTTGGGCCAAAAACCAAGGTAGGTGTGTGTGTGTGTGTGTGTGTGTGTGTGTGTGTGTGTGTGTGTGTGTGTGTGTGTGTCATTCATTATATTGTTCATTTCCACTATTTCTTGTGTGATAAGTAACATACACACACTATTTACTGTCAGTAACATAACTTTTTCCAGTTATACATTGAAGGAACTAATCAATACTGACTGACTGCCTACCAATACATCTTGCTTTATACTGAAGGTTTTACATATATTCACACATGCATATTTTCTGTTCTGATTAACATTATTACACAGAATAACAAATTTGTCAAAATAAGACCACAGGACTGCTATTCATTAATTCCCACTTCACAAAAAAGAAATAAAGAAAAGAAGACACCATTGCTCTTTGTAAGAATTCTTCCTACTGACAACAACCAAAGACAGTTTTTGTGAAAATTCATGACGGAGTAGTACAGACATACTGTATATGTATCTGTACTGTAGTCATCTTCTCACAAATAAATAACTGCAGTGCCTATGGGTCAAATTCCTCAATTTAGCTCTTAATTTCTCAAAATTCTAGCTCAATAAATGTTGTCATAGTATGCCTTGTCAATACCAAATGTAGGTTATCATCAAATTTATGCATGACAATATAGGACAGTAAAATATACAAGGCGGACAAAAAGATTACCTGGCCCGAATAATTTAAAGTCCAAGAACAGAGCATTGTGCGTGCCCTTGTTCCAAAGTGCGAGTGTTGCCAACTCTAGTGGTCTTCGGAGCTTTAGCTTGGTGTTCACAGCATCAAATATAAGCACTATAATAGTTAGGATACAATGTATGTCAAGATTCAGAGCAGCTTAACATATGTATAATTTATTTTGGAAAATGACACACACACACACACACACACACACACACACACAAAATTCTAAGGTTTCAGCCGTGGCCTTTCTCAGAAAGAGAACGCTCATCCACACAATCACTCAGGCACACTCATCCACACAAGTCAGCCATCTCTGGCTGCCCAACACAGACTGACTCACGGCAAGCGGACTCTATGTTCGGCGGCCAGAGATGGCTGATGTGTGTGGATGAGTGTGCCTAAGTGATTGTGTGGATGAGCGTTCTCTTTCTGAGGAAGGCCACGGCCAAAAATATAGAATTTTGTGTGTGTGTGTGTGTGTGTGTGTGTGTGTGTGTGTGTGTGTGTTGGCGGCTCAACGTTTGTCTTTACGGTGAGTTGTTCTCTATCTTCATATTATTATTAACATTCCTTACTGACCTTCCATTGTTGTTAGTTTGGAAAACGTTATTCGAGCACATAGAAGTGATTGAGGTATAAGAACTCCACTTGGGTAGATTTACTACAATGAAGCATTCTTATATGTGTTTCGTTGGCTGAGTGGATAGGCTGATGATTTACAAATACAAAGGATGCCAGTTCGAGTACCACTGGAGTCAACATTGATTTTAGACTAAATTTACTATGAAATATGCAATTATAGGCTTTTCTAGATTCCACATTCTTAAATATATTCTATTTTGTAATAGCCAGATTTTTAAACAGTGAGATAAATGATAGCTATAGTAAAAATGTTGAAAATATTTGTAAATATTTAGACTGCCACATGGTGAGTCCTTGTTCACAGTTTACAAGAGTGAGAGGCTGTGCCTTCAATTATCTTTTTTTTCCAGGTTAATATTCACTTCAACTCCGGTAGGACTATTCGACCATTACGCTAATGAGGAAGGAAAGGTAGCTCATTGATAATGTTGGCCTTCCTGGTTAAGTAGTGTACATTGTATAGGATGCCACCAAAGCCTTAACTTTTTTATTTCTTTTTGTTTTATTGTGATGCAAATGTTTCTTGTTTAGTTACTTTTTGTTATTATATTGGTTTTACTTTTTTTCTGTATTCTCTTTAGTAAATAACTAGTTACAGTTTATCAATACGATATCTAAAAATAATTTCCCTTGGAAGGTAATATTTATTTGACCATTCATAACAAAAAATAAACATCCTCGGAGGGTATTTTTACCTGACCTCCTATAAAAATAATCTTCCTTGGAGAATAATATTGGTATGACCTCCCATTAAAATTAAAATAATATAATGTAGGTATTTTTCCCACATGCCATTGCCATCAAGAACAGCCCAGATCCATCGAGGCGTAGAATATAATAGTCTGCAGAAAAAGGCCTTATCCATGGCAGTTCTCTCCCATGAAGAATAAACCAAATCACACAAAGCATCCACTTTTCTTGGAGGAGGGTATGACCAATTATCTCACACAATCTTCTCGACTTTAGCCCATACATTCTCTATTGGATTGAGATCAGGTGACTAGAGGTCATGGCAGCCACTGAATAATATTCTCTCTCCTGTGGAACCAGCTCCGACTAATAATGCTGGTGTGTGATGGCTGTGGTTGAGCTCCAGAAATGATTACATTTTCAAGGAAATGTTCATAGCATGCAGAATTGAACTTGTATTGGATTCATTTTAAGGTTCCTGATCTGGTATGGCACCCAGCCCCAACATTTCACACTTATGCACCCACTTCTAGTCCGTATAGCCACAAAGAGGGCATCATATCAATGCCTATCTTTGTTGTAAACAAGAACAGGACTTCTGCGTGTGGACTCAGTTGTGCTCTAATTGGTGAAAATTATTTCCAACAATCAATATTTTCCCAGGAACTCAAAATTGCGATTCTGTCCACAGCTTGTTTGTCAGATAATGGTTCTGATCCCATAGTCGTTTAATCATCCGACAACATTTTTCGATGAGCCTGGGAAATGTGAAGTTCTCTGTAGTTACCAGATGTTTGAGAAAGTGGCAGTCTGGGCCGCTCTGACCAATTCGTCATCTTCTCTTCGAGTAGAGACGTGCGGTCTTCAAGGTATTGGATGTCTGCTTACCTCACCATTATTTCTGAATCGTCTGATCCAGCTCCTTGCTGTGGAAGTATCAACACCATAATGATGCACCTGCCTCAGGTGCACTAACACCACTTTCAAAGAGAGCAATTATGTGCTCACGAATGTTCATATCAGCCATTTTAAAGTAGACTTGTGATGTATCCTAATCAGCTGATATGTTTCTCTTAGCTGAAAACTACAGTCACCACCTGGCAGTCGAAGTAATTATAAACAAAATACATTCATTTTCAATATTATTACTATAAACACATCTGTCTGATGAGAATATACATTATTATAAAATAGAATCTTCTAAAAACCGGTAAAAGCCCAACAATTTTCAGTGAATTAAAATTTAAACTATTACGTGCAAGAGGTCTAAAAAAATTAAAAATAAATTGACTCCAGTGGGATTCAAATGCATACTGCATTACTGATAAACTGTCAGCCTATTCACTCACCCAATGAAACACATGTGAGAAGCGGTATGTTTTAGTAAATTTACCCATGTGGAATTCTTATATCGGAAGTTTTTCTACATTCTCAAATAATGTTTTCCAAAATAAATGATACCTGAGTTAAAGTGTAATGAATCTCGACTTATACTGTGTCTTAACTATTGTATTGCTTCTATTTGATGATGTAAACAGCAAACTGGAGCTGCATAGATGGATGGAGTTGGCAACACTAGCTCTTATGAGGTTGGGCATGGACTTTAAATTATTGAGGCTGGGTAATCTGTTTCTCTTCCATTGTACAAGTTATAGCAACTTGGACCAAATCCAATGTATTAGACATAAAAAAGCCTCTGTCCACCACTGATTGGAAGGCAGGAATGTCACATATTGGGAAAGCACTGCATTTGGTGCAGGGAATATGAATTTGCCAAGACATATGAATAAAGATTTCATCCTTTCAGCAATGCAGTAACTGCCCTTTCAATTCATGTGTGGATCTAATAACAATACTTATACTGTACCCACTGATGATGATACAATAGGCAGACCCATGATATTACAAAATACACACTATTCCATTGTTTTGAAACATTGCATAGTATTGTTTCATTTGTTCTGAAACAGTGAGGGGCCCAGACAACAACACTGTCCCATATCAAATGTAGAAGAAGTGAAAACTGCCATGAAGAAATTGAATAACAACAAGGCGACAGGGACAGATGGTATTCCAGCAGAACTGTTTCAGCAAGGAGGCAAAGAGCTGGATAGAAGCTTTCTGAAAATGATCATCAGAATATGGGACGAAGAGAAAATGCCCTATCAATGGGAAGAGGGTATTATATGTCCCATATATAAGAAAGGAGATCAGATGGAGTTTGGCAGTTACAGAGAGATCACTCTACTTAATCTGGAATATAAAATATTCTCTAATATACTATTTCGTAGTATCCTTCCAATCATACTGATGGAGACGGGGCCGTACCAATGTTGATTTCTCCCCAGGAAGTGAACTATAGAGCAAATATTCACCTTAAGACAAATTCTGAAAAAACAAATAAATATGGGGTTGGCACGCATCACCTCTTTATAGATTTCGAGCAGCTTATGACAGCATAAATAGAAAGCAGTTGTATCAAGCTCTAGGCAAACTGGGAATCCTGAGAAAGTTGGTAACGCTGGTGAGAATGACAGTAAGCGAAACACAACATAGTATAAGAATAGGAGGAACGATGTCCAATACATTGAGTATTAAAAACGAGGTGCAACAAGGGGATGCATTGGCTTGTCTTCTCTTTAATGCTGCCATGGAGAGGGTGATGATAAATCCAAAGCTTCTAAATAGGGCAACAATCTTCTATAAATGCCTTCAAGTTTATTTCCTTTATATAGGCCCTCAATATATTTCTCCACCTTTCAGATTTCCCTTCTTTTCTTAGTACTGGTTTTCCATCTGAGCTCCCGATATTCATGCAGCTGCATATCTTGCCTCCAAATGTCTGTCTTATTTTGCTGTAGGCAGCATCTCTCTTTCCACTAGTTATATGTTTTGCTGCAGCCTTGCATTTGTCCTCTAACCACTCCTGCTAAGCTAGGCTGCACTTCCTGTCAACCCCATTTTTCAGACGTCTGTACTCCCTTTTGCCTACTTCACTTGATGCATTTTATACTTTCTCCTTTAATCAATTAAGTTTAGTATATCCTGTATTATCCAGGTATTTATATTAGGCCTTGTCCTTCTGCCTACATGTTCCTCTATGCCCTTCACTACTGAGTTAACCATTCTTCTTCTACTATATTACTTTGTCCCTTGTCATCCAATCCTTGCCTAATGCTCCCTCAGAAACTATCAACCACCTCTGTTCTTATTGTTTAGAACCTAGATTCAAAATGTTCTAAAGTCAGTCTGATACCTTCCAGTATCTCCTGGTCTCTTTCATGTATACAACCTTCTTTCAGACATTACTGGAGTACTGGTAATTCTTGTGTTCTACTGTCCGAAAGGATCGGTCCTTTTGGTAAGTAATCTGTTTTCTATTTTTATATTTGTTTATCCCACTGGGAAAGTTTCCCTCAAAACGGGTGACTTACCAAAAGGACCAGCTCGTCGATAGGCACAAATAAAATCACACACATAGAAGCTTTCGCAACCGTTGGTTGCTTCGTCAGGAAAAGAGGAAGAAAGGAGAGGAGAAAGGGAAGGATATGGGTTTTAAGGAAGTGGAAAAGGAGTCATTCCAATCCCAGGAGTGGAAGGACTTACCTTAGGGTGAAAATAGGAAGGTAAACAAATACACACACACTCACACATATCCAAACGCAAACACACCTAGACAGTGCTGGTGGTAAAGTAAAATTGCCACAATTGGTCCCACTACCTGATCCATTACACTCATTAGTTTTTGGAATGGAAAATGACTCTAAACGCTTCTTGGTCAACATCCAAAAATATAACAATTGCTTCCAAATGACGTCGTCTGGTGCAACACGTATTGTACAGAACAGCTTCATACCCACTTTCAAGATAATATACCATAATTGTTTTTAATAAAATTATAATTTGTATTTGTATCACAAATAATTCAACAAGATCATAAAAAATTGCAGATACAAGGACAAATTCATCACCTATGTTTGTGTGTATGTCTTGCAAACAAATCTACAGTTTTGTTCCAATCTTAATGAAATTTTACCTACGTAAGCTTCAATCCATGAGGACGGTTGCCGTAAGTGTAAGAATCACATACGATACATAGCTCACGAGATATGACGTCAGCGAAAAACTGTTGAATTTAGCGACAATGCTCCTCATTTTCTCCTAAACCATTGGATCGATCTCAACCAAATTTGGTACACACATTCCTTACTGCGAGGTAACAATTGCTGCAGGGTTAAGAATCACATACAACACATGGTTCAGAAGATACGACATAATAAACCATAGGAATCGCAAAAAACTGCCACATAATTCTGCGACACTTTATAAGTACGCTATATGAGAATTAGAGTACTTAGCGACTAGCAACAACCTTTAAACATAATTTCAAACCATTATTAAACTTTTCTTGCTTACTACTTTTCCACTGTTTATGGAGTAAAACTACGGCATTCGGTATGACGTCACATTTCATAATTTGTACACTACAAATTGTAGCCGCAGGAAATTTTACAGACAGTATACACACATATATTGAATATACCTTCTAAATTCTATCACAGTACGACATGTAGTTCATGAGATATGAGCACATAACCAGTAACGTTCTTGGAAAACCACCACATCGTACCCCAAGTTTTAATCTATTACTTCTTTACTACTAATTTTATTCCCAAGAGATATTACAGACATACAGCCCTTACACAAATGGATATATACCTGAAAAATGGCAGTAATAAATAAATACCCAGAAAATGCTGGGTTTTCAGCTAGTA
This sequence comes from Locusta migratoria, assembly GCA_026315105.1. NCBI lineage: Eukaryota > Metazoa > Arthropoda > Insecta > Orthoptera > Acrididae > Locusta > Locusta migratoria. The sequence goes on from CM048747.1 coordinate 42,986,098, forward strand.
CACTGATAAAATAAATATCACACTACAATAATGAGAATATATTTTTGTTTGTAATGGGGAAACAAATAGGAACAGTTTTTAACAGTTGGTATTACATAAAAGTGGTAATGAGCGGTATGTGTTTGGCTGACTCCAGCTGTACATGACAGAAACAAAATTGTAAATATCTGCTGGAACATAAGAAAATAATGTATATGATAACTTCTATGAGAACAAGCAGTATATAATTACATACATTATTCTTTGTTTTAGATGTCATTGCATACGTGGAAGTGCGGTCTGGTGGTGATAATAGATCTATGGGAGTCAAAGATCAATTGCAAAGGCTTGGTGCAGTTGTTTCCGAGACATTTTCAGATGATGTATGTACATTATTTTTATTAAGTGCTGATATTAGTTTATCTTTCTGTAAGGCTGTTAAAAACCAGCATGTGTAATGTGGCTTTGCATCAACAATAAAGCTGAAAACCCTGATTGTGTATAATGTGATCAAAATATCATATTTTCTATTTTACTGTTTTAAAAAGAATCAGTGTTTTAAATATTTTCCACTGTAATTTTTCTAGACAATATTATTAATCAATATAATGTTCTTGACATAGTAATTTTTACTTCCTACAAAGTCTCAGTAGAGCAAAGTGGATGCTTTAGTCAGCTGATGGTATTCAGACACAGGGTCTAGGAATATTTGAACCCCATCACAAGTGTGATCCACCACACTACTAATTCATCTATATCACACACCTCAGGACAACAAAACGGGCAGCCTGCCTCATAATGAAATGATGAATTTCATTCTGCAATGCTTGCACCACAAAGGGTCTAGGGAATCTAGCCGCCTTTCTGGCAGCAAAAGCAGAAATTGGGCAAACAATTAAAGGAAATATAAAGAAGTAATGGTAAGAGTGTGTTTGATAAATTTTCACTATAGGCACAAGGATAAGAGATTTGATTGGGATGATTTTAGGAGGGAATGATGCAAGTGTAGTAGTTTTCATACACTGAAAAACAACACAAAAAGATACATAAATTTGAAGCAGCTTACTGTGGTGAAACTGGGGCTTTCCTCAATAATTTTTACCCTATACATATTATGCCATTCCCAAATCTATAATTTTTTTTGGTCACCTACCCCCCCCCCCCCCCCAATCCCCCCCTCCTCCTCAGGGTACGTCTTACGAGGTGATACCTTTTTTTAAAATCAAGTTGTGCAGTAAATGTACTCCCCTACCCTTTCCTTTCTGACATTCATTAGTAACTTGATGTCCTACCCATATTATCTTTAACATGCTTCAGCAGCACCACATTTTAAAAATTTCTATTTCCTATCTTAGTCTGTTGTCCGCGTTTCACTTCGTTATATCACCACAGAAAAAAAAAAAAATATTTCTTATATTGTAGATATTAATGATATTTTTAGAAAAGCTTTTCTTGTTATTGAAGTCTATACCTTACACCCTATTTACTTCTGCCACTGTCACTTTTCTAGCAAAGTGGCACAACTGCTCTACTAGTTTCAGTATGCCTTGAGCTGCTCATGACACAATGTGACTTCTATTTTTTATTTGTTTGTTATGAGCAGCTTTTGGATCCTTAGGTTATCGTCAGATAACTTAGTACTAAAAAGGTAGTCGATAGGTAACATTCAGGTTGCATACACAAAGATGGTTTTTCAAAGGAATGTGAATCTGTGAATTTATTATGACTATGAATCGATACTACAGAACAAGTGTGCTGTGAAACAAATGGATTTCAAATGAATACATCTTTAGCTACAATTGTGTTAAAATATTAAAACTGTGGGGTTGTATAATGTCAGATAGGTGATTATACAAACAGAACGTGGATTTCTTATGACTTAAGTATCAATACCGGATAACATGCATAATATAAAATACATATAGGGTCCGAATGAGTACATTTTACATCACTTATGTTTACAAGTATTAGAAGTGTCCAGGTGAGTGATGGGTGATTGTACAAGGAAACTGTAAACATTGGGTGCGGGGGGGGGGGGGGGGGGGGGGGGAGGAGGAGGAATTATGGCAAGGGGGAAGAAAGGAATATGGGGTATTGGTATGGAACACATATGACAAATTATTTACACACAGTGAGAACAATATTAATAAATTGACAATATTTTAATGAAGGTAAATACTGTAATGTAATTGTGTCTGGCCATTAAGCACTAGGTCAGGATTCTTGGACTCGTGATTGTTAATGGCCAAAATTTCCAACAATTGAGTATTCTGCTCTTTTTTTCCTTTATGGAGAACATCACATTTAATAGCATAAGTATGACATTCATCCAGAGCATGGTCAGCAAAGGCAGAATCTTTCTTTTTCATCTTCAGCTCTTTTTATGCTCAGATAGTCTAGTGGCTATAGGCCTATCTGACTGGCTTACGCATAATGTGCCACAATGATTATAGGTAATTTTATACATTCCACTCTGTTCTAAAGGTGGAATTTTGTCCTTTCTGTTGGACAAAATGTGGGCAACAGTATTTCTGGTTAAAAAGCTGGGGTGTATTTCCTGAATCTCAGTTTTTTGGCAATTACCTATGAAGGTTTGCCTACATATAGCGTAAGGGATCACTTTTTATTACTATGACTCAGTGATTTCTCTGTAGGATACAGAAGTGCTCTCTTTTTACTGCTAAGTATGTTGTCAGTCAGGGTGGGGCTGTAACCATTGCTGGCTGCTATTTCTTTGATTATTTTCAGTTCATTTAAATTCATTTTGAAATCTAATATTTGTTGTGGTATAGATAATAAATCGTGTACCATTGTGTGGAAGGCTGCATGTTTGTGTGCAATGGGGTGTTGGGAGCTTGCTGTTATTACTGCCTCTGTATTAGTTGCTTTCCTAAATATGTTAAATGAATGTTTTTGCTTGGTAATATCAATGCTGAGGTCCAAAAACTTGATTGTGCCTGCTCCTAACTCCATTGTAAACTTAATTTTATTCTGCTGTGAATTTAGATTTCGAAGGAATTTAGTTAGCTGTCTGGTGGTGCCTGTCTACAAACAAAGTAAAACATCCATATACCAATACTAGTAATGAATTTTAGAACTGTCAGGCTCTTTCTCTAAGAATGTCCGTTGTCCATTGTCACACCATCAGATGAAGTATACATTGTCTATTGAAACTGAAAATAATTTTGTTTTAAACATGTCTCTGTTGACAATTTTATTTCTTCCCTCTCCACTGGACTTCTTTCCCTCCTATTTAACCAATTAATCAAAATTGTCATAGCCTCACCAACTGGAATATTCGAAAACAGGTTGCTGACATCAAATGAGACTTGCTTCGCACTAGGTGGAATTGGCAAATCTTTTAGTTTGATCACTAAGTCAATGGTATTAGGTGTCAGTCTAAGGATATTGTGTATAAAGTGTTCAATTTTTTCAAAGTATTGGAAAATGAAGATGCCCTAGGTTCCAGCTATTCCTTTCCACGAAAAAACATTACACGGCAAAAGCCTTTCGCAGAATTAGACAATTTCCAGAAAGGCATAATCTGTTGCTCAGTTCAAGAGTTTTATGATACTGGTGAATACCTAACACTTTAAGTTTTTTAAGATGTTTTAAAAGCTAAAATAGACTATGTAGGAGTTATTACATCTTTGTATAAAACTGTAAGAAAACTTGACTTCAGATATAGAAAAGCTAATGACGGTCAGAGATATTTCATGGAGAGAAAAGATATTGTAGCCACAAGAGACTCATTATTAAGATCAATGAAGATCGTCAACGTATCATTTACATAGACTTTGTCTATGGGTAAATCAAATGTCTTGGGTAAATCAAAACCACTAAGTTTTATCTGGCAGGATTCTAAATGAAAAGGTCGTCTAAAGGTCCTGTTAGGTAAAGTATTACGTCTGATAATCTGACATGCCAGATCAGCCAAATATGGTTTCATAGAGGGAGCAGAATTGGTATTCCAATCTAAAAGCGATGTTGATTACCACCAAGACATGAATAATGTAGTGTATAGAGAATGGTTTACTGATCTCATTTCGACCTTCCTATCGATATTCACCAATATGAATTGGGCAATACATAACTCGGGTAGTAAAAGCTTATGGCTCGTTCTCTGTACATAGGGGTGAGTTATGTATGTCAGCTTCTATGCCCTAAACAGCTACCCAGTCTGTTTAAACAAAATCAATAATTAAGCTGTAGTTTAGCCAGTCTATTAATCTGCATATGGTGACGTGAAAATATTTTTAAATAAACATAAACTTCTAAATAACCAACAAAATGGATTCTAAGATAAAGAAGTGATTCACTCATGAAGTAATTCTTTATAAATAGGGTTTATTTCTCTTTGTGGACATGAAAATGCAGAGGTGCTCCTACTTTATACATCAGTAAATAATTTAATACTTCCCCAACTATTGCTCATGAGAGGCACAATAAGTATCACACACATTTGAGAGTAAAAGTTCCAAAGTAATCTGCGATTTAAAGTATGTGTTATAAAACACAATTTGTAATGACAAGAGTACACGATTGCTGAATTATTTCAGTTCCACATGCATAGTTTATCACTTTTCAAGCAGAGACGAAGTTTTGCAGTCACAGCCCCATAAGTTTTCTAAGTCCATACACCCCTATCTCTTCAAGTCACAAGTTCGTAATGTGGCTTCAGACTGCCCAGCATCACAACCTTTCACCACCATGTCCAAGTTAAGAGTCCCTTCCAAAGCATGCTCTCCCTGCTCCCGAATTTGTATCCTTCCGCACATCCTAACGCCTCATCTTTAAAATAAAATTTTCCTTTCAAAATTTTAAACATTTTAATATCACAGAATTAAATGCTTTGAGCACCTTCCTACAAATGTTGTTTACATTTAACAAACAAATATATATTTAACAATTAGGGATGGGTCGAACCCAAATTTTATCAAATCGAATCCGAATACCGAATCTTAAATAAAACATGTGCCAAATCCTGAACCCGAATAGAATCTTTAGAATCTCGGACCCAAGAAATTTGTCAACTCAAGTACATGTATTTAAAAAGAATTACTACTCTATCACAGCCAGTGATGAAAATAAAGCCTTCTGGGACGGATCCCAAATGACAGTATTACAGTAAAATGTAAGAAATTAAAATTTGATTTAGATTTTTATTTTAAATCTTAAGGATTTTTTAATACTCCCTCCCTCTCCGCTTAAAAGAAATTTGTAGGCTATGAAACATTTTGAGATTTAGGTTGTTTAGATGCTCTAAAAGATAATAAACTTTCTTCCCTTTATTACAAAATAAAAAATAATTGCATTATGAAGTTCTAGAAAGGAAATAAATACGTATTTTTTTCTTTTGTCAAATGGGAAGAATCAAAAATAAAACTTGAAAAGATGAGTAGATCTTTCGGAATTTGGAAAATAGATTCTTAAAAAATAGGACTTGTTAATGTTAAATAATTTTATAGGGATATATCAGGCATTCCATGAATGACAGGCAGGACATTCAGACACAGAGAAATCCGCATTTATTCAATGTGTGTTTACTAGTTATTGCCATCATTCCGGAGGTTAAGCAAGGGTATTTTGTGGATTTATTTATTTTTTCAAAAATTTAAGATCACATAACTTGTCTGCTCTGAATTTATATTCGTAGATGATTTAAAAATCAGTACTAGAAGTCAGTTACTGTGCTTCATTTATAACTATTCCCGTTCAGCATAAGAATAATAAAAATGTAAACATTAATGTGATACGTATATTCTCCCGCATTCGCTGTTGTCTTTCGGGTTTGTTAGACGGACAGAATTTAAATGTGGTAACAGCTAACACAAATGTAAACATTACACCATGTAATCTTCCGTATTACTCTTATGGCGAAGAGAGTGTGGAATTTATGAATCACGATTCATAGGAACAATTCCTTGCCCCTAAGAGAAAAACACGAAAGTTGTAGCACGAAGGCAGTAGTTGTAGCGTCAGGAATATTGACGCAACAGAAGCTTGCCAGTCGGCTTTATGTAGTAGCTTTTAGATGAGACTTCAAGTGTACGGCAAACTAAACGCGGGAATATAAACCAATTTTATTACACTTATAATACAAATTTTACAAAATGTTTATAAAAGGAATTAGATATTTGTATGGTAAATCTGAATCACTATCACTTGAATCCTTGTTACTCAGTTTCTTCGTAGGATAGTGCATCATCCCTCGTACAATGTAGTGAATACAATCTCGAACATTTTAAAATGCCTATTACACAATCTGATTTGGAACCCACTTCCTTGTATCATCATTCCAATGGCATACGTGCGCAGTTTAGACGTCCCGTTGGTGTCAGTTGTCTGTCATTTTTTGAAACAGATTTCAAGTGGTTGCTGAATAGACATCATCCCGCCTGGATGATGCACAATTCCAACTTGTTTTCCAACTTTATTTTTTTCTTCTTGAAATCCTAGTGATTCATCACAGTTCACATACCCGAGCACTACACAAAATTCGACGGAACAGGATATGAAATCAGAATGAGGCAACTCGTAGAGGAATCCTAAGAAAGATTTACGTAAATAAATTTATTTTTGTTGCTACTAATATTTCAAAGGCTGCTAAATTTTATATTTGCTGCTGCAAGGCAAGCCTGTGTAGCACTGCTTGTATTAGATGGGAAAAGTTACTTATGTGCGGCTTCTAGTGCCATTTTTCAGAACTTCGTTTGCATTGTACTCGATTTAAATCACAGGCGGTATTTGGACCCAAAAAATTAAAGATTCAGCGAATAATGGATTCGGCCAAACCACTTGGACGCAACCCTATTAACAATATTAAAAACAGTTGAGACTGAAGCTCTTTGCTCAGGTTGCGTCTCACTGTTCAAATATACTGCTGCCGTCGAAAAATAGTTACACAATTAATATTTAATATATCATGGCTTTTTATACAAATATATTCAGTTCTTGCCTGCAAATTATATATAATTGTTTATATATAAATTATCTGCTGCAAGACTAATATTAAATATAATAAAACAGTTATATAAATGTAATGCGCTTTGCTGGGTTCATGTTTTGTGTTTATGTGGTGGAATCTGTGTTCTGACACAAGAATATTATTACCTCAATGAAAAGAACAACAAGAGAGTAAAATAAAGTTTATTGAAAGAATACGGAAATAACGTGGTATGTCTTTTTAGATAGGTAGTGTGGTGCAGTGCTGCCCATTTGCCTCTTAAATTGTTACTGATAAACTTTGTGTATCAATAATTGTAAATATGTCTTATAATGTTGTTATTATAGTAATGAAATTTATCGGCTTTTTATCTGTAAGGGATATTTAAATTGTAATTACAGTATTTGATTCTCCCAAGTCTCCTTAATCCATTCATAAAATTATATTTGCCAGATGATCATTCCCTGAATTTATATGGATTTTTAGAATAATGTTTGTGGCAATATTGTATTTCAGTTGCAATCTGGAATATCCGCCCTCACTCAGCCAAGCGTTTCCGGTTTCTGAGCACATTAGGGAAACCCTGACTACCTGTCCATTCACTAGGTTCAAACTGTTAGCCAGCTGGCTGGGGAATCCAACAGCCTCGCAAAACCCGCCTTTCACATGGAAAAAATCAGCTTCCCCCTGTATCTATAATATCAGATCCTGTCAATACTGTCTCATTGAACTGATATGGGCACAATAAAGTGAGAGGTAGCAGACAAGAATTTTAAGTTTAAAATTAGAGATGTGAGAAAATTATGCCTACTGGAGGATGCCATAAAAAATGCGAGAACACAAGATTGGCAGAAATGCGTAGCCCTTGTGGAGCAACTGCAGGAAGAAGACTTTGTGAAGGAAGGACTTAGAGATGAACACATTCAGAGCATTGTGATAAATTGATGCAAAGATAGTGATGACAAAGCTAGTGAAGCTGATGTCCGCCCTCTGTCACTTCTGATTGTTGAGTTACATCTAACTTCTTCTGTTATTTTCCATTATTAATATAATCATCTTAGTGAAATAATATCTGGAGTGATGTAAATTATATACGTATTGCAACAAACAAAATAAAGTTCACTAAAATGTGATAAATCTATATACCGGGTGATCAAAAAGTCAGTATAAATTTGAAAACTTAATAAATCATGGAATAATGTAGATAGAGAGGTAAAAATTGACACACATGGGGTTTTAAGAGAACAAAAAGAAAAAAAAAAAGTTAAAAAATGTCCGACAGGTGGCGCTTCATCTGACCAGAAAAGCAGTAATTAGCCTAACAAATTAAGACAAAGCAAAGACGATCTTCACAGGAAATGCTCAATATGTTCACCATCATTCCTCAACAACAGCTGTAGTCAAGGAATACTGTTGTGAACAGCACTGTAGCACATGTCCGGACTTACGGTGAGGCATTGGCGTCAGATGTTGTCATTCAGCATTCCTAGAGATGTCGGTCGATCACAGTACACTTGCGACTTCAGGTAACCCCAAAGCCAATAATTACACGGACTGAGGTCTGGGGAGCTGGGAGGCCAAGCATGACAAAAGTGGTGGCTGAGCACATGATCATCACCAAACAACGCGCGAAAGAGATCTTTCATGCATATAGCAAGATGAGGTCAAGTGCCATCCTGCATAAAAATTGTTCGTTCCAGCAGGTGTTTATCAGCCAGGCTGGGGATGATGTGATTCTGTAACATATCGGTGTACCTTCCACCCGTCACAGTAGCAGTTATAAAACCAGAATCACTCAGTTCCTCGAAGAGAAAAGGCCCGATAACAGTAGATATAAATCCAACCCATACCGTGACTTTCTCGTCATGCAATGGAGTTTCCACGACAGTTCTAAGATTTTGGGTAGCCCAAATCCTGCAGTTGTGGGCGTTGACAGACCCTCGGAGCGTGAAATGAGCGTTGTCGGTCCACAACACGTTACTCAACCAATCGTCATCTTCCACTATCTTTTGAAATGCTCGGACCACAAATTCCCTCAGCTTCACTAAATCGCCAGGTAACAGTTTTTCTTTTTTTTAATTGGGTTTTTCTGTTCCATAGGATCCAATTGAGGAGTGAGACTCCATGGTTATGGAACAAGTCAATACATTAATTGTTACACAAGAATGGTAATAGAAATTTTTTAAGTAGTCCTTTGCACATGACAACCTTAAGACAAAGTGAAAAGACTCAATAAAGAAAAAAAATGAATTAGCTTAATTGTTTAACTTTTCCAGGAGTTCCTCGACAGAATAAAATGAGTGAGCCATGAGACAACTCTTCAATTTAGATTTGAAAGCGTGTGGATTAGTGCTAAGATTCTTTAGTACTTGTGGCAGCTGATTGAAAATGGATGCCGCAGTATACTGTACACCTTTCTGCATAAGTCTCAAGGTGGTGTGATGGAAATGTAGATTCGACTTCTGTCTAGTATTCACCGAGTGAAAGCTACTGACTTGTGGGAATAAGCTGATACTATTAACAAAAAATGACATTAAAGAAAAATCGTATTGTGACACCAGTGTCAAAATTCCGAGATTACTGAAAAGTAGTCGACATGACGTTTGTGAACTTACACCAGATATTGCTCAAACCGCGTGTTTTTGAGCCACTAGTATCCTTTTTGCATCAGGCGAGTTACCCCAAAAAACTATGCTGCATGTCATAAGTGAGTGAAAGAAAGTGTAATAGATACTTTTTGTGTTGAAAAATAACTTATTTCATATATTGTTGTAATGGTAAATATAGCAAAATTTAGTTTTGGAACAATATTCTGAACATGGGCTTTCCATGACAGCTTACTGTCTATATGAACACCTAGAAATTTTAACTGTTCAGTCTCACTTATCATATGCCCGTTATGTGTAATCAAAATGTCACCTTTCGTGAAATTATGTGTCAGAAATAGTAAAAACTGAGTTTTCCTGTGATTTAACATCAACTTGTTTTCTACAACCCATGAACTTATCTCTTGAACTACATTATTTGATACTGTGTCAATATTACGAGAAACATCCTTCACTACCAAGCTGGTATCATCAGCAAACAAAAATATTTTACAGTCACCTGTTATATTCAAAGGCATATCATTTATATAAATAAGAAACAGCAATGGTCCCAAAACAGACTCCTGGGGCACTCTGCACTTAATTGTGCTCCATTGGGATTGTATGTCATAGCCATTTTCTACACTACGGAGAATTATCTTCTGTTGTCTATTATTAAAGTAAGAGGTGAATTAGTTGTGAGCTATCCCCGTATTCCATAATATTCCAACTTCTACAACAATAATTTGTGATCAAGACAATCAAACGCTTTTGTTAAATCAAAGAAGATGCCAAATGTCCGTAGCCTCTTATTTAACCCATCAAGTGCCTCACAGAGAAATGAAAATATAGCATTTTCACTCGTTCAACCACTTCTAAAACCAAACTGTACGTTTGACAACAAATTATGTGAACTGAAATGATCAATTAATCTTTAATATACAGCATTTTCAATAACTTTAGAAAAAACCGATGGCATATAAATAGGTCTATAGTTGTCTACATTATCCCTTTCTCCTTTTTTATAAAAGTGGTTTCACTACTGAGTACTTCAATCTGTCAGGAAGCTGACCTTCCTGAAAGGAAAAATTACAAATATGGCTTAGTACTGGGCTAACATATGGAGAACAGTACTTTAGAATTCTGCTAGATACCCCATCATATCCACAAGAGTCCTTGGTCTTTATTGATTTAATTATTGACTCAATCTCCCCTATGGAAGTATCATGAAGGACAGCCTCGGAAGGCATTTTCTAAAAATGTTATATGATTACCTGTAGGAACTAGGGTTTTGTTTAGTTTTCCTACAATATTCGGAAAATGATTATTGAATATTGCTCATGTATCTAACTTGTCAGCAACAGAAACATTTCTACTACGCACTGACGTTATATCTTGTACCTGCTACTGCTGACCAGACACCAGGTAGTTTTAATTTTATCCCGAGAGTTTACTATTCTTTTTGCGTACCACTTACTCTTTGCATTCTTAATGACATTTTTCAGAACCTTACAGTTCTGTTTGTAATGAGCTACTGCATCTTCATTCTGACTGCTTCTAACATTTTGATACAATTCCCGCTTTGTTCTACATGATACTGTTATCCCCTTTGTCAGCCACCATGTCTGTCTGTTACTGGAAGTACCCTGTTTTGAGCATTCTAGTGGAAAGCAGCTTTCAAGCAGCATAAGAAATGTGTTCAGAAAATCATTATATTTATCATCTGCATTATCAGCACTATAAACATCCTGCCATTCTTGTTCCTTAATTAGGCTTAAAAAGGTCTCAATTGCAACTGGGTTAACTTTTCTGAGTAGTTGATATTTATGTTTAACATTTGTTTGGAAACAAATACTTCTTAGAATTAAAATTTGGTCATCGTGGTCTGATAGGCCATTTACTATTCTGCTGACAGAGTGCCCCTCTAATAATGAAGGATGAACAAAAATATTGTCAATGGTAGAACTGCTATTTCCTTGCACTCTTGTTGGAAAAATACTGTTTGCATCGTTTTATAGGAATTAAATAGATCTAACAGCTGACTTTTTCTTGAGCTGTCACCTACACAAATTAATGTTGAAATCTTCACACACCATTAAATTTTTATACTTCCTATACAGTGAACCCAGAACCAATTCCAGCTTGGGCAGAAACATTTTAAAATCTGAGTCAGGGGACCTATAAATAACAACTATTACTAGTTTAGTTCCATTAACATTAACAACTCATGCACAACATTCAAATATCTTTTCTGTGCACTGTTTAGAAAAATAGATTGACTCCGATGAAAAATTGTTTTATACATACATGGCCACTCCCCCACACTGCAAGGAACTCCTAGAGTAGAAGGCAGCTAACCTGTATCCTGGCAAAGGAAGTCTCTGAATTGTCACATCACTTAAAAAGTGCTCTGAAATACCAATAATGTCAGAATCAATATCAATAAGCAGTTCATCAACTTTATCTCTAATACCCTGTATATTTTGATGAAAAATAGTAATTCCCTTATTACTTAGATTCTTAGACTTTGTCAAAGGTGGTTCCTTTCTTAGAGGGACTTCCTTTAAGCAGAAATACCTATCAGCTGTCTTAAGTCTAAAAAAAGTGCAGCCCTAACACCAACTACTACAGGAATTTTTCCATGAGTTAACGCCTCCACCCCCTACTACACTGTCACCTTTGACCTTTGTCAACCTTCCCTTCCCATACCTATTGAGGTGCAGACTGTGCCTAGTAAAATCTGACCTTTGGATAGTCTCAAATGGCACCACTGCAATGTGATCCATGCCCTCTGTCATCACTGCCTCCTCAAGCTCCATGTTAACATGCCTGATAGCTGTATTAGGACAAGACCCATATTTACGCTGAAACAGCCGCATGAAATGCACATTTGTGCTACCAGTTAGAGTTGCTGTCCTTTCCAGATCACCACCTATATCATATTCCTCCATCCCTATCAAAACTGTTCCCGGCCTCACCCACTATAACTACCTGATCCTGTTTTGAGAAATTCCTACATAAGTCCCCTATGTTACAAGTGACCTGAGCTAACTCTGCACTATGCTTGTGATCTGGTACTCACTCCTAAGTACTTCCTGCAACTGTTGGCCAACACCTCTGCCATGAGAACTGCCTAACAGCAGAACCTTCTTCTTCCTAAGAGTCCTTTCTACAGATTTCGGCTTCCTAACAGCTGAGGTCTGATGCGTACTTCCTACAGCTACAGGAGGTTCATCTCCACTCAACTCTGACAGTTGGTCAAACCTATTTGCAACTTGCAACGTGAAGCTGTCTGAATACCTCCTCCTAGCTACCTTCTTGTCAACTGTCAGTTCCCATTCCCCAGCCCCCCTTCCCCTCCTCAACCTACCTAGTTCTTTTTCAGCATTTTTCAAGTGCACCTCAAGGGCGCAGATCAAACACTCCTGCTCCTCTATCATCTTATTCCTGCTGCAAATCCTACAATTCCAGGAGAGAACCTAACCACAATGCCCACTGGCTTCCCCACTGCATTCCCCCTCCCCCCATGAAAATACTTACTACAAATCCCACACTGCAGTCCACTAAGCACGACCCTACGGCAGAGCCCACACTTTTCACTCATGGTAAAATTTCACAATTATTTGTTAAGAAAAACTAGACATCTACGTTATGCAAGTTACATTTCTACAAAAGAATGAGGAAGTACCTCTTAACTAAAGCAATCAACAAATCTCAGTCTCTACAAATCAAGTAACAACAACAACTAATACTAAAACTACTAGTATCAGAAAAGAGCAAATAACACAACAACAGAAACTTTACACTGTTGCTTGTATAAACAAGTTAACATTCAAGCGCCACTAATAAACTAACTAAACACAGAGTACAAGAGTTATCAAATACCATAATGGAAAGTTTCCCAACCTCAATTACATTAAAAACGGCAAGAATACACCTGTTGAAAAGTACTAAATTTAATAAATAACTAGCGTGATAACACCTCCTGAAATCTACAACTTAAAGCAAATACGGCACAACAAATGCTAAAATAACTGATGATCCTTTACTAGAACACCTCTAGAGTGAATATTATCATGAAATAACAGTTAAAATAATTATATTAATCCTAAAATTATATAAAAAATCAAGAGCGATGTGCACAGCAGTCCAGCACTCGTGATGTCATGCCAAAGATTCAATGCCGATGGATTTTGTAAGGATAGCATTGGAGGGTACGCCTAAGTGCCAACTAAACAGTAGTGTATGGAATGCCAGTGTGATGTGCGACTGCACGAGCGCTGACTTCCCCATGCATAGACAAACCCGCTACAGTCTCCATTTCTTCCTGAACTGTCTTGTGTTCGGTCGTCAACTATGGGGTCTATCGTCTAAACAACCCATGGCTTCGAACTTTGAAATCATTCTCACCACAGCCGCATTTGGCAACGGACTTTAACCCATTCAAATCCCCTTCCTATGGCGACAGGATCGAAATGCTGAACTAGCACAGCTTCACTAAAAGTGACTGCTGGTGCATCTGACTCTCTCTCATTACAGCTCCTCTTATACACGATTTTCATGCGCAGTCACTGACAGTTTGCTGTTCAACACCATCTGTCAGACACTTTTTGAACTTTTTTTTTCCTCTCCCTTGTTCTAATAAACCCCATGTCATTCAAAGTATGTGTGTCAATTTTTATCTCCCTATCTACATTATTATGTTATTTATTAAATTTTCAAATTTATACTGTCTTTTTGATCACCTGGTATATAAAAATGAATGTTTGTATATCCTCTGTGTGTTCATAATCATTCATTCGACTGCAATGAAACTTTGGTGAACTGTTCACTGTACACCCACAAAAGTTCCTGACACAGAAACAAGAGAGAATGACACACAGATCAAGAGGTATGACGTCATAAATAATAAGCGGCCACCGCTTGAGAATCCCAGATTGCATTGTTGTTGTTGTGGTCTTCAGTCCGGAGACTAGTTTGATGCAGCTCTCCACAATACCCTATCCTGAGCAAGCCTCTTCATCTCCACATAAGAACAGCGACCTACATGTGTCTGAATCTGCTTACTGTATCCATCTCTTGGTCTTCCTCTGTCGTTTTTACCCCACACACTTCCCTCCAACGCTAAATTCACAATTCCTTGATGTCTAATAATGTGTCCTACCAATCTATTCCTTCTTTTAGTCAAGGTATGCCAGAAATTTCTTTTCTCCGCAATTCTGTTCAGTACATCCTCATTAGTTACGCAATCCACCCACCTAATCTTCAGTATTCTTCTGTAGCACCACATTTCAAAAGTCTCTATCCTCTTCCTGTCTGCACTGTTTATCGTCCATTTTTCACTCCCATATAAGACAACACCCCACACAAATGCCTTCAGAAAAGACTTCCTTGCACTTAATATTTGCTGTTGGTACATTTCTCTTTTTCAAGAACGCTTTTCTACCCATTACCATTCTGCATTTTATATCCTCTGTACTGCGACCTTCTTTTTTGCTTTGTTACCCAATCTAATTTCTTCAGCATCACCTGATTTTCTTAGACTGCACTCCATTACACTAGTTTTGCTCTTGTTAATGTTCATCTTATATGCTCCTTTCAGCATACTGTCCATTCCGTTCAATTGCTCTTCCAGGTCCTTTGCTGTATCCGACAGAATTACTATGTCATCGTCAAAACGCATTGTTTTTAATTCTCCCCCCTGAACTTTAATACCTTCTCCAAATTTCTCCTTGCTTTCCTTTATAGCTAGCCCAATGTACAAATTGAATAACATTGGAGAAAGGCTACAACCCTGACTTACTCCCTTTCCAACCACTGCGTCCCTTTCATGCCCTTCAACTCTGACAACCGCTGTCTGGTTTTTGTACAAGTTGTAAATAACCTTACGCTCCCTATTTTTTTTACTCATGCTTGCTTCAGAACTTGAAAGAGTTTATTCCAATCAACATTGTCAAAAGCCTTCTCCAGATCTACAAATGCTAGAAATGTAGGTCTGCCTTTCTTTAATCTATCTTCTAGGATAAGCTGTAAAGTGAGTATTGCCTCCTGTGTTCCTACATTTCTCCTGAACTCAAACTGATCTTCCCCTAGGTCGGCTTCTACCAGCTTTTCCATCCTTCTGTAAATAATTCGTGTTAATATTTTGAAACCATGACTTATTAAACTGATGGTTCTGTAGTTTTCACACCTGTGTGCACCTGCTTTCTTTGGAATGGGGACTATAACATTTTTCTTAAATCTGAGGGTTCTTCACCTGTCTCATACATCTTATACACCAGGTGAAACAGGTTTGTCATGGCTGGTTCTCCCAGAGACTTCAGTAGTCTGAGGGAATATCATCTACTCCAGGGGCCTTGTTTCGACTTAGGTCTTTCAGTGCTCTGTCAAATTCATCTCTCAGTATAGTATCTCCTATTTCATCCTCATCTACTTCTTCTCCCCTTTCTACAATATTGCCGCTAAGTTCATTTCCTTCATAAAGCCTCTCTATATAGTCTTCCACCTTTCAGCTTTCTCTTCTTTGCTTTGAACTGGTTTTCCATCAGCGTCCTTGATATTCATTCATAACATTCTCCAAAAGTTTCTTTTATTTTTCTGTAGGCTATATCTATTTTTCCTCTATTTACACATTCTTCTACATCCTTGCATTTGCCTTCTAGCCCCTCCTGCTTAGCCATTTTGCACTTCCTGTCAATCTCATTTCTTAGTCGTCTGTATTCCATTTTGCCTGTTTCATTTACTGCATTTTTATATTTTCTCCTTTCATCGATTAAATTTAGTATGTCCTGTGATGTCCAAGGATGTTTTGTAGGTATTGCCTTCCTACCTATTTTGTCCTCTGCCTCCTTGACTATTTCATCTCTCAATGCTACCCATTACTCCTCTACTGTTTTATTTCCCCCCGTTTCTGTCAATTGTTGCCTAAAGCTCCCTCTGAAATTCTTAAGAACGTCAGGTTCCTTCAATTTATCCAGGTCCCATCTCCTTATTTTCCTACCTTTTTGTAGTTTCTTCAGTTTCAGCCTACAGTTCATAACCAACAAGTTATGGTCAGAGTCTATATCTGCCCCTGGGTATGTCTTACAAGGGACAGATTACGTTAATTATTGGGAAATGGGAGTAGTTACGGACCTGATACAAAGTTTGCATGTAATGTTGAATGTTTATGAAGTGTTTTGTATCTTCACGCACACAAAAATGACGACGAAAAGAAGTCTACTGCTCACAACAGTTTCGCTATAGATGCCGTAAAACTGTTGCATGAGGCATGACCTTGTATCAAATAAAGTTAATATAACAGTTTTGCATCTTACTATTTATTTTGGTCTGCAAGTCTCCCTTAATTCTCTTGATTCCAAAATTAAGCAATCTGTTTTCTTATTCTCTATCTCTCTAAAAGCGAAAGGATACACACACACACACACACTCACTCACTCACTCACTGACTAAACACGAAATCTTGAAAACTACTTCACCTATGTAGCTGAAATTTGGCAGGAATGTAGTTTATAGATAGAAAACATCAGCTAAGAAAGTATTTTGTGATAGGTGCATGGTGGAGTATACTTCTCCTACCGGCTCACGAAATCAACAGTTTCATTCCGATCTTTACAAAATTTCGCATGCTTGACCTTCAAAACAAGAGGAAGATGAAACCTTAAGTTTCATACAGTGCATGAGAGAAGGTACTTTGCAACATAAAAATGAATTACTGAAGACCTTGGTCGCACTATAACTTGAGAACAGCTTGGACCGATTTCACATATCATTTTTGTTTTGGCTATTCTTAGAACAAGGGTTGTATGAAATAAAACTGGAATATTCGAGAACACCAGAGTGCGTTTTTCAATGTGACCCTGTGTTTCTATTGCATAGAAATCTATAGTTTTGTTCTGGTCTTGATGAAACTTTGCACTCTCTACCTTAAAAATAAGAGGAATGTCACTGTCTGTATAACATTTTGTTCGGTGCATGGTGGAGGGTATTTAAGTTATGCAATTTTACAGAATGCTTAGTTTTGCTCCTATCTTTATGTATTTTTCCACACATGACCTTCAAACCAAAAGAAAAATAACAGTTACATAAATGTTTGTATGTTACATTACAGAGGGGTACCTTGCAGGAAACTTTGCCGAGTGAGGGGAAAGGTGGAAACGTACAGAGACATGGGAGAGAAAGAGGTGGATGCAGAGAGAGGGGGGAAGGGGATGCGGACTAAAAGAGTGTATGATAAATAAACACCCGGGCAATGCTGGGTTTATAAAAATTATTGTTGGCACATTGTTTAAGCTGTGATGGCTGCTGCCTGTGCAGTGTGCCTGCATGGTAGTAGGGGTGGGATCGTGAAGAGTGGGAATATGTCAACGCGACCTTGAGCTGCCTCATCACTGTGAACAGAGTATAACATAACAGATGTTAACAATTTCCAGGAAGAACTATGAAGAAACAGTTGTAGCACTCACAAACAAAAATTAACACAACTTACTATTCTGAAAAAGGACTATTGATGGCGCTAATGCAGCTCATTCCCCAGATACCATTGATGGCAATACCTGTCCAGAGTCGCCATGATGACATGCTGCAGAGCAGTATTTCCGCCTTTTTCTGCCAATAGATGCCAGATCCATGGCAATGGACACAATGTCCAAAAAAATCAACCAATTAACACCACATGTGGTATAAATTAAGGACAAATAAGACTTGTCTAAAATAATACAAGCATTGCTAGGTACCTACAGTGGCTGGAAGTTTTCATAGTTCTTCAAAAAATCTTTTTAAAATCACCCAAAAAGACTGGTTTAAGGTCAAGAGCATGATTATAGAGAAGGTCACACAGGAAGATAAAATTGGAGCTGTCAGAAATCGCGATAATAAGTGGAGGGGGGGTGGGGGGGTAAGGGAGGCTTACCATGTGAGAAAATACATTTGATCTTGGGACATCATGGTCAAGAACATTGTCAAGGTCATACTTGAACATAGAATTTCGTGCTCTTTCCAAATCTGCAGTGAAGAAGAAGAAGAAGAAGTAGAAGGAGGGAGATCCCATTTTAAAATATGAATTTGATATCGATAAAATCTTCTAGTTTGTCAAGGTCAAATCAAGGACGCCATTGAACAGTCTATCGGAGATATGTGTGGTACCTTTAGTCTCACTGGAACAGGAGTCATCACCACTTAGATTTGAATCTGAAGTGGATCTTGAGTTTTTGAGGTTTGTAAGCTGGATTGTTGTCATATACAGGAGAGATCATTGGAGTCACTTTGATTTACGTGAAGTATCCCTTCTCATCACACAACCATAATGATTATAGTAGGTAATCATTTCTTAATAGTAAACTGTATTTTGTTATGTGCTTCTTAAATTTCTCCAGGCGTATTTCATGATGAAATAGATCTCGTGTGAACAGCCTGGTGGGTGTGTGCATAGGACACAATATTTCGGCAATCGACCATGTTACCAAAATCAGGTGTGCTGATGTACTGCCATGGGGGCATGAGGCTTGCATGAGGTATATATCAGATTCCTCCCTACATGTCACATAACTCTTCGGGGAAGAGATGCATCACAGCATGAAAGGACTCGAAAAGTTGCATCACTGGAGTTCATTTGATTTCCTTAGGAAGTACCGAGAAGAACATGTGGTACCGAATTATGACAAGGTTAAGCAACACATCGACTCGACAGCGGCTAAAAGAATAAAGAAATGTGCCAGTCTAGCTTTGGTACGAGAGAGTGAGTTCGCTATACTAGGTGGTACCTGGATACTACCAATAAAGAACTCCTCCAGCTACATTTTCAACTTGCGAACCAGTTCAGTTCCTGCACATGGGATTGGGTTGATGGGGCCACTTGGGCTACAGCGGATTCTGCCTAAAAGAAGTGCACCGAACAACAGACTTCAAAGTTTGAACATAAATCGGAGAAATAACCTTCTGAAAGTGGCAGAAAGATCATCATCAATCTTACCAACAAAGAACTGGATAATGATGCTATCTTGGTCTTAAAAATGTCTGAATTTCGCTCCGACTCCTAAAGAAACACCCATTGCTGGCGTTGCATACAGTGGAACAAATGACTGCTTGACTCCCACCTGAGGCAGCTGAAGATGTTCGTGAAATCTGTAGGGTGCTGATATTACAAAGAGGATAAAATGTTATACTCATCAGAAAGACATTACCCTGTGTCGCACACGCACACACACACACACACACACACACACACACACACACACACACACACCCTGAATATTTCCAACAGAGAGAGGGCAGCTATTCGGAAGCTACATACCAGACAGTGGTCTAATCAGCAGACAAGGGTAACACTACAGTAATCCTATCTCACCAGGATTACACTAAGGAGATTCAAGAGCTGGCAGATCACAGTGCATATCACGAGATTGACAATGATCCTACCGAGAGGGTCGAGAGGAAGACTGGATCTTCTCAAGGATTCAGATTTCCTGAAGAGTTACAAAGAAGCTACACTCTAGGGCCTCTGTGCCTCCGAGGCTGTACAGATTGCTGAAAATTCACAAGAAATCTATGCCATGTCGTCAGATTGTCAGCAAAATTGGTGCCCTGACGTATCCTCTCACAAAGTACCTGAAGTTGCTCTCC
The DNA here is from genome assembly GCA_026315105.1 of Locusta migratoria. Lineage (NCBI taxonomy): Eukaryota > Metazoa > Arthropoda > Insecta > Orthoptera > Acrididae > Locusta > Locusta migratoria. The sequence goes on from CM048747.1 coordinate 43,006,228, forward strand.
CCCCTACATGGGGAAATGTCCACACCGTACTATTTTGGGGTAACTCTTAAGTCAAGCATAAGTTTCCAGAGTCCAGAAGTGTGTAATACATATTATTTGTGGTGTAAATTCACGGACATCCTGCAGAAGCCTCTTCAAAAACTGGGTATGTCAACTACTGCCTCTCAGTATATTTATTCCTTAATGAAATTTGTCATAAATAATACATCCCTTTTCCCAACAAACTGTTCAGTTTATACCTACAATACTAGGAACAAAAATAATCTACACAAGGACTTAAAAGCAGTTACTTTAGTTCAGAAAGGGGTCCACTACTCAGGGATGTGTATTTTCAATAATTTACCAATAACCATAAAAAACTCAGCTACAAATAAAAATCAGTTTAAGAGGAGCCTAAAAGATTTTGTAGTGGCCAACTCCTTCTACTCCACTGACGAATTCTTAAACAGAACCAAATGATACATATATCTGTATTCATACTAAAAGTATTATTATATTATCAGCTGTTTTAGTATTGTTATATTATCAGCTTGGAAAGAGAGAGAGAGAGAGAGAGAGAGACACGTTCCACATCCACGAGGATCTTCTCAACACATATCTATGGAATGAATAACTAATCTACTCTCATATCCGCAACTCCATGGATTTTCTGGGACTTATCGACTAACGGGCAGTCAAGTAATGTGACATACTCTTGAGTTTCAATGTGGTCTCTCTGTTCACCAGAGTGCCATTACATGAATCTTTGGAACTCACCGGCCAGAAATTTGAGGAGGAGACCACCAAAATCTTCAGACATGCTCTTATGTCAACATATTTTCTATTTGAAGGTGGATACTATGAGAAGACTGAAGGAGCTGCTACGGGAAGTCCACTCTCTCCTGTTGTCACCAACCTGTATGTGGAACATTTCGAGGAGGAAGCTTTGGAGTCAGCAAATCTAAAACTCACTTGTTTCTTCAATACGTGGATGATACCTTTTTATATGGCCATGTGGAAGAGATAAGCTGACGGGTTTCTTACACATCTCAACTCCAGACACAAGAATATTAAGTTCACCATGGTGGTCGAAGCAGATGGCATGTTCCCCTTCTTGAATGTTCTGATTAGAAGATGAGATGATGGCACACTGGGACACAGCATGCATAGGAAGAAGACAAATATTGACTTACAACTACATGGGGATAGCTGCTACCACCCTGCACAGAGGAATTACATGCTAAAAACTCTTGTATGCAGAAATCGCATACTATCTGACAAGGACATTCTATAAAAGCCATCTAGATCATCTGAAGTCTATATTTCTGAAGAATGGTTACACAGAAGGCCAAATCCAGAAAGATAAGATGTTCCACAGCACAATGAGCAGAAACTGATGTTGAACCTGAGGAAAATATGGCCATGGCATTCATTCCATTTTTTATTTCCGTTTTCATTCCAGAAAAATTGGATGCATTTTACACAGAAACGAAGTTAAAACCATCTTCTGCCTTCTGGTTAAATCCAGAGCACTTCTTTGCAGTGTTAAGGATGACCTTGGTCTATGTAAATCAGGGGTTTACAAGGTACTGTGCCAATACGGTGAGGAATACATAGGTGTGACTATTTGCATCATTGAACACCAATCCTGAGAACGCTAAAGGCGCATGGAATTGCAACAGCCAAATAAGTCGGCAAACACCAAGCATTGCCTGTTGAACCTCCAAGGCTTGGATTATCGCCAGACTAATGTCCCAATATGGACTTCAAAATACTGGGACTGTATCATCAAAGAAGCTACAGAGATCAGAATAAGGAAACCCAAACTGAACAGAGACAACAGCTATTTCCTTAGCAAAGCCTGGGAACCCACAATCACCCAGATTAAAACGAAGAATGAAACATCCTATAGTTTGCTGACTTTGAAGGCGAGAGGAGAAACAGATAGAATGCCACTGTCATTGGGCCCCGCTGGTCCTGGACCAGGAGATCTAGGATGGAACAGTCAAGACTGCGGGTGAGAGGAGGCTGGTTCTGAACTTCGTGATCTGAACTGTGGACTGGGCGCGGATGGTGATGGGCTCAGACAGAGCGCCTGAAGGAGGAGTGGGGTATCTGGTACATATACACCTCATGAAGACTGCCCCCCATGGCAGTAACATCAGCACACCGGATGATGCAAACATGGTTGATTGCCAAAATATTGTGTCCTATGCACCCACCCACCCACCAGGCTGTTCACCTGAGATCTATTTCATCAATATTTTGCTATGTACCTGAAAGCAGCTATTTTTGCCTGCTAGCACAAGCAAATGATGGCGCTGTATTATGGAGAAAATATTCTTGGCTGCTAACTTAACAAATGACAATTTGTGTATTTTAATGCCCAACAATAAGTGACATGTTCTCTGCAGCATTTGGTGTTGAGAGTACAGTGAAACAAAATGGACACCAGGTGACCTGAAAAATTGAAAATTAACGTGAAAAAGTGCGCGCGCGCGTGCACGCACACACACACACACACACACACACACACACACACACACACACACACACACACACACACCCTACCTTTGAGCCACTTATATAATAGCTTTTGTTGTAATAACCGATTCTGCAGTTTCAAGAAGTTGTCAAAATTTATGCCCATTGGAAGGAAAGAATAGAATTGTGACACATGTTGTGCTGAACTTCGGGGGATGTGTTAAAGAGAAGGACCACACACTGAAAAACTTCTTATTTTTAAATATTAAATCCTACTCTTCGACTAACTTTGAAATAGGAAAACTAACTATATCATGCCATATCCCACCCATCCCGGTCAATTTAATAACTGAAAATACTAAATTGTTTGGTAGTGTACCATACCAAGAATATGACCTTCACCCTGACTGGAATGGCCAACAAATAACTCATCCAAAAAGCAAATTAAAATCAATTTATTGTGGAATTATTAATATCTGCTGAGCTGTGGTATGTAAATGATGGAGTGTTGTTGTTGTTGTTGTTGTAGTCTTCAGTTTAGAGCCACGTTTGATCAAGGTCTCTACCCTGAGAAAACCTTTCCATCTCCTCATAAGAATGGCAACCTACAGTTATTTCAATCTGCTTACTGTGTTCATCTCTTGATCTCCCTCTGTGATTTTTACCCCACACACTTCAGCCCAGTGGTGATTCCTTGATGTCTATAAATGTGTACTACTAATTGATGTCTATTTTTAGTCCAGGTATGCCAGAAATTCCTTTTCTCCCCAAATCTGATCAGTACCACCTCATTAGTAATGTGATCTACCAACCTAATCTTCAGCACTATTCTGTAGTACCACATCCTGTCTGAACTATTTCTTGTCCATGTTTCGCTGCTGTACAAAGCAACACTACACACAATTACTTTAAAAAAATCCTAACATTTAAATTAATATTTGATGTTAACAAAGCAATTTTTTTTTCCAGAAATGCTTTTCTTCCAATTGCCATTCTGTGTGTACTGCCCAAGTAACAAAACTCATTTACCATCTTCATTGTTTTGATACATAATCTAATTCCTTCAGCATCACCTGATTTTCTTAGACTGCACTCCATTACCTTAGTTTTGCTCTTGTTAATGCTCATCTTAACACTCCTTTCAAGACACTATCCATTCTGTTCAATTGTTGTCTGACAGAATTACAATGCCATTATTAAAATGCACCCTGAACTTTAATTCCTTCTCCAGATTTCTCCTTTCATTCCTTCACAGCTTGCTCAATGTACCAGTTGAATAACATTGGAGAAAGGTGACAACCCTGTCTTAGCGCCTTCCCAAAAAACGCTTCCCTTTGATGCTCTTCAACACTAATAACTACTATTTGGTTGATGTAATAGTTGTAAATAACCCACAATTCCTTATATTTTACCCCTGATAACTTCAGAATTTGAAAGAGTGTATTCCAGTCAACATTGTCAAAAGCTTTCTCCAAAGTTTCTAAAGCTAGAAATGTAGGTTTGTCTTTCCTTTGCCAGTCTTCTAAGATAAGTTGTAATGTATTGCCTCATCTGTTCCTACATTTCTTCTAAATCCAAACTGATCCTCTCTGAAGTTGGCTTCTATCAACTTTTCCACTCTCCTGTAAATAATTTGTGTTAAAATCTTGCATGCATGACTTATTAAACTGTTGGTTTTGTAATTTTCACACTTTTCAGCGCCTGCTTTCTTGAAGTCTGAGGGTATTTTGTTTGTCTCGTACACCACATGAAATATTTGTGATGGCTGGCTCTCTTCGGCCAGGCAGTGGCGCACGCTTACCACACGCTTTTTTGTATCCTATGGCTCGCTAGACTGACAATGTGTGATTCACAGGGGGGGGGGGGGAACAGTTGCTATTGTTATGGTAGATTTCCAAGTAAGATTCCAAGACTGACGCTGGGGACAAACTATTTCATTTCTCATTAATTAATGAAAACTCCAAATCTCCAAAGATATTTTATGTGATTTAAAGGAAATACTGTGGACAGTTTCAAACTCATAACATGTGCAATATCTCTCCATATCTGGCACATGATTTTTATTTTCATATAGTCACCATGTTTTGTATCATACAGCTACCTACGGTGCCTCACTGTCTCTATTAACTTTTCTTCTACCACTTTGAGAAGTAATCAATTGATCCACTACACAAGACGACGGACAGTAAATTGTAATTAAGAATAGTGTCTGTCAGGAATATGAAAGGTAGCCATGTGTGCCCTGTGAGAAGAAGAGTCAACGTCATTCAAAAAACATTTTAATTAATATACATTTGATTTTGTAAGCAATAGGCATACAGTGAAGCAAGCAGCTAAATTGTACCAATATACAGGGTGTCCAGAAAAGGGCTCCCTGATTTCAAAATTAAATATCTCGAAAACAAAGATCGATAGAGGAATGCAGTGAACTGTGTGTTTATTGTGAAAGTTGTAAGAAGTTTATACAGAAGTTTGAAATAATAGTTACAAAAGCTGCTAACAGATGGTGCTGTACGCTGTACAGCTCATATCAGCATACATAAGTGAAATAATTGTATGAAAACACTCTTTGCAAACAATCACATCACAATGTTTTCAAAATGTGCACCATTGGCACTACAGAGGTGGCACAAACGAAGAAAGAAATTCGCTATTATATTTCGTAGTGTCTCAACCGAAATGGATTGACGTGCCACAGAGATCACCGAGTCAAGCTCGTCCAGCGTGGCGGGATGCTTCGGGTTGACCATGTCTTTCACTGTGCCCCACAAAAAAAGTCACAGGGAGTCAAATCCGGCGAATATGGAGGCCAATCCATGCCTGCACCAGTAAATTCGGGATATTCCAAAGCAATGACTCGATTCCCGAAGTATTCCACAAGAAAGAGAAACACTTGTTCGGTCCGATGTGGTCGGGCTTCATCTTGCATAAACCATTCAGTAACTGGTCGATCCTCTAACGCTTGCTATGGCGACAAATTGTTCCAAAATTGCCACGTAACGTGCACCATTGACTGTTTCTCGAATGAAAAAACGGCCAATAATGCCTCTGCTGCATTCTGCAGCCCACACAGTAACTTTAGCAGAATACAGGCGTTTCACTTCACACCAATATGGCTTTTCAGAACCCGAAATTCACCAGTGCTGCTTATTCACGTAGTCATTCAGGTGGAAGTGTGCTTCATCTGTAAACCAGATGCAGCCAACTTCAAATCCTTCACTATCAATCATTGTGAGCATCTGATTAGCAAAGGCAACCCTTTGTTGCACTGCTCATACGGGTATGGCCTGGTGCATTTGAATTTTGAATGGAAACATGTGTACGCTCTTTCTCGGTATTTTCTGCGTGCTGGAACGCTTCAAACCAGTCTCAGATGCAATTCTACGGACGGATGACATTGGATTTCGCTGAATAATTCCAGAAACTGTGGCGATATTTTCAGGCATAACTGCGGTTTGCTTGCGGCCAACATGCTCTGCTAGATCATCAGCTACGCTGCCTGTTCGTTGAAATTTTGCGAAGAGCGTTCGAATGGTTTTCGCATCGGGTCCTTTTGGAACATTAAATCGTGCTTGAAAACTTCACCTTGTTGCCGTAGGACTCTCTTCTAACCTGTGGTACTCTAGCGCCAGAAAAAAAGCATTGTTCAATGGAGTGCATGGTTTTAATCTCTTCCTTTGGTACGCTAACCTCCTTTCAAGTTTCAATAGTGGAACTGATAGCTCTGGGCTTCGGATCACTATTTATACTAGGCATTACGTATGGCGATTACAACACAATCTGTTACCAGCTTTTGTAACTATTATTTCAAATGGCTGTATAAACTTCTTACAGCTTTCACAATAAACATACCGTTTACTGCATTCCTCTATCGATCTATGTTTTCGAGATATTTAATTTTGAAATCAGGGAGGCCTTTTCTGGACACTCTGCATAAATATCTTGAAAACAGTACTAATAACAAAAACATTGAGAGCTTATGTGGCAAAAAAGGGAAAGTTCCATGTTCAGGTTGTGGATAGGAACATATGGCCGATGGCTTTCCCCCTCCCGGAATCACCTTCCCCACTAGGTGAGAATTACTCTGGCACAGAAACTCTGCATAAATATCTTGAAAACAGTACTAATAACAAAAACATTGAGAGCTTATGTGGCAAAAAAGGGAAAGTTCCATGTTCAGGTTGTGGATAGGAACATATGGCCGATGGCTTTCCCCCTCCCGGAATCACCTTCCCCACTAGGTGAGAGTTACTCTGGCACAGAAAACTGTGCCTCAGCAACAAAGTCACGTAGCCTGGCGCAAGCGCAGCGTCTAGCTGCGTCCCAATTTGCGCGTGCTATGCCGTGGCACTATACGAGTGCTATATGTGTCTCAATTTGCTCCTAGCCTTTGGGGTGTTTCAGGGAGGGGGGGGGGGGGGAAGATGCGGGGTGGTGGTGGTGGTGGTGGTTTTGTGTGTGTGTTTTTTCTCCTCTCATTTTCTAAAGAAGGCTTTGGCCAAAAGTGTATGTGAACAAACCTGTCATGACACATATGTTATCTTTGTCGTGAGTAATACTTTTTATTTAAGGATATGGTCATACTTGCTTTTTACTCTTGTGAGATATCTTATATAAATACAGTACATTGGCCACAAAATTATTTTTTGGAGATGTATGGTCTTCAAATAAACAGAAGTATGTTGATTTTTGAGAAAAAAGGTTTATTTGTTCAAAATGGAAGATTAACTTTTCTACTTGATTCACATGGTCACTTACAAATGTTAAGTCATCCAAGTTGCTGATATCTCTCAAATACAATTTAAAACTGTTAGGTAGTTCTCATAACTGTGGTCAGCAGGCTTTGGTCATTCAGCTATCAACGCCATTAATGTGAGAGATTTGCTAACTTAAATTACCACCACAAGAAGTCGTAAGTGGATAAGAATGCCGATTCTGGTGGCCAGGTCATATCACTGTAACAATAAAAAGGACAGTTAGGACAAAGTTATATATGAGGAAATCTCTCTATTCTATTGCTAGCAAGTAGCAGGGAAACCCTGAAGTGAATGTCTTACATGTAGACTTTACCTAATTGTTAACAGTGGTGTACTAAACAAATGAAATATGCCTATTGCCTGTAGGTCACCCAGTATGTGACACTATTTTGGTAGCTTGTCTGATTAAGTATGTAATGAATCCTGTATATTGGCTTTCATTGAAATTACTGTGCAGATTCTCACTGTCTGGTACATTCTAGTGACAGTGCTCATTCTTCTTGTTGTATGGATACTTTGCCCATATTAACAACAATACACAGCTGCAGTCATGCCTGTAAATTACTTATTCAAATACTATTGACATTTGTGAGAGAATTTTTATGTAGTTTTTTATCTTTAAAAGATTTTTTTTTTTTTTTTTTTTTTTTTTTTTTTTTTTTTTTTTTTTTTTTGTATTAACATATTTTCTTGTATTAATTGCTTTGTTTGTTTAATGAAATTTTTTTTATTGCTTCCAGGTGACTCATGTTGTATTTAAAGATGGATTACCTTCAACATATAACAGAGCTCTCAGAAGACGTATTCCAGTTGTGTCAGTGTTGTGGATTGAAGCTTGCAAGAAAGCAGGGCTTAAAGTTTCAGAAAGGATGTACCCTGTTATGGACAAAAATACCCAAACAGTGGCCAAACCACAGAAAAAATTTAGAAAGATGAAATCAATCCAGCCAGATTATGATGGTAAAGTTGAAAGAAAGAAAAAGAAAGTAAGAAAGGATGTATTTTTGGGTGCAGAAGATGGTACACCAAATAAAGCCAAGCAAATTACTGTCACGCCAAAAGCGAAAGCGTCTAAACTGAACAGTATTCCAGAAAGTCCAAACACAACTACTTGCTTTCGGCTTTTCAAGCAGTGTGTATTGACTGAAGCAAGTACAGATAGTGACTGCAGTCCAGACAATTTACATGTCCATAAGAAGAAAGTCGCCAAGAAAAAAGCGGTTCCACCTATTCCGAAGTGGGCAAGGAAATCTTTTAGTGGAAATCCAGTAGCAGAAACATTAATAGGAGTTGCAAAAATTCGTAGGAAAGATATTGAAGGAATAGCATCGGAGTCGCCACCGTCTGTGGTAGTACAGGAAGGACCACATGATTCACCATTAGCATTGCGTCTGCTACAGAAGATATCATCACCAGCTCCTGATGTTATGAATCCTGAAAAAGATTGTTTAGATAGTAGTAATATTTCGAATGAAACACCTAAAAGGCGGACGGACAGAGGGGCTACGAGGAAAATTATAGCTGAAGAGAAAAGACAAGCCAAGCTTTTGGGCTGTACATGTAGAAATGTGTGCAAGTGTTCGAACAGTATCAAATCATCTGAAACATCAAACAGTATCATTGATGCTCAGGAACCTAGAAGAAAGGATGAAGGTAGTTTAAAGAGGAAAAGAAATAGAAAAGGTTGTGCAAGAAGTTCCGTTAGAAATCGCAGTACATCTAGAAATCATTGTGATTCATTGGAAGAACCATCAAAACAGAATGTAGATAGGAGTGTCACAAGCAATTCTGGGAATACGAAAATTGCCACCCCAAAAATAAGTTCAGATACTGGTAGTCCTGAAATTAATCCTGGTTCTGAGAAGTGTCCAAATAGGATAAGGCCATGTGTAGGAAAAAGTATTGCTGGTAAATCTAGTACACCAAATAGTCAAGCTCCTAGAAAACAACAGAGCACTTTAGATCAGTTCTTTATTTCAAAAGAAGCTTGTCCTGTAAATAAAACACCTACTGGCAGTGATGCTCTTAATAGCCCATTAACAAACAATTCAAGAAATGTAACTCAGATGCAAAAATCTGTAGTAGAAACAATAGAGAAGACCAGTTCTGAAAATTTGTCTACAGAAGCAGAATTCTCAAATTCAACCAATGGAAATGTAGTAGATACTGAAAATCAGATCTCTCTTCCAGCTGCACCTGCCACTGAATTTGAAACTGATGAGGATGAGTTTTCTTCTTCAGAATCAGATATAATGATTCCTGATGTTGAGAAGTGCATTGCAACTGTGACTCAGGATTTAGAAAGGGCTGACAGTGAATTAGTACTACATGAACCTGCTGAGATGAAACTGGGAGAGAATTTGGCAGCAGCTAAAGGTTTGCATTTTTATTTTTGAAATTAACCTCATAGAATATATTTGTAATCAATACTACTCAATTTATTGCAGCCATTGTATTTTATCAGTATCTTCATTTCAAAGTGATACCTATTGAAACACTATTAGCCATACATGGCCCCTCACAAACAATTAAATTGTACAAAATGATTTGATTTGTGTTATACTCTTTGCTGACCACATGCTTGTCTTGTAGGAGCCTGAGGTTTTGTTTTCCTGTGCTTCTCTCCTTTCTCTGTCTTCAATTTGCTGTCTTCATGCAGTCGCATCGTTCAAATAGCTAGGTGTAACATTGTAGAGCAATATGAAATGCAACGAACATGTAAGGACAGATGTGAGTAAGGCGGACAGCTGACTTCGGTTTATTGGGAGGATTTTGGGACGATGTACTTCATCTGTAAAGGAGTAAAATGCTTGTATGGCCCTGTCTTGAGTATTGCTCAAGTGTCTGGGACCCACAGAAGATCAGTTTTAAGAAAGACATTGAAGCAGTTCAATGGTGAGCAGCTAGGTTTGTTACTGGTAGTTTCGACCAATGCGCAAGTGTCATGGAAATGCTCCGGCAACTCAGTTGGGATCGCTGGAGGAATTTCTGTTGAGGAAATTTAGAGGGCTGGAATTTGAAGCTGAGTATAGTATGATCTTGCTGCCACCTATTACATTTCGTGTAGTGATCACAAAGACAAGGTAAGAGAAATTAGGGCTCGTATGGAGGCATATTGGCATTCTTTGTTTCCTCATTCTATTTGGGAGTGGAATAGGAAAGGAAATGCGTAATAGTGGTACAGTGACTCCTCCGCCATGCACCTTACGGTCAATTGCGGAATATGTATGTAGACATATATCTTAATAAAGTCTCTAATTTGATGTATTTGAATCTAATCTGTTGTCAAATTTGAGACAAGGATGAAAATTTAACAGTAGGGAGTTGAGGTTGGGATATTAACAATATTATGAGGATAGATTGCAATTCACCATGCAGTCAATCACTGTGCTGCAGTCAGACATGTGGAAAAGACAATTAGACAACTGCTACTTTGAACCTCACCCTTCATGAGGCATAGTGCATAAACATAATAATGTAATCACACAAGAACAGCTGTCTCACCCATAAGTGCCATTTGACCCTCTACGCCTCATGTCAGTTGCAAGTCAAGGAGAAAATATCAAAGACTAGATCACAGATGGTGTGAATGTAAAATAAACTTTGTGTTAATTATGTTGGTAAATGTTACTAAGACAAAGAGAATAATGCAGAAAGCAAAATGTGTTGAGCAGCATTAAAATAGCCTGAATGCTAATGAACCACCCTCCATCGGTCCCCTCCCCCAATAAAAGTGGGGTGGGGGGTGGGGGGAAGAATGGTGTTGGTGCATGTGTTGTAATGTTATTTGTAACCTGATCATTCTTGTTTAACTGTACAAAAAGAAAAATAGGGGGGGGGGGAAGGAGGAGGAGGCGAAGTGTAATGATATTCTGCACTTTTTATGAAAAGTATTGAGATCCATATGATTCTCTTGTATTAGCTAATTGTCAACTAGGATCTTCATGTGTTTTGTACTAGATTCAATTACAAATAACAACTTCCAGCTTCAGTTAAGATACCAACAGATTAAATTTTATTTATTTATTTATTTTTGTGACAGGTGCATAAAAAAGACACACACATACAACAATTAAGCTATTGGCCGTGGCCTTCTTCAGAATATAGAACATTACTGCAATCAGACAGGCACACAACTGAGTCTTTTTGAAATAATTTATACTGCAGCAGTCATTTTTTACTAATATTTTTATTAGCATGACTGTTTCGGCAGTAAGCTGCCATCATCAGGTGCATTTTACAGTTACAGGTTCATTACTGTTATGTTTTTGTGTTGTGAGTGCCAGTGAGGTTATGGTTGGACATTGGATGTAGATGATGATGAAATAGGAGATACTATACTGAGAGATGAATTTGACAGAGCACTGAAAGATCTAAGTCGAAACAAGGCCCCTGGAGTAGATGATATCCCGTCAGAGCTACTGAAGTCTCTGGGAGAACCAGCCATGACAAAATTGTTTCATATTGTGTGTAAGATGTATGAGACAGGTGAAGTACCCTCAGACTTAAAGAAAAATGTTATAATCCCCATTCCGAAGAAAGCAGGTGCAGACAGGTGTGAAAACTACAGAACCATCAGTTTAATAAGTCATGGTTGCAAAATATTAACACGAATTATATACAGAAGGATGGAAAAGCTGGTAGAAGCCGACCTCGGGGAAGATCAGTTTGGGTTCAGGAGAAATGTAGGAACACGGGAGGCAATACTCACTTTACGGCTTATCCTAGAAGATAGATTAAGAAAAGGCAAACCAACATTTCTAGCTTTTGTAGATTTGGAGAAGGCTTTTGACAATGTTGATTGGAATAAACTCTTTCAAGTTCTGAAGCAAGCAGGAGTAAAATATAGGGAGCGTAAGGTTATTTACAACTTGTACAAAAATCAGACAGCGGTTGTCAGAGTTGAAGGGCATGAAAGGGATGCAGTGGTTGGAAAGGGAGTAAGACAGGGTTGTAGCCTTTCCCCAATGTTGTTCAATTTGTACATTGAGCAAGCTATAAAGAAAAGCAAGGAGAAATTTGGAGAAGGAATTAAAGTTCAGGGTGAAGAATTAAAAACATTGCGTTTTGCCGACGACATAGTAATTCTGTCAGATACAGCAAAGGACCTGCAAGAGCAATTGAACGGAATGGACAGTGTGCTGAAAGGTGCATATAAGATGAATATTAACAAGAGCAAAACTAGGGTAATGGAGTGCAGTCTAAGAAAATCAGGTGATGCTGAAGGAATTAGATTAGGTAACGAAACAATAAAGGAGGTAGATGAGTTTTGTTACTTGGGCAGTAAAATAACAAATGATGGTCGCAGTACAGATGATATAAAATGCAGAATGGCAATGGGTAGAAAGGCGTTTTTGAAAAAGAGAAATTTGTTAACATCGAATATTGATTTAAGCCTAAGGAAGTCCTTTCTGAAGGCATTTGTATGGAGTATTGCCTTGTATGGGAGTGAAACATGGACGATAAGCAGTGTGGATAGAAAGAGGATAGAGGCTTTTGAAATGTGGTGCTACAGAAGAATGCTGAAGATTAGGTGGGTGGATCACGTAACTAATGAGGAGGTACTGAACCGAATTGGGGAGAAAAGAAATTTCTGGCATACCTTGACTAAAAGAAGGGATAGATTGGTAGGACACATTCTTAGACATCAAGGAATTGTGAATTTAGCGTTGGAGGGAAGTGTGTGGGGTAAAAATCGCAGAGGGAGACCAAGAGACGCGTATATTAAGCAGATTCAAATGGATGTGGGTTGTCGTTCTTATGAGGAGATGAAAAGGCTTGCTCAGGATAGAGTAGGGTGGAGAGCTGCATCAAACCAGTCTCTGGACTGAAGACCACAACAACAACAAACAACAACATTTTAAAGCAATATTCAATCAAAGTTACATTATTAATTTTACAATTGAATGATATATGTAAAAAATAGATGAAGTCTACTTACCAGGTGAAGGAGCACAGGCAGTGATAGTAACAAATAAAAACACACACACACACACACACACACACACACACACACACACACACACACACATTTACACAGACGCAATTACACCTAGGCAGACATACTGTAGAAAGCAAAGGAGTTAAGAAGTTGGACAGAGATGCCACTTGAGGCAGAGGCTCTGTCCAGAGAACCGAGGCAAAGATGTTAAAGATGGTGGGTGGGAATTCGAATTTAGTGGAGGTTGAGACCAGGTGGGCAATGGGAAGAGAGAATATGCTGAAGGGCTAGTTCCCATCTCCGGAGTTCTGAAGGATTGTTGTCAGTGGGAAGTATCCAAATAGCCCGGATGGTGTAACACTGTGCCAAGATGTGCTGGTCGTGCTCAAAGGCGTGTTTAGCCACAGGGTGATCCTCATTACCACCAAACACTGTCTGCCTGTGACCGTTCATGTGAATGGACAGTTTGTTGCTGGTCATTCCCACATAGAACACTTCACTGTGCAGGCATGTCAGTTGGTAAATCACGTGGGTACTATCGCAAGTGGCTCTGCCCTTGATTGCATACACCTTCCGGGTTATGGGACTGGAGTAAGTCGTGGTGGAAGGGTGCGTAGGGCAGGTTTTACAACGGGGGCGGTTACAAGGGTAGGAGCCAGAAGGTAGGGAAGGTGGTTTGGGGATTTCATTGGGGTGGACTAGGAGGATACGGAGGTTAGGTGGGCAGCGGAAAGACACTCTCGGAGGAGTGGGGAGGATGTCATGAAGGATGGATCTCATTTCGGGGCAGGATTTAAGGAAGTCGTATCCTTGCTGGAGAGCCACATTCAGAGTCCGCTCCAGTCCCGGAAAGTATCCAGTGACAAGAGTGGCACTTCTGGGGTTCTGTTGAAGGTTCTGAATTTGGGGGGATGAGGAAGTGGCTCTGGCAATTTGCTTCTATACCAGATCAGGAGGATAGCTGCGGGATGTGAAAGCTCTTGTCGGATTATTGGTGTATTGGTTCAGGGATTCAGGACTGGAGCAGACTCGTTTGCCACGAAGACCTAAGCTGTAGGGAAGGGAACGTTTGATGTGGAATGGATGGCAGCTGTCATAATGCAAGTACTGTTGTTTATTGGTAGGTTTGATGTGGACGGATGTGTGTAATTGGCCGTTGGATAGATGGAGGTCGACATCGAGGAAAGTGGCATGGGATTTGGAATAGGACCAGGTGAATTTGATGGGACCAAAGGAGTTGAGGTTGAAGAGGAAATTCTGGAGTCCAGGTCATGAAGATGTCATCAATGAATCTATACCAAACTTTGGGTTGACAGGCTTGGGTGTCCAGGAAGGCTTCCTCTAAGTGTCCCATGAATAAGTTTGCATACGAGGGGGCCATCCTGGTTTCCATGGCTGTTCCCTTTTGTTGTTGGTATGTCTGGCCCTCAAAAGTGAAGAAGTTGTGGGTTAGGATGAAGCTGGCTAGGGTATTAAGGAAAGAGGTTTTAGGTGGGGAAGTGGGTGGTCGGCGTCGGCGTGACAATCTGAAAACATTATATGTATTACTATTGTAATGCAATTTCCCAACAGTTGTTGGAATAAAATTATGAAAAACAAAATGACTTTGTTGCTAAACAACCACACATTTGTGAATCATATAAAAGTTGCCTTTATTAAACAACTTAAAAATTACATAATAAACAATCAACAATCTGATGCAACATGAAACTAAGTACACAATTTCCCTAGACAGCAGCCGCGGTTGCTTAAATACAGTAACATTGCTGAATTAGGACTCATGTTCCAATGTATATGCAAGTAGTTGCTTGTGAGGGCTTAAATGATAATCATGTGGCACTGAGCTTCTGTTTGTTTGTTTGTGTGTGTGTGTGTTTTGTTTGTTTGTTGTAACAGAAGGCTGTTAGACAGAGATTTGCAATTACTTTGAAAAGAATTGATATGATCAGAAACTGCTTGTTCGCTTCTAATAAGAATAAATTAATTCTATCATTGAAGAGTCCTGGATGATAGAACAAACAACTATTACTGATTAAAAATAAATAATGCAGCCTCTGACCGTAACTTTTTCGCAACTATAGATTAAAACTTCAGAGAGTGCAAACAGATAGAAAATTAAGGAGGTGGAATATTGGAATCTGTACAGATTGAAGGAACCAAAGGTGGTTGAGAGTTTTGGAGGGAGCATTAGGCAAGAATTGTCTGAAATGGGGGAAAGCAATACCATGGAGAAGAATGGGTAGCTCTGAGAGATAGAGTAGTGAAGACTGCAATGGATCTTATAGGCAAAAGGACAAAGTCTAATAGAAATCCCTGGATAACACAGGGGATACTGACCTTAATTGGTGAGAAGGAGAAAATATAAAAATGTGGGCAAAAGGGAATACAGACATCTGAAAAGTGAAGTTCACATGAAGTGTAGACTGGCTAAGCAGGAGTGGCTAGAGGACAAATGCAAGACTATAGAAGAATGTATAATGTGGGGAAAATAAGAGACATATCAAGAATTCAGATGGAAAACCAGTACTAAGCAAAGAAGGGAAGCTGAAAGGTGGAAGGAATGTATAGAAGGCCTGTACAAAGGAAATAAACTTGAAGTCAGTATTCTAGAAATGGAAGATGAAGTAGAGGAAGATGAGATACGAGATACTATACTGCAAGCAGAATTTGAGACAGCACTAAAAGATTAGAGTAGAAACAAGGATTCTGGAGTAGATGTTCCATCTGAACTGCTGATATCTTCGGGAGAAATAGTCATGAAAAAATTGTTCCATCTGGTATGCAATGCTCCAGAACGGCTCAGCAAACAAGAGTGCCAGACCACAGATGGAATGCCCAGAGGCTGAAATGACGGGCATGGACCACAGAAGCAGCACCTAGCGCCACAACTGATGCAGAACAAAACCTCAAAGCTCCAGGACATCACAGCGAGTGGGCGCAGATCACAGACATAATGCCAGGCTGAAGATGAAGCACTCGGATGCGGGTCTGATGGGCATGGACCACAGATGGAACACCTACAACCACCTGTGGAGGAAGGAATGCCTAGATATAAATATTGGACACGGTCCACTGAGAAAGCAGTCTCAGGTCACACCTGATTAAGGTTATGAGTTACATTGCTGGAACATTGTGCAGATTGAACAGTGACATCCTGCAGTACACCTGACTACTCATCATGTCACTAGATCACTGGGAAAGCCTGAAGAGTTGAAATTCCCAAATTCTTTGCCAAGTTCCAATAGATAGAAAGCATTGCTGATGATCTGGCACCAAATGTTGGCCACAGGAAATCTGTACTTTCTCTTGAAAATGTCGCTATTTTTTCTGGAATTATTCATCAAAATCCAAGAAAATGTGTCCGCAAAAAATGACAGGCAGTAAATACTGAAACATAGCTTACACCAGTTTCCATTCAAAATCCAATGCCACCAGAATATACCCATACAAGTAATATGTCAGATTGCCCACTTTGGAAACCTTGTTCACATAATACTTGATAATGAAGGATTTGATATTGCCTGTATCTAGATCACAGACGGAGGACAGTTCCACCTTAATGGTGTCATAACCACTGTATTCCCCCAAAGTTACTATGTGGGCTGTGGTATACAGCAGAGGCATTGTTGGCCCCTTTTTTCACGTGAGAAATGTTCTCTAGTGAATGTTACATTATAATTTTGGAGCAATTTGTCACCATAGGTAGCATAGGAGGATTGACCATCCATCGAGTGGTTGATGCAAGGTAGTGCTAGACTGCATCACACCAAACAGGTGATTCACTTGCTTGATGAATACTTATGCAGTTGGAACATTGCTTAGAGTATTGTAAATTTACTGGTGCATGGATGGATTTGTCTCCATATAAACCCTAACTAACTCCATGTGATGACATTTTGTGGAGCATATTGAAAGACACGGTTAACAGTACTATCCCACAACATTGGACGAGCTCGAATGGCGATCTGTGAGGCATCCGTCTCCATTTACATTGAAGCACTACAGGATGTGATGACAAATTTTATTGTTTGTTTGTGCCACCTCTGTACTGCAAGAAATGGGCATCTGATTGCAAAAACCACTTGTGGCAGACAAGTTTCATTATGCACGAGCTGCACTGGGTACAGTGCCATCTGTTAACAGCTTTTCGAACTACATCAAATTTTTGTGAACATCTGTATAATATTCTTACAGCTTTCACAATAACAGTTCGCCCCATGTTCAGTAGAACATTGTCCCATGTGACTCCATTCTCAGTGTTCCCTTCGTTCTGGTCGCAATTAATGATCCTGCTGTGGCAGTGGCGTCATTGGTCTCTTCCTCCTTGTTTCCCAATGACGTTTGCATGTATTTCAGTTCTGCTAGCATCAGTGTCACAAATCATCAGCTGCAAGGAGTCATCCAAAAAGCACGTTTCGGGCTTGTGCATATGATTTACAATTCACTGCATGTAAAACTCCGGTATGCAATTCTGTCATTGTTTGGCATTTCTCCTGGACCCAGAGTTATGTCTGGCTGATGAACTCCCTCATGTCGAGGAGATGCATCGCTTCTTTGGCATGGTCTTTGATGCCTGGCTTACTTGGATGGCCAAACTTTGTCATCTGAAACAAAAATTCTGGTGACTTCTGAATATTATTTGCTGCATAAGCCACACTGTCTGGGTAGCCACTCTCCTGCAGTTTGATGATGCCTTAATCCAATTGGGCCTTGAATATGGGAGCTTGGTGTTTGATTCAGCACCACCTTCAGCTTTGTGGGTGTTCAACCCACTTCTTCATAGTGGTGTCTGTTTTGTGACGAGGGCTTTCTGAAAGAGTCCATTGATAAGTCTTCTTATTGAACCTGGGTTCCCTCCCCTGTGATTCTGCAGGCAACAGTGCTTACTTCACACATTGCCCATGTTCTTGCCTTGCTGCACCACCCGAATCACAGGCTTCTTTTCCAGCGGTGGCCCAGATCGAGTCTCCTGATTATCTCCTCCTTTCATTGCTCGAGTTCCTTCCCATTCCTACCACTTTTCGCTACCCTTCCCATACCTTCTTTGGTCCATTCCTCACTTGCAGCTTTGTATTGATTTTTTTCCGCGACCTAAAAGCCTCAGTTTCTCAAACAAATCTCCGTCAATTGTTCCTGGCACTTCTCGACTCGTTCCGTGATGCAGAAGTCGTCTATACTGACGATTTCCTGGTAGATGGCAGCATCTGGTATGCCTGTGTTTATGGTGACCACATCGAACAGTGTTCATTGCCTTGTGGAAGTAGTGCTTTTCACTGTGGAGCTGATTGCTATTTCTCATGCTCTTGAACATCTGAGCTTGCCCCAGTATGTCTTTTGTTATCTGTAGTGATTCCCTGACTGGCTTACAAGACATCAACCAGTGTTTCCCCCAACATCCTCTGATTCAATCTATTTGCCTGTGGCTTTCGTTTGAACCCAGGGCCACATTAGCATCCGGGGCAATGAACGTGTTGCTCAGCTGGTCAAGCTGGCTCAAGGTCACACAAGGTCACCAATTATTAGTCTACTGGAAAGGGATCTCCAATTGAAGCTGAACCATAAGGTCCTAGGGGTTTGGACTTATGAATGGTCTGACTGGAATGTACTAAACAATCTTCATGTGTTTAATCTACCTATGGCTGGATTGAAGTCCTCACTGAGGACCTGTTGAAGGTACTCAGCCGGCCGTGGTGGCCGAGGTGACTGAGGCGCTCCAGTCACGGTCAGCACGGCCACTTTGGTCGGGGGTTCGAATCCCCCCTCGGGCATGGATATTTGTGCCGTCCTAGTTCGTAAGTAGTTCATAAGTAGTTTGTAAGTTTAGGGACTGATGACCCCGTAGTTACGTCCCATAAGCTTAACAAACATTTGAACATTTTTTGAAGGTATTCAGTTGTTCTGTCACCCACATATTGGTCGTACCTGGTTAACCTTCTTTGGCGAGAGGACACATGCAAGTGCCGCTGTGACACTCTCTTGACAGTTCTCCACATCCTGTTGCACTGGCCCCTTTTAGCCCCCTGTGGCACTCCTTAAGTCTATCTCTGTGCTTCATTTAATTCTTGGTGATGATGCCTCTATATCTGACTCTTTCACATTTATCCTCCAGGTGAATTTTTATCTTTCCATTTAGTGGTGGGTACCTTAGTCTGATCTCCCAGGTTCTCACCCCTCCAGCAGTTTTAATCTGTTCCCCGTTTTTGTGTCATATGTCCTGTTTCTGGCTGGAGGATTTTAGCATGTGTTGAGCTGCTGGCTCATCTCTTATTATCCTTGGAATCAGGCAGCCATGGTACCCTTCTATTATCTTTTAAGTAAGGTCACCACTTGATCTCTCCCCTATGTGTTTTCCTCCAGTTTTTCTGTGTTGTCGCTGTAGTATTAATTTCCTCTCTCGACACCTTGTGGGTATCCTCTGAGTGCTGAAAATTAGGTTTTTACTGTGTTCAGTCATTAGCTGTTACATCTCACTTAGGAATAGGGGACCAATAATCCTGCTGTTTAGTCCCCTTAAAAACCCCAAAACAACAACAACATTTGTCCTCAAGAGAACTCTGATGTATTTGTTTAACCACCGGTACTCTGCGGCTTACAACCTACCGTATATACTCGAATAATCCGCGCACCCGAATTTTGATGAAGAGGGGGGGGGGGGGGGGAATCGCTTTCATTTGTTTTATTTACAAATATTAAAAAATTGTTGCGACATTATAATGTGTTCCGAAGTATGCATAATAACTACTGATTTGAAGCAACGCTGCTCTACAGGTTGATACATCGTTAAAATGCAACCGATTGAGCGGCATGCAGCTTGCCACCCGGCGGGCGGGTGACCAGCGGCATGCAGTTGGCCGGCTGGCCCATTAGACGGGCGGGCGGCCGGGGAACATTATCCCCGCCAGCTGGGACTCTACGCGTACCTACAATCGAAAAAAATAAAATGTGAATTATCTTGTTTAAGAATTTGTTATTGTGTGCTATAAAATATTTTAGTCAATACGTTTCCTCCCTTACCACTCTATTCATCACTTTCATCATCTTCACTAGCGGGAGAATCATAGTCGTCTTCACCATCTTCCCATAGAGCGTCATCCTCTGTGCCATCCAGTGAATTTGTGATTCCACATTTTTTGAAGGATTTTTCCACCAGTGGTTGCGGAATGGAGTCCCATGCACTTTTCACCCATTCACAAATCTGGGACAAATCCGGCTGTTTGATTTTTCCACTAGGTGTGAACTTATGGTTTTCATCAGCCATCCATTGCATATATCGCTGTTTAAGTGCAGCTTTGAATGGCCGATTTATACATACATCTAGTGGTTGTAGGATGGATGTTAGGCCTCCAGGGATAATGACCAAGTTAGTTTTCCCTTTTTTGTAATTTGTCCCACACTTCCTTAGTTGTATGTCCGTGGAAGCTGTCCAGGACCAACATGTTGCGTAAATTCAGTAACACACCAGGACGACGTTGCCAAACATGTGTCACCCAGTCAATTATAAGTTCATTGTCCATCCATCCTTTCGGATTCGCTCTCACTAATAGGCCTTTTACTGATATTTTCGGAATAGTTTTCCTTTTAAATATCACGTAAGGTGGTAGCTTTCATCCATTGCCAGTTACACACATCATCACTGTACATCTTTGTTTCTCACTGCCGCCAGTTCGTATCATTATGCTAGATTCTCCTTTCCTGTTCACTGTGTTGTCGAGCGGCATCTCAAAATAGACTGGCGTTTGATCCGCATTACCAATTTGCAATAATATATAGGACTGTTTACGACGCAGATTTATCATTTATCACATAATGGTGAAAATTCACTATTTTTTCCTCATAATCGCCTGGAAGCCGCTGAGCGATAGTAGTTTTCCTCCAGAATCCTAAACCATTTCAGTTGAAAAGTCTCGATAGCCAGCCCCGGCTAGCTTTGAAACTGGTAATGCCTAGTTCTTTGGCTAAAGACAATGCTTTAAGTTGGCACATTTCACTCGTCACCGCGTATCCGTATTGTCGCTTCTCATCTACATAATCGCAGAGCCTTTTTTCGAGATCTGGATGCTTCACTTTTTGGCCGCGTAATGCTCGGCGATTACTATTAGTTTCCTGAAGCTGTATTTTATTTTTTCGCCAGTTGCCAATACAAATCTCACTCACGTCGTACTTTCTTCCTGCTGCACGGTTTCCAATATTCTCGGCTTCTTCAATGATTTTCAGTTTTTCTTTAGCAGTGTACGAGCGATAACAAGAACTTGTAGCCATAATTAACAAGTTTGAAGACGTTAATACTTCACTCCTAACGTGCTAATGATGCGTCACAGACTGAGGCCGCAACAATGCAATAGTATAATGGGATGTACTGCAGTACCAACAATGTTTCAAATAATCCGTGCACCCCAGTTTTTCGTCCAAAAATTTGGGGAAAAAACATGCGCGGATTATTAGAGTATATACGGTATTCCCCCTTAATTTGAACTTATAGTACCTAATCACTTTCTTATCACCTTCATGTGTAATACCTAATATATTATGCCACTGTGCTTTACTCTGCTCTGACTATTATCTGCGTGCACATCTATGACATTTTCATTACCCAACTGGGGCACAAATGTGATAGTGACCATCCCTCCCCACTTGGTGACAGACTTTTGCTGCTCCTTGCTCGGCATGCCTCTCTTTGGTGCCCCCAATCAACTCTGCTCATTGGGGATATGTTACCGTGCCTTGGAGACCATTTAACGTCAGTCTATAAGCTGGTTATCTTAGATCTCCTACAATCTAGCTGAGTGAACTTGAATGAACCAGAAGCATTAAATTGATGTCATGATGTGATATCTCAGTGCTTTGCTACACTGTGTGGAGTCTGTGTTTACCAGCTCACTAGTGAATGAGGTAAGAAGGAAGAGATTGTTGCAGAAATGGAAAGTAGTAGTCTGTACACTACTTACAAGCTCTGTTAGCATAGACCACTGGTGAACTCATAAATTAATTATCCATATAACACTGCCATTTACAGATAACTATCCTTTTTAATCACCTACTATCTACATTTGTCTAAATCTCCCCGGTACCTACATCTTACCAAGATTACTACTGACATTGCCTGGTGCAATGCTCTCCTGATCACCACTTAAAACTTGGTTGTCACACGCATGCTCGGCACTTAGTAGGCCCTCGTCACTTGCAGGAACACTGTGTGTAGGTGAAAGATCATCACACGCTATAAGATCACTTGTTGGAGGATTGTCTGCATCATCATTTCCTATCTGTGGTGTGTCACATGCAGGGGAAAGCATCCACACAGGTTTCAGTCAATTGATGGAGACTGTAACCATGTGTTTGTTAAGTGAAAAGACAAATGTTTTCTTGGATCTGCATAGGACGCGAGTAAGGTGGCTGTAGTGGGGTGCGCAAGCTCGAAGTCCTCCAGCGCTTTGTGTACAAACAGCTTGCGATGCCAAGAATCAAGTGTAGGTTGTAAGTTGGTGCGCACGCTGAGTTGCACGACGTGACAGTTGTCGAGTGCGGGTTGTATGGTGGTGCATGCATCAGACGGAACTGCGGAACGCACGTGGGTAAGCGTAACACAGGAGCCACAGCAGATGGTATCGCGACAAAGACGCCAGACGTCTTGTTTAGATTGGAAAACGTGTGCACGAACAACTGTGGCGGCACAGCAGGCAGCATCGGGATCGGGTACAACATGCACACTGAACTGTTTGTCACAGGCACAGGTAGACTGATATGGCATCACATTTGTAGGAATTGAAGTACTTGTGTTGAAATACTGTGTGAAACACTTGTGTTCTTGGGCACACACTGGTTTCCTGTCGGAATGAGGCAATGTGACAGCGGGAACATACAGTGCCAAAGTCCATGCCAGTTGTTGGAAAACACTACGCGGTACAGTTGAAAGAAGTGACACTCGGAATCGTTCATTAAATTGTCCTCAAATTTAATGAGTGGTTCATGCTGCGCCGAAAATTACAAAGGTTTGTGAGGATCCACTGCAATTTGTCTACTGTTGAAAGCCAATGTTAGGCCTTAACAGTATTGTTGTCAAATGCAGTTCCACAGCAAAAAACAAAAAATAAAATAAATAAATTCACGCGTGACGCGATTGACGAATGGTGTCGGAGTCACCACTGTGGTTTCTACCAACACTGCCATATAACAACGCAAATAAATGCTGGCTGAAAATCACTTTATTAATGTTCTACAACCTATTAATGTTCTACAACCAACAGAGACGTTTACACTTTAGCGTACAGAGAAGCACCAACTGTGTTGCTGCTGAGGCAGCAATTGTGTATCTCGATCAAAGAGGTTACTTTTGGTTCCCGTGTGTAATATTGATTCACGGGAAGCCACATGTTGCATACCTCTCCAAGAGATGTTTGAGGCATGGATTTTTCAGCTTCTCCAATGCTATGTTGCAAAAATACGAGCATCTCAACAAAGTACTTGAAGAATGTTTCATGTTCGAAGAGAGATCTGTCTCCTCAGATAACAGCACATGCTTTTTGCATTTTCAGTATATGTTTATACATTGCTGTGTTTCAGTGTTTGTCATGTTGCACAATAAAGTGATTTTTCAGGAATAATTTTGACCCATATAGCTTACAGGATAATATTTCTCCATCGGTGCTTAAAAGCTTCTCTCCAAAATAATGAACAAAACCTCACATCATTCTGCTGAAGCACTTTACTTTTGCCATATTGAACCACCATTCAGATAGAGAAGTGTCACAACATAGGATATCTATTATGTTGGACTCCACCTTTGTTGGCTTAGTGTGTGTTTTCTTGACCCCACACAACATGAGTAGTTTTAGGATGTACATTCTTCTACTTGTGTTGCCAATGACGTTTGCACCCCTACTAGTCCTCAATATGTCTACAAAATGAAGGGAACTGGTGTGTAATAACAAGGGGAGGATGTGATTATTGGAGCAGCCATTCTTCTAGTTGTTAGTTGGTATTTGAATTTCTCTCCTGGGCATTGTGGTTTCAATTGGTCAAGTGAGGATTACAGGATTCCTTTGTAGTAAAAACTGGCTACAACAAGGCAGATGCATTTATGGAAATATATATTTTTCCAGCAAACAGGAGCTGCAAAAACACACACCCCCATCATGTGGTGCAGCCTGTTGGAAATCTGTCTTACATTCCACAGGCATGCTTAGGTGTCAGTCTCATGAAAGTAGACTGTAAATGTTGAAGGTCACTGGCAGCTGCTAAGCTCATTGCAGCCCACTTGTGGCATGACCATTGTCCAGCTTAGGTTAGAGTGGAGTAGAGTGGCCTCTTGGTAGAAGTGGCACTATAATGTATACTGACTTAATGGCTCACAGATTTAATCAATGACTAAGCTAGCTCAACAGCACCTAGCAAAGTGGGTGTTTTGTGACTTTGCTGCTCCAGATGTCACATAGGCTGCATGATTTCTGTACTTTGACAAACATTGGTCAGCAGTGCAGTACTGTGCTTGTGTATTGCTGCAATAAGGCATTGTGACGTACTGTCTAGGTTTGTGGCATTACACAACTCATTTTTACAACTCTGTGCTAACATAAAATATAGTCCCACAATGAAGCCAAATTCAATTTGCAGGTCAGACAATATTAAGTATACTCTTTGAATGAATTTTGGACCAATGTGGACCTCATGCTTTTAGAAATAATTGTCATAAATATGTTTTATGTGTATCTTTAACACACACAAAATATTTACTTAATTATATAAGGAACTCATTTTTGGGGCAATCTAGTGTCATTTAATAACAGGTTTGCAGCCAAGATTGGTTTCTTCATTTAATTACAATGCCAATTTCGGTGTGCTAGATGCCATCTTCAGACCTAATACACAAAGTTGTCTTTTTTTTTTTTTTACAAAATGAGCTGCAATACATAATAGCAAAAAAACTTATTTATCTACAATTATACGGTTACATACCTGTAGTAACCTTACATGACTCACTGCTATTATAACAATTTTTTTACATAGTAAAATGGTGTACATCCACGTTGATGTGTCATCAACATAAAATTTACAAGTTAACAATAAAATGTCTGAACCCATCTTACTTACGGTCTTAACCCCAGGCACTTCAGAATCCATGTTCTATACTGACTTAAGCCAAGTTGAATACTATTAGGCGGGAAGCCATAGACATTACATGTACAGTAGAATATATTACACATTGGTCTTTGCCTTTTGAGACAGTCTTGTTTTTTTTTTTTAATAATATACATTAAATGCCATATATACAAAAATTACATGAAGTACTATTTTTTATACATTGAATGTCATATATACACAATTTGTATGGAGTACAATGCTAAGAACCGTAGAGTATGAGGTGCTATGTCAGGTACCAAACATCCAAGTAAGAGACATGTCAAGTGATCTACAAGAAATTTAAAATTATTATATATAATTTTTTTAATTTTTTTTTATTTTCCTAAAAGCTGTAAAACCAGATTACATATAAACTAGTATACCCTGCAAAATAGTTTCCATGTGAAATGAAACAGACTAGATAGAATGTGTTAACCACATTCTACCCTTAGTATGGTAGACAATGGCAGAATAAGACTACATGTATAGATTATTGGTAAATGGGTGTATAGGCATGCATACACACAAACGCTAGCTTTCGTAGCCTAGCTGCTTCTTCAGGCAGAAGGGAAGGAGAGGGAAAAGGAAATGATGAGGGTTTTAGGGGAGTGGTAAGGAGCCATTCCAATCCCGGTAGAGGAAAGACTTACTTTGGGGGTGGGGGGGGAAGGAGGGTAAACAAATACACACAAACCCACACATATACACAAACACACCTAGGCAGACATACTGTAGAAAGCAAAGAAGTTGAGCAGAGGTACCACTTGATGCAGAGGCTCTTTCCAGAGAACCGAGGCAAAGATGTTAAAGATGGTGGGCGGGAATCTGAATTTAGCGGAGGTTGGGCAAGAGGAAGAGAGAATATGTTGAAGTTCCCATCTTTTTTATTTTGATACATAATATGTCAACTATGTCTGGTTGATATCCATTCCTACTAGCTATGTACTTAAGTATGGATAGCTCATGGCTAACCTCCTCATCTGTAAGATGCAATGTAACTAGTCTGTGAATCATTGAGTTAAAACAATCATTCTTGTATTTTATTGGGAGGCAAGATTGAGAATCTGTGGAAACAGGTTTTTTGTAAATACTAAAATGATGCTTGCCTTGCCGGCCGTGGTGGCCGAAGGGACTGAGGCGCTCCAGTTATGGTCTGCACGGCCACTATGGTTGGGGGTTCGAATCCCCCCTCGGGCATGGATATTTGTGCCGTCCTTATTACTACTAGTTCGTAAGTAGTTTGTAAGTTTAGGGACTGATGACTCCGTAGTTATGTCCCATAAGCTTAACAAACATTTGAACATTTTGATGCTTGCCTTCAACCTTCTTAATGGTGAGATCTAAGTAGTTTATAGAAGAACTGTTCTCCAATTTTACATAAATTGTATTCTTTTATGCATAGAATTAAGGGCCGACAAGTATTTCTGAATCTCATCGTTATTAGCTTTTCTTAAGGTAATGATATTGTCAACATATCTCTTATAGTATATTGTTTTTGCTCTCAAGTGACTGTATGAAGCAAAAACATATTTTCCAAGTGGTTGATAAAGATGTTTACCATGGTACCAGATAATCAATTCCACATGGCTAAACCATCAGCCTAGTGATATATCTTGTCGTTAAATGTAAAATAATTAAATGAAAGGGAAAGTTCTAATGGTTCTATAAACTCAGTGACATCTGCCATCCCAAGTTTGTTGTGTTTTAAGAGGTTTTGCTTAAACACTTAGATACTCTTTTACAGGAATATTGATATACAGATTTTTTTATATCAAATGAAACCTGAGTGGATGGGTCTGGGGGATATCAACATCATTTATCAGATTAGCAAGTTCTAGACTATTATGGTGCTTAGCATCGTACTCCATACAAATTGTATATATATGACAATCAATGCATAAAAATAGTACTTAATGTAATTTGTGTATATATGGCATTTAATGTATATTAAAAAAAAAAAAAAAAAAAAAAAAAAAGAAAGACTGCCTCAAAGGCAAAGACCAAAATGTAATATATTCTACTGTACAAGTAACATATTCCTGCGTAACAGTCAGTATTGAACTTGGCTTCAGTCAGTATGGAACTTGGGTTCTGGAGTGCCTCTGGTTAAGACCATAAGAAAGATGGGTTTAGACTTTGACTTGTTGACTTGTAAATTTTATATTGATGACCTATCAGTGTGGATGTATACCGTTTTACTACGTAAAAGATTGTTATAATAGCAGTGAATTTATGTAATATTACCACAGGTATGTAACCGTATAATTGTAGATAGATAAGTTTTTTTGCTATTATGTGTTGCAGCTCATTTTTTTAAAAAGCTTTGTGTATTAGGTCTGAAGATGGCATTTAGCATGCCGAAACCGGTAATGTAATTAAATGAAGAAAGCTATCTTAACTGTAAACCTGTTATTTACTTAGTTGTTTTCCTCCATGCAACGGCTGTATTGAGCATTATCTTACAATTCAAATTACACAAGTATAATATATTTTTAATTTATGTAAATGTCAATCATTACTTACCAAAGAATGGCAACTTGGCTTTCAAACTTACAATTAGTGACAAGATGAACTTAGTATACTATTTTGTAATTTATTCCATATAATACAAATGGAAAGTAATCCAGTATGTTATGCTTTCATGGCCAAACTGTTGAACTGGTTTTGATGATATTTGGTATGGAGATAGCATGAATTTCAGGAAGGACATAGGCTATTTCAAGAAGTCTGTAGTTCGATATGTTTTTAAGAATTAGTTGAAATATGAAACAACTAGTAAAAGGCTGGCAGTCAACAGAATTTACTGCTGTTCTAGGTGTTATGAACTGTGATTAAGAATATCTGTGCAAAGTTGTCTGCTAATTCAAATTGAATTACCCAGGGCAGCCAGTGAGGACACCCCTTTGCTTACTGCCCCACGGAGTTTACCCCCTTCTACTTGCTAAATTGCTCAATGTAGAGTGCAGTGGAGGAATATCAATCAACTCTAGCACAGGGCATTACTGTCTCCCAGTTATTTCACAGAAAAATGTTTATGATAAGTATCGGCAACAAACTCACACACACGTAAGCTGCAAAACTGCGCATGCGCATAAATGCTTATGGAACTTGACAACAGTTCTGTGCGTGCACAGTTCTATCGGCGACAAACTGACACACACCTAAACCACTTATATATAAGATCTTAATTTTTGAGAAAGCTGTTTTCTCTTTTTGTCTTTTGAAATTTGTCATATTTGTGAAAAGACTTATATTGGTTCAAATGTTCTGTGTAATCCGATTCAACATGAAGCATAAAATGCTTATACAAGCCTCAGTGTGTTAAATCCCTATTTCCATACTAATATTACAGTCTTCCACACAGTCATGACACTGACTGCTATGAAAGATGTTACAGTCTGATACTTAACCCGACACTAGTGTCCTCAGCTGAGAGAAAGCCAGCCACAACATTTTTTAAAAATACTTCTACTTAATTAAAGAAATACTGCTTAGATTTTTGCACTCTTAAGCATGAGTACATTATCAGGAGACATCAATGGTAATGAATTAAATATAAAAAGTGTAAAATGTCATTTATTTAGTGGCATTAGCTGTAACTAATTCCTTCTTTTTACTGTTCCACAGAACCTGTTCCTAAGAGGCCACTCAAAAGAAAATTGGTACCTACCTTGGACACAGAGAGCTCAGAACCGATTGTTCTTAGTGGCATTACAGAAGTTCAGTTCCAACTTATGCAACCAAGAAAACGACGACGGTGCTCAGTGTCAGAAATTTATGGATTTCATTTGAACAGATTGTCTCCAAAGTCCTCATCAGAACCAGACATGAGAAATATTGGCACTAGCAGTAAAGACGAGAGACGTTTATCTGATGATGTCTCCCTGCTTTGGAAACAACGAAAAGCAGCTCGCAAGCTTAGAACTCCTCCACTGCCATCTCTTGTCTGCACTAGCTTGCACAAAGAGTAAGTAAATTAGAAGAGATACTCATCTGTTGTTGAAGAGATTTACAATACTTCATTACTGATGTCAGAGCAAGATGTGATTTAAACCAGATGTGGAAATATTCCTGTCTTTATTTTTCATATTCTTGTCTTTATTTTTTCTTTGAGGATACTGAATAACTTGTACTGTTGCCTTTGATTTCTTATGAATGTTACGATCTTGAAAACCATGAGCCTGAAGCACACGTAATTGATTTTGAGATTTTTAGCATGCTTTTAACATCCATTCGTTCACATTGTATTATAAGGGCATTCAGGAAAAGCTGTCTCACGGTTGTCTTCATATTCACTTACACATGGCACCCAAAGCATTATTTGGTTGCTACATGCCATTAAATCATTATCTAGGGTTTAAATGTGTTTTAGTGCTTACATAAATTACATATTACATACAGTTCAGTTTTAGGTAACTGTTGAAGTTGCCAGTTGTAGATTGTAATAATGAAACAGTGCAAAATAAAGGCAAATAAAATGTGTAGAGAATGGAAAGCAATGAAAAGATCAGAAAGCAGAAGAAGAACAGTGGTGAGGAGAACCTGACTACTATAATCAGGCTTCCAGAAAATGCTTTTCAATGTAAGATAGCAGTTCTGTCTTGCGAAACCACCATTTTCTCCATGTCATCACAATGGAGACCACAGTTTTGTCATTTCCCCACATTCTGTTGATGCTCTGCAAAATGTAGTGGCAAAATCTAGTGCCCAAATATGTTAGCAGACATTGGCCTTGAAACACAAAGGATTAGCGGAACTACTTTTTGTCCCTGAAGAGGCTTGACACTTTTATTTGAACATCAAGCCACAGCATGTATTTAATGTAAATCATATTAACAAGGACTGTGAAATGTTGAGGTGTGCTATAATTTTGTGTGTGTGTGTGTGGGGGGGGGGGGCATTTAGTCTCTATTCCTTATAATTTTACTTTCATATTGATTACAAACTCAACTGTCAGAAAGGTACGTATTGCTAGACTATGAAAGTTCTGCAAATTAACATAAAAATAATAACCATAATATTAATTAAAATTTTGTAACACACTGTTTACATTATTTTATTCATAAGAAATTTAGGATATTGAGACTGTTGAAAGACAATTCAGATGTTTGAGACTGGTTGTTTGCTTGTAAATTTTAAGAAAATCTAGTTTTCTCCAACCTCTGTGCCTGCTCTATAGGTCCTTATAGTTTTCACTGTCTTAGTTTTGTTGTTGTTGTTGTTGTTGTTGTTGTCATGGTTTGCATCCAGGAGACTTGTACACGGTTCTACATGCTAGTCCATCTTGTGCAAGCCTCATCACCTGTACATAATTGCTGCAATTTGCATCCATTTGAACCACATGTGGATAACTCCATGAAAATATTTATTTCAACATAATATAGAGGGAAACATTCCTATTCAGAAAAATATTTATAAAAAGTAAAGAAAGTTGGACTTACCAGGCGAAAAGGCAGCGGTTCGTTGATACACAAAGAAAAACATACACATACACACAACTGAGCTTTTGCAACCTTAGGTTACTTCTTCAGAAAGAGCAAGGAAGGAGAGGGAAAAGGAAAGGGTGAGGGTTTTAAGGGAGTGGGTAAGGAGTCATTCCAAACCTGGGAGAGGAAAGACTTACCTTGGGGGAAAAAGTATAGGTAAGCACGCACACATGTACACACACATACGCGCGCGTGGGCACGCGCGCGTGGGCACACACACACACACACACACACACACACACACACACACACACACACACCAAGGCAGACATGCGAAATGCCAATGTGTGTGTGTGGGTGTGTGTTTGTTTACCTATCCTTTTACCCCCAGGATGGGAATGACTCCTTACCCACTCCTTTAAAACCCTCACCCTTTCCTTTTCCCTCTCCTTCCTTGCTCTTTCTGAAGAAGCAATGTAATGTTGCGAAAGCTCATTTGCGTGCGTGCGTGTGTGTGTGTGTCAACGAACCGGTGCCTTTTCGCCTGGTAAGTCCAACTTTCTTTACTTTTTATAAATATTTATTTCAACGAATGTATAAAAGAATAGTGACATGACAAGAAACTGACCAGTGAAAAATACACTCAAAGAATAATGAAATAATTGACAAAAGACAAAGAATAAACATGATCAAAGAAAATCGCTACTTGACTGTGCACGGATATTATAAGTCAGGAGTCACAGCACAATCACCCCCCCCCCCTCCCCCCGTGTCAATGATACTTCTCGTTGTTGAACGTGACATGCTGTCCATATTATGTAGTTGCACTCTTTTTGAAACCTGGGTAGTTCTCTTCATAATTGGTGTGTTCTGCTGGCTGAAGAGTGGTAGCACCTGCTGATATTTCCTGTGCTTGCTCCGTTGTAGCCCTCAGTATAGCATGATTCTTACTTGCTGAATCTTGTGAATTTTGAAATGCTGGTTTGATGATCATGTACAACAGTTGTAGGAATTCCATGAATCTTGAATTTGTTGTCACCTCTGCTAATTATTGCATATGGGCCTCTCAAAAGAAGTTTGATTTTTCTTTTTTTTACTGCAACATAGACTGCATACAGCTCACAATCGTATGTCGCCTACTTGTGTTGCATGGGTGAAAGCTTTTTGCGAAAGAAACCAAACGGTTGCCAACACTTTTTAAGCTTTTCCTTCAGCACCACTCTGACACCATTAGCAGAAGCACTGGAAGGCTCCCAGCTACCTGCCAGCTCCACAACATCGATGGAGACAAATTCCTGAAGATGGTCTAAATAAGACCGAAACTAGTTGAATGAAATAAATTAGTGCATTCTAGACTGTTCTTTATTAATAAATTTAAATAGAGTGCCGTTAACCAAAAATAGAGAAACAAAACTGTTTCCAAAAATATGAGAAGCATTAACCATTAATGCTAATTACTTACTTGCTACAGGATGAGCCAGTAGAGCTGTGTTCACTATTGCTGCTTCAGTAGCATTGAAAGCGGAGTCTGCCTTGTTTGTCCACTGTTGTCTTTCGTTTGGTCTTTGTGCACCCTTCAGGAGCTCATTCAATAGTGCTATCATTGATGCGTGATGGGACACAACCCGCTGGTAGAAATTTATTATACCGAGGTAACGTCGCAACTGTCATACTGTAACTGGCCATGGGTACACCTGTACGGCTTCCACCTTCACTTGCGGTGGTCGGATGCCATGTGTATTCACTGTGTAGCCAAGAAACTGGACCTCCTTTGCACCAAAAACACATTTTTATGAGTTTATTTTAGTCCTTGTTCATGTAAACTTTCAAACAAACTCATCAAATGCTGCAGATTTTCCTCTTCAGGTGTAGACATTACTAGAATATTATCTATTTACACATAGCAAAAGTCTAGATAACGTGTTATTTTGTCTGTGAATCGCTGAAAGGTCTGCGCTGCATTACAGGGCTCATACGGCATTCATGTAAATACAAATAAACCAAATGGCGGGTGACAGCTATCATCGGTATATCTCCAGTGGCAACTGGAATTTGGTAATATGCTCTGACCAAATCTATTGTAAGAAAAGATTGATTGGCCTTGTACCCTTGCAGAGAAATTTTCTATATGCGGCACAAGATACCTGTCTGGAATAGTTCTTGCATTAAATCGCCGGTAATGACCACAGGGGTACCAACTGTTTTCTTGTTTTGTTTTTTTTTTTTTTACTTACGATGTGTAGTGAAACTGCCCAGCTGCTACTTGAAGAGCGGCAAATGCCTTGGGCTACAATGCTATGAAACTCTTGGGTGACAATCTGCAAGTTATCTGGTGCCAAACGTCGGGGCCCTGATAAGTTGGCAGATGTGGAGTAGTAAGGATTTGGTGAATAGTAGAGTGCTTGACAAGTGCTAACACTAGTGATTGTCTCATATCTCTGGGAGGGTGAGGGTGATTTTTTGCAGTTGCGTATATTTCGTATCCCCGTCAGTCACTTTAACTGTCAAATTAGTAATGTAGTTCACCTTACCTTGTGCTAGCATGTTCGTCAATGCATTGCTTAGTTGTCACTATTGTTGGTCCAGTACCAGATCAGCAAGGAATTCTGCTCCGAGTGGGGAGTGATATATTAGCAACAGTAAATCACCACTCAGTTATGGCATAGTGAGTTTGAGTGTTAGTAACATGCTTTACTTTGTAATTTTTGTACTAATTGCAGCATACAGGCAAATATCGGTGTGACTGCAGTATTGTAATTTGGTCACAGGATACACAGATATTTCCGCTCCAGTATCTATCAGGTATTGAACGTTCGTGTTGCGGTCTGTAATAAACAAATGCCTTATGTTTCCGCTGGGTGTGGCTGTAGCTGCTACTGCATCTGTATCATGATTTCCTTTACATGGTGGTATACACCTCTCTGCATCATTACCAAATTTTCTGTGTTATTAACAAATGTTGTGTACTGGCGAACCGTGTCGATTCTTCGATCGACTGTTTGCGTTGGCCTTTTTGCGCATCTTGTAGGTCAGTTACCTGTAAGTTTGGCTAATTGTGACTGCAGTGACAACAAAGTTGTCGAAGATGTGTTGCCTTGTGCCGCAGTCAATGCAGTGACACCCGTTGATTGATACATACCGTTAAAATCTTCTGTGCGTCCGCTGGTAACCGAGGTAGTGAAATACTGCATAATACATCATCACTGACTGTATTACTTGCAAGTGTAGTCAGACGGTGAAATAGTTGCGATGGCATTCTGTCCCCTACTTCCTCTGTCTATAAAAGTATTTCCAGTCATTTAGCTTCGGACTGTGGTAGATGCATAATTAATGCATTTTGTATGGCGGCATATTGTTCAGTTTCGGAGTCGTAGCAAAAAATGTCTTGAACTTCTGCAGCAAGATCTTGCATTAGTGGAGCTACTACATAACTGTGTTTCATTTTGTCTGCTGCGATTGGTGCTAAGACGAACTGGCTTTCCACCGAGTCTACAAAATGGCCATCATGTTGCTTTTGCTTCAAATTTGGTTCAGCGTTCCTCTTCGTTGAGTCAGCCATAAGCTGATGTCCGAAGTTGTTCCTAACTTCCACTTCCCATAGGAACTGCATAATGGATGTTGGCTTCTCCGTCATCCCCAAAATGTTTAAGTAGTAAATTATACTTCTTTGACTCACTCACTCTACTGTATGGTGCAATTAATGATGGTTCAGCAACATGGCACATTGTTTTTCTTCTTTCAGAACTGCCTCACGTAGAATTAATATTAGACACAGTATGATTTGAAAGACACTAGAGTGGACTGAATACAATTTGAAACAACAGCATAGTTTTCAGACATTATTTACAGTTAACAAATCTCATTTGTTACATTATGACTTCACAGCATTTAAGATCACATATGTAAACTTTATAAATATGTGTCAAACTCAATTTTGTCCACTGGTGGACATAATATGATTTGAAATGATGCTGCTTTGTAGTATCTTGTGTTTTAGATACCACATGACATGATGTGTGCATCGCACGTCACCACATATTCAGCCCTGTGAAACTCATGTCACGTAATGTCCTGTCATCTAACATATCACATCAGCCATAAATATTGCATGGGATGTCATGTTATGCCACATGCCAAGTTGTATGTAAAGCCTTGGCACACCATGCTCTATTGTGGCATGTGCAGCAGCATCTGCCATGTAACATTTCATACCATGTGACACCTGCCATATGATGTAATGAGACTTAATTTTGTGATGTGACATGAGATCTTGTATTAAGACGCTATGTATCATTTTTTGTTTGATGAATAAAATTACATTATAGTTCACACACACACACCATGTTGTGCAATTTCATATGTCACATCATTTCATGTAATATGCATTTTGTCTGTTGAAGTAATCTATACTAATAATAAATCTGTAAATGTAGGCCTGTCGCTGTTCCCTTCAATCTTCAAAACTACTGGACAAATCTTCATGCGGTTTTCACAGAAAACACGAGAAAAGTTTGGGTCAACATATAGGCATAATTTTATCAAAATCGGACTGTGGAAAAAAAGATATTGTAATTTTAATTGTTTTCAGTAACTGTCACGTCTGTTTTTACAACTATTAAAAACCTCTTATATCCAAAACTCCTTCACGAATTTGCATGGGGTTTTTGCAAGTAACTTGAGCATAACTCTGGACAACATATAGACTTCGTTTCATAAAAATCGGATCACGGAAAAAAGAATATTATAATTTGAAATTTTTTATCTATGAACATCATGTCTGTCTGTCTCTTTGAGCATGTTTATCTCCAAAAATACTTCACGAATCTTCATGGGGTTTTCACACATAACTTGAGCATATCGTGAGGTTACATAAAGGCTTCAATAATTAAAATCGGATCAAAGAAAATAAAGACATCATAATTTAATCACCTGTTTAAAAGCCATTGTGTGTGTCTATTTGTTGAAGGTAATCTCCAAAAGTACAACACAAACTTTTGTGGGTTTCCACAAGTAAATTGTGAATAGTTTGGAGAGTAACACAGGCATCATTTCATCAAAATTGGATCAGGAGGAGGAAAGATATCGTAATTTGAAGTTTTATGTGTATACTATGCTTATAAGCATGGTGTAGTACAGCAAATCTCTGAGAGTACTGTATGAACTTTCATGGGATTTAATAGGTCAACTGAGACCTTGAGGCAACATATAAGCATGATTTCATCCAAATCGTAACACGGCAAAAAAAAGATATCGTAATTTGTAGTTACTGGTGTTTGCTATGCTTGAATTGCAGCGTAGTACAGCAAAGATCTGACAGAGGCGCTGACTTATAGATGGCGAAGCTGCGTTTTTTATTCTCATAACTAAAGTGTAATACAGTGAAACAAGGGCTACGATTTTTGTTACGACAGTGGTTGAATCCTCTTTGAAAAATCACGTACAATGAAGGGAATAATTCTGTCTGTTGATAATGAAATAAATAATTAATGTTGTTCCGATCACTAAATTAATGATTCCTAAAGCGAATATTTCGTTGCAACTGTTAACATACTGAACTGCTGCCACTGCAAGTGAAATTTAACCCAGGTATAAAACAAAAAAATAATTTTTGTACTAGCTACAGAGGCGCTTTAGTGCACCACAGATGTAATAGATGCCGACACTGCATAATAAGAATGGCGTAGTACAGCAACGAACTATGTGTCTATGACCAGATGATTTTTCACGGAGTTCCAGAGGCAACGTGAAAACCTATGGGTTTCATTCCATTGAAATGAGAACATGGAAGAAAAAAAATCCGTAATATAAACTATTAGGGAGTCTGTTTAGCTTATTAGTTACAGACATCAGTTCTTGGTGTATTGTCACTGTTTAGAAACTGTATAATTAGAAAAATTTCATGATGTGCCTATGATTACATTACAGATAATGGAAGAGTGCTACTCTGACACCAGAGATAATATATAGAAGATGTGCTCACAGAACCTCCTTGGGTAACAGCCATTGTGGGTGCGCTACTTTGCCACCAGTAAACTCTGTACAGTCTGGATGTTGGACTTCTGCTGTCAGATCATGCCAGCTCAAAAATGTTCAAATATTTGTTAAGCTTAAGGGACTTAACTGCTGGGTCATCAGTCACTAAATTTACAAATTACTTACGAACTACCTTATAATAAAGACGACACAAACATCCATGCCCGAGGGGGAGATTCGAACCCCCCTACCGTAGTGGCCATGCAGACTGGGACTGGTGCGCCACAGACCACTGGGCCACTGTGGCCGGCATCATGCCAGCCATAATGTTCATATTTTGTTTCTTTACTAACTGCAACATGGCTGCTACAAAATGGTGATAGAAAACGAATAGAAAATATATTTGAAAATCTTTCCCATATGTCCCTATTACATGGAATAATGGCATAATATTATAAACAAAAAGGTTGTAAGCATTTAATTCTTACGTAAGGACTGTCGAAAATTTGTGTGACTAATTACAACGTAGCGGAGAATGCAAAGCACATGAATGTGCAGCTATGTTGCAGTGTTATACATCCAGGTTATACAGACATCAGTCATGCAGTGTCACTGTGTGTCACCATAGAATAGAAATATCTATGGAGTGAGTATTGCGTTTTGCGCATCTTCTCAACATTAGGCAGCAATTACCATGTGATATTGAGATAAATCCACTCTTTCCACACATTTCTTTGCTCTTACGATTGGTTTGTACTGCACTGGCTGCAAAGAAGCCCCACCGCCTTTTCGCTGAGCAACCTCATAACATGAAATAATATGTAAATAAATGTGTCACAGAAGCAACAAGAAAGCTGAGGAAGTGTCGATAAAAGTGCCATTTATACACAGTCATTCGTCTTAACCGAACAAAAAAGGACCAAGATAAAGTCAGCTATTAGTAGATTTTTATCAATATCACATGACGTTTCCACCTTAATGTTGAAGACACAAAATCTGTTCTGCACATCTGAATCTCCTAAGATCTTAATGCTCACTCTAGAGATATTTGTGTTCTGTGCCTGCGACTGGAGATAACACACACATGCTATCGACAAACTCGTCAGTTAACCTCTTTGCTTTCATAATTATTCGATAATTACTTAGTTTGGTGTGGACTACATTAAGATAGAGGAGGACGTCTTCTTTTGCAGAGACGATTGTACTTAGACTTATAATCCGACTTCTGAATATATAGTTCTATTACACAAGGTTGATTTCAGCTTCGTGCTTTACGAAGTAATCACTGCAGGACGTGGGGAAATGTATTAGCTGAAAGAGTGTCCGATTCTGCTGACACAGTCAAGACAATTCACTGGAAATACTATATTTAATGGAAAGTTCTATACAGACGATCAACTGACGCCATTCCTTCAACGATTACCCAGACTTACTTTATCACACACTGATACCACCATGACGTCCTATTTGAACACACATGAACTGTTCTGTTGACTGAATTACCAGACTTTCAGCTTTCATGGAGTTTTTGATAATGGGGAGCACTGCATACAGAATAACTATATTGTCCCCAGTGCAACACTGCAACATACTAATACTTCAGGATACACTTACTGTGAGAGATGAACAGTTTAGTACTACACCACAGAACCAATACATGGCACTGTTATTATTATTATTATTATTACTTCTCATCTCAACGATAGTATAGAAGTGTACGCCAGACAATTACAAACATGACCATAACCTAACATTGAATTTACATTGTTCTGGAGTACAGACTTTGATTTTACTTTTTCTATGAAAATCTTTACAAACATTCACCTTTTAGACAAGGACTTTTACTTAAATTCGACATCTTGGCTAGAAGAACTGAGTTTATTGACAGAGCGATCCATCAAGGATTCTGTTTTCGCTGACCTAGATCCGGAACCCTAAAAAACCATGTATACGTAGATCCCTATCTAAAAACCGTTGCAAAGCATGGGCATTTAAGCTAGTATAATTTATGATCTCATGTCTTATAACGTGAAATTTTGCATAATGTCATCTAGCGTGCGTTTCTTGTGTCACATAATACTACATGTCATTGAAGTTCAGGATGCATACATCCAAACTTGGACTTTATTCCTATTATGAATGTGCACTAGGTAGCTGGGGAATTATGTCAAGGATTTGGCTCTTGCCCCCCCCCCCCCCCCCCACACCCCCAATACTTCTTAGTGTTTTTGGAGGTGCCAGATGGGTGAGAAGCTAATTCTCATCTTTAACATTGACTCTGAGCTTGATACGTTTGCCATTTGTTATGCTAAGGCAACATTTTTCATTCAGTGAAAGTATATTGGAGATTGTAATATTAATCATTTCCATCTGAGAGAAATTGTTATTCTAGCAAGCCTTCACTTTCATATTTGCCATTATTTCCATGCCAAATTGTCTTGTTTTTGGTCGTTTCAGTTGCAGACATCTTGTCTGCAGTGCTATGGAATCTGCTTCTCCTTGTTAATATAATTCCCTTACAGAATCTGCAGATGCAAACATAACCAAATAGAAATAGAAGAAGAAGAAATTATAAACTGTATACTTATGGTTGCAGATGTGGAAAGCTAATTGTTGTGAATGCCAAATAGTCATTCATTGCTTGCTCGGATTGAAACACCCATCTGTTTAACAGCCACCATACAGTTTTAGTTGTTGTTGGTTGATTGTGTTTTTCTTTTTGTTTGGAGGGATGGTGGTGTAAAGGGACCAAACTATTTTGATTATTGGTTCCTTTTTCCACCCAGAGAGAGTTCATGTTTGAACCAATTACCAAACAATAAAAAACGAAGTGTGAAACCACACTCTAAAGCAGTGAGTGTGAGTAATTCATAAGCATTAAAAACTAAATTTGGGAAAAGTACAAAAGAGTTAAAACAATATAGCATCTGGTCCTTAGCTCATCACAGTAATAAAAATAATGATGCATCCACTCTGTATCATTTCAAGTAGATGTCTGAATCACATGCAGTATCAGGTTTAGTATTTCTGTTAAAATACAAAATATAAAACAACCATTTCTATTTTGTTGATAGATGTGAAGCATTGAATTAAAATTTGTGGTGCGGCCGGGAATCGAACCCGGACCTCCATGCTTACTAGGCAGACGTCTTAACCGTTAGACTACCACACCACTAACGATTAAGGCGCCTCGGAATAGTCTATGTACGATTTCCCTCCACATTCACATACTGCATTCCATTATGAGACTAGACAAATGCTTTGGTGTGTGATATTATGCAAGTCATATTTATATTTTCAACTAAACAGTCAGTATTTTAACAACAGTATGACACTTGATACATTTTCATGCAATCAGTTGAATATGATTACATAACCAGTATTGTGCAGAAGTGACCAATACACAATAAATTGATATTTTAATCTAACTAATTACAGTTGCTAAGTGGTGTGGTAGTCTAACGGTTAAGACGTCTGCCTAGTAAGCATGGAGGTCCGGGTTCGATTCCCGGCCGCACCACAAATTTTAATTCAATGCTTCACATCTATCAATAATGTCTTTGACATATTTGAGACGAAAATCCGTCTCAGGGATCATTTATTCATATTAATTGACATTTCTATTTTCTCCGTATAGCTTTTATTCTGCTTACTGCATTCCATTATGAGACTAGACAAATGCTTTGGTGTGTGATATTATGCAAGTCATATTTATATTTTCAACTAAACAGTCAGTATTTTAACAACAGTATGACACTTGATACATTTTCATGCAATCAGTTGAATATGATTACATAACCAGTATTGTGCAGAAGTGACCAATACACAATAAATTGATATTTTAATCTAACTAATTACAGTTGCTAAGAAGGGAAAGCTGAAAGGTGGAAAGAGTATATAAAGGGGCGCTACGAAGGAAGTCAACTTAGAGGCAATATTGTAGGAAGGGGAGAAGTAGATGAGGATGAAATAGGAGATACTATACTGAGAGATGAATTTGACAGAGCACTGAAAGACCTAAGTCGAAACAAGGCCCCTGGAGTATATGACATTCCCTCAGGGCTTCTGAAGTGTCTGGGAGAACCAGCCATGACAAAACTGTTTCACCTGGTGAGTAAGATGTATGAGACAGGCAAAGTACCCTCAGACTTTAAGAAAAATGTAATAATCCCCATTCCAAAGTAAACAGGCACAGACCAGTTGTGAAAACTACAGAACCATCAGTTTAATAAGTCATGGTTGCAAAATATTAACACGAATTATTTACAGAAGGATGGAAAAGCTGGTAAAAGCCGACCTAGGGGAAGATCAGTTTGGGTTCAGGAGAAATGTAAGAAGCCGGGAAGCAATACTCACTTTATGGCTTATCCTAGAAGATAGATTAAGAAAAGGCAAACCTACATTTCTAGCTTTTGTAGATTTGGAGAAGGCTTTTGACAATGTTGTTGGAATAACCTCTTTCGAATTCTGAAACAAGCAGGAGTAAAATATAGGGAGTGTAAGGTTATTTACAACTTGTACAGAAACCAGACAGTGGTAGTCAGAGTTGAAGGGCATGAAAGGGATGCAATGGTTGGGCTGTAGCCTTTCTCCAATATTATTCAATTTGTACATTGAGCGAGCTATAAAGGAAAGCAAGGAGAAATTTGGAGAAGGAATTAAAGTTCAGGGTGAAGAAATAAAAACATTGCGTTTTGCCAATGACATTGTAATTCTGTGAGAGACAACAAAGGATCTGGAAGAGTAGTTGAACGGAAATGGACAGTTTGCTGAAAGGTGCATATAAGATGAACATTAACAAGAACAAAACTAGGGTAATGGAGTGCAGTCTAAGAAAATCGGGTGATGCTGAAGGAATTAGATTAGGTAATGAAACAATAAAGGAGGTAGATGACTTTTTTTACTTGAGCAGTGAAACAACAAATGATGGTCGCAGTACAGAGGATATAAAATGCAGAATGGCAATGGGTAGAAAAGCGTACTTGAAAAAGAGAAATTTGTTAACATCGAATATTGATCTAAGCCTAAGGAAGTCCTTTCTGAGGGCATTTGTGTAATGTGTTGCCTTGCATGGGAGTGAAACATGAATGATAAACGGCGTGGACAGGAAGAGGATAGAGACTTTTGAAATGAGGTGCTACAGAAGAATGCTGAAGATTAGGTGGGTAGATCTCATAACTAATGAGGAGGTACTGATCAGAATTGGGGAGAAAAGGAATTTCTGGCATACGTTGACTAAAAGAAGGGACCGATTGGTAGGACACATTCTTAGACATCAAGGAATCTTGAATTTAGC
The DNA here is from genome assembly GCA_026315105.1 of Locusta migratoria. Classification (NCBI taxonomy): domain Eukaryota; kingdom Metazoa; phylum Arthropoda; class Insecta; order Orthoptera; family Acrididae; genus Locusta; species Locusta migratoria. Next base: position 43,048,201 of record CM048747.1, read on the forward strand.
ATTGGATGGAAGTGTGTGGGGATAAAAACTGCAGAGGAAGACCAAGAGATGGATAGAGTAAGCAGATTCAGACAGATGTAGGTTGCCGTTCTTATGTGGAGATGAAGAGGCTTGCTCAGGATAGGGTATTGTGGAGAGCTGCTGCAAACCAGTCTCCGAACTGAATACCCCAACACACAACACAATTAGTTATGGCCCTAAACAATTTTTCAAGCTTAAAGCTATGTAAAACGTAGTTAAAAGTGACAAAATTGAAGGACCACAGAATGGAAAAGCAGACACCAGTGGGTTAAAGCAAAATTGAAAAAAAAAAAGAACATATAGTAAAATAGAGCTACTGGCATTGCATGATGGAAAGGGGAAAATGAGTAAATGTATTAGTAGATAAACATGATAGTACAGGGTAGGAGGAAGTGCAAAGGAGGTTAACAACTGTCAGAAAACTATATGTAAGTTAGTCAATTTATGTCACTAACCAAGCCTATGCTCTAAAGCATGTTTGTAATCCGAAAGCTTTGATGTTTTTCTGTAGACATGTGTGCTAAATGATAGCGCCCCCCCCCCCCCCCCCCACACACACACGCGCGCACACACTCACACTCATGTTTGTGCATGCTGTGGGCTGCATGATTTTCAAGATACAGCTTCCTGAGCAGCATTCCAATAATTTCATTAACAACAACATGTAGATAGCAGTACAGTGTAATCATAATGTTAAGATGAGGTTTCAAACTCTACTATTACCCTCAAGAAACAGATAAAAAATTTATGATGACAAACACTGAAGAATATTTCAGAGTATTTTAAATGTGTGGAAAACAATCAGGCTTCTCATTATAGTCAGATGATAGTAATATGTAAATCATTGTGACACACCATTCTTTAATTTGAGATAAGGAATGTATTACCTTTATAATAGGGACATATTTTGTGATTTATGATTGTCGTCGTGTGTTCCATTAAGTGTTCTTTCAATGGACATCACATGAGAGTAGGAGTGATTTATTGCATTTCATATGTTTTAGGTAGAGGCACTTTATCAGACTTCACACTTTTAAACTTCCTCAGTAAGGACCATGTTACACACTGTGTACACATAGGAGGGAGTAAGATTTGCAAATGCCAGTCTGGCAGACTCATATAATGTGAGACTAACATTTGCAGTGATAGTAAAATAGTTTTGAAACCTCACCATGGCTTCAGAGTTACTGTATTTTTAAGATGTAAAAGCTAATAACTTTATCTTGGGATTTCTTCGGTGTTCCCAATTAAATAAAAAACATTTATGCCATTATCTTGGATAATTCCTGTGAAAATTGGGTTGTTCTCCTCCATCAATACTTGTATTTTTTGCAACTGACTTTACATTTACAGCAAGTGATAAGTGTGTCTTTTTCCTGTGAAGGTTACCTTGGTTTCCCCTGTAAAATTGACATATTGTTTAACAATTACTCCTCTGATTCTCTTAAAATGGAATGTACTTATCAAATAGTAGCTCAACATTTAGACATTACATTGCAAATAACAGATAAACATTTTTGTAATACATTCTACTATGACCTTATAGGGACTTGGATCTAGTGACGTCAGTGGTGAAATCACTGGGAGGCTTTAATATTGACAACAAGGTTGGGCCCTTAACAACACATGTTGTTTCTGGAGGTCCCCGCCGCACATTAAATATGCTATTTGCAATTGCAAGAGGCCTTTGGGTGCTTCGCCATGACTGGGTGCTTCATTCTCTTGAGGCTGGCTACTGGCTTGACGAGGAGAAATTTGAGATGACAGATTTCTCACCTGTTGTCATGGTGAGAAGTATTGACTTTTTGCATGCTTTTTTGTTTTGTATAACTTAGTCACCACTTTTTCTTTTTGTAAAGACAGTTTAGGTATGGCTGACACCTATGAAATTATACAAGTTATGTAGTGCATGCCACATTCATTGGTGCATATTTCCTGTAATAGTGACAAATGAAATTTATACTGCAGTTGTATATATTGAATGAGATAATTGACAGAGCAGGCTTTAATTCTCTATGGAAATAGGCCTTATATTTCTTCTTAAATTTTTATAATAATAAATCAAGAAATTTCAGATGGCTGGACTCCCAATTTATACATGATTATTTCTGAAATATGATCAATTAACCATTATTTGATATTGCAAATACCTAAGCAGTTCGGTGGTATAGTGCCGGAATAAAAATCTAACGCCCTTGATTTGATTTCTGGTCAGTCATGTGATTTTTGTGTCGCTTGCCACTTCTTTAACTCTTCAATTGTTTGTTGGTGTGAAAAATGAATTGTTACATCATTCTGAGTCTATGGTAAACTGTGGACCTCTCTTATAACTGACTGGGTAAGTCAGACTATGGCATACTGCCTGTAACAGGATCATGCCTAAGTATGAGGTGTTCAAACCAATTTTGAGATTGATTAGAGATTTTCATACATATTTTAATGGTGGAAATATTGGTTTCTACCAGAATCAGCAACTTTCAGCTGTTGTGACTCTTTCTGCTCTTCTGGCATGAGCATTTAAGTTCCAACTCTTCACACTGTTCCACTGAATTTACCAAATTTTTTTACAGAAATAAATAATATTCAGAATACCAATATTTCGTGATTAATGAACAATAACCTTACATTCTGGCATGTTTTACAGGTTCAATATTTAGCCAGTGAAACAAAAGAAAATATTGCAATGTTGGTACTTACTCATTCAGATAGTATACACAACATTTTACTGCTATGTTTTGGATCAATTGCAAATTGCATGTCAACACTGAACAATACTGCTCTGTTTTATATTTGCATTTCTCTTAGCAAAACATTCTGCAAAGTTAAAAGAAAGAAAAAAGTACAAAATGTTGCTTACTATTATGGTTTAGCATTATGATCAAGTGAAGTCAGCTTTTTTAGTTGACATAACTCGATATAGCATGAACGATAAATATACTGTGGGACTATTTTGCTATGCATCTATGTTCCACTAGCCAGCTTACAGCGTGGCAGAGGCTACATTCTGTACCACAGTCATTGCCTCCTTTTTCTGTCCTAATAAAAAATTTTTCATGGATAGAATGATTGCTAGCAAGCCTCACGTGGGCCTGGATCTCTAATTTTATCTTCATGGTCATTTTGCAGGGTATATATTGGGAAAAGACATATTGATTGATTCTTGTAGAAATGTGCTCAATTTTCATATTTCTGTTTGGGTTATTGGAAGTCTTACTGGTAGTGGTGATTCAAGTAACTAATTGATGGTAGTGACCAACGAACATGCTATATCTGCAACAATATTTCATTCAATATCAATAAATATTTGAAATGGACTTTTCTGTTGCATAACTATCACATTTTCTTGCCAACAAATACTCGGATACTCAATACTCAACAGTAAAGGCTCATTTTTAAAACATGTACAAGTAACCGTTTTTCTAGATGAAAATGTTCACGTGTGTGTGTGTGGCCAGATCCCTGTGTCAAACTGGCACAATATTTTGGCAACCAAACCTGTTGCCATTATCAGGTGCTGTGATGAACTGACTGCCTAGGAGCGGTAGCGATGCTTTAATCTCCTCTCTCCCTCCGCTGTTTCACACACCAGCTGCGCCCAATGATGTCTGTTGGTGGCGTCTTCATGGTATCGCACTCCCTATGCCGTCAGTGCCCAGCTCTGACCACTGGTGGTGCCTGCTTTGTATCCCTGCTCCTGGTCGATATCAGTTCATTATGCAAAATCTTATTTCCTTTTTTAATTATGCTGAGTGCAGCCTTACATGGTTCACTAACTGTGTAGCCGCTGTCGCCATTAATCTGCAGTTTCCTCACTCAGATCTTGATGGATGCTTTAATTAAACAGTCCCAGAAGCTGGATGACATGGTCAGAACTTTCATATTCTTGCAGTCCATGCCATGTAATTTAGAAACAGTGTTCTGCTACTGCCGATTTGTTTGGCTGTTGTAGTCATGTGTGTCGCTGGTGTTCATGACAGCAATCTTAGACAGTACGCAACCTCTGACCAATGTAAATCTCACCATCTTGTCATGGGATCTCGTTGTTGTTGTGATCTTCAGTCCACAGACTGGATTAATGCAGCTCTCCACACTACCCTGTCCTATGCAAGCCTCTTCATCTGAGAATATGTATGGCAATTTACATTCTTTTGAATCTGCTTACTGTATTCGTCCCTTGGTTTCCCTCTATGATTTTTACCACACACACTTCCTTTTAATGCTAAGTTGAAAATTCCTTGATGTGTCAGAATGTGTCCCACCAACCTACCACTTTTCTTAGCCAGGATGTGCCAGAAACACCTTATCGCTTCAATTCTGTTCAGAACCGCCTCATTAGTTATGTGATATACCAATATAATCTTCATCATTTGTCTGTAGCACCACATTTTGAATGCTTCTACCATCTACATCTACATCCATAATCCGCAAGCCACCCGACAGTGTGTGGTGGAGGGTACCTTGAGTACCACTATCGGTACTCCCTCCTAATCCAGTCACGTATTGTTTGCGAAAAGAAAGATAGTTGGTATACCTCTGTGTGGGCTCTAATCTCTCTGATTTTATCTTCATGATCTCTTCGCGAGATATACGTAAGAGGGAGCAATATACTGCTAGACTCCTCAGTAAAGGTTGTTCTCGGAACTTTGACAAAAGCCCATACCGAGCGACAGAGCGTCTCTTCTGCAGAGTCTTCTGCTGGAGTTTATTGATCATCTCCATAATGTTTTCATGATTTCCAAATGATCTTGTAACGAAGCACGCTGCTCTCCATTGGATCTTCTTTAAATACTCTATCAACCCCACCTTCTACGGATCCCACACTGTTGAACAACTGTAATGTAACATCCTTTTTTTTTCCGGACTGCATTTCCGTAGGATTCTTTCAACGAATCTAAGCCTGACGTCTGCTTTACCAATGATTGATTTTGTATGATCGTTCCATTTTAAATCACTCCTTATGCCTACTTCCAGATAATTTATGGAATTAACTGCTTCCAGTTGCTGACCTGCTATAGTGTAGCTAAATGATAAAGGATCATCGATTAATCATGGAAATTTTCCTCAGAGATGATAAATTATTTTTCAAGAGAGATAGATTGGCTAGTCAGTACTTACCTTTGTGCTGTACTGCCGATAGTGACAAATGAAGAAAAAGGAAAAAAAGGGACGAAACAGGATAAGCTTTCAGAATACAGTTCCTTCTTCAGGTGGGAGAGAAGGTAAGAGAAAAAGGATGGGAACGGAAGGGAAAGGTAATTCATGACCTAGGTCATGAGGGTGGTGTTTGAGGAGTGTGGAAGTCATAGATACTGATAAAGGAACTTTCTTTTTATGTATTCCCACCACTTCTCTACATTGAGATTCAATTGCTATTCCCTGCACCATGTGTCAGTTCGATACAGATCATCCTGCATTTCAATAAATTTTCCATTGTTAACAATCTTTCAATATACTACAGCATCATCTGCAAAAATCTTCAGTGAGCTTCTGATGTTATCCGCAAGGTCATTTATATATGTTGTGAACAGCAACAGACCCACAACACTATCCTGTGGCACACCTGGCATCACTCTTCGGAAGACTTATCTCCATTGAGAATGACATGCTGCATTCTGTTATCAAGGAACTCCTCAATCCAATCACACACACATTTGGTCTGATAGACCATGCTGATTCCTACACAGCAGATTTCTAGTCTCCAGAAAAGTCATTATACTCGAACATGTGTTCCAAAATTCTACAACTGACCGACGTTAGAGATATAGGCCTATAGTTCTGCACATCTGTTTGATGTCCCTTCTTAAAAACTGGGATGACCTGCACCATTTTCAATTCTTTTGGAATGCTACTCTTCTAGAGACCTATGTTACACCACTGCAAGGATTAGGGCAAGTTTCTCCATGTAATCTGTGTAAAAACGAACTGGCATCCCTTCAGGTCCTGTGGCCTTTCCTCTTTTGAAGGATTTTAATTGTTTTTCTATCCCTCTGTCAATTATTTCGGTATCTGCCATTTTTAATCTGTGCGGCAATCTAGAGAAGGAACTACAGTGCAACAGCTTTGGAAAAAGACATTTAGTAATTCAGCCTTAGAGTGTCATCCACTGTTTCAATGCCATTTTTGCCACAGTGTCTGGATATTTAGTTTTGAACCACCTACCACTTTGACAAAAGACCAAAATTTCTCTGGATTTTCAGCCAAGTCAGTACATAGAACTTTACTTTCGAATTCGTTGAACCCCTCTTGCATAGCCCTCCTCCACTACATTTCACTTAGAGTAATTTTTGTTTGTCTACGAGGCTTTGGCCATGTTTTATGTTTGCAGTGAAGCTCCCTCTGCTTCTGTAGCAGTTTTCTAATTCAGTTGTTGTACCACAGTGACTCCTTTCCATCTCCTACTATCTTGCGTGATACATTCTCATCTAATGTATATTGTATGATGGCTTTAAACTTCGTCCACTGTTCCTTAACACTATTTGCACTTGAGATAAATCTTCTGTGTTGAGCCGACAAGTACTCTGAAATCAACTATTTGCCACTTTTTCCAAACAGAAAAATCTTCCTACAATTTTTATATTTCTATTTGCTGCTGAAATTATTGATGCTGTAACCATTTTATGATCATCAATTCCCTGTTCTGCATTAACTGTTTCGAATAATTTGGGTCTGTTTGTCACCAGAAGGTGTAATTGTCACTATGAGTTGGTTCTCTGAGGTAGTTTTCAATAATGCAGTCGGAACAATTTGACTGGATTATTTGTCCCTGCCACCTGTTATAAACATTTGAGTCTCCCAGTCTATATTAGGTAAATTAAAATCTCCTCCCAAAACTATAACATGATCAGGAAACCTACTCGAAATATTTTCCAAATTTTGCTTCAGATGCTCTGCCACAACAGCTGTTGATCCAGGAGGCCTATAGAAACATCCAATTATCATGTTCGAGCCTGCTTTAACCATGACCTTCACCCAAATTATTTCACATTTCGGATCTCCGTCAATTTCATTTGATACTAGTGCACTTTTTCTCACAATAAAGACACCTCTCCCTTCACTCTCTCTTTCCCTTCACCCTTTCTCTGCAGTATATATTCCAGACACGGTCACTATGGTCGGGGGTTCGAATCCCCCCTCGGGCATGGATATTTGTGCCGTCCTTAGGATTAGCTAGTTCATAAGTAGATTGTAAGTTTAGGGACTGATAACCCCGTAGTTACGTCCCATAAGCTCTACAAACATTTGAACATTTTTACATTCCAGAAGTTGAACTTATTTGGTTTCTACAAATGTCTGCCTAGGTGTGTTTGCATGTGGATATGTGTGAGTGTGTGTGTGTATTTGTTTACCTTCCTTTTTGTCCCCTAAAGTAAGTCCTTCCACTCCTGGGATTGGAATGACTCCTTTTCCACTTCCTTAAAACCCATATCCTTCCCTTTGTCCTCCCCTTTTTTTCCTCTTTTTTCCTGAAGAAGCTGCCTGTGGTGGCGAAAGCTTGTAAGTGTGTTTTGAGTGTGATTTTTATTTTTATTTGTGTTTATCGACGAGCCGGTCCTTTTGGGTAAGTCATCCGTTTTCTATTTTATATATATATATATATATATAGAAAACAGATGACTTACCAAAAGGACCGGCTCGTCGATAGAAACAAATAAAATAAATAAAATCACACACAAACACACATACAAGCTTTCGCAGCCTAGCTGCTTCATCAGGCAGAAGGGAAGGAGAGGGAAAAGGAAATGATGAGGGTTTCAAGGAAGTGGATAAGGAGTCATCCCAATCCCGGGACAGGAAAGACTTACCTTGGGGGGAAAAAAAGAGGGTAAACCAAAACACACACACCCACACATTTACACAGACGCAAGTACACTTTATATATATATATATATATATATATATATATATATATATATATATAATATAGATGAAACGAAAATTATAGAGGGAAACTTTCCCAGTGGGATAAACAAAAATAAAAATAGAAAAGAGATGACTTACCAAAAGGACCGGCTCGTTGAGAGAAACAAATAAAATCACACATACAAGCTTTCGCCACCACTGGCAGCTTCTTCAGGAAAAAGAGGAAAAAAGGGGAAGAAAAGGGAAGGATATGGGTTTTAAGGAAGTGGAAAAGGAGTCATTCCAATCCCAGGAGTGGAAGGACTTACCTTGGGGGGAAAAAAAGGAAGGTAAACAAATACACACACACTCAGACATATCGAAACGCAAACACACCTAGACAGACATTTGTGAAAAGCACACTATTTTTATATATGTATATATAATATAAATATATAAATATATAAATATATATAATATAAAAAATAGACGAAGATTACTCACCAGGCGAAGGAGCACAGGTATGACAGCATCACAAATAAATAAATGAATACACACACACACACACACAAAATCACAAGCTTTCGCAACCCAGTTGCGTCTTCAGGCAGTAGGGAAGGAGGGGGAAAAGGAAATGATGAGGGTTTTAAGGAAGGGGGTAAGGAGCCATTCCAATCCCGGGAGAGGAAAGACTTACCTTGGGGGAAAAATGGAGGGTAAACAAATGCACACATGCCCACACATTCACACAGACGCAAGTACACTTAGGCAGACATACTGTAGAACTGTAGAAAGCAAAGAAGTTAGAAGTTAGACAGAGATGCCACTTGAGGCAGAGGCTCTGTCCAGAGAACCGAAGCAAAGATGTTAAGATGGTGGATGGGAATTCGAATTTAACGGAGGTTGAGACCAGGTGGGCAACGGGAAGAGAGAATATGCTGAAGGGCTAGTTCCCATCTCCAGAGTTCTGAAGGATTGGTGTCGGTGGGAAGTATCCAGATAACCCGGATGGTGTAACACTGTGCCAAGATATGCTGGTTGTGCCCCAAGGCACGACCCTGTGGCTAAACATGGGACAGGAAAGACTTACCTTGGGGGGAAAAAATGCAGGGTAAACAAATACACACCCACACATTTGTGTGTGTATTTGTTTACCCTCCTTTTTTCCCCCCAAGGTAAGTCTTTCCTCTCCCGGGATTGGAATGGCTCCTTACCCACTCCCTTAAAACCCTCATCATTTCCTTTCCCCTCTCCTTCCCTTCTGCCTGACTAAGCAGCTAGGCTGCGAAAGCTAGCGTTTGTGTGTGTGTGTGTGTGTGTGTGTGTGTGTGTGTGTGTGTGTGTGTGTGTGTGTGTGTGGGGGGGGGGGGGGGGGGGGTGGTTATCTGTTACTATCACTGCCTGTGCTCCTTCGGCTGGTAAGTAGACTTCATCTATTTTTTTACATATATTTTTCCTGTTAGGAATTTTGTCCTCTATAATATTCGTACAACTGCAATTTGTTTTTGGAATAATGTTTATAAGACCTTTCCAATTTTTACCAACACTATAACCTCAAAACGTGTGGGACATTTGTTTCGAAATCCTTTATGAAATGTGTAAAAATGTTATAAACTGGCTGGATGAAAAATTCACTCACCAAGTGACGGCAGGAGAAAATCGCAAAAGAGAGCTTGCTCATTTTCATTTCTTCTTCTTCTTCTTCTTTTCTTTCTTTACATGTTTTCTGTTACTACCAGTTGGTGAGTAGATTTTTCATTTACCTGATTGCATATTATTTTCAAGAATTGATTGCTTCATCATTTATTATCTAACATTCTGCTCTGCTCAGCTGCTGCATGGAGATTGTGTGCGCGCTTGTGCATGTGCTTTGGTTTCTTTTTACTCTAAATTGTGTTTATGTGTCTTGTTGACCAATTTTGTAAACAGATTAATAATAATGGAAATTCAAGGATGAAACCATGTACAATTAAGTGTGGGTGTGGTTATGTGCACAAATGCTGGAAAAAGAGTTAATGCTGAAAAGGTTATGTGAATGATTTTTTCACTTGTGTGCTGTTGTGCTCTACACACTGATCTGCAGTTGGTGATTGAAAACAGATTACTATAATCTATTTAGAATTATTGGTAACAAATATTAAATCAACTTGCTGCATTGCTCTTCATACATTTATATTTTCTGTTTACTGTTTCTTCAAATTTATGTTTAACTGGTATATTTAAGAATAAAATAACAATTGAGACTGTACAGTTTTGAACAGTAAGCTGCTTTATGTTCAAAGACATTGTATTTAATATTATTTTGTTTGGCTTTGTAATCAACTATATAATCCAACAATATTAATTTTTTCTCCCTTTAATGAGGCAAGGAAATGGTACAGTCTGTCTGTAAACTCATGACAAAGCAGGCGAGTCTCCAAGTAGGTGAGTCACCACTCTTACACACCCTACTAGGTCACAGGCTGCTCCTCCCAGAGTGTTCTGTAATGATGTACTGCCCATATAGCAGGCTCTTTAAATCAGAGTTTGAGCCTGTGCACAGAAACACCCAGATTGCATTTATTTATTTATAGGTAAATTTGTTGACACTCAAGGAGCTGTGAAGTCTTCATGACTGACTCTCCTAACGATATCAGCAGTTCAGACAGAATATCATCTACTCCAGGGGCCTTGTTTTGACTCAAATGTTTCAGTGCTCTGTGAAATCTTCTCTCAGGATTGTAGGTCCTATCCATCTTCCTCCACTTTGTCTCCCATTTGTAGTATAATGCCTTCAAGTTTATTTCCTTTGTATAGGCCCTCAATATATTTCTCCACCTTCCAGCTTTCCCTTCACTTGCTGCATTTTTATATTTTCTCCTTTCATCAATTAAGTTGTGTATCTCCTTTGTTATCCAGAGATTTCTATTAGTCCTTGTTCTTCTGCCTATACGATGCTTTGCAGTCTTCACTACTCTATCTCTTAAATCTACCCATTCATCTTCTACTGCATTACTTTCCTCATTTCAGCGAATCCTTGCCTAATGCTCCCTCTAAAACTATCAACCACCTTTGGTTACTTCAATTTGTCCAGATTCCATCTCCTTATTCTACCTTTTTGCAGTCTCTTTAAGTTTTAATCTACAGTTCATAACCAATAAGTTATGGTCAGTCTATATCTGTCCCTGGATATGGTTTACAGTTTAAAACTTGGTTTCTAAACACTTGCCTTACCACTATAAAGTCAGTTTGGTACTTCTCAGAGTCCCTTGGTCTCTTCCACGTATACAACCATATTTATGGTGATTAAACCAAGTCTTTATAATGATTAAGTTGTGCTCTGCACAAACTTCTACCAAGTGATCTCCTCTTTCATTCCTTTTTCTTAGTCCATATTCACCTACTACATTCCCTTCTCTTCCCTTTCTACTACTGAGTTCCAGTCCCCCATAAAAATAAAGTTTTCTTCTCTCTTAACTGTCTGAATATTTTCTTTTCTCTCTTCTTACATCTCTTCTATCTCCTTGTCATTGGCAGAGCTAGTTGACATATAAACTTGTACTAATGAGGTTGCTGTTGTTTTCGTGTCTATCTTTGCTACAATATTGCATTCACTATGCTGTTCGTAGTAACTTACCTGCATTCCTAAGTTCTTATACATTATCAGACCTACTCTTGCATTTCCATCAACTGCTTTTGTATTTATAACCCTGTACTCACCTGACCAGACATCCAGTCCATCTTGCCACCGAACTTCACTAATCCCCACCATATCTAATTTTAATCTATCCATTTATCTTTTCAAATTTATGAAACAAAAAGTATAGAAGGAAACTGCCTCGTGGGATAAACAAATATAAAAAATAGAAAACGGATGACTTGCCCAAAAGGACCGGCTTGTCGATACACACATATAAAAATAAAAACACACTCAAACACACATACAAGCTTTCGCCACCACTGGCAGCTTCTTCAGGAAAAAGAGGAAAAAAGGGGAGGAGAAAGGGAAGGATATGGGTTTTAAGGAAGTGGAAAAGGAGTCATTCCAATTCCGGGAGTGGAAGGACTTGCCTTTGGGGAAATTTTCTAACTTAACTATCCAATTAAGGGACAGGACATTCCGTGCTTCGATCCATAGAATGCTTTTATTTTTATTATTTATGATATCTTCCTGAATAGTCTCTGCCCAGAGATCCAAATTAGGGACTATTCACCTCTGGAATATTTTACCCAAGAGGATGCTGTCATATATACATACAATAGAGCTGCATGTACTCTGAAAAAGTAGCAACGGTAGTTTCCCCTTTCTTTCAGTTGTTCACAGTAAATGCATCATAAAGCCACATTAGCTGATGTTACAAGGCCAGCTCAGTCAATCATGCAGACTGTTGCCCCAGTAACTACTGAAAGGGCTGGTGCCTCTCTCCAGGAACCACACGTTTGACTGGCCTCTCCACAGATACCGCACCTCGACAGTGTCTGTGGTTTATGAGGTGGGGTTATACCATATGCTCTCTTTTTTACATATTCCTTCTTATACAACAAATTTTTATAAGAATAATATGTAGATAGGGAACAACTCACTGTAAAGACGAAAATTGAGCCGCCAACAGACACAAATAAAAGCTCACCAACACACACAAAATTCTAAATTTTCGGCTGTGACCTTCCTCAGAAGGAGAACACTCATTCACACAATCACTCAGGCACTCTCATCCACACGTCGGCCATCTCTGGCCGCCCAACACAGTCTGACTCATGGCAAGCAGAAGGGATTTTGGGGGGGGGGGGGGGGGAATGCAGAGGGAAGTTAAGGGTGGGGATACAAGAAGCAGAGGCGATGTCAGGTGAAAAAGGAGATGCAGTATAAAACAGTGGGTCTATATATAAATAGATAACATTTGACTTACCAGGCGAAAAGGCACCAGTTCTTTGACACAGACATAAATAAAACCGGACACACACACACACACACAAAAGTGAGCTTTTGCAACCTTAGGTTGCTTCTTCAGAAAAAGAGCAGGGAAGGAGAGGGAAAAGGAAAGGATGCGAGTTTTAAGGGAGTGGGTAAGGAGTCATTCCAATTCCGGGAGAGGAAAGACTTAGCTTAGGGGAAAAAGGATAGGTAAACAAACACACACACATACATGCACACACATCAAGGCAGACATATGCAAAACGCCATATAGGTGCCCATGGCAGTGCCGCTGATCTGTTTGTATATTTTTCCCTCAAATGAAAAGTACCCATATGGCACTTTCTATGGCCAACCTGTTCATTGGCCATCTAGAGGAGACCTTCATAGCCTCCCAAATCCACAAACCCCTGGTCTGGTTCAGGTTCATTGATGACATTTTCATAATCTGAACTCAAGGCCAGAACACTATCCTCATTCCTCAACCACCTCAACTCTCTCGCCCATCTGTTTCACTTGGTCATTCACAACCCGACATGTCACCTTCCTGGATGTTAATCTGCATCTCTCTGACGGCTCCATCCACACCTCTGTCAACATCAAACCCACAAACTCTCAACAGTCACTTCACTTTGACAGCTTCCATCCTGTCCACATCAAAAAATCCCTCCATTATAGCATTGCCACCCGTGGAAGGCGTATCTGCAGTGATGAGAACTCCCTTAATCAGTATGCCGAAAACCTCACAAAGTTTTCACAGACAAGAATTACCCATCAGATCTAGTCCATAAACAGATTTCCCGTGCCATGTCTTCACACAACAGTCCTCCCTCCATACCTACTAACCAGCCACAAAGGAGTGGCCCCCTTGTCACCCAATACCATCCTGGACTGGAACAACTGAACCATATCCTACATCAGGGCTTTGATTATCTGCCAACATGCCCTGAAATGAGACATCCTACATAAGATCCTTCCAATACCCCCTAAAGTGGTGTTCTGTTGCCCACCCAACCTTCACAACATCCTAGTCCATCCCTATGCCACTCCTAATCCCAACCCCTTACCTTTCCTACATTGTCTACCTTGGTGTGTTTGCGTGTGTATGTATGTTGGTGTGTGTGCATGTGTGTGTGTGTGTGTGTGCGTGTGCGAGCGCGCGCGCGCTTGTTTACCTTTCCTTCCCCCCCCCCCCCCCCCCCCCCTAAGGTACGACCTTCCAATCCCGGGATTGGAATGACTCCTCTTCCACTCCCTTAAATCCCGCATCTTCCCCTCCCCCAACACTTCCTTCCTATTTTCCTGAAGAAACGGCCAACGGTTGCGAAAGCTTGAATCTTGTGTTTGTGTGTATTTTTATTTGTGTTTTTGTGTCTATCTATGAGCCTGTGCTTTGGGTAAGTTATTAGATTTCTATTTTTTATACATATTTATCCCACCAGGAATGTTTCCTTACACACACACACACACACACACACACACACACACACACACACACACAACCTACACCCTTTTTCATACTGCATCTGCCTGGCTCATGTGTGTGGTTGAGTGTGCCTGAGTGATTGTGTGGATGAGTGTTCTCTTTCTGAAGAAGGCCGCAGCCGAAAATTTGGCTTGTGTGTGTGTGTGTGTGTGTGTGTGTGTGTGTGTGTGTGGTCTTTTATTTGTGTGTGTCGGTGGCTCAACGTTCGTCTTTATGATGAGTTGTTACCTACCTACATATTATTATTAACATTCCTTACTGGACCTTCCATTGTTGTTAAATTTTTGTAATTTTCTTGAATCATTTTCTCCAAATATTTAAATTTATTTCCTTTTTTTATCTATACATTATCTGTTTCTAGGATTTCTGGAGCACTACATAAATTGTTAACCTAACTTTTTTGGCTGTTTTTGAATAAACTGATTTTTTTTCTATTTGTTAGGTTTTCAGAACTAATGGCAAAATTATCCACAAATGATAGACAATGAATTTTATTATGTTCATTCTTAGTCCCCAGTTGTATTGGTGATAGCTTGTGTTCCTTTAGTTTTTGTTTCCATTCCCTTATTGTTTTCTCTGGGACCCAGTTGAAGAGTGTTTTTCTGAAGATCGGGAAATTATAACTTACAGTTAAATAGTTGTCAGTTCAAGAGTTTTACAAAGTAATTTCTTATTTCAGAATTCTGGGTATTGCTTAGGCCTATTTTACCATTTTCATCTCTCTTGTAAACAAGTCTAGTTTGGTACCCCTATAGATGATTTTTAAACATCTGATAAAAATTATGCTCAACAAAGCTATTGTGTTTGTTAAGAAGTTATAACTTCTGAAAAGATCATCTAGTGTTTTAACATTAGGTTTAAAAATAATGTTTAGTCCTTCACCATTGGAGCAATGAACACCAGCCTCAGTGTATCAGGATAATTTCAGATTTGGCCCCAGTTTGTTGTTAAATAAAATAGTTTACTTGCTGCTTCCTGTTCCAAAACACCCAAATGAAACATGGTCTCAACTCCTTGTTTGGTGTACATCTACAGTCTTAAGAGCAAAATCCTAGGAATATGAGAATAATCTTTTCACAACAGTATCATGTGATTATTTTAAGTTATGCACATGAGGATGTATTTAAAAGTGATAAAACCAGTAGTGTGATTTAAATAAAATGTTTATTCAGCTGCAGCAGTGTCTTCTTCTAAGATGAATTTTTGTAGCTGTGGGTGTCAAACCTATAAACATTTGTGCTCATTAATAGTAAATCGAAACCCTTTGCAAATTATACAAGTTTCTGTTCTAATGTATTGTCTAAAATAAGTTGTATGAATATTCACTCATTCAGATCTTGATAAGATTTCAAAGTGATGCAGAGATCAGCAACATGCTTTAAATGTTCAGAAATGTAAAATCGTGAAATTTACAAAACGTGAAAACATATTGTGCTATGAGTACATCAATGGGTTATAGTAGCTGTTGATAAACTCTTACAAATACCTGCATGTAATACTTTTGCGGGATATTAAATGGAAATGCTCATGTAGGCTCAATCATAGTTATTGCAGATGGCATGCTTCATTTCATTGTCAAGGTACTAGAAAGCTGCAGTTTGTATACAGAGGAAATTGATTACAACACCACACTTTGCAGCTCATTATAGACTATTCATCAAATGTGTGGAATTTTAATCAAATAGTTCTAACATAAAATATTGAATGTAAATATGGGAAGGCTGCTCAAATGTCACAGTTTTGTTAACTTAGAAGATGTCTTGTCATACCCACCACTAACAAAACTGTGATTATCCCAGTTGATTGTTGAATGACCAAAGTCTCCTCCACTGATTACTGACTGATTGGAAAACAGGACTTCAATGTGCACCCTAACTTTCTGTGAGCAGTGTGTAGCTCATGACTCATAAAAGATTGAATTA
Organism: Locusta migratoria; assembly: GCA_026315105.1. Lineage (NCBI taxonomy): Eukaryota > Metazoa > Arthropoda > Insecta > Orthoptera > Acrididae > Locusta > Locusta migratoria. The sequence goes on from CM048747.1 coordinate 43,064,363, forward strand.
TAAACAACTTAATTCCAGCTTCCAAATCCAAAACCCAGAGAGTTGTCAAAGATAGGTATTTTATTTGTCAAGCTTACAGCTCTCATCCTTTATCCAGATATGTGCATTAACTCTTTGATTGCTGCAGATGTGATATGCCACAGCGTTCCACCTTGCCGTGGGGCCTGCGGATGTTGTTTGCCGCTACAGTGTTATTTCCCATGGGCCCTGCAGACAGCGTTCACCACGCGGGGGCTGGTACCCGAGTCCTACTGATAGCTTATACCGCAGCCGGTTCTACTGCCTGTGGTCCTGCGAATGTCAATAGCTGCTCTGGACTGCATGCGGGCATGCGTGCACTCCCTGGGATGGATGTATCCTATTTATTTGTTCTGTGGCACTGCCCCTGCTATATGGGAAACACACTGCTACAGATTTCACCGCTTTTGTTTGACACTTGTGCTAGCTGGTTCATGTGATCATCTGCATTCTGCTTCTTTGGGGTCATTTAGCTTTCTGCCATTTTGTCAGGATTTTCAAAGTGCTATCACTTTTGAGTTCCACAAACAAATGGCACATTGGCTTCGTTGCACTGATGAAGAGATACTGCAGATACTGACAAGGAGTGACAGTGACAGTGAGTGTGGCATCTTCAATGAGTGTAGTAATGATGATGATTCATTAGAAGAATCTCAAAGTAATACACCTCCACATCCTTCACCTAGTAGAGCTTCACCTAGTAGAGCTCACCAGGAGATTCTGAAAGTGAAGACAGATGGATCCATTAAAGGGCACACCATAGTGATAATGAGAAATTTTATTGTAAAAAAATGTGATTTCAGAGCATTTCAAAGCATGAAAAATCTAGATATGCAGTATGAAATAAATATTTGCACCTGATTGCTGTTTATCATTAATGTATGTTGAACTAGCATGTGTTTGTGTGTTATATTACTTCTTGCCTGTGTTACGGCGTATTTGCTTAATTTATCAAGGAAGTCTTGTTATGAGTGCTCCAAACCGATATTCACCAAGCTCGATGCCATGTAACTTGGATTTTTTTCTTTGATAGTTATGTTCATCTAGAAGTAATTGTTGTATGATGTGAATAGATGTGATTTCATTAGAGTATCCAGTTTAAAGCGGGAGCTTTCTTATTTTCTGGCCTAGAAGTAATATTATTTTTGTGGAGTCAAGTCATGTCGAAAAACGTTACATTTCTACGTCTACATCCATACTCGGGAAGCCACTCGATGGTGTGTGGCGAAGGGTACCTTGAGTACCACTAACAGTTTTCCCTCCTATTCCAGTCAAGTATTGTTTGTGGAAAGAAAGATCGTTGGTGTGCCTCTGTGTGGGCTCTAATCTCTCTGCTTTTATCTTCATGATCTCTTCGCGAGATATACGTAGGAGGGCGCAATATACTGCTAGACTCCTCGGTAAAGGTATGTTCTCGAAATGACGACAAAAGCCATACCAAGCGACAGAGCTTTTCTCCTGCAGAGTCTTCCACTGGAGTTTATCGATCATCTCTGTAATGCTTTCACAATTACTAAATGATCCTGTAAGAGCTTTGTTACAGCTCTCCGTTGCATCTTTTCTACCTTTGGATTCTTCCAATGAATGTCTGGCATATGCTTTACCGACGATTGATTTTATATGGTCGTTCCATTTTAAATCACTCCTAATGCCTACTCCCAGATAATTCATGGAATTAACTGCTTCCAGTAGCTGACCTGCTATAGTGTAGCTAAATGATAAAGGATCTTTCTTTCTATATATTCATAGCACATTACACTTGTCTACATTGAGATTCAGTTGCCATTCCCTGCACCATGCATCAATTCGTTGCAGATCCTTCTGCATTTCAGTACAATTTCCATTGTTTCAACCTCTCTATATACTACGGCATCATCTGCAAAAAGCTTTACTGAACTTCCGATGTTATCCACAAGGTCATTTATGTATATAGTGATTAGCAATGGACCCATGACACTTCCCTGTGGCACACCTGACATTACTCTTACTTCAGAAGACTTCTCTCCATAGAGAATGACATGCTGCGTTCTGTTATCTAGGAACTCTTCAATCCAATCACACAATTGGTCTGATAGAGACCATATGCTCCTACTTTGTTGATTAAACGCCTTGCAGAAGTCAAGAAACGGCATTATCTGAGAACCCGTGTATATGGCCCTCTGAGTCTCATGGACGAATAGGGCGAGCTTGGTCTCACGCGATTGCCTTTTTTGAAACCCATGCTGATTCCTACACAGCAGATTTCTAGCCTCCAGAAAAGTCACTATACTTCAACATGTGTTCCAAAATTCTACAACTGACTGATGTTAGAGATATAGGCCTATAGTTCTGCACATCTGTTTGATGTCCCTTCTTAAAAATGGGGATAACCCTCACCATTTTCCAATCTTTTGGAACGCTACTCTCTTCTAGAGACCTATGGTACACCACTGCAAGGAGGATGGCAAGTTCCTTGCACACTCTGTGTAAAATCGAACTAGTAACCCATCAGGTCTGTGGCCGATCCTGTTTTGAGTGATTTTAATTGGTTTTTTACCCCTCTGTCAATTATTTCGGTATATGCCATTTTGTCATCTGTGAGACAATCTAGAGAATGAACTACAGTGCAATCTTCCTCTGTGAATCAGCTTTGGAAAAAAACATTTAGTAATTCAGCCTTTAGAGTGTCCTCCTCTGTTTCATTACCATTTTCGTCACAAAGTCTCTGGACATTTAGTTTTTATCCACCTACCACTTTGACATAAGACCAAAATTTCTTAGGATTTTCAGCCGAGTCAGAACATAGAACTTTACTTTCGAATTAATTCGTTGAATGCCTCTCGCATAGCCCTCCTCATGCTACATTTTGCTTCGTGTAATTTTTGTTTGTCTACAAGGGTTTGGCTGTGTTTATGTTTGCAGTGAAGTTCCCTTTGCTTCTGTAGCAGTTTTTTTAATTCGGTTGTTGTACCATGGTGGCTCATTTCCATCTCTTACGATCTTGCTTGGTACATATTCATCTAATGCATATTGTACGATGGCTTTAAACTTCGTCCACTGTTCCTCAACACTATCTGTACTTGAGATAAAACTTCTGTGTTGAGCCAACAAGTACTCTGAAATCAACCTTTTGTCGCTTTTTCCAAACAGAAAAATCTTCCTACATTTTTCAATATCTCTATTTACAGGTGAAATTATCAATGATGTAACCATTTTATGATTGCCGATTCCCTGCTCTGTGTTAACTGTTTCGAATTGTTCGGGTCTGTTTGTCACCATAAGGTCTAATATGTTGTCGCCATGAGTTGGTTCTCTGTTTAACTGCTCAAGGTAGTTTTCAGATAATGCACTTAAAACCATTTTGACTGGATTATTTGTCCCTGCCACCTGTTATAAACATTTGTCTCCCAGTTTATATCCGATAAATTAAAATCGCCCCCCAAAGGTATAACATGATCGGGAAATCTACTCAAAATATTTCCCATATTTTGCTTCAGATGCCACAACAGCTGCTGAGCCAGGAGGCCTATAGAAACATCCAATTATCATGTTCGAGCCTGCTTTAACCATAACCTTCACCCAAATTATTTCACATTTCTTAATTTCAGATCTCCGTCAATTTCCTTTGATTCTAGTGCACTTTTTATCACAATAAACACGCCTACACTTTCACTGTCCAGCCTGTCTCTGCGGTATACATTCCCATCTGAGTTTAGAATCTCGTTACTGTTTACGTTGGGTTTTGTTGTTGTTGTATGGTAATTTTATTGATAGGCTATCATTTGTGAAAAAATAATGATATATTAGATAAACGATTAATAAATAAAAGAGGTTTTATTCTACTGTTCGCAACTAATGCTGGCAACGTCAGATAACTCAGTTAAATAATGTTTATTGAAATATGTTTTGATCTACTGGAAGTGGTCCTACTCAGACAGTTTTGTAAAATTCTACTGATATCTCCTGATATTGGACCAGTATAATGTTGATAGAAAATTTTGGCTTTTCCTTTTCGATGTCCGTCTGTCTCAGCTTTCCCTGGCATTCCTGATTTTGACTGTAATTTGATGGCATGAGTACTCATATCTGTAGACCACTATTTTTAGGTGTCAAAATACAGTGGTGAGGTTCCATGGATCAGACTTTTTAGCAGCTCATTATTTTGTGACAGATGTCACTGAACATAGGTTTTGTAAGTACACTATGACTAAGGATCCATCAATTCCTAACATAGCGAGGAAAAGCAGATGTCCCTATTTGAAGTTCCATTGTGAAAATTATATCGTGATGGATAGATTTTTAATTGTCCAGAAATTCTTCCAATTTTTGTCACACCACAAATGTATCGACTATGTACCATTAGAATTGCTATTGCAACTTGACTGATTCGTATGTCTTTGCTTCAGAAGTGTTCTTCATGAAAACTGATAAGACTAATCATTCTACACCATGAATCTGTTCAAAATATTATTTGACTGACAAGAAATTTACATTAGAAATTTGTTAAAAAATCTGTTAATCATTCGCTGAACTTTTCCACAATTTGTTCAAAGGAGTCGGAAAGTAGGGCTCTCATAAAGAGGGAAACTGCATAGAAAATGACTGAAATGTGGGTTAATGAAGTCACAGTTGGCTGAAGCAGTGTATAACACCAGCAGAGTTGTGAATGTTGTCTTCTCACAACCCCACTTACTGCTGTGTATAAGTGTCTCAGTATTACTAACTGTTGGTCTTAAAGAAATCTGGTAGAATTGCTCTTTTGTTCAAAGACTCTTAATGATATTTTGTGGCAAGTTTTATTCACTGAGAAGAGCCATCAATTTTATTCATTGGAGTATCATACCTCTCTCTCTCTCTCTCTCTCTCTCTCTCTCTCTCTCTCTCTCTCTCTCTCTCTCTCTCTCTCTCTCTGTAAGCAGCATTGTTCAAAAGATTAAAAATCATATTATTACAGTTCACACTGGATATTAGGACCATAGCAAAGCAACAAACCTAACCACTCGTTTTGAACATGCCAGGAATTGCTTTCATGTAATTTGGTTCATTAGGTGACAGTACAGAATCATATTTAATGCCTTTTGGAAGTCGAAGAACATGGTATCTATCTGGCAGCCTGTATCTACAGCTTTCTGGGCTTCTTGAACGAATATAACTGGGTTACATAAAATTGTTGCTTTCAGTATCCACATTGATTCCTAATGAGGAAATTTCAGTTTGTAGAAATGTCATAATACATAAGCATAATATCTGTTCTAAAATTGTGCAAGAAATTCATGTCAGAGATGTAGACCTGTAATTCGGTTCATCTGTTGACCGGTACTTCTTTAAAAGAGAAATGACTTGCACTTTTTCCAGTCATTACAAACTCATTGTTCCTCTAGAGTTCTATGGTACACTGCTGCTAGGTGGAGAATAAGGTCCCTTACATATTCCCCATTGACCTTTCCTGTATTGAGTGCTTTCTCTTTCTATCCATTGGCCATTATTATTATTAGTTCGATATCTGCCGTCTTTCATGTGGTTATATACTGGACAAACTACAGTGCAATCTTTCTCTGTGAAACAGCTTTGGTAAAAGATATTTAGTATTTCAGCCTTTTGTGTGTCATTACCCATCTCCCTGCCATTATGGCCACAGAATGTCTGTACATATAGTTTTGATCTGCTTACTGATTCAACATAACACCAAAACATCTTAGGATTTCCTACCAAATTCATACATAGAACTTTGCTTCCAGGCTGACAATTTTTTATCAGCAATCCCCTGGTCCTCTCTTTCAGTCAGTTGTTCAATAAATTTGTTACTGTTCTATTTAGTAATATCTTCCTAAATTTTTCGTCTTTGTTTCTTGATTTTTCCTTCTAATTTACACAAAAATATTGCAATTTTGTTTTGTGTCAGTATGTACTGCATTATTACTAATCATCTCTAATTGTTAAAAAAAACTCATTTTGAGTCTGATAAACAATGTTCTCTTTCCACAGAAAAATCGTATAGAGAGACAGAGTTTTGGGCCTACGTATCAACAAGATTTGTTCCGTACTGTTGGACCAATTTTTGTTATGACTGACTGTTCCCCACCAAAAGTGGATCTTGAAGAACTGGTGCTGCTATGTGGGGGCAAGATTGTGACTGCCGCTCGTAGTGCAGCCGTTGTTGTTGGTGGCCGAACAAGGAATAATACAGCCACTTGTGTGTCAGCAAAGTGGGTTCTTGACTCTATTACATTTGGTTCGCTCCAGGCATTTGTTGATTACAGTATAACACAAGCCCCACCATAATCAGATTTTATGTCATCTTTATTGTGCATTTTTGTATTCATTCATTGTGCTGATGTATCTCATAAGTGTTAGTTAAGTGCTGATCCTTGCATGACCAGCAGCTTATGAGAATTTCATGTTCCTTCAGTTGGTCACTATACCAGTATGCATAAATGATGATTTTCTGGTATTTACTGGTGCTTGCCCCATCATCACTCATTTTATATTAATTTTTTTTCTTTGGAATACTAGCTGCTAAAACATTGTATTAAAAGAGTGTGCATATAATTGATTTCTTCACAGCTTAAGAAAATATACATCACACTTTTTGTCTCACAATAATGTAGTGGGTTGTGTACCACTCTAAATATAATTTGCCAGTTGGTATTTTAGTGTTTAATGAAGTTCCACAGTGTGCTGTCAGATGTCTGTTGTGAATTTTTCCTTCCTTGCAGTAGGATGAAGAAATAACTGATAAGAGTTGTGGCCAATAGTTGTAATTTATCTCCTATATAGTGATCTTATGCTGTTTTTCATGGTTCTCTTAAGAGGAAGCCTTTAAATCATTGTAGTGTTGATTGCAGAAAGTAATGTAATTGTTAACTGCTTAAAATCAGTGTTATCAGGAAATGCTTCTGATTTAATTTTATTTACATGTTTTTGTTATGACCAAATTTTTATATTGAATTGCTTAGCCTATTGTTATTAGTACAGATAATTGTGATAGTCTGCATTGTTGCCATTAGCTCTGAATAATGGTCCTATGTTTTATTGTTTCATAAATAAAACTATCATTGTCGTGGCGTAAAAACGATTTTTTTACATGACAATATGGCTGTGGAAGATACACACATCTAGAGGAGTGAAGGCAAATATTAAAATTGTTTAAAACAGTTATATATTTCTCCAAAGAAGGTACAGTTACTTTGGTATTTTGTCAATATGCTAAATTGCATTTGTGCTAATGCCAAGTATGCAGAAGTGTAATAAATTATTAAGTAATATGTCTTTGAAAGTTTCCTCTGTAATTGATAACCTTTGTTGAATTAAGAAATGGAATCAGACTCTTCAGATTCTGGGTCAGGCTAAAATTTATTCAGATCAAGGACAACATTATGGAGGAAGGTAGTTCAAAATATGGTTAAACGTTGCAGATGTAAGATAACACTTACGGACAGAGGGATTACAATTGCAAATAAACCAGTGATCAATTAAAGCTCTTTTGTTGCTCTCTGTTAACCTAATTTCTTACAACCATCAACTCACTCATTGAACTTGATATTTTTTAGTGTTTCAGTAATTTGGACCACAGTATACCTTTATATGCATAAATCAATAACCTTTGTGTGTGTAAATCAATAACCTCATTTCTATATCATTATTTTTCGGTGATCCTTTTGTTAGTCATTCTTTTCATGTATGGACTATAGTAATAAAAAATTACAAAAAACTTTTAAATGGAGAGCAAATGCATTCAAATACAAGTGTGCATGCGTGCACATACACATGCACAGTGAATAGTAATCAGAAATAGTGAAGTGACTGTAGAGATCTAACAGTATCAGTCAGATGCAGTCTTCCAGTAACTGAGATATAAAAGCAATGTAGACACATGGTCACAATCAATACTTTCACTTTATTAATCTCCTCTGTTCTGAATTTCTAGTTGTGATGGTATTTTACATTGTTTGTGACAACAAATTATATGACATCACAATATCTATCTTTAGTGCATAAATCCGGTGAGAGAGAGACTTTGTAAAAATGTGTGTTTTGACACATTTCTGTATATATGAATTTGAATATGCTTTGTATCAAATGAATAGCTCTATTTACATTCAGTGTAAAAAAAATATTATTGACCTTTCATGACACATTTATCATGTACACAAAACAATTGTTCACAAAGTATGCAATAAAAAAAAAGTACAACTTGATTTCAAGAGTAATCATGTTATTTGTGTGGTTTCCTTGCGAATAACCCCATCAAAACTTCATGAATATCATAATGATTCATTTACAGAATGTCGAGAAACTTGCTTTGTGGCAGGTACAGTATACATCCTAGGTAGAAACTTTTCTTGTTCTCTTGCATTAACCCAAAGCTTTTGTACTATGAACATTTTACTCATGGTACTTTTAAAACAGTAACAATTTTGTTATTTTTAAATAGTCAGATGAGTGTTTTCTATTGAACAAACTGTTCTTTCAGTGTGAGCCAAAGTCTGTACACATGACCAATAGCATAACTTTTAAAGGCTTAAACGCTATTGTCATATTTATCTACACAGATGATTCCACTTTAATATGTAATAAGATTAATTAAGCTCACTCAGCAAAAATGTTATTTACATCTGTGACCTTTGATAGGAGTAAGATCAATTAACCACCCACTTCTGCCACAACCTTTCATATAGAGTAGACAAATTATGTCGATGTCAACTGTGATATTTGGATCACTGCCTAGAGGAGGAGTTTCTCACTCTTGCACAGGTCACTGTGGCCTGCCAGCCTGCCCATTAGAAATCACATGTAGTACAGGCAACATTATTCCACATATTCATGTATATTTTGTTGCATCTACAAGCTATTTGAAATCCTCATCAACCTCTGGTTATTTTTAAATTTTATCCCTGTCTTATGTTAATTACCTATGTTTTTGCAATTTCTTCAATTTTAATAAGCTCTTTCAAATCAACAAATAATGGTTTAAGTCCATGTTTGTTCTCTTGAAAATGTATTGTACACTACTGGGCACTCAAACTACAGCACCTTGAAGAAAGCATGCAAATCAGGTGAAACTTGCAGCATGCTTTTGCAGTGATGGGGATGTGTGTAATTGCTGGTTCAACATAGGTTGCTGGCACTGGTAGTACCACCTGTAAATGCTTTACACAGGGGGAATAGATGGCCATGTGGACATATTGGAATTGCTCTATTGTTGTTCAGCATAAGCAGCTTCAATATGGCTCACTGTCTTCAGTATGCCTCTTTGGAAGATATCGAGCATCCACTGAGCATGTTCAGAGTTGGACACAGTCAAGCAACTGTGATAATATGTAATTGCCAGATGCACGAGGGAATGAAGGTGTGATACGATCAATCCATCGACTTTATTCCACCACTCCATGTGGTGACAAGCTTATTCTGCACATGGCATTGATCAGTCTACGATGTTGTGAAGCATATCACAAAAAATAGGTGTGTTTCACCAGAAGCAGTGTCTTTGTGTACCGTATGACATAGTTTGCAACAAAATGGACGGTGTGTGAGGTGTCCATTTGTGAGGTCAACATCACAGGTGTTTGTGCCAGCACTGGTGCGATGACGAAGGACATTGGCAATCGTATGGAATGACATTTCCTTTACTGATGAATCCAGGTTCTGCCTGCACCACCATGACTGGGTTAGTCAGGAGACACCATTGGTGAGAGACTGTTGTTTTATGCATCACTATAACGATCCAGCACCTGGTATTTTGGTTTGGATCCTCCATACCCCCTAGTATGCATTGCTAGTACAATAACCAGCCAGCATTACATCTGAAGTGTTAGAGTTTTTTTTTTTTTTCTCCTTCCATACTCTTTGTCCTTGCCAATAGCCACATTGGGCCGTATGAATAAAAAGGAGCAGAAGCTCCAGAGAAGATTCTCAGAACAAAAGAGCATTCTCTGAGTAAGTTCTCAATTTTGTATGAATAAAAACTTCGAAGCATATGCTCTGAGCCGGTAGTTAATTCTCGCGACCTCCCCTCCTTCTTGAGTAAGTTCTCCGTGTGTCATGTCCGGCATAGAACAGCTGTTCAATCATATATTTCTTTCAACTAGCTTAATAAGGCAAATTATTAAGTGTACAAATATAGAGTAGGCATCTAAATGATCAGGAAGAACTGTACTATGTTTAGATATTAGTTTGTTGTGAAGGGGCATATTATTAAGACTAAATGTGCACTTCTTACGAAAATGTATTCTTCTTCTGATACAAAATTTTCGTCATGCAAGAAACTTTTTTGTTAATTAAGTTGGGTTAGCACAATTTACGAACGAAATTTTAAGAATGCATCACATATTCATCTGTTGCAATCTGGAATGCTGTCGGAGATTTTGTAACTTGAGATAGGCCTATTTGTTGTTAAATATGACACCTAATGGTCTGCTCATAAGTGTTAGGACATGTGATTTTGTTACAAAAACAGGCTGCTAGGTATGTAATCAATCGGCTATTAATTTTCCTGTCGTGTCTACTTACTTCTATAATAACAAAAGTTACAATTACAAAGTCAGAAAACGCATCTTGAATAGGCCGACCAATTTGGATAGAAACAATACTTCAGTAGGCCTACCTGGTATTGCAGCAAAATTTATTTTGTGATAGAAACTGTGAAGTCTTGGTATGCACTGTATTTGGAACTAACATCATAAGGTCTTACGAATAGAACCGATTTAAAAACAATATTACTTTGCTATGTAGCTGTTTTCACCTGTAAATATACACTCCAAACAAATTGGTAAAACACGCAGTTGTGTTTCATTTCTATGTCAGTAATGAAAACAGTCCTCTTACATCACTCTCGTCACTATATAAAATGCTCTAAGTGTCACATTCATGATTTTTCTGAAGGAAGCTACTCATCAACAAAATATTTTTATTTGCATTAACTTTTTAAATCCCCTTGTATTTCTTAAAGAATATGTATAAAGGAACTTGTTTTTGCCTTCAAAGTAACACAAATGTTGTCATTTTTATTATAAACCACAGTAAAATGCAACTTAATAGAAGTTACTCAGCTCAAAGTATGCTAGAGAGATCACTTCAGAAATCGGAGAATGTTCTCTGGTCGTGAGAAACTTCTCTAGTGTTATTCATACAAAATTGGAGAATGTTCTCTGTTGTGAGCAACTTCTCCCACCCTGATACTCAGGCTGAGAATGTACTCGGCTGAAGTATATTGTCCGACTCACTTTATTCATGCGAACCTGAGTACGTTCTCTGGAATTCAGAGTATAAAGTAGATACTCCATTTTCTTCATACAGCCCACTGCAACAGGATAATGCACAGCTACAGGTTGCCTGTAAATGTCAGTACTTCTGTGTCTCCCTTTGGAATGCATTCTGCCTTGCTCTCTCTGTTCTCCCATTCTCTCACCTATCAAATCTCTCTACTTCGGCAATATCTGGTGGCAGTACTGCTATACACATCCAGAGCATCTTTGATTCAAAATAAAGTTCTGTGACAACAGTTACAGACAGCAATGGTGGCAACTCTGCAACTGATTTCATCTTCAATTCATATGCGACTGGATTTTAAACATGTGATGTTTGAAAATGTTTATCTCCCAAAAAATTGGCTGTGAAATCTTCGATCTTCGTTGGTATTACATTTTAGATGGGAGCATTGTACTTTAAAATCTGATTCTCAAATCCCTGTCTCAACATTACATAAACAATCTGACACCTTCCAGTGTCATTAGGTATCTTCCTCTTGTACAACATTCTATCATAATTCATAAATGTGCACAATTCCACTAGGCAGCTTCAACTTCCATATCTTTTTCCCTAGTTCCTGTCCCCCATGAACCACAGACATTTCTGAGGTGGGGCATTTTACGTGCCTCAAGCATTAAGTAGCTCATACAAACTTAATCAATAAGGACAGTTTACAACTCACCACAAAGACGTGACGATGAGTTGTGACTGGCACATAAATACACACACATACAGCACTTCCAGCTATTGGCATTGGACTTCTTCAGAAAATAGAATATTCACGCAGTCACAAACCATCATCTCCGACTGTGCACTCTGGATTTGATGGACTATCCATTACTGAACAGTTAATCATATCTAAATGTTCAATACTATCTATTGTTATGCCAGCTAAGTCTAGACTTATAAATTAGAAAGAAGCTTGGTACTTTGTACAATGGAACTTCGTGGTCAGTTTCTTAAATGACTCCTCTCTCTCTCATGTGTGTTTGTGTGTGTGTGTTTGTATACAATATAGAGGGAAACATTCCTATTCAGAAAATATTTATAAAAAGTAAAGAAAGTTTTACTCACCAGGTGAAAAGTCAACTGTTCATTGACACACACACACACACACACACACACACACACACACACACACACACACACACACACACACACACTCACGCGCGCGCGCGCGCGCACACACACACACACACACACACACACATTTACACAGAGGCAAATAAACCTAGCTAGGTGTGCCTACAATTTTTTTGCTTTCTACAGTATGTCTGCCTAGGTGTGTTTGCGTCTGTGTAAATGTGTGGGTGTGTGTGTATTTGTTTATCTTCCTTTTCTTCCCCCAAGGTAAGTCTTTCCTCTCCCGGGATTGGAATGGCTCCTTACTCCCTCCCTTAAAACCCTCATCATTTCCTTTCCCTCTCCTTCCCTTCTGCCTGAAGAAGCAACTGGGTTGGGAAAGCTTGCGTGAGAAGCAACTGGGTTGGGAAAGCTTGCGTTTGTGTTGTGTGTGTGTGTGTTTTATTTGTGTGTGTGTTTTATTTGTGCTACTATCACCACCTGTGCTCCTTCACCTGGTGAGTAATTTATATATATTTCCTGCTAGGAATTTTTCATCTACAATGTATATTATAGAAGGAGACTTTCCTGGTATGAAAAATATGTATAAAGTAAAGATTGTTTAACTTACCCAAAGTACAGGCTCGCCGATAGAAACAAAAAACACAAATGAAAACATAGAAACAGTCAAGCTTTTGCCACCGCTGGCAGCCTCCTCGGGAAAAAGAGGAAGGAAGGAGAGGAGAAAGGGAAGGATACGGGTTTTAAGGAAGTGGAAAAGGAGTCATTCCAATCCCAGGAGTGGAAGGACCTACCTTAGGGGAAAAAAAGGAAGGTAAACAAATGACTCCTTTTCCACTTCCTTAAAACCCATATCCTTCCCTATTCCTTTCTCCTTCCTTCCTGTTTTCCTGAAGAAGTGACCAATGGTTGCAAAAGCTTGTATATGTGTTTGTGTGTGATTTTATTTGTGTCTGTCGACGAGCCTGTCCTTTGGGTAAGTCATCCGTTTTCTATTTTTTATATTTGTTTATCCCACCAGGAAAGTTTCCTTCTATATATATGTGTGTATCGACGAGCCGGTCCTTTTGGGTAAGTCATCCGTTTTCTATTTTTTATATTTGTTTATCCCACCAGAAAAGTTTCCTTCTATAATTTTCGTTTTATATATACACAGGCGAGGGAGCACAGGTAGTGATAGTAACACAAATAAATAAAACACACACACACACACACACACACACACACACACACACACACACACACACACACAAACGCTAGCTTTCGCAGCCTAGCCGCAGTGGAGTAGCCGAGCGGTCTAAAGCGCCTCGCTGCAGAGCGCGCGGTTGCTCGCCGTGGAGGTCCGAGTCCTCCCTGGGGCATAGGTGTGTGTGTTTGTCCTTAAGTTAGTTTACCTAGGTTTAAGTAGTTTGTAAGCTACGGACTGATGACCACGCAGTTTGGTCCGATAGAATTACAAACATTTTTTTCGCAGCCTAGCTGCTTCTTCAGGCAGAAGGGATGGAGAGGGAAAAGGAAATGAGGGTTTTAATGGAGTGGGTAAGGAGCCATTCCAATCCCGGGAAAGACTTACCTTGGGGGGAAAAAAGGAGGGTAAACAAATACACCCACACATATACACAAATGCAAACACACCTAGACAGACATACTGTAGAAAGCAAAGAAGTTGGGCAGAGATACCACTTGAGGCAGAGGCTCTGTTCAGAGAATCGAGGCAAAGATGTTAAAGATGGTAGGTGGGAATTTGAATTTAGCGGAGATTGAGACCAGGTGGGCAACAGGAAGAGATAATATTCTGAAGGGCAAGTTCACATCTCCGGAGTTCTGAAAGACTGGTGTAGGTGGGAAGTATCCAGATAACCCGGATGATGTAACTGTGCCAAGATGTGCTGGCTGTGCACTAAGGCATGTTTAGCCACAGGATAATCCTCATTACCAACAAACATTGTCTGCCTGTGACCGTTCATGTGAATGGACAGTTTGTTGCTGGTCATTCCCACATAGAACGCTTCACTGTGCAGGCATGTCAGTTGGTAAATCACGTGGGTACTATTGCAAGTGGCTCTGCCCTTGATCGTGTACACCTTCCGGGTTACGGGACTGGAGTAAGTGGTAGTGGAAGGGTGCATAGGGCAGGTTTTAGAACAGGGGCAGTTAAAAGGGTATGAGCCAGAAGGTAGGGAAGGTGGTTTGGGGATTTCATAGGGATGGACTAGGATGTTACGGAGGTTAGGTGGGCGGCTGAAAGACATTCTTGGTGGAGTGGGAAGGATGTCATGAAGGTTGGATCTCATTTTGGGGCATGATTTAAGGAAGTCGTATCCTTGCTGGAGAGCCACATTCAGAGTCCGCTCCAGTCCCGGATAGTATCCAGTGACAAGAGGGGCACTTCTGGGGTTCTTCTGTTGAAGGTTGTGAATTTGGGGGGATGAGGAAGTGGCTCTGGCAATTTGCTTGTCTATCAGATCAGGAGGATAGCTTCAGGATGTGAAAGCTGTTATTAGGTTATTGGTGTACTGGTTTAGAGATTCGGGATTGGAGCAGACTCGTTTACCATGAAGACCTAAGCTGTAGGGAAGGGAACATATGATGTGGAATGGATGACAGCTGTCATAATGCAGGTACTGTTGTTTATTGGTAGGTTTAATGTGGACGGATGTGTGAAGTTGGCCGTTGGACAGATGGAGGTCAACATCGAGGAAAGTGGCTTGGTATTTGGAATAGGACCATGTGAATTTGATGGGACCAAAGGAGTTGAGTTTGAAGAGGAAATTCTAGGTACTTCTTCACTGAGTCCAGATCATGAAGATGTCATCAATGAATCTATTCCAAACCTTGGGTTGACAGGCTTGGGTTATGCAGGAAGGCTTCCTCTAAGTGTCCCATGAATACGTTTGCGTACGAGGGGGCCATCCTGTTTCCCATGGCTGTTCCCTTTAGTTGTTGGTATGTGAAGAAGTTGTGGGTTAGGATGAAGCTGGCTAGGGTATTAAGGAAAGAGGTTTTAGGTAGGGAAGTGGGTGGTCAGAGTGAAAGGAAATATTCCATCACAGTGAGGCCCTGGGCATGTGGGATATTTGTGTATAAGGAAGTGGGATCAATGGTTACAAGGATGCTTTCTGGAGGTAACAGGCTGGGTAAGGATTTCAGGCAATCGAGGAAGTGGTTGGTGTCTTTGATGAAGGATGGAAGACTGCGCATGATGGGTTGAAGGTGTTGGTCTACGTAGGCAGAGATTCGTTCTGTAGGGGCTTGGTAACGGGCCACAGTGGGGCAGCCTGGATGATTAGGTTTGTGAATCTTAGGAATTAGGTAGAAGGTAGGGGTGCAGGATGTCGGTCGGGTCATGAGTTTGATGGACTCAGGTGAAAGGTTTTGTAGGGGTCCTAAGGATCTGAGGATTCCCTGAAGCCTGGACATCAGGAATGGGGTTGTCTTGACAAACTGTGTAGGTAGTGTTGTCTGAAAGCTGACACAGTCCCTCAGCCACATACTCTTGCTGATCAAGTACCACGGTCGTAGATCCCTTGTCGGCAGGGAGAATGACGATGGAATGGTCAGCCTTCAGATCACGGATAGCTCGGGATTCAGCTGTGGTAATGTTGGGAGTAGGATTAAAGGTTTTTCAGGAAAGACTGAGAATCAAGTTTGGAAGTAAGGAATTCCTGGAAGCTTTGCAGAGGGTGATTTTGAGTAAGAGCTGGTGGGTCTCGCTGTGACGGAGGACGGAACTGTTCCAGGCAGGGTTCAATTTGAATGATCCTTTCATCCTGCCTTATACAAATTCTAAACAGAACAATCCACAGCCCTCACCCGCCTTGCTTTCTACAGTATGTCTGACTAGGTATGTGTTTGTGTATATGTGTGGGTGTGTGTGTATTTGTTTACCTTCCTTTTTTTACCCCAAGGTAAGTCTTTCCTCTCCCGGGATTGGAATGGCTCCTTACCCACTCCTTTAAAACCCTCATCATTTCGTTTTCCCTCTCCTTTCCTTCTGCCCGAAGACACCACTGGGCTGCGAAAGCTTGCATTTATGTGTGTGTGTGTGTGTGTGTTTTATTTGTCTTATCACTATCTGTGGTCCTTTGCCTGGTAAGTAAACTTCATATATATATATGTCTGCCTAGGTGTGTTTGCGTGTGTATTTTGCGTGTGTGTGTGTGTGTTTGTGTATATGTGTGGGTGTGTGTGTATTTGTTTACCTTCCTTTTTTTACCCCAAGGTAAGTCTTTCATCTCCCGGGATTGGAATGACTCCTTATCCACTCCCTTAAAACTCTCATACTTTCCTTTTCTCTCTCCTTCCCTACTCTGTTTGAAGAAGCAACTAGGTTGCATTTTCAGCTACTATTCTGTATTGGATCTACTTATGCTAACTGAGGCAGCAGCCTCTCATCCTTTGTTGGCACCTCCCCCTTATGTGTCCCTTTAATAGCACTGTATATTTTATATTGTTTAAGAGATAACTGGTGGATCGAACAATCAATAGTGATTGAAACTCACCTCCATTACGAAGATCTTTTCTCAGTCTGGACTCGCACACTTTTATGTAAAATCTTCCAAAGTATGTTGCTATGTTTGAATGCAATAAACGGTGTTCTATATTAAGTGTGTAGTGATTATCACAACACACAACTATCAAACCATCAAAAATTCCCCTTTTGAGGATACATTTTTACTGCCCCACCACTTAAGAACAACTACGAGTCAAGGGGAGAGGCATCTAGGATAGTTATTTTTCACTACAAAAAAGCCTCTTAAATGGTGGAACCTTTCTGTAAGAATTATTTCCAAATCATCTATTATTTTGAGTCTCCACTGTTGGCCTACAAGTTGTGGAGTATTTTCAAATACAAAAGATTTCTGAGGTACTATGACAAACAATGTAAATGTAATGTATACCAGATAAACAATTGCCAAAACTAACAAAAAATGATGAAACACAGTTCTATACATAGAAATATTGTACCAGATGTAATATCTCGGCTGGGGACACTTTTGTTCAGCACCATTGCTGATGGAAGTATTCGCGTACACTATGCCAGTGTCCAGCCACCCTGGCAGAGGCGACGGAGCCAGCAGGAGGCACCCCAACTTTCACCTCCATCACTGACTGCCACTCCACATTCTCCTTCTCCAGGGATCAGCCTGGCGAATTGTCATGGCTCTCTCGTAAGAATGGACAGGGCAAAACCAGCCTGACTTAATAAGAAGTGTGTAGCTAAATGCAAACGTGGCGACAGTAAATGCAGGGAAGAGACTTCCTTACAACAACATGGACACAGTAATGTGTGTGCAGAGGAAGCCCTTGTCTGCACATATGAGAGGAGTCATATCCAAAAAGCAATGGAATCACATATAAACTGTGGTCCCCCTGCAGACGGAAAAAAGACAACCAAAACCCCTTCAGTGCATATGTGTGTGCATGGGAGAAAGCCTGGCTTGCAATATAGATAAAGTGGACCAACCAAAATAATGTTTCTGGCCAGGGTGAAAAAGCCTGATGAATGACATACCGCACAGGTCTAATGCAGACAGCTGCCACAAAGAACTGTTTTTCCAGCCAAGATGGAAAGCAGAAAATAAAAATAACACACTTGAAATGCGGGAAATACTCTGGTTTGCAAGTCTCATCTCAGTCCACAGAAAATATCCACTAGGGACTGAGAGGCGTAGTCATGAAAATGGTGATCAGCTGTTAGGTGACATTGTAAAACCAACCCACCAATCACAGAGCCAAAGAGATATAAAATTTGAGGAGCAGCTGTAGTGGAGAGGGAGTTGACAGGATTAGAGATCGCCAATGGAGACACTTGGACCACTGCCGGAGAAACGAGAAGAAATGCAGGTTCCCACCTTGGCAGACACAGCACTTTGATTGTTACACCTCCCTCGGGGGTCGCATCTTGCCACACATCTGCAGAGCTGGGGAGTATGGAATGTAGCATGGCAGGCCTGTGCTATGCTGCCGCTACCACTGATCCAATGCCTGATGCCCATATAAAGGGCACGCTTCAGCGACCACTGTGTGGCATTGAGATGGCACGTTGTGTGTACCAGGATCTTGGCTTGACCGCCCGGGTTGCGAGGATGGTACAAACCTGTATAAAAAACCCTTCAATCCCAAGGTGTGCTATGTGCTGGTGGGATGCATGGCTGTTGAAGCGGAACAGTCACTAGCGAGCAACCTCTGGGGATACTGCCAAACCTCGGTTGTATAACGCTTTACCTAGGC
The DNA here is from genome assembly GCA_026315105.1 of Locusta migratoria. Taxonomy (NCBI): domain Eukaryota; kingdom Metazoa; phylum Arthropoda; class Insecta; order Orthoptera; family Acrididae; genus Locusta; species Locusta migratoria. Next base: position 43,082,924 of record CM048747.1, read on the forward strand.
ATACGGGGCTCTGTTTAGGTGGACATTTAGTTTCCTAGCTGCTCGTGGGACCGAGATGGATCCTTTGGGAAATTTTAAACATCCTAGTGGGATGGGTGTACCAGTGAGGGATAACAACACCCGACCCAATAAGAGGGCTTGGGTAGCCAGTCCTCCTGATTTAGGACCTCATTCAAAATGAGGTGGAATTAGTTATGGAACACAAAATGTGTTTTTGACTATCAAAAGGAAAGAGGATATGTTTGAAAAAGTGTCACCTTTGTTACATTCATAAGGGTCCAGAAGGTATTGCTGGCGACTTAAAATCTGTTAAGCACTTGCGCAATGGTACATTGTTTGTGAAAACCAATAATTCACAACAAGCAGCAACCTGCAGAAAGCCAGATGTCTCGGTGAATTTCCTATCAAGGCAGAGTTACGTGGCACGCTGAACAACAGCAAAGGTGTAGTTACTACATGCAGGGACTTGGTAGAAATAACAACCGAAGAACTAAAAGGTGAGTGGGCAAAGGATGGAATTGTAGATGTTCAAAACATAATGACAATGGTGGGTGGGGAGTTAATGAAATCAGACTACTTCATCCTCACCTTCAAGACAGGTTTCCTACCGTTGAAAGTCCGTCCCTATGTCCCAAACCCGAGGCACTGATTTAAGTGTCAGTGCTTTGGGCATACCACCATTGGTTGCAAGGGTGAAGCCACTTGTGGACAATGTGGTAAGGCAGCACATGATGGAGTAGATTGTTCACCGCCTCCAAAGCGTGTGAACTGCTCTGGTGAACATCCAGTTTGGAGCAGGGAATGCATTGTGTACTTTGAGGAAAAGAAAGTGCATGAGATTAAAATAACAAAGCGCTTTTCCTATGGTGAGGCCAAGATGATCTTTAAGACTATTCAGCCTCCTTCCTTTGTAACATCTTTTGCTGCAGTTGTTCAGAAGTCAGTTTCCGAGGCCGATGGTGCTACTAAACCAAGGTCGTTAGTGTCGGTACGAACACCTGTACCTGCCAGTGTGTGTGCAAGGCCGTAGCTGTTACTGTGTCTGAAGGCTCAAAATATTCGTCTGACAAAGTTACTGTCATCACTATTGAAGAGCTTTCAGCGCCCTCTTCAGTAGAGGGCACTGCGCCAATCTTACCACCTTCCAAGCCAGATGCTATTCAGAAGGCCAGCACGGCCCCTTCTACTGGCACTGTCTCCACTGTAAAGGCTGCCAAGCCGAAAAAGACAACTGCAAAAAGTCAGGCTCAGGTTAAGGCAGGTAATAAATCTTCAGACTACATACAGGTCATTATACCTGATCTCCCCTCTGAATCTGCTGCAGAGCTTATGGAACTGGATATCCCTCAGATGCAAACTTCTCACCCCAGTATTGACCCTCCACCTCATTCAGTATCCCTGCCTCGGCAGAAAGAGAAGGTGAAAATACAGCCTCCTTAATAGATGGATCCCATACTTCATTGGAACCTAGAGGGTTTCAGGACCTATGTGGAGGAACTTCGCATATTAACTCAGCGCAGGTCAATGTGTATATGTCTACAAGAGATGAATTTTAAGCCCTCATCCAGCCCTGAGATACGTGGCTATGACGTATATAGAAATGACGACCTTAGTGGTGAGAGAGCTAAAGGCGGAGTGGCTGTTTTCGTAGACACAGCCTGCCACTTGTCCTTACTCTCTAGTCAAACCCCCTTACAAGCAGTTGCAGTGTGTGTTCAAATGTGTCATCGATTGACTATCTGTGCCATGTATCTGCCCTCACATGACACATTTGATGAGGACGCCCTTCATGACCTTATCACCTCCCCCACCCTTTCATCCTTTGTGTTGATTTTAATGCACATAATGTGCTTTGGGGGTCTGAAACTACCTGCCCAAGGGGTCGAGCCATTGAGAGGCTTCTTCTGACATCATCTATCCACTTACTTAACACCAGACAGGCCACACAATTCTGTATGGCATCAGGATCGTTCTCAGCTATAGACCTCATGCCTTGCTTTTCGACCCTTGCTCCTATGATTCAATGGAAAGTGGACACTGACCTTCACTGAAGTGATCACTTTCCAATATGGATCAACCAGCCAGATGGAATCGAGCCCGTTAGACTACCGCCACCATGGGTTTCAGGACTGTAGAGCGGACTGGACCCTTTACGGCAGACTGGCTGAACTCGATGTCAGTGTCCAGGAATGGGTTGATCATGTCACCCAAACGATCCACCATGCTGCTGTGGCTTCTATTCCACAGTCTTCAGGTCAGTCGAGAAGGCACTCCGTCTTATGGTGGAGTGACGAATACTGCTCTGCAATAAGGATGCGTCGAGTTTTGATGGGTGCCGGGACATGTTGGAATTCCGGGAAATGAGGAAGCCAATCAGGCCACCAAAGAGGCCTGTCGAAACAGCGAAGTGGCACCCTGCCTTTTACTCTGCAAGATGCCACTAACTTGTTGTTGCTGTGGTCTCTGCAGTTGTGGGAGGAGGATGGCTGTCAGTAACGAATAACAAACTGCGGTTGCTGAAGCTCACTACCCATCCGTGGCGAACCTCCTGCTGGCCCCTCCGGAGGGATGAGGTTGCCATTACTCGCCTGCAAATCGGGCACTGTCCATTTACCCATGGATTCCTCCTCCGACGAGAGGAGCCCCCAATGTGTGATGCCTGTGGTGTACAGATAACCGTGCGCCACAGTTTAATAGTGTGTACCTTATACTGGGCACAGAGAACAGACGCAGATCTTGGTGCAGATTTGCCACGTATTTTAGGCAACGATGAGGCAAGTGTGTTCAAACTTTTAAAATTTTGTGAAATTTCTGGACTCTGGCCTAAGCTTTTAGGGTTTTGGGTTTTAGTGTACTGTAGATTGCTGGGTTGATACCTTTTATTCCTGCAGGCAGTCAGCTTTCATCATGTCCTTTTAACTACTTCATCCACGTTCTATGTTTTAGACCTTGTACAATGTTGGTACTTGACTTATCTACCTGATTCATGCTGTATGCAGGTTTTGTCTTCAGTTGTTGAATTCTGCATTTTATATTGTGTTTTCCTGATCTTGGAAAGAACTTTACTAACACTCGCCTCTCCTTATTTCTGTTTATTATTGTTTTATTATTCTTTAATTTCCATTATTATTATATTTTAATGTATTTATGCCTATTGCTTTAGGATTACTCTTAAACTGTGATGAGATATGACTGTTGTGAAATGCAGCACACAGTATGCAGTGTGTAATAAAAAGTTAGATTTTAACCATGGAAAATCCAGGTTGGAATGTCAATAACATGAGAATAGGTAGCAACTCACTTTGTACATTTTGTGTCCCTGTCCTCAGCTCAGCAATCATCTTTACAGTGAGTTGCTACCTACCCTCATATTATTAAAATTAGATTTATTCTGTTATAGTTTCTTAACCAAAACTGATGGTTACACACACACACACACACAGAGAGAGAGAGAGAGAGAGAGAGAGAGAGAGAGAGAGAGAGAGAGAGAGAGAGAGAGAGAGAGAGAGAGAGAGAGAGAGTAAATCCTGGGATTTTCACTTTATTTAGACAACAATTTCTGCATTTTCAAGATAGCCCATTTTTTTTTCTTTGCTGGTTTTCAAAATTCCCACCATTTGTTCTTTTAAATTAGGTGATGATTGTTTGGATGCTTTTTGTCACTGCCTTTCCTTTGTTTTCCTCCTCCTTATAACAAAATATTCAGGGGCTAGCCAATATGAATTTTGTTTGGTACTGCACCGGCCCAGTACATCCCAATATGTGACGAGGTATTCCTCTTTGAGAATCACTCAATCATTTTAGTTGTTTTCTAAGAAGTCAACTTGTACAGTTTAGGCATTAAAACATTTTGTAATGGAGACTAAAATTCACTGATGAAGATGATAATATGGTAAGTGGGATGAATTGTAGGCCTCTAGTCATTATTTATTTAATGGCATTCACTTCTGAATATAGGAAGTTAGAAAGTGTGTTATTTTATATTTTTATGCCTTGGTAGATCACAAGCAGAGGGACATGCAAGTCAAACAGACATATGTAAGGTTCTTCAGTGGCGCACACACACAAGATTAATTATGTAGCACAACTACAGTGTAAAACATAACCTCAGTTACAATAGCATGGATTGCAACATGAAAATAACTAATAAAGTGTCAAGTAATTCATGCATTAAAAACGTACAATATTTGTGTTGGGGATGTTGTACCCTTTTTTAAAAAATAGGGAGTAGTAATACCAATAACACAGTCTGATATTTACAGATATGACACTCTCTGCTGTGAAAATTGTTACCAACTAACACTTGCAATGACACTAACATTCCTAGTGGAGAGTAAGCCACCCTAATAGAAATGTTTGCTTATAATTAATTTTTACATAATTAACAAAATAGTTACTATAATTTTTGCATTACAAGCATTCGTAAAATATAAGGCCTTTGTTTCAGTGAAAACTCTCAAATATGCTTATATTTGCAACTTACTCCACTGAAAGGAAATATAAACATAAGAAAAACATAACTATCTGTTATGGTCTGTTCTTACTATGACAGGCAATTTTTTCCCCCCCACATATCAGTTTCGTATGAGGTCTAATGATTTTTACACTCCACTCTCATTTCTTACACACATATACTTTTGAGTGTAATTACAGAAGGTAGTACAGATGGCTGAAAAATGAGGTTGACACAAAATGCAGACTGGCTAAGCAGGCGTGGTTAGAGGACAAATGCAAAACCATAGAAAAAACAAGGTGTCTAATTATAACCAGGTGAAAGATAGGAAAATAAAAGACACATTTAGAGATAAGAATACCTGCTGCATGAATATCAAGAACTCAGGATCTGGAAGAGCAATTGAATGGAACTGACATTGTCTTGGAATGAGGGTATAAGATTAACAAGAACAAAACAAGGGTAATGGACTGTAGTGTCAGAAAATCAGGCAATGCTGAAGGAATTAGGTAATGAGATGATAAAAGTAGTAGATGAGTTTTGTTATTTGGGTAGCAAGATAACTTCTGATGGTTGAAGTTAAGAAGATATAAAATGAAGAATGGCTCTGGGAAGAAAATTGTTCCTGAAGAATCAAAATCTGTTGACATCCAATATTAATTTAAAACTAGGAAGTCGTTTCTAAAAGTATTTGCCTGTAGTGTAGAATTGCATTGGATTGAAATGTGGACAATGAGTTGAGACAAAAAGGTGATTGAAGCTTTTGAAATGTGGTTGTGCTACAGATGAATAATGAAGATAAGATGGGTATATCACTTAACTGAGGATGAGGTGTTCAACAGTATTATGGAGAAAAGGATTTTGTGTCGTATCCTGACTAAGAGAAGGGATAGGTTGGTAGGGCATATTCTGATACATCAAGGAATTGAAATCTTAGCATTAAAAGAAAGTGTGTGGGGTAAAATTAGTAGAGGGAGATCCAGGGACGAATACTATATGCAAATGCAAAAGCATGTGCATTGCCATTCTTATTCTCAGATGAAGAGACTTGCGCAGGACAGGGTAATGTGGAGAGCTGAATCAAACCAGTCAGTGGACTGAAGACCAACTTTTGCTGAAAAAGCCAATGTCTTGAAGATACGTGTAGTTTTGGTTCTGCTGTAGCAACAATTGTAGAATTGTTTTCTTCTTTGTTGGGACATAGTTTGATAGATTTTGACATTTTATTGCCACATCTGTGACTTGTACTTTCAGTTACATCTGTGTGTTAATTTGGTACAATGAATAATGTAGGTATTGCATTCCATATATGTTTCCTACATTCCACTCTCCCTGATTTTCTTGGAATTGTAGTGAATAAACCTTATTGTTCATTAGTCATAAAGTGAAGTCTTTCTGCCAAAGGACAGGTTTTCAAGTATTTACTAGGCAATTCTCTCTCTCTTTCAACAGAAAAAGAAATTTATCAGTCAAACCGTGTAGGTTATCAGAGAATTGTAAATTAACTGTTCTGTAATTTAACACTTCATACCTTGTCAGGATGCTTAAGAAACATAAGAAAGACAAATGTGGAGTTATTTTTTACTTATTATCAGTTTTTATGGTACTACATAGTTTCCTATTGTAAAACGTACCTTAAAATCAATATAAAAGAGCTACTATTTGCTATTACCCAATATTGTTTCCAGAAATGAGTGGCCAATTGGAGCTCTGCTGTCACAGTGTATAACGAAAATCAGTGGGAGTGCCGTGACTGTATATTTTATTATTTACCATTTGTTGTTCTGCATGAATATTAAATTTAAGCTCTAGTATTTTTACTTCTGTATTCACTATTATCCCTTATCTCCATTTTAAAAAGTTGTCAACACTATTTATGAGTAAAATTTAAAACCAGTAGTTTTTTCACACCTTTCCAGTCATTTGCAAATTCAGTATTATTTGATGAAAATTCTAGGATGTGCAAAAATTTGAAAAATTATTCTTATATATTGAGAAACTGATAATGAGGCTCATCACTATGTGAGATGATGTGTTATGAGGAACAACAGCAGAAGGATGACTCTTACATTATTTAAAACGATATTTTTGCAAGCACAAATGTTGGTGGTTTGTGTCTAATTTTACACATTGTATATCAGTAACTATTGAAAAGACTGCAGTTACATGAAAAAGTTAGTTTAGATTTTCTTTGTCTTGAATCTTTGAAGGGTACTTTTTACTTTTAAAGGGCTTATACGTTAAATTTTAATGGTCCTCTTGATTAATATTGTCGGCACCTATATGGAGACCTAATTAGGAGAAATCAAAAGGAAAAAAAAAAAAAAACAGAGGATACCTGCTTTAGTGCATCAACAATTTGCAATGGGATGTGATATTACATGGCATAATGTGGGCTACAGAAAGACAGTTAAGGCAAAAGAATAAGAATTGACTCTCGGTATACATTTATTATTTCCATCGAGTATTATGTTACAATTCACTTGATCCTAATATAAGCCAATATATATGAAGATTGTTATTGTGCTGTGCTGTTCTGGCAGTTTGTATAGTACCCTTCTGAGTCAACAAATTAAAGCTCATATGGAATATCACATTGTCATTGAGGAACAGGGCTTAAGCAGTGTACCAGTAAATAAACATACATATAAATCAAAGCTTTATTACAGTATATAAATATTATAATCTTATATATTAATCTCAGTTACTTTAAGATCACCTTTACCGAGAAAAAATAGCCATCCTGTTCCCGGTTCTTAGTATTGAAATACACTCCCGTCAGCGCTGCCACAACTTACATCCAGTCAAGAGATCACAAAATAATCTTTTTTTGCACAGTCATTTCGAGGACACGATTGTACATTAAAGATGATAACCGATTTTTTAAAATGAGTTCGATGTAACAGTTTGATTATTCGATCGGTCGTAGTCCAGGGTAGAAACTGGTCACTGTACATTGAGTTTACTGACAGAGAAGTTTCATCTAATAATCATTTTGAAACTTCATGCAGTTTGTATGTATGACTTCTCAAAAGGCCTTTTAAAGCTCTCCTCACTTACTTCAGTACAAAAATATTTTTGTAGTTCCTGTATGATTTCCAATTTCTACTCTGCACCTTTCATAATTTAGAATGTACTAAAATAAGAAATTGTTTCACCCTTAACTTAAAAAAAGTAGAGTTCTTAAAGCAGCTTTGGTGAGTACAAGCTGCAAGAGTGCCAGATGACACGTGTGGTATTCCACAAAAGCCCCTCACGGCCGATGCGCCGCCTACATGCTCTCTGTGGTGGTGGTGTGGTGCTGAGTCTCGCGCACCAAGTACACCTGGCTGCCGGGCACTGTGCTTGTGGTGACGAAGGTGCGGTGCTTGGCGCGGATCAGCGACAGGTTGCTCTCTGCGGTGTCGGCGCGATCCTCGGCTGCCTCCAGTTCTCTCTGGAAGCGCCTGACTCTGGTCACGCTCTGCTGTGTCATGCCCTCCTGTAAAAGAAAGTAAAGAATACAGTGAAGTCAGAATGATTCAGACAATAGAACGATTTGTGCATGTTAGTGTAGCTACTCTCTTTGATGAAGTTTTGAATAAATTATTTTTACACCAGTTTGAAAATTTATTTTTTTACATTACACATTGTCCCGTAATATATTCGTTACATTTAGTAATCATTCTGTGACCTAAGAATCAATTCAAAGTAAGCTTACACATTAACATCTACAGGTATTGAAAAATGACCTTGATGTAGCCAATAATTAAAAAATCTCCTCAGAGATGATAAATTATTTTTCAAAAGAGAGAGATTGGCTTGCTACTACTTACCTTTGTGCTGTACCACCAATAGTGAGACAAATGAAGAAAAAGAAAAAAAGAGAAAGACAGTATTTCTGACTTCTGCACTCCTCAAACACCATCCTCATGAACTAGGCCATGAATTACCTTTCCCTTCCCCTTCCATTGCCATCCTTTTTTGCCCTTCTCTCCCACCTGAAGAAGGAACTGAGTTCTTTTTCTTCATGTGTGTCACTATTGGCGATTCAGCACAAAGGTAAGTACTGGCCAGCCAATCTATCTCTTTTGAAAAATAATTTAGGTACATTTAACAGTATTTTGGAAAGGACAGGTTGCTACTCACCACAGAGATGCACGCCGAGCCACAAAAATGCACACATAAAGGAATAAACAAAAATGAAGCTATTGACTGTTAAACCTTCATTTGCCACAGAGAATATGTGTGTGTGTGTGTGTGTGTGTGTGTGTGTGTGCGCGCGCGCATGCACTTTCTCTGTGGCAGATGAAGGCTTAACAGCCAAAAGCCTCATTTTATGACATTCTTTTATGTGTGCCTGTCTGTGGCTCGTTGGCGTCTCTGTGATGAGTAGCAACCTATCCTTTCCAAAATATTGTTGAATCCGTTAAGTTATTTCCATTGTTAGATTAAGTATATTTAAATGTTACATGCTTGCCATCCACAGTTTTTACTTATATTTTAAGTACATTGACACTTAGTGTTATGTCCTGTTTTCTAGAATTGGAATGACAAACTTGAAACTGATATATTCCTCACCCAAAAAAACTCTTATCACGTAAACTATAAAAAATACTTGTGGAAAGCTATAAAGGCATTTCATATCAGTCCTGTCATAATTAAAGCAATTCAGCTCCTTTACAAAAACTGTATAGCAAAAAGAAGTGTACAAAATTATCTCTCAACTGGATTTAAAGTTGCAAGAGGATTACATTAGGGATGTAGTCTGTCACCAAACATTTATAAAATATTCACAGAAAAAGCATTCGAAAATTGGAAAAGAAAATGTAAAAACATGGGGATCCCAGTCTGTGATATTACTATATATGCATTACAATTTTCTGATGACCAGCTAATTTTGGTGCAAGATAAAGAAGACATAGAGTACATTACAAGGAAATTAATAGAGGGGAATAAAAAAATGGGGACTATATGTCAACAAGAATAAAACAAAATACATGGTAAGAGGAGACAGAAATCAAGATTTGACACGGGACGACGGAAAGGAATGCGAACCATCAAACACACTGAAGGGTAGTCAAAATCACACAAGACGACAAACAAGACAAGGACATTAATTCAAGAATCAATGCTGGAAAGTTTACTACTGGAAATGGTATTTTATGGGATTGACAGATTAGAGAGGAAACAAAAAGAAAAATCTTCAAGAAAATTATTAAAAGCATTATGACATATGGATGAGAAGTATGGACAGTAAAATCACAAGCAATAAAAAGAATGGTGGCAACTGAGATGGACTTTTGGAGGCAATCTGTTGGAATCTCTAGGCAAGAAAAAATCAAAATGATGTTATGAAAGAGAAAATGGATATCAGAAATTTCATCACAGATTTTATAGAAGAGAAACAACTATTATGATATGGACATACAAAAAGCATGTCAAAGGAGAGATTATCACAGAAAATTATGGAATGGGAGCCACCAGGAAGAAAGAAAACAGGGTGACCACCAACAACATGGACTCAAGGTATTCAGAATGCTCTCAGAAGGAGAATATTGAAGATAGTTATGGAGAGAGAGAGAAACAAATGGAAAATGAAAATCAAATTTCATGTATAACCTTGGGTTACCAGAAAATTTAAACTGAATTACATTTTGAAACTGGATGATAAATAATAATAAGAAAACACTTTTTTATAAGTGGCTTTGTATGGTGACACCTAATATAAAAAAATTTTGCTTTCACTAAGTTACAATCTTGTACTCACCGTCTCCTGGAGCTGCCTCTTGTATATTTGGATCCTCTGGTTAGCCTTGTCGAGGGATTCTTGCAGCAGAGAGATGTTCTTCTGGTCCTCCTCTTGCTGAATCATGACCTCCTTGACAGTGCGTTCCTTCTTGCGCAGGATCTTAAGTGTTTCTGCATGTCGCCTCTTCTCTTCATCCAGCTCCAGTTCCAGGTCACGCAGCTATATAACATACAGACATTCGACATAAATATGTAATTAATTACATTCTAAAACTTTAGTTAGAGATGATGGTTTTTGTTAAGTTCAGTAACATTATTTTATGTTCTAGTAGGGATTCAAACAACACCAGAGTGAGTAACTAATTTAAATTGTCAGTAAAAGCTCTCTGAACTGTTCATGCAGGTAGTCATTTCTCTTTTTGAGGTTTTCTCCTAAAACTCATGTAATGTGTATTTTTTTTTTTTTTTTTTTTTTTTTTTTTTTTTTTTTTTTTTTTTTTTTTTTAGATTAAATAATAAAAATAAGCCAGTTACTGAATTCAATGTGATTTAAGCATTCTTACTATTATCACATGGAAAATTAATGCCTTGTGCAACTCAGTCTCTTTTTCTTATTCTGTCGGCATTTTTTCTAATCAGTTTTCTCATTTCTCTGGGTTTAACATTCGGTTTCCGTTTACCAAATATTGTATCAACATCCTTCACATATGCTCTCCAAACATTTTGCTCATTTTCTCATGGAACATCTCATGGAACGTCAGTTCATTATTCAGTAAGTTATATATCCATTTATACTCATTTACCTCTTAACCAGACTTCTTTATTTATGCTTCCTAGTGATTTTGCTTTTAAGCAGTAAGTACTTTGCATACTCTTCTCATTGTGTACTTGCCTCCAACTAATTCAATGCCTGCTTATGTTGTGGCTTATGACTTGGCGGTAGTCAGTTTGAATCTAGACAATGAAAGAAATTTTCACAATCAGTATTTATCCAACAAGTGGAGCACAGCTGGTGGCAAAGTTCTTGACCACCAGACTTAGTACCAGTATCCTGGATTAAATTGTGAACCTCTCTGCTGTGTCTCCTGGAGTGGGGAAACACAATACTGGCCTCCTAGTCCCTACAATAGGGACATTAATTGAGTTGTTCCCTTGGTACTATTTCAAAGAAGTGTGCTCTATCCTGGGCTGGCAACAGATTTCACTTTTTCCCTTCTTTAACTATCCTAAAACAAATCTGTGGACTGCACACAGCTATTACAGTCATCTATACTCAACATATACAGTTGTAATATCTGGGAATCTCCCAGCCAACAATGTCTTAGGATTTGTTTTCTTGTAATGTGCAGTAATATATTCCCTTATGTCTTAGGAAACCAAGACATATCTTCTATTATATATGGATGTTTTACCATTGTCTTTCTTCTATGTAATAGTGTATTCTCTTATCTTCTGGTTGTTATGTTTTCACTTCTCCTCAAGTTAACTACTATAAATATGTTTGGTAAGCACAGGAGTCACAACTTCTAATAGTTTTACGTGACTTCGTGTCACTTTTTCATGATGTATTGCCTTTTGGTTTTCTTTAAATTTTATCACTCTTGCCCACTGTTTGGCTAAACCACAATTGCACCTTGGTGCACTTTCCACTTTAATATGTGATTTCAAGAATGACCACTGGAATTTGATTGAAGTATTTTCATACTGTTTAATGTAACACAATTTAACACTATTGCCAGTCTTCTGACATTTGCCTTGTTAAGTTAAATACAGTTTTCTCTGTTTAGTGGGCCAAATTATCTTTTCATTTATTTGCTGTGAATGCCTTAACTGATCTTGCACAAAACACTACACAAATTGTGGTATATATGGCTGTACATGATCTTTTTCAAAGGCTGACCAACAATTTGCTTCATTTGGGAAAAAAATTAAATACAGAAAAGTCAGAGAAATATTACTTACAAATAATATATGTACATACCCTAGCTTCCAGCTTGCTGATGATGCGCTTTCCACCCACAATAGCATTAGCTTCAACTTCTTCAAGGCGGACAGTAAGGTTCTTGACCTCAATTTCAAGCGATTTCTTGATGGCCTCAATTTTCACAATGCGTTCCTGTTCTTCATGAAGTGTTTCAACAGTGCGCTTCAGTTCAATCTGGACCCTCTGGTAACGCTCATCGGATGCCTGATTGTGAAGAAAGTTGTTATATAGCTTTCTATACAAACTCTTAACTAATATGTCAAAATATCAAATACTGTCTCTGTGTTAATGTGGAAGTTTTAGACATATTGAACAGGTAAAGAGAATATACTTGATTACTTTATGTTTCTCATTTGTAAACTCATAATGGAAAGTCTCTCCATACCTTGAGTTCCCTAGTGACCTCATCATAGTCACCAGCAAGGGTTGACAGCTCCTGTTCAATCTTGGACTTGGCAGCTGAGATGTTGACATTGATAGTTGTGAGCTCGTTGATTCGGGAGACACTCTCCTCATACTGCTGCTCAGCAGTCCTCTTAGCGCGCAGTGCCTACAGAGTAGACAAGTACAGCATTAGAAGTATTGCTAATTATTTTGATATCATTAACCTTTTGAAATAAAAATCTTACTGTTGTGTTCAACTGATTTTCAAATGTGAACATTGAAAGACTCATTTACCTTAGGAAGTTTAAAATTCAGCTGAAATAGTCTAATTAGGAACACTATATTTGTCCAACTTTTATTTTTGTAGCAATATTTGAAGGCTGCTACTGGATCAGAAGTGCCAACTGTAGAACAACATACTATAGCTTCTTATACACATTCAGTACTTACAGATTCATAGTTTCCACGCACTTCCTCCAGTTCAGCACCAATTGATTGCAATTTGCGCTGGGCGATGCCGTACTGGTCCAGAGTTACTGCGAGCTGTCTCTGCACTTCGTCATAGTGGGCTTGCAGCTCCTGCAGAGCCATAAAAGGTTTTTGTGATCAGTAAGTCATCAGTTAATATATTATCAACGTGACAAAAAAGTGTATTTTGTAACTTTCTATTCAGAAACTTCATAGCTGTAAGTAGTGTGAGCTCAGATCAGTTCCATATGAACAAAGGCAGGATTGCCTTAAGCAACAACATGAAATTGGAACTCCAATTCAGAACCCAGGTCCAGAGAGAGAGTTAACAGCTGCATGTGACTAACATCACACACAGACTTCAGTAAGAAGGTACAAACTGGCAATCCAGATACTTGACCAGGAATATATTTCCTGTAGTGACCTGCATCAGACATGTTTTCAGTGACTTCTAGAATCATAGCTTCTGGAAATGAATTTTCTGCCACACAGAAATCATCACTGCCACTTTTCAAGTGGGCTGTTAGAATTGTTTTGAAAATTGACTCTCACATTACTTCCTGGTACTTTCATTGCTTTGTCTGAGCATTGGAAATCAAGGAAAGCCCAAAAACTGGAGCACACACTATTTATAAGAAATGTCTTTGAGAAGAAATAAATTTTTGAATACATAATTAAATGTAATGAATTTTTTTCACAATGTGCATACTTTTACAACCTCATACACAACACTTCTTTTTATATGCTAATTTATACTCATAATATGATATCCGTCAGTACTTAAAATGAAAATGAGGTGCGGATGCATAGAAGATTTTGGCATTATCATATGTGGAGAGTGGGCCAAAGATTTTCTTTAGCTGCATTTCAACAGCAGAAAAGAAATATCTTGAAACATTGAGTTTATTGAAGGTGTAAGTGGTGGTGGTTCATTATGAAGTTAACTTAGATAATAAAGCAAAGTACTCTGCTGTTAGTAACTGTAGATGGTTGACATTATCAGTGTGAGCAGACTTACAGTGAGTTGCAGAGACTGCTTCTTGATGGTCTTCTGGAGCTCAATGTTGTTCTTGTTGGCAACATCAAGTGACAGCTCGAGCTCCGTGATCTGGATCTGCAGCTTCTTCTTGATGCGAGTGACCTCTGTCTTCAGCTTCGTTTCAGCTTCCACCACTCGTGCATTCAGTTGTTCAATCTCAATGCTTGTCTGCTTGCTGCATTCACAAACATAATCAACAGTTATGTTTAGTGTATTGTCTGCTTCCTGCATTCACAAACATTGCGTAATCAACAATTAAGTTTACTGTTTCGTCTAAGAAAACTGCCAAGAAATTTAATGTTGGTATGGGCTATAACAATAATAAGACTACTCCTATAGAAGTTATATGGTGTAGTATATATTTATGTGCTGTGGCAATATGTGTAATACCTATTCATCAGAAGGTGCTTAAAACCAGCTGTGTGTTATCTAACATTGTGCAGTTGTGGCTGCATTAAAAGAGTAATAAATTTCAGACAGTTTCCATTGCATTCATCTGGAACATCAGTATTGTAGCAGAAAAATGTGTGTCACTATTTTCAGTCAATTCTCTTCTTCATGCTCATACAACCAGAGGCTGGGGGTAGGTCAGGGAGTCCAAACATCCCTCCCAGAGTGATAGTCAAGGTCTTTTTACGTTACCATTACAACCTGTACTGCAATTGTGAACATTTAAACATCTACACCATCACACTGAATATCCCCTCTCTGGTATCTTCATGTCAGCTTCAGTCTGGTTAGATACTTCAAACTAGAAAAGAATAGAGTACATACTTCATTGCCTTAGAGAGAATTATTCACATCTTGGTGCAGTTTTCTGTTTGTTGTTGTGACTTCATATTTATTTAATATGAATGTAACAGTCATTTCCTCATCCATTTATGTCTATGTGTTCAGTAATTAAATTACTAAATCTGCAACAACTGACAAATAACTGATAAACTGCAAGTTTGTCAATTTGTTGGTATAACAAAGCTACTACATAAATCTAATAAGGGAAAATTCAGGGTCAATACAGAGTATAGATAACAACTCACCATAAATACAGTTGCTCAGTTGCAAACAGGCATGTAAAATAATCACATTTAAACAATTTAAATTTTTGGCCATCAGGAAACTAAATCACACAGACGTAACTATGCACACACAACCATCATCTCCAGCCACTCCACAGTGAGTGAGGAGGAGAGTGGAGGGGGAAGGATTCCAGGCAAGGATGGGGATGGAGTGTTCCATGTTTTATGACATATTGTAAAAAGCTCTGTCTTTCTTCCATTTGTGTCACCTTTTTGTATTTCATTATTGTTTTTATTTATTTTTTATATTTGCATTTATTTTTCCTTAATATGTCACTATCCATTTAGTTAATTTACATTTTTATTTTTATCATTTTACACTTACCCCCTCTTCACCCTTTCCCTTTCCAACACACACCTCTTCACCTCCCATATTTTTGCTCTCCTGCCCCTAACCTTCACTGCATTCCAAGCTGCATATCACATTCCCACCTACCAGAGCCTTTACATTTCATCATACAACATGGAACATATCATCCCCACACTTACTCAGCATCATTCTCCCTCCTTCCCATTCCTCACTCAATGTAAAGGTGCATGTTGCGCAGGAGTGCCCAGTGATGGTGGTCAAGTGTCCTTGAGTTATGCCTGAGTGATTGAATGAATGTATGTATGTATTTCATTTCCTGATGAAGGCTATCATGAAAATTTAAGTTGTATGAATGTGATTTTCTATTTCATGCACCTGTCTGCCTCTCAGCAATTGTCTTTTCGGAGAGTTTTTGTCTAACTTCTGTATTGACATTCCAACCTGGATATTCCATTGTTAGATTTATGCACTAGCTTTGTTTTAATGACAAATTGCCTACTTCAAGTTTATTGGTTGTTCTTGAGCTGTTATAAATTTAGCAATTTAATTAATGAACACATAGGAGTAAATGAGGAAGTGGCTGTTAAATTCATCTTTAATGAATATGAATACAAAACAAAACAGAAAAAAGCACCAAAGTGTGGCTAATAGAATAACTTTAGGGCAAATTCTTCTCTAGCCTGTGGTATGAGGTGTCCTCCATGATGCACCATGTGTCAACTGGCAGAGTGTGCAGACCTAAAGTGAAAATCAGAAATTCTTAATAAAGACTTGGCCACATTGTAACTGAAGAATTTGGAGTATGGATGGTTGAAAGCTATTTGATGTTGTCGAGCTGCTTCCATCCTCACATCTAAAAGTTTGTGTAGTTAGAAGACTTTTGGGGTGGGGGGGAGGGGCACTTTTGACCTTTCAGAATAACACTTGTGGAGACAGAATCGTCTAAGTTGGAGCAGCATCAGGTGTCCTCTTCTCTTTACATTGTTTCTCTGTTTTGGAAAGATATCTCGCTCTAGCAATTATTTATTGAAGTAAAGAGGACCTGCCTCAAGAAACTCTTTTTCCAGAAGAAACATTTGACTTGTCACAGTTTGAAAACAAAGCACTGTATATCAGCTGTAAGTTTACATCTTTTGGGCAGTGAGATTGAAAGTATCGATGTGTTTATTTAGGTTCTGTAATTGGTTTGGAGTTCTACAAGGTATAACTTGGTACGGTATGTTTACATTCACTACAAGAGAATTTATGAAGTTCAAAGATTTTAAGTATAGATAGCCAATTGATTCTTTGTTCGTCCCTCTATCAAAATTGAATGGAAAACCAGTTCTCAGCAAAGAAGGGAAAGCTGAAGGTGGAAAGGGTATATAAAGTGGCTCTACAAAGGAAATGAACTTAAAGACAATATTGTAATAAGGGATGAGGAAATAGATGACGATGGGATAAGAGATAACTATACTGAGATATGAATTTGACAGAGCCCTGACAGACCTAATTCGAAGCAAGGCCCCTGGAGTAGATGACATTCCCTCAGAATTACTAAAGTCTCTGGGAGAACCAGCCATAACAAAACTATTTCACCTGGTGCCTAGGATGTACGAGACAGGTGACATACCCTCGGATTTAAGAAAAATATAATAATCCCCATTCCAAAGAAAGCAGGTGCAGACAGGTATGAAAATTACAGAACTATCAGTTTAATATGTCTTGGTTGCAAAATTTTAACACGAATCAAGAAGATGACCTCGGGAAAGATCAGTTTGGATTCAGTAGAAATGTAGGTATACAGGAGGCAGTACTCATTTTATGGCTTATCTTAGAAGATGGATTAAGGAAAGGGAAACCTACATATTTAGCTTTTATAGATTTGGAGAAAGTTTTTGACAATGTTGATTGGAATACACTCTTTCAAATTCTGAAATGAAGAGGAGTAAAATATGTGGAATGGAAGGTTATTTACAACTTGTACAAAAACCAGACAGCAGTTATCAGAGTTGAAGGGCATGAAAGGGATGCAGTGGTTGGGAAGGGAATAAGACAGGGTTGTAGCCTTTCTCCAATATTATTCAATTTGTACATTGAGCAAGCTATAAAGGAAAGCAAGGAGAAATTTGGTGAAGGAATTAAAGTACAGGGGGAAGAATTAAAAACATTACGTTTTGCCGACAACATAGTAATTCTGTCAGATACAGTAAAGGACCTGGGAGAGCAATTGAACGGAAATGGACAGTGTGCTGAAAAGTACATATAAGATGAACATTAACAAGAGCAAAACTAGGGTAATGGAGTGCAGTGTAAGAAAATCAGGTGATGCTGAAGGAATTAGATTGGGAAACGAAGCAATAAAGGAGGTAAATGAGTTTTGTTACTTGGACAGTAAAATAACAAATGATGGTCGCAGTACAGAGGATATAAAATTCAGAATGGCAATGGGTAGAAAAGCGTTCTTGAAAAAGAGAAATTTGTTAACATCGAATATTGATCTAAGCCTAAGGAAGTCCTTTCTGAAGGCATTTGTGTAGTGTGTTGCCTTGTATGGGAGTGAAACATGGACGATAAACAGTGTGGACAGGAAGAGGCTTTTGAAATGTGGTGCTACAGAAGAATGCTGAAGATTAGGTGGTTGGATCGTGTAACTAATGAGAAGGTACTGAACAGAATTGGGGAGAAAAGAAATTTCTGGCATACCTTGACTAAAAGAAGGGATTGACTGATAGGACACAGTCTTAGACATCAAGGAATCGTGAATTTAGTGTTGGAGGGAAGTGTATGGGGTAAAAATCGCATAGGTAGACCAAGAGATGAATACAGTAAGCAGATTCAAATGGATGTAGGTTGCAGGTCTTATGAGGAGATGAAGAAGCTTGCGTAGGATAGAGTAGGGTAGGGAGCTGCATCAAACCAGTCTCCGGACTTAAGACCAGAACAATCTCTGACCAAGGAGGTTGAAACCTCTGACGAACTGTCAACGTCACTGATTAGATATTCACTTAATTTAATAACTGACACAAAAGAGCGTATTTCAAGTCTATAACGAATGATATTCCATATAACCAGCAGTCCAGTGCATATACTTTCAGGGAGGGGGACAAAAGTAAAGATTTTGTGGCATCATATATCAATATTATGCAAAAAAAAAAAAAAAAAAAAAAAAAAAAAAAAAAAAAAAAAAAGTCAGTTGGATGTTCCTATCAATGGTATGTTATGGCGTTTTCAGAAGAGGCATACAATCATTACTGACCTGATTTCTTTCTTTGCATTCGCAATTGCGCCACTGCAACGGTCTAGATATCGACTATCAGTGGTTGGACAAAGGTCGTAAAACACGTGATATACGGCAATGAAAAAAAATTACAATGTTAAACTGTTCCTATCCTTATTGACTAATCGTGAGGAGCTGAGCATGACTTATGTTTAGAAATTGGCTGGTAGCATTGTTTCGTTTCGACAACATTCTGTCACTGAATATCTTGTTAATGAGAAAAACGTCTGCAACTGAAATTCGTTTTAGGCTTAACAGAAACGATGTTAGCAGCGTCAGAAGATCAGTGTGAAGAACTGGAGGGGAGAGATCTGGAGGATTCAAGACCAGTCTTGGAATGGTTACCCGTCAAAAGACTCTTCGCTACATAACAGGTAAATCAGGAAATGAGTTGAAAAAATTTACCTAGTGGGTCTAAATTTATAGGCATCGCGCAGAGCATTGTTCCGAGATTTCTAAATTAAAAAGACGGCTTATTGTGAGTGTTGTAGGCTGTGAAACTTGGTGCCAACATTATGAGACTGAAATAATGCGTCGGGTTATGGAATATCACCATTTGGGTTCACCATCAAAATGGAATGGACGGACAATATGGTCGATCATCAATGCTTGTAAGTTACTAGCAGTCACTCTTGTAGGTTTTCCATGCGCTGCACGATAAACACTGGCAAGAGGGTTATCTTGCAGTGCGACGGCACACAGCTTCACGCTGCTCGTGGTCATGGGGAGAATCTTACATCTGGTGTTCCAAGCCCGCCATAGAGTCCCAGCTTGCCAGCTAGACTATCATCTTTGCTGTTCTACGAATTAAGAACACAAGAGGACTCCCAGAAAACGGCGCGTCAGTGTCTTCAGGTAGCCAGCAATGGTTTGTGTATCAAGAGAATATTCGAACTTGCAGAACGGTGGATGCAGCTAAACGGAGCATGTATTGAAAAGATGATAAATATGATTTCATGGCCCGTGTTTTCGAGGCATTATCCCCTTATTTACCCTGCGTTTATCGCAAATGTTTGGTTTGAGGCATAGTCGCAAGCGGTTGGAGAAATATGCAGATGACTTCTATCTATACGGAAAGTGAAAGAATAGACCCGCATAATTACGGTCAAATATCATTAACTTCAGTTTTCAGTAGAATTCTTGAACACATTCTCAGTCTGAATGTGATAAATTTCCTTGAGAGGAAAAGCTTGTGTCTACCCATCATCACCGATGTAGAAAGCATCGCACGTGTGATGCTCAGGTCCTCCTTTTCTCGCATGTCATGTTGGGAGCCATGGATGAAGGGCAACAGCGTATTCCATGATTTCCGAAACGCGTTTGACACGATGCTGCGCTGCATATAGCGAACGATGGTACGAGTATGTGGAATAAATTTCCAGATATGTGAGTAGTTCGAAGACTTCTTATGTAACAGAAACCAGTATGTTGTCCTCGACGGCGAGTGTTCATCAGAAAGAAGGGTATTGTTAGGAGTGCCTCAGCGAAGTGCCATGAAGTGTCATAGGACCGCTATTATTTTGTATTTACATTAATTAACTGACAGGGTGAGTAATAGGCCTTACCTCCGTCTGTTTGATGATGATGCTGTCGTGTACGGATACTGTTGTCACTGAATGACTGTATTAGGATACAGGATGACGGATGACTTAGACAAAATTTGTATAGTGCGATGAATGGGAGCTAACTCTAAATGTAGAAAAATGTAAAGTGATGAAGATGAGTACGAAAAACAATTGCATAATGTGTGGATTCAGTATTAGTAGTGTGCTGCTTGTCACAGTTGTGTCGGTTAAGTGTCTAGGCGTATTGTTGCTGGGTAATGTGAAATGGGACGAGCAAAAGGACTGTCTGGAAGGGGGAAGGGAGAAATTTTGAGGAGATGTGGAGACCGCGTATTAAACGATTGTGCGACCCATTGAGTACTGCTGAAGTGTTAGAGGTCCCCATTAGATTAGTTTAAAGGAAGACAGAAAAAATTCAGAGGCGGTCTGCTACATTTGTTATTGGTAGGTTCGATCAACAAGGGCGTGTGACAGAGATGGTTTGGAAACTCGAGTCGAAATCCCTGAAGAAAAGACGACGATTCTTTTCGAGGAAAACTATTGAGGAAATTCAGAGGGTCAGCGTTTGAAGGTAGCTCCAGAACGATTGTGTTCTGTGAACTTACATTTCGCGGGAATGAGGATAAGTGGAATTGATACTGGTCCCCCAAGGAGCTCACGGTTATTTCGTGAGTACGTGCGTGGCGAACATGGGGCCCCGAGCTAATGAAGTCTTCCTTCTTTACTTCCCGGATTGCATTTGCTTTCCCCCTTCCCCTACTTTCCTATCCTCACTCCTTCCCCTCCCCACTAGGAAGGATAACCTTAGCAGTTTAGTCCCCGTATCCCAACCAAACAACCCCAATCTAATTAGTACTGGTATGGATGCTTATACACGGTGATTTTCTTCACTGTCTACAAACTCTAGGGATTGATACAGGGGAGAATACGGAACAAAAATATTTAGTGATCTTATGTCCGGAAATGTTTTTGGTGTTAGTGATCATGTATTTACTCACACTTTGTTACAGAGACTGCAGTCTGAAACACGCTATACCATGCAAGCACAGATACAGTATGTGTTGAAAATGCCTTCCATGTGCCTCAACGCATGCGTATTCGTGCTGTCTTTGATACAGGAGCGCTAAAATCGCAGTGGTGACAACACTGCACGAATACCGTGCTCCAGTGCCCCCACATCAGAAATCGCACAGATTGAGATCCGGTGAACGAGCAGGTCCTGTAGCTGGTCCTACTCGTCTGATTTGTTGACACAATTGAGATATGGTGAAGTGGACTGTAGCACCATCATGTAACAGACATAATCCTTCAGATCATAAATAGCACAGTATGAAGAACAGTACCACAACGATGCATACTATACCTGTGGCTGTGTGGTACAGTGCGTATTAGACTGGAGTATATGTAGGAAAGAATGATTGTGTAAATGGTCTGTAGAATGGAAACCATGCGTTTCTGGACATAAGCTCGTTAGACCTTTTCTGTTCCGCACCCTTTCCTCGGTCAATCCCTAGGGTTTGTCACGGGGGAAAAATTGCCCCCCGCAGGAGTACGTGCGTGGCGAGCACGGGGCCCCGAGCTAATGCAGTCTTGCTTCCTTCTTTACTTCCATCGATGTGGTGCGCCTTTGACAGTCGCCCACATCTTTGAATGCCGCAATTTAGCCGCAAAGCGCCGAAATTTTAATATCCCTGACGCTTTGCAGCTTGCTTTAGCTGACAATGCCTCCATGGTTGACTCTGTTTTAAATTTTATCCGTGAGTGTGGATTTTACAAATCCATTTAAACTTTGTGTGTGTCTGTCATTGCTCTGTCCTCCACCTGCCTAAGTCTTTTAGGTACGTAGTTTTAAAGTGTCCCAGAGTGGCTGGACGTGTTCCTTATATTTCTGTAATCACCCAGCAAAAACACTCTTGTACTGTTTCAGCTCTTTTATCTTTTCTTCGTTTTTACTTCTACCCTTTCTTCATATTTACCTGTGATTTTTAAACTTTGACTTGTTACGCATTTACTTAGGAACGTTTAACATAATGTTTTATCTCTCAGACTGGAACAAGGGACTGATAACCGTCGCTGTTTAGTCCCTTCTAAAAACCAACAACAACAACAACAGCTTTACTGCCCGGTCCGCATTTCCTTTCCGCCTACCCTCCTTTCCTGTCCTAACTCCTTCCCTTCCCCACCAGGGGACTGACAACCTCAGCAGTTTAGTCCCCGTATCCCAACCGAACCCATCCCAACCCCAACCACAAAAATCGCCATTTGGACAGTCGTTTTTGCATAGCTGTATTTGAGAGTGGACGAGGAAGGAAGGAGGAAGGAAGCTTAGGGTTTAACGTCCCGTCGACAGCGTGGTCATTAGAGGCGGAGCTTACGCTCGGATTTTCGGGGAAGGATTTGGAGGGAAATCGGCCGTGCCCTTTGAAAGGAAACATCCCGGCATTTGCCTGGAGTGATTTAGGAAAATCACGGAAAACCTAAATCTGGATGGCCGGAGGAGGATTTGAGCCACCATCCTTCCGAATGCGAGTCCAAGTGGACGAGGAACTGTTCAGCACGCACTGTACGCTGGCTTGCGGGGTATATTTGTAGACGTCGGAAGTGGTGTCAGTAAAAAAGGGCTGCCGGTGACTCGGAGTGCGAGTTCGGTACGTAACGCCACAGACAAATATATACAGATGGGAAACCTCCGTAAGCGCCCGGTCCCACGCTCAGGGGTGCTGGGCGGGGGGTGCTGAAGCAGTTCCGTAAGATGTCCCATGATGGCGCTGTGGTCAGAAGCAGCCCTTTAAACTGGCCAGAGCAGACGTTAGGTAGCGGCTGTCCCCACCACCACCTGCCCTCAAACGCCAGCAAGCCGGACACAGTCGTGGCCTCGTGGAAGGCGGCGCGAGCTCTCCCCTCAGCCTCCCCTCCACGCTACCCTCAAAAGCGCCTCTAGTGTGGTCTACTGGTACTGAGCCAGGGAACCGCCTGACACCTGCTAGCACCTTACGGAACTACGAGGGGAACGTAGGACAGTGGTTTAGGGGGGGGGGCTGCTTCTCGGTATATGTTACTCTGTGGTAACGCCTGGGGGTAACGCGGTGGAGCTGAGGCGTCACTGTACCTCTTTGCCTGAAAATAATCCGCCGTTTTCTTTTCGAAACCCAACAGGTCGATTCTGAGCTGGTCTAGCGGCCGAGTGAGGGCGTCCAGGTCGATCTTCTTGCGCTCCTCCATGAGGCGGTCGTGCTCGCGCGGGTCGTGCGCGGCGACGGGCCGGCGCTGGAAGGCGCGGATGTCGGCCAGGGCGTCCGGCTGGGCGGGGAAGCTGCGCAGCGCCTCGACCCGCAGCTGCGCCTCCACGTCCCTGGCCAGGGAGGACAGCGACGCCGCCGACAGCGCCTCCTCGGAGCGCAGGCGGGCCTCCATCTCGCGCGCCTTGTGGCTCGTCACCTGCTCCAGGTGCTTGGTCACCGACGCCGCCGACGCCGACTTGGACAGCGAGAAGATGGAGCGGCGCGCCACGCGGAACGTGCCCAGGTCGAGCCTGGCCTGCGACTCGGCCTCCGCGGCCAGCCGGTGGAGGTCGTGCTCCGAGTAGGACCTGCCGAGCTGCCGGTACTTGCCCACGCCGCGCTCCTCGCTCCAGGGCAGGTGCGGCGGTGCTCGCTTGCGCTTGTGGGCCTTGGCGTCCAGGTAGTCTATCATAGGCTGGTAGAAGCCCGCGCCGTACGCGTAGTTGTCGGCGTAGAGTCGGCGCGAGGAGCGCGACACGCCGGCTGTCGCCATGGCGCCCTCCGCCGCCGCTTTTAAGCGCGGGGCGCGCTGGAAATCCGATCGTCGGCAGAAAGCGGAAACCGGGTCACCGGCCTCCTCAGGGCCCCACTCGCCGAGTGACAATTGGCCGTCCGGGCCGTGGCGCCGCGGCCTCACTTGGCCGCCTTGTCTCAGGGCTGGCCCCTCCACGCTGGTGCTCGTATATATAAACACGCCCCGGCCGCGGCTATCTTTAGCGCGCGCCTGGCTGCACGCGTCACCCTCCGGCCCTTTGTCGTATTCACCTTTGCGTCTAACGCCATCTCTTGGAACAACATGACCACCTCCGCCGGAATCCAGTCCGTCGCTAATGGTCTCTTCGTCGACTGACGTCATCATCACTAACTTTCAGTGGTGGCTGGTGCTCAAGTGGCTGGGGGTCACTTCGCTTCCGAACTGAGAGATGATGACAGATGCATAAAGTGCAGAGAGAAGAAACAGAAACATTGCTATTGATGACACTTGTAAGCTGGCCATAAATGGGGACAACTGGCCACTAATAGTTGGGACGCAGAGATTGGGAAGGGAGTAAGACATGGTTGTAGCCTTTCCCCGATGTTGTTCAGTCTGTACATTGAGCAGGCAGTGAAGGAGTGGAAGGAGAAATATGGAGAGGGCATTAAAGTGCAGGGAGAAGAAATAAAAACATCGCGGTTTGCCGATGACATAGTAATTCTGTCAGAGACCGCAAAAGATCTTGAAGAGCAATTGAATGGGATGGACTGTGTCTTGAAAGGAAGATATAAGATGAACATTATCAAGAGTAAAACGAAGGTAATGGAATGCAATGTCAGAAAATCAGGCGATGCTGAAGGAATTAGATTAGGTAATGAGACAATAAAAGTAGTAGATGAAGTTATTTGGGTAGCAAGATAACTTCTGATGGCCGAAGTAAAGAAGATATAAAATGCAGAATGGCTATAGGAAGAAAAGCGTTTCTAAAGAAGCGAAACTTGTTAACATCCAATATTAATTTAAATTTTAGGAAGTCCTTTCTGAAAGCATTCGTCTGGAGTGTAGCAGCGTATGGGAGTGAAACGGGGACGACAAGGAGTTCAGATAAAAAGATGATAGCTTTTGAAATGTAGTGCTACAGGCGAATGATGAAAATTAGATGGGTAGATCATGTAACTAATGAGGTGCTTAACCTAATGGGGGAGAAAAGGAGTTTCTGGCATATCCTGACTGACAGAAGGGATAGATTGGTTGGACACATTCTGAGACATCAAGGAATTTCAACTTAGCATTAGAAGGAAGCGGGTGGGGTAAAACTCGTAGAGGGAGACCGAGGGACGAATATAGTAAGCAGATTCAAAAGGATGTAGGTTGCCGAACGTATTCTCAGATGAAGAAACTTGCACAGAACAGGGTAGCTTGGAGAGCTGCATCAAACCAGTCTGCAGACTGAAGACCACAACAACAGCCAACAATCAGCTGTTTATTGTTTTCAGAACTTTACCGGTTTCGGATATTATCTATCATGAGAGTCTTTTTAAAAAAAATATAGTCATGAATTATACACAAGTTAGAATGAAATATGACATAACCTAGTAGTGTCATCCATAAGATACTTACAAAAATAAACAGACTGATTGAGAACTGTATAGTTGATCTGATAAACTTAGCAGAGATCGAAGTATTCATTGTTTGAAAATAATATATCTTTGACGGTAATCACGGGAATACTGCTAAGTTTATCAGAACAACTATATAGTTCTGTTTAATTTTGCTAGCGTCTTATGGATGACACTACTGAATTATGACATATTTCATTGTAACTTGTGTACAATTCATGATTATAAAAAAAATTTTAACACACTCTTCTGATGATGGATAATATCCGAAACCGGTAATGTTCTGAAAACAAGAAACGGCTGATGGTTGACTATGCATTTTTAAAAATATATTACGGCTATTAACTCACATCTAAGTAAAAATTTGATGACAAATTTGTTCCTAAAAGATAGGCCCTACTGAACGCTGTTCATTCTTCTTTGAAAATAAACTCCAAGAATAGATGAACCTGAACACTAAAGCACAGTAAAGAACTGCATCACTGTGTTACAGATGGAGAGACACGTTAGCTTCGGGTCGGGTCACGCGTCACTGTAAACAGCACACCCCACTTCACTTCACGCATACCAGAAGTCTGCTCTCCCCTACCTCTTCTCAGACAGCTAAATATTTGTGACAATGAAGACTGTAACCGCCATTGACCTTCGAAATCACTAAATAACAGCTAAATATTTTGTGACAGCAAAGAATGTAAACTTTATTGACCCTACAAATCGCGACGTATTCTGTAAAAAAAAACGGCCGAACATTTGTAAGTCATTGCAGGTTCCAGAATGTGTTGTAAATGTGTAGATAAGAGGGGGGGGGGGGGGAGAGACAAGTTGCAGACACGCGCGAAACAACGTGGTGTCTTTAACCACGCGGCCGTTATCCCAGTTTGTGACTACTAAAGCATTTACTATACATCTTAGCATCTTTTGAAGGATTACTGAATAATACTTATTTACAAAGAATTTTAACAAATGTGCTGTGGTTTTTATAAATCTTCAGTGCTCCAAAAACATCTGTGAGGCGCGGATTTGTCTACAGGGAGGCTTTGCGCATGCGAAAAATGAGGTGCAGGAACTAGCTATTTTGTGTTGCGTTCGGGCCAATTAGTGCGTTTCCATCAGAGTCCGAGTAACAATGGAGATGGCGCCTTCTCCCTCGCATCTTATTAGGGACGTTTCCCCTCGCCCCTCCCTGCCGAAGGAGCGCCCACAGAAGAGAATCTGTCCCTCAGCAGAGACAAGGCAATGCTATGGTACTTATGCCTGCTATCTGCACGAGTTAAAAGTCTTTCATGCAACAAACATGCCCTGAAAATGAAGATAAAATGATCTGTTACGAAACTGAAACGAAGAAGTATACATTAATTATACTGTTTTTTTCTTTTGCAGGCTCAGATGTTTACTGAACCGATAATGATGATCGAGTGGAATTTTTGGCCGTTAGATTCCAGCTGAGATCGTGGAGGTCTACCTAGAGCAAGTCTTCAGGTGACGCCATTTGGGTGACTAGCTCGTCGATGATAATGAAATGAAGATGAGGACAACACAACACCCAGTCCTCGAGTGGAGAAAATCTGAGACATGTCCGGGAATCGAACCCGGACCCCGCGCGGCACCCCAACAAGCTGGACTACGGAGGGAACACAAGTGAGGTTGCGACATCCCATCTGAAATGAAATTTGCAGTGTTTTTACAAACGAACCACCTCCGCGTGCGCCTTAAATGTTTTAGGGAAATCATCTATAAACCTAAATCTGAATTGCCAGACGTGAACTTGAACCGCTGCTCTTTCAAATACCGCTCCATAGTTTTTCCAGTTCATCAGTCACCTCGGACGACGTATGGTATTCGTTATCTCTTGTTAACTGTTTATTGGATGCCGCCAGGAGTTTTGAGCATCTGTTTTTCAGAAAAATGCAATCTACACCTGAGGTCGTCGCAACACATTGGCGTAGCTGGCACGAGGCTGAGCCTTGGCCGTGGCAGTGTAACTGTTTCATCACCAGCCTGGGGTAATTTGGGAAACACAAAAGACCCGGATATATATACGTGTAGCTGCATCGAGTCCTCTGCTTTTATCGGCACACACTATTGCAGCCGAGCCTCTACCTTCATTTATAGCAAGTACCTCCGTAAGAAGAAAGGCGGATTTTCTAGTGGAAAATCTGTGAGTTAGTAAATCATTCAAACACCACCTGCATCGCCTTGGGTCAACTGTAATGGTTTCTCCTTATTTATATCCACTGTTTGTGTTTTATAACACTGAAACTGGTTTGTGTCTTCATTTGTATAATAGTGCAATAACTAATAGAAATATTACAATTCATTGATGTCCACTTTCTTCTCTGATGGTTAAGACTATGTACGACTTTTCCATTTCACGCGTTATTAACAGTCCACCTGAAAGTTATGCGTACACTGCTTCGGTTTCAGAGTAACGACGTTGCAGTCTTCAAAGAACACCACAGATAAATTCAGACAACTTATGAAAATTACTGGAAATATTTCCTTATACCATTTTTCAGATAGCGATAAGATTATGTATTTATGTGCTGTGTTTATGTACAATGCCGGTGGAAATACAGCATTAAATATGGGGCCCAGTAGTGTGTAGTTACTGTTGTTTTTACCTCTTCTTTGTTGAATTTGAAACGATATAACCAATAAGACGTGTTTAGTCAGTGTTTTTCCGGGTTAGCTCAATATTTACATCCTTGTTTGCATATAGATTAGATAGATTTTGATACGTGTTCTAGTAACTGCATCGAGTTTTCCTATATTCGATTGAAAACCATACGAAATGTCGTTGAAACTGCAGGTGTACTTGTACTGTGGTCATTGACTCACAAAAATCTTTCAACAAAAACTTACACCTTAACAAAACAAACTGTTTTTTTATGTTGCTGGTAGTATTTATTAATTGAAGATTAGAAACTGTTTTTAAAATATGAGAAACTGCGGTAAGGATATCAGCTACAGTGTACACTTTGCTTACGTTTTTGCTCGATAAATCTCTTCAGAAATCTACCTTGACCAAAACAGAATTTCTTATTTTTCCGTGTTTTACTCGTAGATATTTCAGTGATTTATACCATTTGCAGTGTGTTTCCAATATTCTACTATGAAACATAGCTTTTTGAAACAACACGAAAGTTTGTTTTCTTGTAATGTTATCACAAAAATGGTTCAGAAAAAACATAAACATACACAAGGAATTTACATTTACTGCTAGTGGGAACTGAAATTATTCAATAGAAACAGTTGAAATTTTGTGCCCAGTCGAATTCGAACTTGGGTTCTTCTGGTTAGTAGGCAGTCGCGGTTGACCACTAACCACTAGGGGGACAGTGATCACCAGGCTACCCTAGCACGCATTAAGTCAGACGCAAATTCTCAACTTATCCACGCTACTAACGCAGTGCTTCTGCCTTAAGTATGTGGTGTCTGTTCTTTCGGACACGTAACTTAACATAAACTGTAACAATACATACGTTTGCTAATTTTTCTGTCTGTCTTGTGCAGTAGAGCTGGTATTCTTAATAAACCTTATCATCGCAAGAAATGATGACTTTTTAAAATTCAGTTGGTAATTCAAAACCCACAAGACAGATTGCAACATGAAAAACTGTACGAAATGTTGAGGTATAGATTTTTCTTGAGACAGTTTTGTTAGCCTGGTGATGACAGTTGTAGAGCCAACTGACGATAACGTAGCACCACCGGAACATAAATGTACTAAAGATGAATAAGAGGAGGAAGATGAATTTCTTATGCTTTACTAGAGGCGGGATGCTGATGAGAGCTATATGAGGTCTGAGGATGGCAGTTCAAGCAGAAACGAATCTGCCCTCTTAAAATAAAGGAATACTAAATAGCAATGTGCTGATTTAATAAAATAATTATGTCACTTGCTGACCTGTAGGAGGAGTGAAAAGAGTGTAGCGTGTTAACTGTTAGATGGCAGGGATCAGAGGGGTTTGCGGGGAGAGGAGGAAGCAAACCCCATCCCCTCAGTTAACGATGCCGTTGGGGAAGAGGCGACTGGGTAGTGGTGTAATCACAGATTGCGAAAGCAGAAGTGACGTGCGCATATCGCTTTAAATTAATTAGACAGAGATTCTTCAATGACGTTCGATTAATTTTATCACAAGAGATATAGTGACTGGCGAGTTCTTATCCCACCTCAGCACTGCCGATAGCAACACCACAAAGACGAAATTAAACGTTGGAACAAGCTTTCGAAAATTAAATTTCCTTCGTTAGGTAGGAGAGAAAAGGGAGGACATAGAGGATAGAACGGAAGGGTTACTCATAACCTGGGTCGTGAGCAAGGCTTCCCTTCTATCCTCTATATCATACCTGAGAAAGAAAGATTAATTTTCGAATGCTTGTTCCAACTTATAGTTTCTCCTTTTTGTTGTGGCTATCGGTTGTACTGAGCTGGGGTAAGAGCTCGCCAGTCGCTCTTTTGAATAATTTTTTCACGTCACTTTAAATATTATTGCTATACGAAACAGAAAGAAATAGGCGTTGCATAGTTTCTCGACATGGGTCAGTGACTGCATCATCTATCATTCTGACGTATTGGAAAATACAAAACATAAGAAAAGTGAAATACTAAACAATAGCAACTGATACAATGGCTGCCTCGCACAGTATGGCCAGCTAGTAATGCCTACGTCTCCAGACGTGTAAGGGTAGTGCAGTGGGGTGCGGCGACACTCACCGGATGGCCTCGATCTCCTCGTCCTTCTCGGCTAGCCGGCGCTCGCTCTCATGCCGGAACTGGCCGAACTCAGCTGACAGCCGCTGAGCGCGCTGCTCCTCAGCCTTGCGGCCCTGCAACACACACGGGGGCGTCACCGTGGCGGCAGAAAAATAAACAGGCACATGCAAGATACGGCGTACAAACTGAGCGACAAGCGGCGTTAAAGCATAGGTGGAATTATTTATACATAATTCTATTCAGAAACTTTCGAATTTGTTTTTTCTTCCTTTCCGATACAATAATAATAATTTCGTGTTGCTCATTAGCCTAGTGCATGTCTTTCAATTGGACGCCACTTCGGCGACTATCATGTCCCTAGCCTACCCCAGTTACCCAAACGGGGAAAGGAAAGGGGACCTACAGCTTAGCGTGGAATTCGAAGCATGCGTCGTTTCTGGCGACACCTCACATCTTTGAGAGGTGAAGGATGGGTTAAAACGCAGACTGGAAAAATCCGAGGTCCTGGCGAGTTTCTAACTCGTGACCTTTTTTTTCGTTCTTGTTAGTTGAATATTTGACACAGCTTTTTTATTACAGAGGGTGTTCAGTCCTCTGACCGGGTGCGCTGAGCCCCGGCGCCGGGCTCCCTTCTGTTTCCAGTCGAACACTTGACGAAGGACCACCGGGTCCGATTTCCGATACAGAAATCTCTGGAGGTAGCGTGCCTTAAACTGAAACAGTCTGCCACAACGGTTTGTTCAACAATTTGAGATGTTTTTACAATTAGTACTTCTGAAGTATCCAACTACAGATGCTGAAAACATGTGCTCACAACCTAGGCCAACTTTTAATCATCTCTGTAATGCAGTCAAATATGTAAAATTTCATGTCATACACTTCGTCTTCAACTGGACATTTCAGAATGCAGGAATATCTGCAGTATGGATTACTGATGGCGGGGCAGATAACATCGCGCTTACTTAAATATTCGCTCTGATTTTATCACAAAATAATTTCTTAATTTAAAGTCGTATTTGGGCTGACACATGTAAATTATATGGAAAAAACAAGCGAGCTACAACTCATATACACACGGAATGCATAATAAATCTCTGAATAGCTCAGTACCTTCTAATACCTGAGAAACAATAATACAATTCCGAAAAGAGCGGCAAAGATATGAATCGTGACAGAAACATGGCGTCGTAGCTGATTAGCCATTTACGTGTGAGGGGCTTTGCATCCGACAAAAGCACAAAGTCAAGATTGAATGTGAATATGAGGGAAACCGGGTGCCGTCAAGTTCTGATTGACCGAATTTGACCACACAGAGGGAGGACTGCCGTATTGTGCACCGAGCACATTTCTGACCTGTTGTTATCCACACCTGCAAGCTGGGCAGTGGGTTCAATTCAGCATCCAGTGCCATTCAGTGCTAGTGGTTGAAGCCACAGCACTGAATCTCCAGCGAGTGAGCGAACACGCGCTGTTGCTATGAACTGCAAGCATTTACTGTTGGTGTCAGATATTTCTCGAATGTGAATCTCAGCACCGAGCGAGGTGGCGCAGTGCTAATACACTGGACTCGCATTCGGGAGGATGGTGGTTCAAATCAACCTCCGGCCATCCTGATTTAGGTTTTCCGTGATTTCCCTAAATCGCTCCAGGCGAATGCCGAGATGGTTCCTTTCAAAGGGCACGGCCGATTTCCTCCCCCGCCCTTCCCCGAAAATCCGAGCGTAAGCTCAGTCTCTAATGACCACGCTGTCGACGGGACGTTAAACCCTAAGCTTCCTTCCATCCTTCCTATGAAACTCAGTAATCGCTCATGTGCGCTACTTCGTATGGCCATTTTGTGGTAGTATGAGGGCGCTGCAGGAAACCAGATATTCTGACAATTTTGTGGAGGGAGACATTGGTCTCATACCTTGCTTTATTGTGTGGGCACCGGTCATTTATGACTTCAGGTCACCAAACGTAGAGATCAGTGAGTGCCTCGCGTTTTGTCCGAATGTAACATCGTCCTTGTAGCGATGTTGTCCTCGTACGCTGGTAGCTCTACGAACTGCGTGCATGATATCGAGGCCAGAAAATTCCTCAGTGTGCTGCCAATAGAAGTTGCGCATTACCGCGTCGCACGTCAGCTGATTACCAGTGCCAAGATCAGGGTATCGGCGGTCTCTTACATCAGTTGTGGAGCAACTTCCCACAGGAGACGGCACACGAACTACGTAACACCATTACCAACCAATTTTATGCGTAATTCCGAGCCCAAGGTGGTGTATTCCTACTCATAAGGGACCAACAGTGTGTTCGCATTGTTAATTTCGTTATTAATTTTACTCCATTTTGTAATTATTGAAGTAAAAGCTCTTGAGATCCCATCTGATGTGGCTCAGCGTATTATTTGGATATAATGGACTATTTAATGAGTTGTAAACATTTGGTTATGGTTTTGAAAAAAGTCATTATTATGCCAAGGCTGCAAAATATTTTTATTTGTTATATTCTATCGGTTTCTGTAGTTGCTGCCATCAACAGGAAATCAACAATCTAAATGGAAGAGAAATCACAATATTTTATTGTAAATTAGACGTTGCTATACTCAGTAAAAATGTTATCGTGTTGGATTTGATGTAAAATATGCAAGCGCCAACAATATTAAAAAATAAATAAATAAATAAATAAAAACATATGTGACTTCTTGTTGTGTAATTGTCATGTATTTCATGTATTTCTCTCCCACTTAGCTTGTTGATTTCCTGTTGATAGCAGCAACTGCCGAAACCGGTAGAATATAACAAATAAAAATATTTTGTAGCCTTGGCATAAGAATGATTTTTTCAAAGTACTTAATGGCTGTAGATGAGCACCTACAAACATTATTTGAATACGGCTTCACAGCGGAAACTATTCACTGATGGAAACAAAATAAGAGGATGTTTTAATTCAGTCAATAAAATATTGACAATAAAATGTTGTCATTCAAACATATCCTATTTCGCAGGCATGCGCCCAATTTGGCGTCAAATTGAAACGTCAGTAAATCCTATTTCACTATCCAATGCTCCTACTTACATTATAGAGGAGTTGGGTATTCTACCGGATATCAGCGTCGTTATCTCACGATATTTCGATAACGTAACTCGTCACCGTCATCAGGTGCTGCCTCGGCAGTCTCAGGTACCACGTGATGAAGGTAATGAGTTACGTTATCGAAATATCGCGAGTGAACGACGCTAATATCCGGTAGAACACCCGACACCTCAATGATCTCATCAGATCGCCTGAAGAATTACAATAATTCTATTATTCGACTGCGCCATTATATTGTTAAGCCACCTTACAGTAACTTTAAGGATTCGATCATAATTCTCCATTGATAATTCATCTGGTTCCCATGTCCCAGTACAAAACCCACAGCGTCATAATACTGCACAGTGGCTCAGTTTGTAAGAAAAATATATTCACGTAACCTTCCGCCCAGAAAGCGGTAGCCATAATATTTTGATTCGGGCTAAGAGACTGCGTTTTATTTATTTATTTATTTTAGCTTATGCAGTTTTAATGACACCACTGCAGTAGGTGTTCTCTTGATTCTTTTCTGCCGTGTATGATACGAACGATTAGTTTCCCGTATCACTGCGAGGAGAACATCTATCGGTCAAAACGCTCGTCCGATTGGCATTATTACCTCTTTTCATTCATTGGTAAGCATTTTCGTCATTCCCTTCGCAATTTGTGATATCTGATCTTTTACATGAGAATTATGTTTAATTGTGGTGCGTCCAACGTGAGAAAAATGGACAAGCAGAGCACTAATCGTCTGTCATCGACGAAAACGCAGTTTTTCGACCACTCGATGCAATGGTTCATCTGTTTATCTCTTCCTCTTAGGCACTTCTTCCTGCGCTCTTCCTCTTGTACAGTCGCGCGGTGATTTTTAAACTCTCGTAACCACAATATAACCAGGAATAACATTTACTCCACTGTTTGCTATAGGCTCATAAACTAGGCAGAACTTCGATGAATATTTTGTATCCAGAAATCGAACTACAGTACTGTCCTCGTAATTGGCGGCAGCAAATATTTCCGAAATCATTTGTTTTTGCTTTCTACCACAGTTTTATTTTGCAAATAAGCGTCCTTAAAAAACCAGTAGAGTCTGTTATTGTATATTGGTCTGAATATGAATACCACGACTGCCACAATTCAAATATACACATTGCTTACACGAATGTGAGAAGATGTTTACTTCCTTTGCCTCTGTTATTTATTGAAATCTCCCTAATTGTTATCTCCTAACTACAGTCTGAAATGGAGGAACCACAATACGCTTCACAAACCACTTCTCGCCACCAGATATGGGCGAGTTCCCGTAACACTCGGGCTGTGACCTCATTTTAAGTATTTCGCTCCAAGGCCAAGACCGCTTTAGTAAGTGTGATGATTTTGGCATGTGCGTAGCTGCCCTGTTGTTTCTATGTTTAGCCTGAACGGTCTAATTGCCACCAGTGAGTAAGCAGACGCAGACCGCCAGCACACTTGGCAGATCTTGAGCTGCTGACAGGGTGCTCTCTCGTCCGAAACCCAGCGCCTGCCAACAATTTCCAGAAGCCTTGAATCGACCTTCACCTGGGTCCAACGTCGTTATGCTACAGGATTGGAAACACGTGACGGTATGTGGTATAGGTGAGTACAAATTGGGCGAACCACTGGTGAGGCAGATTATCTGGGAGATAGTTGCGCGTATGTAGGGTCTGTTTCTGAATTCTTGCCTGCTCAATGTCTGACAGCATTTTCAAAAAGCTACCTCGACCTCAATAACAAGTGTCTCCCATACGTCAAAAGAAACTGCAGGCGTATGATTTGGTGCCGACAGTCCGGATTCAGCAGCCGACACTAACAATGAAACGGCTGATGTTTGCTGCTAGGAAGTGGCACGTAGTGGCTCGGCTATAGTACAGATTTGTGTTTCGGAACGGTTTTCCAGCGTATATGCAGCGTATCGCGACTCCGGTGGAGGTACACAAGCACCGACATGTGGGCTAGGGATTCGTGGAACTCGTACCTTTCCGAAGTGTGTAGGCACTGCAGTAAATCCGGAAATTTGAACTGTGGTGATGTTATTACCAAAGGCATCCAGCCAGGACCAACGTCTACGCTACACCGACACTCGGAAAGCCAGCTCAAGATGTGTGGAGGAGGGTACTACTTTTTGTACCATCGCCACTTACTCCTCATCCTATTGAAGTCCCGTATGGTTCGCGGGAGAAAGACTGGAGCTACACCTAAGTGTTGGCTCCAACCTTTCTAATTTTATCGTTGTGGTGTATTCGCAAGCTATACGTGAAATGAAGCAATGTATTGATTGACTCATCAAGAAACGTACGTTCTTGGGGAACTTGGACAGAAACCTATATTTTGTTGGAGAAAGCTTCTCCTGCGACGTCGGCCTCGGGAGTTTGTCGAACGTCTCCGTGACGATTTCGCGCTTATTAAATGAACTCTCAACGACGCTTGATGCTCTCCTTTGGATTGTCTCTACCCCCTCTGTCAACCCTATCGGGAACGGATGCTACAGTGATCAGCAGTAATCAATTTACTGGAGGTTTAATTTGGTTCAGACGAGTTGTCCCGCATTGATGGACACATACGTCTTGGTCGTTAATGTGGAGAACACAGGGTAGGGTGCAGTGCACAGCAGTATATCAGGTGAGCACCAACTGTGATGTAAATATCAAATAATAAATCAATTTCCAGAGACAAAATATGTCTCTATATATCAAAGGTATTGAATGGAAGGAGAGTCACCGAATTAAAATTTGTGCCACAGTCGGGATTCGTACCCGGGACCTCCTACTTCCTAGGCAAGCTGTTTAACCACTAAGCCATAGCTGCCGTATGAATATCGCGATTGTACGGACCGACTTAAAGCACTTCTCCCTCCTCAATAGAAACTATAGTTCTGTCTTATGTTCGCCTATGTAATACGTATCAATGTTGTCGAGGCTCTTAGATAGCGGAACAGCACCCTAGCAATGCCGTTTTACTAAGGGCAACGTAAAATAGAACTGAAGTTTGTGTTTGGAGGGAGATGTGCTTTAAGACAGTCCGTGGACTAGCGGTATCCATGAGGCCGCCACGGTTGAGCGATGCCGAGCGCCGTGGCTCAGCGCTCTGTAATAAAAAAGCTGAGGCAAATACTCAGCGAACAACAAAGAATGAAAATGAACAAACGTCCACAAAGCATCGACCTATCTGAAGGAAAAAAAGTCAGTTAAAGCGCTTGTCTTGTAAGTACGCGCTTCCACTTCGAATCTCAGTTGTGGCACATATTTTAATTCAATGCTCCTCCATCTATTCAGTAACAACTGTGATCGTTTGGAGTGCCACCGACTGTGCCATATGATCTCTCCTGATAGATGTTGATGACAATCTAAGCAGCAACTGTTACATGAGAGATGTTTTAAGAGTCCAAGGTACCACCCCTCATGCAGGCAGTTACACCTGTGACACTGCAGCAGCATGACTGTCTGCATACATGTGATGAGGAATGTACGAGCTTTCTTTGTAGAACTATGGGTTGGTGTACCACTACTCCGTGGCCTGTGTGTTCACACCTGAGTTATGATCAATCAGCAAGTTTTTAGTTATTTGCTTTCTTCCCCCCCCCCCGCCCCCCCCCCCCTATATGTGTCAGATGGACACATGAAGGTTCAAGAGCTGCCAATACTAGTAGACATGAACTGTCATAGTGACAGTTCATGTCCTGTAGATGACACTAATGAAATATTGGAACCAGTCCCATAATGAAAAACAAAGTTTAATCACAGTCCACAGCTATTGGTGTATTTTGCCGACCAGCTGCAGGTCGAAACTCCAAGATAATATGGCTCTACATCGTCCTACAACTGTTATCGATGCTTTGTAGACAAACCCAAAAACTGTGTGGAAGTGTGTTACCAAGTAGTACAACCAGGTAATGTTTGATTCCAGCCACTACTTGCACAGTTTGTGATTGTAGTTAGTGGTGGCTTGTCACTATGCTAAATTCTTATGGTGTAATTTAATGCGCCTGCTAGTGTAGCGAGTGTACTCACAACCTCGGCCTCTTTGTAAGTTAATGCGCCTGCTAGTGCATAGTGTACTCACGGGCTCGGCCTCCTTGTAAGTTGATGCGCCTGCTAGTGTTGAGTGTACTTACGGCCTCGGCCTGCTTGTAAGTTAAGGTGCCTGCTAGTGCAGAGTGTACTCGCGGGCTCGGCCTCCTTGTAAGTTGATGCGCCTGCTAGTGTTGAGTGTACTCACGGCCTCGGCCTGCTTGTAAGTTAAGGTGCCTGCTAGTGCAGAGTGTACTCACGGGCTCGGCCTCCTTGTAAGTTGATGTGCCTGCTAGTGTTGAGTGTACTCACGGCCTAGGCCTGCTTGTAAGTTAATGCGCCTGCTAGTGCATAGTGTACTCACGGGCTCGGCCTCCTTGTAAGTTGATGTGCCTGCTAGTGTTGAGTGTACTCACGGCCTAGGCCTGCTTGTAAGTTAAGGCGCCTGCTAGTGCAGAGTGTACTCACGGGCTCGGCCTCCTTGTAAGTTGATGCGCCTGCTAGTGTTGAGTGTACTCACGGCCTCGGCCTGCTTGTAAGTTAAGGTGCCTGCTAGTGCAGAGTGTACTCGCGGGCTCGGCCTCCTTGTAAGTTGATGTGCCTGCTAGTGTAGAGTGTATTCACGGCCTAGGCCTCCTTGTATGTTGATGCGCCTGCTAGTGTAGAGTGTACTCACGGCCTCAGCCTCCCTGTAAGTTAAAGCACCTGCTAGTGTAGAGTGAACCCGTGGCCTTGGCCTCCTTGTAAGTTAATGTGCCTGCTAGTGTAGAGTGTAGGGAGTGTACTCACGGCCTCGGCCACCTTGTAAGTTAATGCGCCTGCTAGTGTAGAGTGTATGGTGTGTACTCACGGCCTCGTCCTCCTTGTAAGTTAATGAGCCTGCTAGTGTATAGTGTACTCACGGCCTCGGCCTCCTTGTAGGCGGCGCTGAGCTCCTCGCGCTCGTTCTCCAGGCGGCGCAGCTCCAGCTCCAGCTCGTGCAGGCGGCGCGTCAGGTCGCTGAGCGAGTTCTTGGCGTCGTGCAGGTCGTCTGCGGGCAGCAACAGCGCACAGTCAGGCAGGCAGTGGCAGCGCGCGAGGGCACTTACACATTACAACTAAAAGACGCTCTAGTCATCAGCCTTGCCAGATCTACTCTACCGTGCAATACTTCAGCTTAGCACCAACAGCAAAATCCCCTGACCACTCGAAACAGCCGTGTATGCTTTCCTAACAGACTACAGGAGGTGGTCAAAACAATATGAAAACTCAACGTAGACACAATATTTCTTTACTGTCTCAGAAATTTCTTCCACAACTTATGCTGCCCTTTGAGTAACAGATTTGAGTACTATCTGACATATTCCGATACAGAGTAACCCCTTGCTGTACCAATACATTCGACAATTACTTCAACTATATTGGAGCTGTAAATTTGGTCCTCACTGCTGCTCTGAAGCTCCCCATAACGGTTCAGTTATGTCGAGACATGCCGATCTTGCTGTGCACCGGAGATATAAGTTTGTACAAAGAACGCTTGAACCTCTTTGGCTTTTGCCATGGTAGTTTTATATTGCCTGGCCACAATCGTTCTTTAAAGCTCGACGCTCGTTGTCAGAATAGCCATGCGCACTAAAGCACCCTGCTACAGTGCGCGCGGCCGTTCGCCGTCGGGAGTACGATTCCTCCCTCGGGCATGGGTGTTTCTGTTGCTCTTAGCATAGGTTACTTTAAGTTAGTGTAAGTAGTTTGTAAGCCTATGGACTGGTGACCCACGTACTTAAGTTCCTTAGATTTACAAACATTTGAATTTTGGCGAACAGTGAAGCCGTTTCGTCACGGGTGCTCCCACTAACTGTCGACCATCTAGTTCGTCTCTTTGAAGGATCAAGCACTCCTCCGTATGTGTTGACCGTCGCAGGACAAAAACGTATAATACTGTATACTGCAGAATACGTCCTAGATTGTTGTTGTTGTTGTGGTCTTCAGTCCGGAGACTGGTTTGATGCAGCTCTCCACACTACTGTATCCTGAGCAACCCTGTTCATCGCGTCATAAGTACGGCAACCTACATGCATTTGACTTTGCTTACTATATTCATCTCTTGCTTCCCTCCGCGATTTTTTACCCCACACACTTTCCTCCAACTCTAAATTCACAATTCCTTGATGTCTCACAATGTGTCCTACCAACCGATCCCTTCTTTTAGTCAAGGTATGCCAGAAATTCCTTTTCTCCCCAATTCTGTTTAGTACCTCCTCATTAGTTACGCGATCCACCTACCTAATCTTCAGCATTCTTCTGTAGCATCACATTTCAAAGCCTCTATCCTCTTCCTGTCAGCACTGTTTATCGCCCATGTTTCACTCCCCTACAAGGCAACAATCCATACAAATACCTTCAGAAAGGACTTCATCATGCTTAAATTAATATTCCATGTTAACAATTTTCTCTTTTTCAAATCAGCTTTTCTTCCCATTGCCATTCTGCATTTTACATCCTCTGTACTGCGACCATCATATGTTATTTTACTGCCCAAATAACAAATCTCATTTACCACCTTTATTGATTGATTACCTAATTTAATTCCTTCACCGTAGCCTGATTTTCTAAGACTGCATTCCATTACCCTTGTTTTGCTCTTTTTAATGTTAACTTATATGCTCCTTTAAGCACACTGTCCATTCTGTTCAATTGTGCCTCCAGGTCCTTTGTTGTCTCTGACTGAATTACGATGTCATCAACAAAACCCAATGTTTTTATTTCTTCACCCTGAACTTTAATTCTTTCTCCAAATTTCTCCTTGCTTTCCTTCATAGCTTGCTCAATGTACAAACTGAGTGACATTGGAGAAAGGCGTCATCCCTATCTTACTCTGGTTTTTGTACAAGTTGTAAATAACCTTCCGTTCCCTATATTTTACTCCTGCTGATTTCAGAATTTGAAAGAGTGTATTCCAATCAACATTGTCAAAAGCTTTCTCAAAATCTACAAAAGCCTGAAATGTAGGTTTGCCTTTCCTTAATCTATAAAGTGAGTATTGCCTCCTGTGTTCCTACATTTCTCCTGAATCCAAACTGGTCTTTCCCAAGGTCGGCCTCTACCAGCTTTTTCATCCTTCTGTAAATAATTCGTATTAAAATTTTGCAACCAAGACATATTAAGCTGATGGTTCTGTAATTTTCACACCTGTCTGCACCTGCTTACTTTGGAATGGGGATTATTACATTTTCTTAAAGTCTGAGGGTATTTCCCCCTGTTTCATACATCTTACGCACCACGTGAAATAGAGTTGTCGTGGCTGGTTCTCCCAGAGACTTCAGTAGGTCTGAGGGAATGTCATCTGCTCCAGAGGCCTTGTTTCGACTTAGGTCCTTCAGTGCTCTGTCAAATTTTTTTCTCAGTATAGTAGCCGGCCGCGGTGGCCGAGGAGACTAAGGAGCTCCAGTCACGGTCTGCACAGCCACTACGGTCGGCGGTTCGAATCCCCCCTCGGGCATGGATATTTGTGCCGTCGTAGTTCGTAAGTAGTTTGTAAGTTTAGGGACTGATGACCCCGTAGTTAAGTCCCATAGACTATACAAACATTTTTTTTCAGTATAGTATCTCCTGTTTCATCTTCATCTATTTCCTCATCCCTTATTACAATATAGTCTCTAAGTTCATTTCGTTTGTAGAGTCCCTCGATATACTCTCTCCATCTTTCAGCTTTCCCTTCTTTGCTGAGAACTGGTTTACCACCTGAGTTCTTTATTTTCTTACAGCTGCTTTTCTTGTCTCCAAATGTTTCTTTAATTATCCTGTAGGCGGAATCTATTTTTCCCCTATTTATACATTTTTCTACAAACTTGCGTTTACCTTCTAGCTACTCCTGCTTAGAATTTTACACTTCCTGTCAATCTCATTTCTTAGTCGTCTGTACTCCATTTTGCCTGTTTCATTTACTGCATTTTTACATTTTCTCCTTTCATCAATTAAATTTAGTATTTTCTGCGATATCCAAGGATTTTTTGTAGGTCTTGCTTTTCTACCTATTTGTCCTTTGCTGCCTTCACTATTTCATCTCTCATTGCTACCCATTCGTCTTCTACTGTTTTATTTCCCCTTGCTTCTGTCAATTGTTGCCTAAAGCACCCGCTGAAATTCTCAAGATCTTCAGGTTCCTTCAATTTATCCAGATCCCCTCTCCTTATTTTCCTACCTTTTTGCAGTCTTTTCAGTTTGAGCCTACAGTTCATGACCAACAAGTAATGGTCAGAGTCTATATCTGCCCCTGGGTATGTCTCACAGTTTAAATCCTGGTTCCGAAAACTATGTCTTACCATTATAAAATCTATCTAATACCTTCCAGTGACTCCTCGTCTCTTCCACGTATACAACTTTCTTTCATGGCTCTTAAACCAAGTGTTTGTTATGGTTAAATTATGTTCCGTGCATAATTCTACGAGGCGATCTCGGCCGGCCGCGGTGGCCGAGGGGACTGAGGCGATTCAGTCACGGTCTGCACGGCCACTACGGTCGGGGGTCCGAATCCCCTCTCGGGCATGGATATTTGTGCCGTCCTTAGTTGTAGGTAGTTCATAAGTAGTTTGTAAGTGTAGGGACTGATGACCCCGTAGTTAAGTCCCTTAAGCTTAACAAACATTTGAACATTTGAGGCGATCTCCTCTTTCTTCCATTTGCCCAGTCCATATTC
The DNA here is from genome assembly GCA_026315105.1 of Locusta migratoria. Lineage (NCBI taxonomy): Eukaryota > Metazoa > Arthropoda > Insecta > Orthoptera > Acrididae > Locusta > Locusta migratoria. Next base: position 43,125,044 of record CM048747.1, read on the forward strand.
ACCTACTATTTTCCTTCCCTTCCTTTTCCTACTACCGAATTCCAGTCTCCCATCACAATTAAGTTTTCCTCTCCCTTAATTGTCTGAATAATTTCCTTTATCTCCTTATACATTTCAAAATGTTTCAAATGTTTGTATAGTCTATGGGACTTAACTACGGGGTCATCAGTCCCTAAACTTACAAACTACTTATGAACTACTTACGAACTAGGAAGGCACAAATATCCATGCCCGAGGGGGGATTCGAACCCCCGACAGTAGTGGCCGTGCAGACCGTGACTGGAGCGCCTTAGTCCCCTCGACAACCGCGGCCGGCATTATACATTTCTTCGAGCTCCTCATCATCGGCAGAGCTAGTGGGCATATAACTTGTACTACTGTGGTAAGTGTTGGCTTTGTATCTGTTTTGACTATGATAATGCGATCACTGCGCTGCTCATAGTAGTTGACCCGCATTCCTATTTTCTTATTCATTATCATTACTCCTGTAACACCCCAACTGATATTGTATTTATAGTCCTGTACTCGCCTAACCAGAAATCCTGTTCCTCTTTCCACCGAACTTCACTAATCCCCACTATATCTAACTTCAGCTTATCCATTTACCTTTTTAAATTTTCTAACTTCCCTACCCGATTAAGGAATCTAACATTCCACACTCCGATCCGTAGAATGCCAGTATTGTCTTTTCTGATGATCACATCCTCCTGAGTAGTTCCCGCCCGGAGATCCGAATGGGGGACTATTTCAACCCCGGAATATTTTACTCGAGGGATGCCATCATCATATATTCATACAGTAGAGCTGCAGGTCCTCGGGAAAAGTAACGGCTGTAGTTTCTCCTTGCTTTCAGCCGTTCGCAGTAGCTGTGTGGCAAAGCCACATTAGCTGATGTTACAAGGCCAGCTCAGTCAATCATCCAGACTGTTGTCCCTGTAACTACTTAAAAGGCTGCTGCCCCTCTTCAGGAACCACACGTTTGTCTGGCCTCTCCACAGATACCCCTCCGTTCTGGTGGTACCTACGGTACGGCTATCTGTATCGTTGAGGCACGCAAGCCACCTCACCTCGGCAATGCTGGTTCATGGGGGTGGACTACGTACGTACGTACGTTAATTCTGCACTGCCGTCGCGACTCAGAATTAACACGTATGCAGTGGTGCTAACTTGCAAGATGATGCAGTACACTGTGTCGTCTTCATATTAGTTTGTTCACCTCCTGTATCATTGTCACATTCAGTTACCTGGTCACATCAGTCTTTCCTAAGGATGGACGCGACCTCAGTGGGCCATCACATTTTTTACATCTATTGGCCTCATATTTTAGTCTCTGATTTCCTCGCTACCTCCCCTAGCATATAATTACTTCTCATAATTGTGTAACTGCTAAAAAAAAATTGTTCAAATGTTTGTATAGTTTATGGGACTTAACTACGGGGTCATCAGTCCCTAAACTTACAAACTACTTATGAACTACTTACGAACTAAGACGGCACAAATATCCATGCCCGAGGGGGGATTCGAACCCCCGACCGTAGTAGCCGTGCAGACCGTGACTGGAGCGCCTCAGTCTCCTCGGCCACCGCGGCCGGCTGTGTAACTGCAATACAGGATGTGAAAGCCGCGTTATTTGCCTGGACATACGCATAACATAAAATCTTGTTCCTATTTCACTAATTCCGCTGCCTCCCATTAGGTGTGGTATACAGATATCTTATACCAGTGCAAGAGGGAGCCACTGCTATGCCTCATTGTCAACAAGTTACCATATTTCCTCATTCTCATCTATTTTTTCTTCCAGATGATTAGCTTAATTTCCTCTGTGCAATCAACAAATAAATATTTTAAATGTGAGATAATGTCATTTGGAAGCAAGCAACTGAATTCGTAGTTACTTGACTAATACGTTATCAGCTTGTGCACTGCATTGACCATCATCTATCTATTGTTCAAAACCTTAAAGGCCCACAAAGAATATAACAATATAAAATTAATGGTTGGACACCAAATCTGTCAAAACATGTACAGGCTTAAAAATGAAAGTGCTATTTTCTAGCTCAATACACCAGCACGTACATTCTACGGCAAAAATTATAAGGCTACAAGGAACAGTCAGCATGCTGTGACGGTATGCTAACAGCTATGACCATAAATCCTGACTGACGTGTGTATCTTGACCAAAGAGCCTGAATTTCATAGAGTGCCGATACGTCCGCCTTATTTGAGGCAAATTGAACTGGCGTCCGTCATGTTATTTGGGGTATCGGCTGACAGCTTGTATATGACAACCACTCGACAATTGTACCTATTTACAGTTCTACGTTTTTAATAAATATTGACTATTGAATACGGATGTGCATCAAGTTCCGTCAGACTTTATCGAAGCTGCGAATTGACGAGCCTGATAGAATATTTCCAAAAAATGGGGCAATATCACGACATGTCAGTAATACAGTTCTAGTTTGAATTATAACAGTTAGCTGAGGTTTTCAACAACGACGAAAGTGCCGCTGCGAAAATATTATAATGCAAGAACATGGTCTAAACGATCTGCGAAACATAGAGTGAACAGTAACTGTTATGACGAACAATCATGTCCATGAATTTGCATCTGTTATTAATAATGTGTTGTAACAACTGTATAGTGTACATTTATCTTGTTGTTGCCAAAGGTATTAAGTATACAAACTTATAAAACTGCTGTCAGAGGGTTTGGTTGTGAACTTTGGTGGACGAAATTTCAACACAAAGCGAAAAGTTACAACAAAATACTGCAATAAAAATGCTCTTGAGTTAGCTGCCACAGAAACATTCCACACCGCAATAATGTGTCATTAGTACCTTATATTTTTACCACTCTGAAGTAAGTGCATATTTGTTGCAAAGAACACAGCCATTTACAAGTGAAAAAATTCTATTACTACTGCTTCCACACTTTGCAGTGTTTACATGTCAACCGTGTTCGATCAAGTACTGCCATCAAAAAATGAAAATATTTTTAAAGTAGGTGTAGACACTGGAAAGTGTGGTTTCATTAACCACAGGAGCAACAGAGGAAGAAATATCAGAAAAACACATCAACACTAGGTAGGAAACTGAGCATTTTTTGTGGTCTGTACTTCACAGGAATTGCAGGATAGGTCATCTGATGCTTCACTCTTGGTGCAGCCAAGTGCCAATAGTATAGATAGACCGTGATCAAAGAAGGCAAAGTATTTGGTGTCCTTGCACGAAGTACTTGTCGTTCTATCACTCCGATTTGTACATTTTAATGCTAAATACACTTTAGGCATATTTCAGCAGCAAAATTGTACAGACAATACACACTAAAAACAATATACACTATATACGACACATCGGGCTCAACTTACAATAGACAGACTCCTCTATAGTGTACGGACCACCAAAAATATGGTGGCTGAGTTTACGTAGGTTGCCGCAAAGACGCTGTAATTCGTGTGTTAGCCACTCTATGAAATTTAAGCTCGTTGATCTTGAGAAAGACTGAATACGTCTGTAACTGAGATTGTAACTATTGGAAGACTTCTGAATGCTTCCTTTGTTCCCAGATTGATAATAAAGATTTTATATGAACTCCTTTTTTTATAAAAATACTTTAAGATTACTTTGTTTATTACATTACATAAGGTGCTTAGAAGACTTTTCTCATCGACTGTGTGAGACAATATTTCTATTTAATGCCAAGCACTTAACAATAATGTTTAGTAGTGTTATATGTGGCTGGACATATGAGACACTCAAGTGTAGCAATCTTATGTAAACACTTGGACCCTTTCATGCACTTCGACTGTATTAATTACTGTCTGTTTTTTGTTCAAGTTGAATATAGCTCTTCGCTCGCTCCCCATAGTTTACCCCTGTTACCTTCAAAATCTGAAAATGTGTATTCCTGTCAGCATTGTCAAAAGCTTTCTACAGATCCAAAAATCCTAAAAACAGGTTTCCTTTCGTTAACCTGCCGTCTAAGATAAGTCGTAATGTGAATATTGCCTCGTGTTCCTACATCGCCTAAGTCCAAACTGATCTTCCCCAAGGTTGGATTGCACTAGTTTCTTCTGTTCATATGTAAATAATTCTTGTTAGTATCCCTCTGCCGGCCGCGGTGGCTGAGGGGACTGAGGCGCTTCAGTCACGGTCTGCACGGCCACTACGGTCGGGGGTTCAAATCCCCCCTCGAGCATGGATATTTGTGCCGTCCTTAGTGTTAGTTAGTTCATAAGTAGTTTGTAAGTTTAGGGACTGAGGACCCCGCAGTTAAGTCCCATAATCTATACAAACATTTTTAGTATCCCTCTCTCGGTATATACCCTCCCCCCCTCTCCGTGCTTTCTTTCCTCTCTTCTCCTCTCTTGCCATATCATCCTCAGCCTAAGTCCATCTCCTCCGCCCCATGCCTATTAAAAGTTCATATGTCTGTCAATTTTCCTAGTGTTCAATCAGATGGTGTGGAAGTTTGTTGTAATGTACCCTCTGGCATGAATAGTACGAAATCTTATGTACATAGTAATCTTCCCCTTGTGTTGAATTAAAAGCATGTAACATTTTAGCAAGGTCGGAATAAATCTGTTGATTGGTGTCGAAGTATGTAGAGTGCATACAGGATAAATTGGCCTGTGGATGCGCACACGGCTGGGGAAGTGTGAGGGGAGGGGTAGTGGTGGGGATAGCGGCCGGAGCAATGAGTGAGCGCTGGAGGGGAAGAGCCCAGCTCATTGGCCGGCAGGTGGGAGTGGACTGACGCGGCCTCCCCTTCCAAATGAAGTTATGAACTCGGTCGATGCTTCGGACGAAAACTCGTCTCTCCACATCGTCCACCTTATCCTCTGCGGACTCTAAGTGTCCTCCTCCATGTACCATTTAAACATTTACGCAGACAGTGACCTCCCTATTTTGAAGGCCACCAGTCTCATCAAGATGTGAGTACAGGTGCATTACAAACAGGCGGACGTACCGGACAGCTTCTTGTTCTCGCGGATGAGGGTCTCCTTGTGCTCGCGCGTCTTGTCCAGCTCGTGTGTGATGCGCTGGATCTCCGTCTGCTTGTTGCGCAGCTCGCGCTGTGACGACTCGTACAGAGACACCGTCTCCTCCAGGCGCGTCTTGATGTCGATGTTGATCTTCTCCAGGTGCTCCGTGCGCTTCTGCAGCTCGCGTGCCGTGTTGTTGGCCTGTCAACAGCAACCACACACCGGCGTCAGCAAAAAGAACAAACCCAACAACTGGCTCTAGGCGTAAATACCAAGAATTGTTAATTGTATTTGATCATGCTTGTGATAGGCGATCTACTTTTAAATTTAAATTAAGACGAGGGGGCGTTGGAAAATAAGTTTCCCCCGTCGGCAGTGGGCAGAGTTGTGTATGAAAAGGGGGGGGATAGAATGAGACATTAAAGATAAGACATAGCTTTATTTTTCTACATAATTTCCAAGTACATTGAAACATTTGTCCAGGAAAAAATCAGGGTGTTGCATATGGAAGAAGTGTTGAACGGCTATGGGCGGAAAGACGACACAGCACGCGAACGCACACATGCAAGACACCGATACACCATTGGATAGAGGTCGACCATGAATATGGCAATGACTTTCAGATTGTCATGGGAGATGAAACGTGGGTCCACCATTATAGGCCTGAATTGAAGGCCGTATCCATCAAGTAAAGTGCTACTCACCGTTTTCTGGGACGCAATGCTTCTTCCGTATGCAACGCTCTAATTTTTTCCGGAAGGCTTTTTGAAGCTTATAAAGCGGTTTAACAAATGTCTCAATGTACTTGGAAATTATGTAGAAAAATAAAGATATGTATTTTCTATAATGTCTCATTCTAATTTTTTCCATTCATACGCAACTCTGACCACATTCTACAGGGGAAACTTATTTTGCAACTCCCCCCTCGTATTATACCAAGATCGCAAAAAAAATATTTGTTTTCGGTAAGCTGGGATATCAGAGACTAGAAGATGGTACTCGAGCGTACCGAAACCGGTCGTCAAAACGAATAAGCATTTTTTTGCTTTCTTTGTATAATATTAAATTAAAGTGGTGAATGTGATGTCAGTGATCTCTTATCCGCAACCAAAACATATTTGAACCTGCTTACTGCACTGAATACTTATTTTCCCCTGCAAATGCTTTCATTACCAATGGATGACTCACGACATTTCATATCAACCTATCCCTTGCCTCTTACGGCCTCGGAAATTCAGTCTCGCAGATATGTAGTACACCTCAAGTTCTAAGGCGCGTTAGCAACAAGATTCCGAGAGAAAAGTTCCTCGCAGCTCACATATTGTTAAGTTTCTACTCTCTGGCAGGACAGCGAAATGGCTGAGCCTGTAGTGGACTTGCTTTCCACGGCGACGATCCACGTTATTTCCTTCCTTCTGGCACTTTAAAAAAAAAAATGTTTTAAAAGTATACTCTTGTTCAACCTTGCCACGTCTCTTTTTACAGATAGATAAAAGAAACTTGTACAGTTTCTACAAAATACCGCTTACCTGACTGAGAATGATAGAGAAATAAATTGGTAACTAAACTCACTCCACTCCGTAATTGATATTTTTGGGGAAAAAATCTTGGTTGCATAAAGACTGTTTTTTACCAGAAATAAATTGCCGTAAAAGCTGCGTAAAAATACACCAATTTCTAATGAAACAATCCCGTGCGCGTGCTACGCTTCCAGGATTTCTGATGAAAAATGTTGCAATATATTTTTTTCTTTTAACAGTCGACCACCTAAACAATCATCCTGAAAAATGTAAAGTATTCAAAATATGTTTTAATACATTTTAATTAACTGTAACAGTAGTTTCATTAATAAAACGTTGTTTTCGATTTAATTGATGATAGGTTGTTAAATAGATTTGAAAATTACTATAATGTTCAAAACAATTAAAAACATTATTTGAAAGTAGGATCGGATATAGACTGCCTGCATGGTAACCAAGTCCGTTACGAGCGCAGCTATTTCGCTGGGCTGTCAAAGCGTAGAAATATATATCTATAAATGTTACAAAACGTGTGTGTGTATGTGTGTTCCACATCTCCTCTGAAACTACTCATCTAAGTCTACATAATTACTCTGCAAATCACATTTAAGTGCGTGGCACAGAGTCCGATTTCAACCAGGCGTGGTACAGAAGAACCTACGATTCATAATTCAGGATATATGGCGTCATAAACAAAGAAATACGCGAAAAACTGCTACATGATACGTCAACGTTTCGTATCTATTCCTAAACTAATGGGCCGAATCAAACCAATCTAAGTACACATATTCTTTGCCGTACTGCATCAATACCGGTCGGGAAAGAACAACCTACGACAAATAGTTCAATAGATATGACATTATAAACAGTGACAGTCGTAAAAAAAATTCCGCATTTGTTTGTTATGAGAGCTTGTACAGGAGTCGGAAAACAACTATCTATAGCGCTAAGCCAGCGCGAGGTGCTGATGTTAGCGACGGCAAAAGTGCTGAAAGTAGCTCGCCGATTGAATTGTCACGAACGGCAGATCAACTACTGATTGAACAAACACAGTTTGATGAATATTTTTCGTAACGTCGTTACTCGCAGTTGAAATAGTGCAAGAACGGCGGCTGTTATCTATGGACAGCACGGGTACTATGATTAATTATAAATACACAAATAATTTTCGTGAATGATGAAGGGTGAAACATAGGGTTCAGTTCTAGTGTGGAATTCTAATTTTTTGCCTTGAAACATGAATTAATCTGTGGCGTTATGAACGTATGTGCGAAGAATGTAATCAGCGTGTTAGGAAATATCATCTGTGTTTGTCATCATAACTAGTGTAAATATACTGTTCAGTCCGAATATGCCAGGATTTTCCGAGGATGAAGTTAGGTTAGAACTTAAGAGGGCGGAAGTATTGAAAGCGATACCGAAAACTTACATCCCTAACGGAATACGGTAACAATACAACGTAATAAATCATATTAAAAACAACGGATCGTGCAATCACAATTAGAATTGATCTGTCTAGGTGCGTTATAGCTGTCGATTGTCGTATTATTTTTCCTAAATTTTCGTTATGTGTGTGTTAAGATTACTGTATTGATTTCCGTCAGTTGCTGATACTGCCTTTTTCGTGAGTGTATATTTTACTTTTTTTAAAATTTTTGTGTTAACTTTCAGTTTGTCCTCACCCAAAACCCCACTTTCCGAGGTGGTCTCGTCGAACCCAATGTTTAACATTAAAAATTACTGAAATGTTACAGTTTATGATATGAAATATTGTAGTGGACATTACAGGTTGTATCTGGTTCTTTTAGTTAATCGTTTAAAATATGGCTTTACTTCTTTCTAAAAATAGGCTAAATATTTTCTTTCTGTCGTATTTTTGGTTGTTTGTCGAATTTTCTTTTCGATATAATTAAACAGTTAGTCACGTTAATAACTTTTAGTATATAAGTGTATTATGTTTTATGTGCTCTGTTCCGTTATTTAAAAAGAATCGTCGTCGTTTTGAAATCTTAATGTGTAGCATCTTTGAGTATGGTATGACGTCACACCTCAAAGCTGACGGTGCCGTGTAATCGTACACTAGAATTTATCCAAAGATTATAATTATGAATCATTGTTAAATTTGTGTCCTGTACTCTAGTTGTGTACATCTTTATATCAGAAACGTACAATATTAAAATGTTGACTTTAAAACCAAGAAGGCAATAGTCTGAACAATATCTGAAGTGGGCACATAAAGGATTTATCGCCGAATGCCAGCATTACCAGACACTGTCGTGACGCAACACAAAAGTTGAGCAACGAGGTAAACAGCAGCTTACCAAATCTTTTGTTCTCATATCGCGTTCCGTCTAATAATTGCTCTCTTTTTAAAAATAGATTGTTGCTCCCTTTTACAGAGAACACGAAAGTAGTGTATATGTACATCGTTGTTTTTATAATTACGAAAATTCCTTTCTCCCTTAACAGTTACTGCTGAAACATATTAAGGTCACCACTGAGTAATTCTAGACCATGACTTACAGTACTAGTTTGTCAGCAAAAATATGTAATTTCGTAATTTAAAAATGACAACAGTAAATTTTACCTACCACCCCGGCGGCCTCGCGTGATTATGTTGGCAACATCAAGAACACGGTTGATAGGTTCTTGTATGTACCATTGTCCGCTCAGTGAAATAATTGTCCTCGTACAATGAAGATTTCATGACAAAACATTTGCATTGTAACGCGATTCGCTAATGCCAACGTCACATGACTGCCAACATCATCACGAGAGGTCGCTAGGACGATAAGTAAAATTTAAACCCTGTACCAAATTCACTGCTTTTGCAATAAGTGACTGCTGATTTCCCATTAGCTGAGGACTAATATTTCTTTGTATAATGCATTGGCTTCGTAGATATAATTAATAGATTTTGTTTTCCTCTACTGATAGGTGTTGTGTGTGCTAACCTACATGTTATATTGAACGGCATATTATTACATAACATTTTTAATGCTAACATTTTGGAAAGGGTGAAGTTTTTATACATAGTTATCGCACTGACAGGTACTTTAGTGAAACAAATCTTATCTTAAAATTCCAGTTTTGTAGATATCTTTATTGCACGGTTTCATTTACCGTCCAAAATATCGTAATATGAAAGTATAAATACGAAATTCGTCAAATACAGCACATTATTTTAAATTTTCATGTATTTAAATCTTTTAAAAATATCTTTTGTTTTACATATAAGTGTCCGGTCAACATTGCTTGCAAGAAACTAATGGTATGGGGAAAAGTTCTAACTCTTTAAATCGACATTAAATTTGTGATCTCCCCTTGTTAGTATAAAGTCTGTCATTTTAGATTTTATGTATTTTTATTTTATTTTATTTTTATTTTTTAAATAGGAAGTTGTAGGTGTAGTCATGTATTTTAATATTATTAAAGAACATGGATAGATAAACCTAGAATTTCACTAGATATTTCATTGCAAATAGTGATCAACGATTTATTGTACATTTATTTGTAAAGCAGTCATTATGTCATTTAGAAATAATGCAGTCACTTTAGAAACGTATCTTGACTCAGAAATCTTAAGCTACACACTTACGTCTGTCCATCAGTTTTTGACACTCTTTATACTGTTCATATACTAGTAAGCTAAATGTGTATCCGTGCAAAGCTACAGCTAAATGAAACACCACGGTTTCCATACAATTCGTCGGTTCCGTCTGCCTGGCGTTATTTGTCTACGAAACCATTGTTTTGAAACCGTGAAACCCACAGGACGAAACAGTTTCAGTATCGATCGCGAATGTGATCAGAAACCGAGCAGAATGCAACCCGGCGGTTTCGAGACCGTGAAACATGGTGGTTTCGAAACAGTGAAACCGTTCCGTTTATCGAAACCATGAAACAGTGGCAAGCTCTAGTGTAGAACAGGATACCACCCGTCGGCTTTGAGCAATGACGCCATACCTTAGTCATAGATGATAATTTGTTTGGTAGTAAATCGTATATTGTAACTTAATTTATTGATAAAAATAACTATGGATGAAAAATGAGAAATAAAACTAAACTTTGATTCGTTATCGGAAATATTCCGAAGACCTGAAAATTTCTGAGCTTGTGAAATTTTTCTAATTAATGAAACTGAGTGTTGTTCATTCATTAATAATGTTGATTTCTTAACGTTTAAAATACTTTTCAGTGCAAAGTACGTAAAGAGGAGAAACTGCTACAGCCATGTTGTGACTGGTTCTCCATGTAATTTTCTCAAAAATCTTCTGTAGTGGTTTTAGAAACGTCCGTCCAGAACCAGTCATTAAATGGGACTGACGGTTTTTTAATTAATGAAAATTGAGCTCAGATCATTTGTCAATAACACTGATTCCTTAACGATTGAACAAAAACATTTACTTATTCTCATTCGCGCGTGCGTAACATTTTTCGAGGTGGTTGACCTCGTTTCAAATTTATGCTTTTATATGCAAAGTTCCGACATTATTCAAAGCTGACACGTGGTATCCTGTGCTTCACTTGACACTATACTGCTAACAGTGTAATAAGGAGCAATTATATTTACACTGTTGTTTGCCAAAAATATTTTTTTACTAATATTATTATTTTCGATAATTTAGGAAGATAATTAATTTATTGAACCGAAGAATGTAAATTAATAAAATGTCACCAAGTAGCACGAATAGCATAATTATATTATTTACTTCGTGGTCAACCCAAACTTCCTAATTTGTTTTCAAAATGTTCACATTTATTTTTGGCATAAATTTAATATTTTCATATTTTAATATGATTACATTACAACTATACTATTATCTGTGATATATTTAAGATCTCTGTTTGCCGTGTTAGACGCATTTGTTTAATACATATGAAAATTATGTATGTGTAAAATCTGTGGCCTATGTGTGTCGTCATTGGTCAAAGGCGACGGGTGATATCCTGTCCTACACTAATCCCGATTTTTCTGTTTTTGTTACAACGTTACCCGTGTTGATTACTCGTATACTACATAGTCAGTATTCCCTTACAGCCTTATGGGTACATGACATCATAATTATTATCTATGAATATTTTTGCTAATATCTGTGCGACTAAATTCAGTGCAACTAAAGAATGATTGCATAGCGCCATAGCTTTGTGTTTGGTTTTCGAACTGTTCTGACGGAGAAAGAATATAAGACTAGTGTAATAACACACATGTGACACAGTATGTTTGACCACCATATGTAAACAGTACATTGCCTTCGACAATGCTTTCTACTGTGTTCGTATGAGCTTGAATTTAGGGTAGAGCTAAGTTTCATGTTCTTGAATTCAGGGCCGAACAACGTTTGTATCCCTACATTATTAACGTGTTCAGTTGGAAGTAACCGCGTTTCAATTTCTGTTGTGATATCAGTGATCTTCATGTATTCCTGTTTCACAGCGGCACGAATATCCCCATACAATAGGAGGAGATGCAGTACTGTGAATGACAATCCATCTAGTTTGTTCGAAATTATATTGCATTACAATGCATTAAACTACCGGATCAAATGTTGCACATAACGATCCATCGTGACTGCGGTACTGTTTAGCTTCTCTTTGTGATTATAAGAGCTGTGTCGGACTGCTCATTATAAACCCATGTGTTTCACTTCATATGTAGCAACTACTTTTCGTATAATTTACATTGTTCCGGTACAAACCAGGCATCCTATTACTTGCCCCCTCATCAACTCTCAAAATGACCACGAAGGGAGACTCAGGTATGCTAAATTGTATCTAATACAGACGCTTGTTGGCAGTGATTCTGCCCGTACATCATTCGTGGATGAACTGGAGGTGGAGGTATGATAATGGAAACAGATGTTCCTCCCGTTCCCGGGACTGAGTGTGTGTGTGTGTGTGTGTGTGTGTGTGTGTGTGTGTGTGTGTGATGCGGCTCACCTTCTCCAGATCGATGATGAGGACCTCGACTTCGCTCTGGAGGCGTGACTTCTGCTTCTCAAGGTTGTTCACCTTGACCAGCAGGGTCTCGATGTGCTCCTCTTGTTCCTGGATACGGGCCTGGAATTTGCGCCTGTCAACATAAACAATACGGTGTTAGAGCGACAGTAGTATCAGACACGGACAGGCGAGTCGTAAGATATGAGACAGTAGTAAGATCTAATGGCTGGGAAGTTTGGTAGTGAAATAACAGTATAGTAAAATAATTAGGCTCAATGATGTTGAACACTTTGCCTCATGGTGTGTCTGATACAGTGGTGCACTCGGAAGGAAAATCTTTTATAGCAACAAACAATGCAGTCCTTCACTAAGAAAGGCCGATATTTCAAGTTACAGCTGGCATATTTTTACCGTTAATCCCATTGCATATTATTGAAACAAAAAAATTTTCTTAATCACAACCAATTTTGGGTCAGAAATCATTATCTGGTGGGAAAAAATTTGCTCAGTCGTGTATACAATAACATAACTAATTGGCTGTCACTATAGGACTAACATCAAGCTGATTTTTCTACACAGAACACACTCATTACAGCTGTAGCTCAACATATGAAATCCATATGCGTCCTTACGAACTTAGTTTGATCCAGAGTTCATATATCGAGACACTTTTGTAATATGTATGTTTTGTACAGAAAAATCAGCATTCTGTTATTCTTATACTGTCACATCATATATTATTATATACTCGACTGATATGTAAATTTGTTCAACCCTTTTTTTTTTCTCCAAATGATGGTCTGACCGAAACCAGTTGTGTTAATAAAAAGTGCATTGAAGGGCTAATTTGCAGTGAGTTTTACGAAATATATAAATGCTACTGACAGTTGCCTGAAAAAAGAATTTTTGTGATTATCGGCGTGTAGACTGGCCGTACTGAAATAAAATGAGCGATAAAAAAACTGCTTATTGCCCACTGTTCAGTATACAGGTCTGATTCGGTTGGTAAAATGATGTGAAATTAATGACTGAGGTGTCAATTCTTAGTTATAATCCGTCTTGTCGGGGTTTGATGCTTCTTTCAGTTGGATACACACGAGGACCGGGCTCCTAGCGGAGATACAGGGAGGTGGAGTTCAGTAGTCCAAGTAGGAGGGCATGTGAGAGTTTGGGTCGGACGGAGTACGTGCTTGGCTATTTCAAGTTGGGGTGTTAATCTCGTGTTCCTGGGGTGGCCCAGGGGTTTAGCGAATCGTCTAGTAAGCAGGAAGTCCCGGGTTCGAATCCCGGTCCGTCACAAATTTTCATGTGTCCTTGTTGTATAAAAACAGCACCTACCAGCAGCTGACATTATTTAAAAAAAATGATGTCAAATTAAGCTCTAGATATCATGAGAGGTGGGCCCACCAATATAAAAGTAGGCTAGGAGTGTTGTGTTGTCAGCACAGAAATGGTAAGAGCAGAATGGGCTGGCAGCACAGCTCAGTGACTTTGAACGTGGACTAGTCACTGGTTGTAGCCTGAGCAAGAATCTTATCCGAACGATTTCAACCATTTTAAAGCTGCTCAAGTCGACCGTTGCTCATGTGTATGTGAAGTGGAAATGCGAAGAAGTAATCAGAGTTAAAGAAAGACCAAACAGACGTCAAGTATTTAGGGATGGGTTAGATCGTCGATTTCGCTTCAGATACCAGCGATCAACATCAATACTTTTTCTGGTTTCATCCCTTGATAAAGAATTGGCTGTCATACCTATACAGACTTTTCCCAGCGGAGTTAAAACTGACATAATTGCAAATGTGGAAACAACCCATCATTAATGTCCACTAATACTTTTGACACTATAGTGTTTAAATAAAACTCTGAAAATGGTATTTATATTCAAATGATGACAAAGAACGTTTCAATAAGACTGGAGAATATTGGATTAACAGAATATGCAAAATGTGATAATGCATGCCAATGGTTAACTTCGAAGGGAATTCAGTTACACATCTTTTCAAAGCTGTGCTGCTCCCTCACTTTTAGAGTACGTTTGCTTTGTTATCAAGCGTAAAGTCAGTATCAGTTAAAATGTACAAATCAGTGTACAAGACCTGAATTTTTTAGAAACACAGCGTTGATTGTGTACTACTCTGCTAGAAAATATGCATTCCCTGATATACGGCAGCCTATGCCATGCCCTCGGTCCCGTTATTGAACGAAGCTTGCCTAAAGTCCACTCTGTTTGAAAATTACACTGTATCGTTGGTATTGCATCTCCGAATATCCGCCGAGAAGTCTCTGCTGATTAAGAACCACTGATGTTTGAGATTGTTGAAGCCCACTCAATGTTTGGCCTTCAAAACTTCAATCTAGACTGAAGTCAAGGAAACGTTTCCTTCAGACGTCACAGTCTTCGAAATAGTGATGTGGGCCGGGAATATTCCCAGTGGGAAGGAACTTATAAAATGGGCATATTGTCGGAAATATTTCTTTGGCCCGGGAAGATTGCAAAAAATTGGGAATTTATGAAAATTTTTAGATTTTGAAAGTTTTAACTTATTAATTGTAAAAGAACTTTATAACTAAGTTAACTAAGTGTAATTCGTACATTTTAATCTAAGATTTAACATTCTCTGCATTAATGTCCTTGCCGAACATGCAGAACATCGAAAATTAACATATTCACTAGGGCTAAAATTTTTCGGCAAACTTAAACCACACATTTCTCTGAATGAAACCTAAACTTACAAAAAATTCTCTTTAGGCGTAATTCTTAACCGGCCGTCATCTGTAGTATTTTTTAATTTTTCCAAACGAATGACTAGAGCTGTTTCAATTTCAGAATTCAAAGACTCCTCAGTTCCTGCGATGAATTATGATTTATAAAAAATTATCTTCTAAAATATTCACTATCAATTTCAGTTTTAAAGTACTTAATTAATGTTTTACAGTGTTCTATGTTAATAAAATCACTTGCATTTTCAAGTAAATCATATATCTCGGCCGATTAATTTGCTTAATTTTTCCCCGAAATGCCATTTTCATTCAATAATGTTTACAAATTTTGTACCAGTTTATAGCCTAAAATATCACTAACATCGACAGAAAACTTAACAAATCGAATAAACAAACCTCCCTGTTTATTTTAGTATTTAGTAGCTACTCAATATATGGCATATCAATATTGTAAATTAGGTTTTTCAAGGTTGATTATTTCGAGGTTCTAGGAAACTTAAAAATCGTAAATTTCGATGCTTGGTAGTTCTAGGGCTAGTTCATTGATATTTGAAAGATTGAAAACCGAAAAATGCGAGTTTCTTTTTTTTTTTTTTTTTAATGAGGTTAAGTCCAGATCCATATAAACCTAAACTGTTCCAGATACTTTATTTAAGTTTTAAAATAGAAAGTAGGAGTGCTCAAGTAAAAAAGTATTTAAAAATAAATAATTACTTAAATTGATCATACCATAGTTTAGCTCTTAACCTTTCATTGTTGACAAGCGATCTGTGAGACCGCGCGCGTTTTTCATTGCATGATTTTAATACTGCCTTAAACCTATTAATTAAGCTTTATTGAGCTATCTGGGTAATTAATCATCAATTCCTGGGAATTTATGAATTTTGAGAACATTTCCTCGATTTTAAATTCCCGGCAACTTCATAACATTACTTCGAAAGTACCATTAGATAAGGCAAGAATTTCATCGTGGAAATCCAAGAACCAAGAGTATGTTTGGAGGTTCCTTAACCGCAATACCGGTGTCGGTAGGACTAATTGAAACTTTAAGTCATGGTACATGGCATCATACAACAGCAAGTGATGGTTTGAGTAACAGTAAACACTCATCTATAGGAGAGGGTAGAGATACTGGTTGCAGACAAGAGCTGGCTTGTGCTGACCTGAGCTCCTCGACCTCCTCGATGCGGGCGGCGGCCTCGGTCTCGTACTTGGAGCGGTAGGTGGCCACCTCGCCGTTGGCCTTGGTCAGCTGCCTCTCCAGGTCCAGGCGCGCCTCGGCTTCCTCCTCCAGCTGCACGCGCACCGACTCCAGCTCGATCTCCACCTGGTGCAGGCTCGCCTCCAGCGTCTGGCGCCTCTGTACAAAGCCGACACGCCAAGTCAGTACCGCCTTATACCGTATCACCATCCAGCATCACATGCATCTCCTCAACTCACAATTTATTGCTTCCTTAAGCGCCACAAGTTGCACCTCACTTTGTGTATACATTTGGGCTTCCCTCACAATTGCCTTACACCACCTGAAAAACTTCCCACACCAACTCAAACACACTGAATGTCTTCCCTAGTTCTACAGACCCCCCCCCCCCCCCCCTCAAAGAATTTTCTTCGCCGCCATCCACTGTCAATCATGCTGTGAATTGTGGTATAGTGCAGCGTCACCATCGCAAAGTCCCACCTGCCACCCTGCTTACACTTTTACTTGTTCTGTAGACTTGCGCATAATAGTTCTCATTCGGGAGCGCTCACTTCGCTCTTCGCACCCAGTGACGGCTGAACGGTGTGGTCTGCGCGTGCAGGTGGAGGGAGAACTTCCCCCACCTATCTGCTTCATGCGCTTGCTGCTTGAGCCGCTAACGATATCACGCGAACCAAAAGAAACAGTTTGTGGGTAATTTCTCGCGTTTAAATTTACTGTTATCTCTATATCTTGGCATTATGGAATTTATTAGTCAGATATTGCAGAGTGCAGAACACATCAAAACAGAAATTTAGTAGCACTGAACTATTTAAACTAGCAGGCAGACGCTCATCTCAAAATGACTCATCAGCAGAAGGCAAACACGTGATTTTTAATTCTGCTACGCGCCCTCTCGCTATTGCCCGTCGGTCTTCGGAAAAGAATCCAATGATACGTTTGGCATAATCGTCCGCTGCTCCTAGTTCGTCCGCTGTTCATAGTTCGTCCACTGCTCCTAGTTCGTCCGCTGCTTCTAGTTCGTCCGCTCTTTTTGACTTTTGCTACCGCTACTAAAAGAGCTCTTTTTTATGACAGCATTTTTATATAATGAATCAGTGTTGCCAAAGCGTGTGCTATTATCCGTATTTTTGGGCAATTTGACCTCAAATACTTAGGCAAATAAACCAGTTATTTACACGTATGAGTGATACAATGGTATTCAATTACTTTGCATACAGAGTACTTGTAGTACTTTATTTATAAAATAGATTTCTTGTGGCAGTGAACTATGAAACTACAGCTGAGCTGCATCTCAGCTCGAAATGAAGGTAACTGGCAGAAGGAAATCACGCGATTCTGCGCGCTCTCGCATCCTCTCGCTGTTCCCCGTCAGTCTTCGGAAAAGGAGCGGACGAACTAAGAGGCGTGGGATCTGCGAACTAGTTCGCCTGTGGGAGCAGTCTTCCGAACTAGTTCATTCGCGAACTACACAAGATTATTGCTCTGTCGTTTCTCCGGGTAATTGATTCCACCAATTCTTCCCACGCGTTCTTTCTCTTTGGCCGTGTTCCCGTACAAGCAGGGTCGGCTTTGTTAATTCGGATTTGACATGTTAATATTTACGGATTGGCCGGATGCCCTTATTTTGCCACCCCATGCCCCTCCCCACTCCGGGAGGAAATGTCTACCCCAAATGTCTGCGTATAGTGTTATATGTGTGAAAGTGTAAAGTGTTACGAAATGTTTGCGAATCGTGTAACTGAGGCAGGACTTGTATACCAGTCCGGTATTCACCTATGGGGAAGTAGAAAACCGCCTAAAAACCACATCCAGGCCCCCTTCGTTAATCAGCCGGCCGGATTCGAATTGGGGCCGGTACGCCTTCCCGTCTCAGAAAGCGGTGCGTTAGACCACACGACAAACCGAACAGATCACCAATCCTTCCTACGCTATGTTACATGAAATCATTCCTTACATCAACCCGTCATTTCAAATAATGTCCACCCCTACCTCTCACAAATCAGTCTTCTCCTGTAAAGTTTCAATGCTGTATCTACGATCTACCTCATGAAATCTCAATACTAAACTTCATTTATATTTAATGCTCACTATCTAGTCATATAGTTCAATGAAATTTGAAAAAAAAAAAAAAAAAAAAAAAAAAACACCTGCCAAAGTATAGTGTACCGAGTTCGAAGATTTGGAGGTCAAAGGTCAATAGGCCCGTACAACATTATGACTCTCACGCTGTAACAGTATACCACTAAAACGATCATGCTGGACAATATTCCTGGGTGAATTGTGTGTTTCAAGGTCGTATCCTATAAGGGTATTACCAGAACCACTATTCCAGCTGTATACATTCATCATAATAGAATAAATGTTATAATATTTAATACAGCTACCTTCATCAATGTCTGTTTCTTCAGAAGCTCAGACGTTGTAAAATCAACTATGGATGACATGGGTTTGAAGTGCTACCAGTCCATTCAGATTCAGATGATCTGTGGTCGATTTACACCCCTGCGGTTCCCCAATGTGAGAGTGTGTTCCGTCCTAGGCCTCGTCTTCGTTAAATCCTAATCTTCCTACACGTTTTGTATTTATTCATAGCTTGCTGATAGTTACTTCAGTAGAACGAAATATTAAGATGTTACTGCAGGCGGAGAACAGAGGCCGATATTGGGAAAATATTGGCAGTGATTTTTATTTTATTTTATTTATTTTCTTTTTGTAAGGAAAAATACCCCAGCATTCCCTTAAATGGTTCGATAGAAAGGAATCAAGTACAAATAATATCTTTTGTGACGGGCTTCAAACTATCTGAACTACCGGGACTCAATGATTCAATTTTTTTGGTTTATTAAATATCAGCCCTTGAGAAACGGAATTTCATGCTCAAACATTATAAAAAGTCTTTAATTTTAATTGATACGCAGGGCCAATATTTACAGTATGAAAAATTCAACAAAGATATAAAATTTATTACTTACGAAGAAGTACCAGGTCTACCAACTTAAATTTCATACTGAGGTGACAAATAAAATTTTGAACGCATCCATCCACTATAACTGAGAAAGTCAAGCCGAATCTACAGCTTACAAGTCACAAGCTAAAACAAAAATACAAGACAACCAATGTGAAGCCCCTCGACGAGTCACATTATACATTTGGCTTTCCCTCACAATTGCCTTACACCAGCTGAAAAACTTCCCACACCAACTCAAACACACTGAATGCCTTCGCTAGTTCTACAGCCCCCCAAATAATTTTCTTCGTCGCCATCCAGTGTCAATCATGATGTGGACTCAAACAGTTGTCGTTCCGAACGAGACTCTAATTCACTCCCATCAGGATGTTTTCTTTTTTAGATACTATCTTTAAAAGAGCACTGTTGGTTACTCTGGTGGGCTCTGGCCACTGCTTAAGTCGTGATAATTTGCGCTCACCCTCTCATCGTCCTCCAGGCGGCGGCGCGCGTCCTCGAGCTGCCCAGCCAGCTGGCTCTTGAGGTACGTCGAGTTCTCCAGGTTCACCTTCAGCTCCTGCACTTCCTTCACCAGCTCGATGTTCTCCTGCGGACCGGAAAAGTCACAATAGCGGCTTAAACATTCAGAAATAATTCTCAACTGAAGTTGTCAGTTTCCTCTGATCTGCCTCATTCTCTGTGACAGGTCAGAGGAGGAAGAGACCACAGCACGTAGCTGTTGATTATTGAGGGTCAGACGATAATTTTAACGATAAAAAAGCGAGGAAATCAGCAAAATGTAATGAAAGTGGGGTTCAGATGTTAGGGAAAACATCAATAATTCAGAAATTTAAAGTAAGTAGGAACATAGGCAGAAATTTGAATATGAACATAGGAAGAAATGACTAATATCTTAGATCCACACATTAAGTAATAGTAAAATGGCATGAAAAATGGTAAATATTAAAAAATTAAAAAGCAACTATAACTGGCTAAGGAAAGTACATGAAGATGTAGACGAAACTGGCACACATACACAATAATTTGGAGGCAGAAGAAAATACAATGTTAATGTTTGTTAAGCTTAAGGGACTTAACTGCGGGATCATCAGTCCCTAAACTTATAAACTACTTATGAACCACCTTATACTAAAGACGACACAAATATCCATGCCCGAGGGGGGATTCGAACCCCCGACCGTCGCGACCGTGTAGACAGTGACTGGCGCGCCGCAGACCGCTCGACCACTGCGGCCGGCAAGAAAATACAGAAACAAAATTAAGAAGTGAAAAGGTTACCAAGAGAAAACAGCAGAAAGGCGGGGAAGTAAATAATAACAGAAAGAGAAATGTTGTTACCTGGTCTGTAGCAAAGGAATAAGATGAAGGGTGGAGTATAAAAATCTGCGAGTGGTTGGATGGTATCTACAGTTTATAACCAACATGCTATTATTGTAGTCTATATATGCCCCTGGATATGTCTTACAGTTTAAAACTGGTTTCTAAGCCTATGACTAATTTGAAGACAGGACAAAATACAGACACAAAATTAAGAAGTGAGAAGGTTTACAATATAAAAACCGCAGTAGAGTTTGAAGCAAATAAGGACAGAAAGAAAGCGAAGAAAAATGAAATGATGCTAGTATAGTAGGCGTTACGTGGTCTGCAGCAAAGGGATAAGATGAAAAGAGGAATATGATAATATGCAAGAGGTTAGATGGTAAAGAACTCACGCAAATGGTTCTATTGAAACTGAAAGATCTTGCGCCAGAAAGAAAGGGAAAACAGAGGAAAGAATATGACATAAAGTAGAACAGGACAGAAGAAGATTTTTTTAAGGCTGCATTTAGACACCTATCGTCCAGAATTTGATAAATATGTAAGGTACTGCAGCAGATTGTACTGTATACAAAGGACCATATGCGTAGTTATGATTCCAGTACTCTTCATACAGATGAGCACATACATATGGCACAAAGTGAGTTTTATGGAACTCCAAATTCAGCAAAAAATGACAAAAAAAGTTGTTTCTCACATATCACTATTACAATGTATCTGTTACTACAAAGAAAAAATACTTTTTCCGTTATCTTGAACAGAATATATCAATAGAAAAACTGCACAATACAATAACAGAATACTTATGCTTTTACAGTTCATATGGTTTATGACGGTGACTTTAAAAGTAAAGATTACATCAGAAGAAATGGGGTATTAAAAAATAATAATAATAAAAGGAGATAAGCTTGTTGGAGTTTTCATTATTGCTCATAAAGAAACGAACGTACACTGCCAGTCACTTTATTAAAGTTCTTTTATTTTGTTTAATATGTCAGGTTGAGAAAATTTGGTCTTTTTTTAAGTGCTCGTTATTTCAATTTGTATATCGTTTATATAAAAGAGAAAATACGTGAAAATGAGAATAGATTCTGGTGACGTGTCGTGCGTATCAGTATGAAGCAACATTCATAAAGTGTCTGGTATCAGAAAATAATTTCGTTATGAGAAATAACCGTATATTCAAACAATTTACAGCTTACCATAACCAGGTTGAATGGAGAAGGTGGATTTTCATTTTACGGACTATACTAGAAGATATTATAAACAAAGGTCAAAAAGCGCTGGGAGCAGAGTAGATTCGGGATATACTGTCAGAGATGGAAGATGCCTCACCTGTGACAAGCGCGTCTTGTGGGATGTGATGTCAACAATGGTGCGGTTCAGCTCCTCGATCTTGATGCTCAGCTCTGAGATGGTGATCTCAAGCCTCTCGACATGCTTCACGCTCATCAGCTGCAAAGCAGACAAGGTATTAGAGAATGCAGTCGAGCAGTGAGGCGTTGTGACAGATTTCACACGACAGAGCGTGGCTCACCTTCTCCTTGTTGGCCTGTTCGATCTGAGCCAGCAGCTCGTACACCTCCTGCTGGAACTTGGCCTTCTCCTTCTCCGCCCTGCCACAGAAAAGAAACAACCGCTTATAGTGCACTGTCCAAATGAGAAGTGAAATGCGGGAAAGACAGAAAAAGTGGAAAACAGGTCTATGTTCATTCTCCGTAGCCTAACGCTTAATGCTTCTTTATGAAGGAAGTGAGATACCAACAGCTGTATGTATAATAGAAATATTTATTGTTTCACTACCAGTTTCAGCATTCCACTACGCCATCTTCAGATCCCTGGGTATTAAACAAACCTAATCAAGTGACTAAGGCAAAACATTAAAATATGAAAAGCATAAAAGTATTGTATGGTAGTACACTGAAAATACAATATAGGTATGAAACCAATATACAATAACACATAAAGAATATGTAGAAACTTAGTCAATATTAACATTCATTTCCTTCTCTTCATACTATCCTGAAGACTGCTTCAGCAGCCAGCCGCGGTGGCCGAGGGGACTGAGGAGCTCCAGTCACGGTCTGCACGGCCACTACGGTCGGGGGTTCGAATCCCCCCTCGGGCATGGATATTTGTGCCGTCTTTAGTATAAGGTAGTTGATAAGTAATTTGTAAGTTTAGGGACTGATGACCCCGTAGTTAAGTCCCATGAGCTTAACAAACATTTGAACTGCTTCAGCAGCAGTAGACAGGGTTCGTTCAAGCAGCAACCAGTTGCCAGATTCCAGCAAACTGCGCATGAGCAGAGCTGCTGCTGATACTCGATAACAGGTCTTCCAATGCGTAGATTGCTGGAACTGGCAGCTGCTTGAACGAACCTTTACTGTAGTCTGCTTTCCTTTTCAAATAGCTGCACCTGAGCGTTTTATTATGGGTTTATCAAAGCCACGTCACCCTCGGTAGCGTTTCTTACAATTAAATGTCTATCAATGACACAGTGGCTGTAAAAGCTGTCACAGATTGTAAAATCAGTCAAAATTATCCACTGACTAAAGCTATTCAGTAGCGATGTTTGGTATGGAGTATGGCCAGGTGATTAACGGAGAGTAGTATTTTAAATGCAGTGATAGTTGGTTCGAACCCTGGTACGCGTTAATATTTTTTTTATCTCAGTTTCCTGTATGTAACAGATTCTGGGACCAGAAATGACATTCATATTCTTACTTGTCACAAATATTTATCAATTTTTTTCCGAATATGTCGGGACTTCCAAAGTCGTGGTGAACCAAGAACGTAACAATACAACTTAAATGATAATTCTAGGGTCCGATGACCTCAGCAGTTTGGTCCCAAAGGTTTACAAACATTTGAACATATGATAAAAAGCCAATACTAGTTGTCTTTTCTTTCCAAGTCACAAAGTACAAGCATATATATATATACTTTTTAATCTATTTATTTTTTATTTATTTAGGCTGATTAGATTAGGGCCATCAGGCCCTCTCTTACATCGGACCAGGGTTTTACACATACAGTACTTCTTTACATCTGAGTTACCTATAATATAACAATGATTTTAATAGATAAACAATAACGTAATAATTTAGGTTAATGTTATTACTGACAAGGCCGAATTTTAACAAGACGGAATGAAATTTCCGTTTTTTGACATAAACTTTCACTTGAGACTTGTACATTTATGTAAAAGGTGGAAATTTGTATTTCATATGTTTCTTTTTTCCTTGTACGTTTTAATATGATAGCGGATGATGGAGATGTCAGCTGCTAAAAACTTCACGGAGGCAAATAAATAAATAATTTTTATTTCCTGCCTATATTTCCTTTTCAAATCAAGTGAGGTGGATAAATTGTCATACAATTTAAATTGTTTCGTTTCGAAGGCCCGAAGGTTCCATTTTCAGGTACGGGAATGGAGGAACCGAAGTACACATACTGCATTTATCCTCTAAAAGGACAAGACCAAGGAAATGCCTCTGCATACGTATATCAACGAGCAGTTTCCTCGTGCTGTCCATGTTTCTGCATTCTTGTGCGCCCAAATGGAACCTTCGAGTCTTGTAAATGATACAGTTTAAATCAGAAAAAATGAATGCAGCTGGAAGGATCGATAAGTAAAATTAATTGTATACTAGCTGAAAACCCGGCGTTGCCCGGGATGTTAATTACCCGCCAGGCTGCATGTGAAACTGCAGTAGGTATAGATGGAAAGCACATATTATAAAAATCACACACACACACACACACACACACACACACACACGACATATGTATATCTTCCAGTCTCTAATATGGATAAATTCTTTGGTGAGCCCGCCCCTGACATGAAGACGCCAAATCCATTCCGAAGTATTTAATAGAGTGCCCTGTAATTTATTAATCGTAATAGAAAATGCAAGTCCCAATGGAAACTGCAGTCTCTTGAAGGTAGATTTGTGGGATATAATAGATATTCGTTGGGTGTACTCTGTTTCAATCTGTTCCTTTCCTTGTAGCTCTATGGAAGTAAACTGCTTTCGCTTCCAGCCGGATGGAGCAATTTTCCATGAACGTTACTGTTTACGTGCTCATATCTCATGAACTACTTGCCGTACTGCGATACAATTTAGAAGGTACTTTCAACTATAAGTGTGTATACTGCCTGTAAAATTTCCTGTCGCTACAATTTGTAGTGTTCAAATTATAAATTGTAACGTCATACCGAGAGCCGTAGTTTTACCCCATAAACAGCGGAAAAGTAGTAAGCGAGAAACTTTGTTCCTTTCATCATTTCACTATGGTTGCCAGCGAGAAAAAGTTTAATAAAAGTTTGAAATTATGTTTAAAGTTTGTTGCAAGTCGTTAAGTACTGTCATTCTCATACAGTGTATTTCGAAAGTCTCGCCGCATTATATGGCATTTCTTGCGATTTCTATTGGTTATGACGTAATATCTTTTGAACCATGCCGTATGTGATTCTTAACCATGCAGCAATTGTTACCTCACGGTAAGGAATTTGGTTGAAATCGGTCCAATGGTTTAGGAGAAAATGAGCAGCATTGTCGTAAAATGCAGCAATTTTTCACGCATGTCATTGTTTATGACGTCATATCTCGTGAACTATACATCGTATGTGATTCTTACACTTACGGCGACCGTCCACATGGATTGAAGCTTACGTGTACAAAATTTCATAAAGATTGGATCAAAACCGTAGATTTGTATGCAACACGTACACACATACGGAGACTCTGTTTTATATATTAGATTTGGTCCGTGAAAATTATAATTTGGTTTATAATTTCGCGACGTTTATGACATTAAAACACTGGTAGGGGACTCGTATTTTTATTCGAAATCTAATTTGACAAGAATCTTGTGTAGTATTTTTTATAGGAAATAACAGGAGATTTTGCGTTTTGTAGTGATGTTCGGAAAGCAGTAAAGAAGTGCCACTGGACACGTGGTTTGCCCCACACGGCAGCACGTGTGGGCAGAGGCGGTGGCGGTGACGCAAGCGCTGGCACGCCTAGGGCAGCGCTAGCGCGGCTCCGGTGTTCTCGCGCTATTCTATTCTTGCTCTTCCCTAAAACTGCTCGCGGCCGCAGCGGGCTTCTCGGGTTAAGAGGTGTAGGCGTGAGCGCAGCCAGCTGGTCGCACGGCCGCCACCCGGCTAACAATGACACCTGCTGTGTAGGAAGCACCGTTGGTGCGAAGCCCAGCTTGAGTAAGTCATTGGTGAGTTTCAGAGGGTAGCAGTTATCGCAGCTCATTGGTAGCCTGCGTTGTTTCACTTCGACCTAATTCGATATTGACACCTAGTAACATTTTTATTAACACGAATTATTTACAGAAGGATGGAAAAACTGCTAGAAGCCAACCTCGGGAAAGATCAGTTTGGGTTCAGGAGAAATATAGGAACACGGGAGGCAATACTCACTTTGCGGCTTATCCTAGAAGATAGATTAAGGAAAGGCAAACTTACATTTCTAACTTTTGTAGATTTGGAGAAGGCTTTTGACAGTGTTGAATGGAATACACTCTTTCAAATTCCGAAGTCATCAGAGGTAAAATACAGTGAAAGGAGAGTTATTTACAACTTGTACAAACGCCAGACCGCAGTTATCAGACTCGGAGGGCATGAAAGGTGAGCATTAGTTGGGAACGGAGTAAGACAGGGTTGTAACCTTGTACATCGAGCAGGCGGTGAAGGAAAGACAGCAAAAATTTGGAATAGGAATTGCAGTTCAGGGTGAAGAAATAAAAGCCTTTCGTTTTGCTGACGACATTGTAATTCTGTCAGAGACAGCAAAGGACCTGGAAGAGCTGTTGAATGGAATGGACAGAGGAATTTGAAAGAGTGTAATTCCATTCAACATTGTCAAAAGCTTTCTCCAAATCTACAAAAGCTAAAAATGTAGGTTTGCCTAGTAAACTTTTTATTAACACGAATTACTTACAGAAGGATGGGAAAGCTGTAGAAGTCGACCTCGGGGAAGATCAGTTTGGGTTCAGGAAAAGTGTAGGAACACGGGAGGCAATATTCACTTTACGGCTTATCCTAGAAGACAGATCAAGGAAAGGCAAACCAACATTTCTGGCTTTTGTAGATTTGGAGAAGGCTTTTGACAATGTTGATTGAAATAAACTCTTTCACGTTCTGAAGCAAGCAGGAGTAAAATATAGGGAGCGTAAGGTTATTTACAACTTGTACAAAAACCAGACAGCAGTTGTGAGAATTGAAGGGCATGAAAGGGATGCAGTGGTTGGGAAGGGAGTAAGACAGGGTTGAAGCCTTTCTCCAATGTTACTCAATTTGTACATGGAGCAAGCTATAAAGGAAAGCAAGGAGAAATTTGGAAAAAAAATGTTCAAATGTTTGTGAAGCTTATGGGACTTAACTACGGGGTCATCAGTCCCTAAACTTACAAACTACTTATGAACTACTTACAAACTAGGACGGCACAAATATCCATGCCCGAGGGGGGATTTGAACCTCCGACCGTAGTGGCCGTGCTGACCGTGACTGGAGCGCCTCAGTCACCTCGGCCACCGCGGCCGGCGAGAGAAATTTGGAGAAGGAATTAAAGTTCAGGGGGAAGAATTAAAAATATTGTGTATCCAGACGTAAAATGTCCCCCATTCGAATCTCCGGGCTGGGACTACTCAGGAGGATGTGGTCATCAAAAAAGATGGAAGAGCATTTGAATGGAATGGGCAGTGTGCTGAAGAGAGCATATAACATGATCATTAACAAGTGCAAAACAAGGGTAATGGAGTGCAGTAAAAGAAAATCAGGTGATGCTGAAGGAATTAGATTAGGTAACGAAACAATAAAGGAGGTATATGAGTTATGTTACTTGGGCAGTGAAATAACAAATCATGGTCGCAGTACAGAGGATATAAAATGCAGAATGGCAATGGGTAGAATAGTGTTCTTGGAAAAGAGAAATTTGTTAACATCGAATATTGATTTAAGCCTAAGGAAGTCCTTTCTGAAGGCATTTGTGTGGAGTGTTGAATTATATGGGATTGAAACATGGACGATAAACAGTGCGGACAGGAAGAGGATATAGGCTTTTGAAATATGGTGCTACAGAAGAATGCTGAAGATTAGGTGGATGGATCGCGTAACTAATGAGGAGGTACTGAACAGAATTGGGGAGAAAAGAAATTTCTTGCATACCTTGACTAAAAGAAGGGATAGATTGGTAGGATACATTCTTAGACATCAAGGAATTGTGAATTTAGCGTTGGAGGGAAGTGTGTGGGGAAAAAATCGCAGAGGAAGACCTAGAGATGGATACAGTAAGCAGATTCAGACAGATGTAGGTTGCCGTTCTTATGTGGAACTGAGGAGGCTTGCTCAGGATAGGGTATAGTGGGGAGATGGAGCAAACCGGTCTCCGGACTGAAGACCACAAGAACAACAGTAAACTTTAACGTGATACGAAATACTCCAACAGGTATGCGATTTGACGGTAATTTTTTCTTTCTAACGTAACTCATAGGTCACTATTAGTAGGGGGCATCGTGAAAGGCAAACGCACTACGATATAATCGCTGCTGTTTATAAGGTGCTGCTCTCAGGCGACAGATTTGTGTACAGGTGAGTAAATAAGATTAAAATATGCGATATCATTTAAGTACGCAGTCTGTATGTACGCAGCGGTTCCCTTTCGGAGTGAATTAAGACCAAACGATTACATAAAAAAAGTAAATGTGGGGAAGGCACATGACAGACTCAGGCTTTCGGGAAGGTCCTGCAGAAGGGTGTCTCACACATAAAAGAGGTCGCTTCATAAAGTCCTAATTCCACAAATTTCCGTAGATTTTTTCGTTGGTCGTTCTAGGGCTTTTACCAGTCTGGATTAATGTAAGAAATGGTATATATTTAGAGGAGAGCTTCCTTGTTCGTCACAGGTTTGTTTAGTCAACGTGAAAATTTGTCATCGGGCAATATGCGGTATCGATGTAGTCAATAACACCGTGGAAAGTTTCTAAGTATTTCAAAGCGAGTTGGACATTCTGTCGCACTATTTAGTCATAACAGACGCACGAAAAGGTTGAAGGTCTTTTCTTTTTCTTTTGCAAATGTCCTGACTGTTTCGATGAAGTCATTTGCAGTTGTTTTTCTCCTGTGACAAAATCTTCATTTTATAGTGGGTCACAAACACCATCAATGATTATTTGTTGTATATATTTTAGTCTCCTACTTTCTTTACATATATAGGTGTCCTGTGGATCCAGCTAGCACCATCAAAGCTATTCCATTCATGTTTTAACAAGTGTTCTGTCATACTGACATTTTTTCTGGTAACATTTTTTCAGATAATCATTTTGACATTACCTCTGTGTCCATCCTCCAAATATCTTAGAAGTCTACTTAATGATCGACGTATATATGTAGGACAACAATCATTTTGTCATTAGCTCTGAGTACGTTTTCTATATACATACATATATATTGGGTCGTTACTGACAGAGCGGAATTTCGTTTACGCGTGCTCGATCGCAGAGGTGTGACGTCAGATATTTTGGATAGGCGTGCGCAATTCAGCATTATCGTTGTCCGTTTTGATATCGTCCCATGGTGGAAGACTGTTACATTTCTTCTTCTACACCGGAAGCCAGATTTTATCAGTTTCACGCCCTCCTCTATTCTACTGAAATGATTGGGGTGTTGTACAATACATATACGCGGGTACCACAAGAAGAACAGTCAAAAAATGACTAGAAGAGCACAATCGTAACTGTAGAAGGGGAGAGATTAACAGACCAGCTGTTGCTGAACATGTTTTTTAAAGCAGGGAGACCACCTTATTCAGTTTGATAAAACTCAGGTTTTCTGCCACAAACGGTTATCAAGAAAGACAGTACAGAGAGACTATAGTAACTGTAAAACACCCCACTAATCTCAATAGGATAGAGCAGGGCGTGAAACTGAATAAAATCTGGATTGCGGTGTTGAAGAAGAAGTGTAACAGTCTTCCAACATGGGACGATATCAACAACGGACATCCGTAATCGGCAACGGCGAATTGTGCGCGCCTATCCGAAACATCTGACGTCACAGCTGTGCGTAAACGAAATTCGGCTGCAGTCAGTAAAGAGCCAGGGTGTGTATCGGACGTTCAAAAGAACCACGATGCCCCTTGTCAATGTCCTCCGCAGATGGGGACGAAAGGTTGGGTTTTAGTAACAAATCCACAAGACCACGGCAAAATAGCCCGTAAAATTTCAATAATATTTGTTTCACGTGTATAAATTGCCAGCGTGCATCCCCTGCAAAGGAATAGTTTTTTTTTAAGTTCAGAAATGACAAGGAAGTAAGGGCATACCACTTCTTACAGGTCCGTGTCCACTTCAGCTCTGGGTGTTTTCAAACCAGCCTTCGAGTTAATACAATCCCAATACTTCTGTACAGAAAGTAGTTTCCTTTTTCTGGCGCAGCCTACGAAAGGGATACAAATAGCTTGTTGAGTACAGTTAATGGTTCACAGAGCTACCCAGAACGCCACAGTCAAAATATATGTGAGGCTATTTCGGGATATTTGGCTAAAGTTTTCTCATAAGGTGACCATAGGCTTTGTAACCATTAACAAAATAATAAGGTATTTATGATTTATGCAGTTTGTCACCCCATTTACCTTTGTTGTTGTCAGAATATCTCCACACCAGCCAAAAGCTTTTAATATGTAATTACTAAACGTTACTCGAGGATTTCGTTCTGGTAGGCGCATTTGTACTGAAGGAAAAGTATTGTGTTGTGGTGGACATCGCTGCGGGAAAAACCGAAGGCAGAGTAACTGAGGTGCCGTTCCATTGCATCGAATGAACAGACAGTCAGTATGACGGCGGATTAGCCGCGCGTACTGGAGCGCCGTGTTGCGGTGCGTGTGGCCGTCCGACATCGGGGGTTCGATTCCACCCTCGGGCATGGGCGTTTGTGTTGTCCTTAGTTTAGCTTACCTTAGATTAAGTAGTTTGTAAGCTAGGGACTAACAACCAAGCAGTTGAGTCCCATAGATTTACAAACATTTGAACATTTTTGAACGGTCTGCGGCGTGCCAGTCACGGTCTGCTCGGCCGCTGCGGTCGGGGGATCGAATTCCCTCTCGGGCATGGATGTTTGTGCCGTCTTTAGTATAAGCTAGTTCATAAGTAGTTTGTAAGTTTAGGGACTGATGGCCGCGTAGTTAAGTCCCATAAGCTCTACAAACATTTGAACATTTTGATTTTTTGAACATGAGGAGATGAAAAGGCTTGCTCAGGATAGGGTATTGTGGAGAGCTGCATAAAACAAGTCTCCGGACTGAAGACCATAACAGCAACAACAGAACATTTTCGAACGGTTGTCAACAGCAGCTGGTGTCAATGTGTGCAGTAGAGATACATAGACAAATAGGGATAATAAATCAAATGAAATGCAACAAACCTCTAACAGTCACTGGATGTGACGGGTCCATTACACCAAAATAATCAGAAGACAATCTTGGACGTCACATAGTTTTTTCGGTGGGGTTCGTGACCACAATTTGATCGTGGAGGGAAATGTTAGACCGGTGAGAATGGGTGAGTGGCAGTTGAAGTGGGTATTGTGGCTTCCGCTGCAGACGGGGCTAAGCAGCCAGTGAGCGGGTGTGTGGGCGTGCCGCCTGCCGCCGGCGCGCCGCGTGCTAAAATACTTGGGGCCCTGCCTCAGCGGTGGGCCACCACCGTAACTCAGCTGACCAGAGCGGCTGTACACGGCGATTCCGTGACGACGTTACCAAATTTCTGGGGCGATGGAGAAGGTCAAATGTAATCAATTTGAGTTAATCGGCCCCGGTCTGCATACATATGAGAATCATTATTCATACTCCTGACAGTGGAATTCCTGTATGGATACATAGCACCCACGTTGCTGGAACATACGCTACTTAGAGATGTGGTTGAAACTCAAGGGAGTTCCATCTCACTTTCCCTTTCGAGGCGGTGTTTAGTTTTAAAGTGCAATGATTGTGAAATTTGTGAAGGTGGATAAAATCCAAGTCTAGCGCAAGAGACTCCTGTCAAGACGGAAAAGGATCTTCCAGCAAAAAATCTCTCTACCTGCGACGTGGTTGAAGCGATCGCAGATGTGTCAGAGTGGGCTTTTCGACGAGCCGCGTCTGCATGGGCTGTTGCAAATGAAGCGGCTGTGCCGCAGTGCATACATCTGTTCCCGGTAGACCACCGGAGTTAAGCACCGTCCGGGTGCACTCAGCTGTTGTGAGGCCAACGGAGGAGCTACTTGATGGAGAAGTAGCGGCTCCAGTCACGAAGTCTGACATAATAGCTGGGAGTGCATGGCGCTGACCACGTCCCCCTCTATACCGCCCTCATGCGGACGATGACACGACGGCAGGTCGGTACCTGATGCGCCATTCGAGGCCTGTAGGACGGAGTTTAGTTACGTTTTAGAATACAACAGCTTATGAAAGTTGTGAAGATTCTATTATCACTGAACCGCAGACTTGGTGGTTTCGATCTGTTTGGTATAAAGTTACGTGCATCGTTACTGATCCATCAACACGATAAATTATTTAAGAGCACATGAGAGTATTCCATAGATCCTTATCAGCGTTAGGAAACTGAAGCCCTTACACCGAGCGCTCTGCATGCTTAAAGCGGAACTTTAATATACACTTCTGGCCATTAAAATTGCTGCACCACGAAAATGACGTGCTACACACGCGAAATTTAACCGATAGGAAGAAGATGCTGTGATATGCAAATGATTAGCTTTTCAGAGCATTCACACAAGGTTGGCGCCGGTGGTGACACCTACAACGTGCTGACAAGAGGAAAGTTTCCAATCGATATCTCATACACAAACAGCAGTTGACCGGCGTTGCCTGGTGAAACGTTCTTGTTATGCCTCGTGTAAGGAGGAGAAATGCGTACCAACACGTTTCCGACTTTGATAAAGATCGGATTGTAACCTATTCCGATTGCGGTTTATCGTATCGCGACATTGCTGTTCGCGTACGTCGCGATCCAATGACTGTTAGCAGAATATGGAATCGGTGGGTTCAGGAGGGCAATACGGAACGCCATGCTGGATCCCAACGGCCTCGCATCACTAGCAGTCGAGATGACAGGCATCTTATTCGCATGGCTGTAACGGATCGTGCAGCCACGTCTCGATCCCTGAGTCAACAGATGGAGACGTTTGCAAGACAACAACCTATCTGCACGAACTGTTCGGCAATGTTTGTAGCAGCATGGACCATCAGCTCGGAGACCATGGTTGCGGTTACGCCTGACGCTGCATCACAGACAGGAGCGCGAAGAACCTGAGTGCATGAATGGCAAAACATCATTTGTTTGGATGACTCAAAGTTCTGTTTACAGCGACATGATGGTCGCATTCGTGTTTGGCGACATCGCGGTGAACGCACATTGAAAGCGTGTATTCGTCATCGCCATACTGGCGGATCACCCGGCGTGATGGTATGGGGTGCCATCGGTTATACGTCTCTGTCACCTCTTGTTCGCATCGACGGTACTTTGAACTGTGGCCGTTACATTTCAGATGTGTTACGACCCGTGGCTCTATCCTTCATTCGATCCATGCGAAATCCTACATTTCAGCAGGATAATGCACGACCGCATGTTGCAGGTCCTGTACGGGCCTTTCGAGATACGGAAAATGTTCGACTGCTGCCCCGGCCAGCACATTCCCCAGATCTCTCACCAAATGAAAACGTCTGGTCAACGGTGGCCGAGCAACTGGCTCGTCACAATACGCCAGTCACTACTCTTGATGAACTGTGATATCATGTTTAAGCTGCAGGGGCATACCTGTACACGGCATCCAAGCTCTGTTTAACCCAATGCCCAGGCGTATCAAGGCCGTTATTACGGCCAGAGGTGGTTGTTCTGGGTACTGATTTCTCAGGATCTATGCATTCAAATTGCGTGAAAATGTAATCACATGTCAGTTCTGGGATAATATATCTGTCCAACGAATACCAGTTTATCATCTGAATTTCTTCTTTGTGAATGAAATTTAACGGACAGTAGTGTATTTTTCGCTGATAGCTCTCGACTTGATCATTTTAGTACTTGGGTTTCTTGCTTAAAAATCGAAACATTTCATCTTCAGCTTCGTTGAAAGTCAGTAAAATCAGGACAGCATGACCCTGCAAATGCTCGTTGCTCTGCCATTAGCAGAACTTGCACTTCGACTGGTTCTTGAACTTTTCACTTGAGATGACGTCATGATGCTTTTTAAATCTTAGGTATTTAGTTGAATTTAAAGCCATTAGATTTGATTGATTTATCTTATAGGTAAAGTTTGGTGGACAGCTTTTAGTACTCGTGTGGAAGACTTAACATTTCATTATTTATGGTCAAGTGCCCATATTCACACCGTACTTATATTGAATTCAAGTCTGATGACTTTGCGATAAATAATATCATCTACAAACAACCTAAGAAGAATGCTCAGGCTTCCTCCCAAATCGCTAATGTAGGTAAGGGGAGGCAGAGGACCGAAAACATTACCCTGAAGAAAGCTGTTTTAACCGACGCCTTTCCATCAATTACTACGCACTGTGTATTCTCTGACAGGAACTTCCAATCCAATTACATATCTGAGACGATATTACGTACGCACGCTTCTCCTTTATGGATCGAGAAGGGTTGAGAATTGAGAAAGGCCAAGAGACGATGTTTTGGAGGTAGGAAAATGGATAGGTTTGCAGTTATGTAGGAGGATGAGTCGGCAGCTTCATTTGGAACGGATGAGGTAGGCAGAACGGGGTGGTGGGCTCTGTTGATCTAAGGAATGATTAAATGGCCTTGAAAGTGGGGTGGTGTTTGGAGTCATACTGAGGAAAAGTCTAAGTGTGTGTAAATGGAGGGGGGAGATGAGGACACAGTGGGGGCATATTTCGGGGGAGACAGAGGAGTGGTGGGGAGTTGCAGGTGTGTGACGTGAAGCGGCGTGTCCAGCGCGACACGCGAGCCGCGAGGCGGGTCTGGGCGTGGCTGGCGGTGTCGCGTGGCGCGCGCCTCATATGGCCGGCCAGGCCGCGCTATTTGCAGACCAGGCGGCTATTTGCGGCCGCCACGGCCAGCCAACAGGTAGGCGCGCGCTGCCCCAGCCGCGCTAGCCAATCTATCCCACCACTATCACCGCTATCACGTCTCTCCAAAAACGTACCGGTTCAAATGTTTGTAAGGCCTAAGGGACTTAACTACGGGGTCATCAGTCCCTAAACTTACAAACTACTTATGAACTACCTTATACTAATTACGGCACAAACATCCATGCCCGAGGGGGGGGGAATCGAACCCCCTTAGCTATAATTTATAACCGATCACTCAGCGAAAGATCCGTACCCAAAGACTGAAAAGTTTTCCAAGTTACTCCACTATTCAAGAAAGGCAATAGGAATACTGCTCACCGGTGTGGGATCCGTACCAGGTGGAGTTGATAGAGGAAGTAGAGAAGATCCAACGGAGAGCAGCGCGCTTCCTTTCAGGATCATTTGGTAATCGAGAAAGCGTTACGGAGATTATCGATAAACTCCAGTGGAAGACGCTCTGTATCTCGGTGCGTATACGTTATATTTGTTTGTATACGTATACCTCGCGAGGAGATCGTGAAGATAAAATCAGAGAGATCAGAGCTCACACAGAGGCATACCGACAATCTTTCTTTCCGCGAACAATACGAGACTGAAATAGGAGGGCGAACCGATAGTGGTACTCAAGGTACCCTCCGCCACACACCGTCTGCTGGCTTGCGGAGTATGGATGTAGATGTTGATCAGGTATGACATGTTAATGTATTCCTTCTTTACTAATAATTTTATTTCACACACACTTTTCAGAAAGTATCCACAA
The DNA here is from genome assembly GCA_026315105.1 of Locusta migratoria. NCBI lineage: Eukaryota > Metazoa > Arthropoda > Insecta > Orthoptera > Acrididae > Locusta > Locusta migratoria. The sequence goes on from CM048747.1 coordinate 43,160,582, forward strand.
ATACCCCTGAATATACCTGCGAAATATCCCCTTGTACGAAACATAGTTAAAAATCTGATTTCATTGACATTCACATTCACGCTTTTGCTTAAATAGGAGCAGTGGTGAATCCAGGGGATGGGCTATGGGGCCTCAGCCCCCTCCCAGAGCATGAGTAAAACCATATAAGCTCTCTTCCTTTTTTTCTTCTTCTAGAAATAAGGACACTGATTTTACATATCATCTGGAAACGGATTACCGAAGCATATGGATCAGGGCATCAAAGAAATTTTTTGACATCACTTGTTTGAGAGGTGACATTTCTATGAGCGCAGTTCTCACCCCCCTCCCTCCCCCAGACTAAGCTCCTAGATTCGCCCCTGACTTGGAGCGTACATTACACACTCTAAACTTTGATAAAAACAGCACTTCATTACATCCAGCAAATTTTAAACACAACGGGAAGACTTTTATAACCGTGTTCTTATTTTCATGCTTCGCCTCAGATATTTAGCACCATAGGTCATTTGTAAACTAATAAGATCTTTCAAACTATTTTATACAAAGGGTTCATGTTCTAAACAGTCGGTAGTTTGCCGGCACTACACTTTATTTTCACTAGTTCTGCAACCCTGTAGTGTTAGAGCTAGGTTCATCTGAAAATATAGACGCCCAACGACCTAGTATCGAATTTCAGACTTCATCTTCCTGCTCGATTTAACAACGGTGCGTAAAGCACATTATACTGCATTTCCACGTGAGTTCATATGGAAAGCATATCTCTAATAACCTGACAGAATTCAGAAAACTTCATTAAGGAAAAAGAAACCTAAACAAACAAAATTATTGCTGCGGGAAATACCAATACTCTTCTATGTACATAGCATTCCATACAGATGAAGTCTTTCTTCCAATTGCAAATAATGCCAACTTCAAACAACACATCTTGCAAGACAAGTTCTCACCAGTATCGTTTTGCAAAAGTCGAACTACTGTGTATGAGGACACGATTTTGCGGTTGTTAACGCTGTTTGTAGTTGCACTGTTTACAAAGAAAACTTAAAAAAAAGGCGTCACATAAAGCAATTCTTTTTATCTGCCTTTAACCACAACTTGGCTCATATTTCATACTCCAATATCCTCAACTATCGGTCTCAAGACAGTATTAATTTAACATATTTACAAGTTTCTTTTGGGAATGAAACACTTTAACTGTTATACATTCCTTACGACGACAGTTAGACTGAGTTTATTGACTTATCGCCGCACTTTTTGCTTCAATGTCTCTAAAGATCACAGAAAATATTTTTTAAATTTAGACTCGGCTAATCGGGTATAATGAAACAGAGCTTTCCTGTCAGGATCTCTGGCATCGACCATGAATGGAGCAAATAGATGGTTGTACTAGACAATGAAACACTAAGTTAATTCAAGGCATCTTTATGTTGAGGGCTTGCTATTGTCTACGTGTGCGGGAATTTTCTGGAATTATGTTACTATGTTTTTAGCTTTGCGATTTAATATAAGGCTTAAATCTATGTGACATAGAGGCAATATCCATTTCAGACATGTTTCACTTTGTTGTTTATGTTAACCTTATTTTCTATAGTGGAAAAAAGTCACGTGTTTTCAATGATCTTTCAATGCTACTTCAGCCGTATCCATTACTAAATTGATTCTAATTTGAGAACAGTCTCCATCCCGCAGCGAATCAAGTAGAACGCGGGCGTGAACTATTCATTACATCATTTTCCTATTTTACCAAATCTCTGATTTTTATATTTATGGTCTTTTCGCAAGTCATGCGTAGGAGGAAGCAAAATACTGACTGACTCAGGTGAAGCGAAACCGAAACTGAAGGTGTATTTTACCTCGTTTTCTGTTGTAACCTAATTACAATTTTGAAATCGATGGAAGGAGCTAGGAATTTGAACTAACCATCACAATGAATAGCTTCAATAATAAAATTAGAAGTAAATAATGCATTATAATTTGTAAAGAACAGTCATGTCCATTCCTATAACACTATTGAAAAAGACCTTTGTTACGCACTGTTAAAGCTGTAATTGCTCTCGGAAGCAAGTCAATGTGCAGAAACAAAAATTATTTAAATAAAAATCAGTTTCTAGATCAGACTAAACAGTATAAAATAGTCCTGGAAATGAGTGTTTCCGGCTACTTCTGAGGTGAGCCTTGTAAGCACAGACAGATGGTGTGTGCCGGACCAACAGGCCGCATGCCGACCGCGTCCAGGAATAGACAGAGGGCAGGCGGTTTGCTAAAGGAATGGCCGTTCCGGAATCCTCAGCCTCGCATGTTTGTTTCTATTTCAGAGAGCCAGCGCCTAAATCACCATCTTCCATAACAAGAGGACGTCAAAATAAAATAACTCACAGCCCATCAGGTGTCTCATTTTCTGTACAAGAAACTGTTCAATACCTTTTGAATGTTTCCGAGGGGCACACCTTGGATATGTGCTCCAAAACATCGAGGTAATAATATTTTATGAATAGCGTTCCACAACTTATAAACTGTTGAAGAAAGTCAGTCGCGGCGGAGTGGCCGAGCGCATTGAGGCGCTATGCTGCGATGCGCGAGGGCGTTCCCTGTCGGGGGTTCGAATCACCCCTCGGGCATGGATGTTTGTGCCGTCCTTAGTATTAGCTAGTTCATAAGTAGTTTATAAGTTTAGGGACTGATGACCCCGCAGTTAAGTCCCTTAAGCTTGACAAACATTTGTACATTTTTTTAAGAAAGTCATTAGTGACCAACGAAAAGACGTCGCAAGGATACATATTCTTTATTGTTGGTGCTAGTTCTTGCTAAAAGATCATCTGGAGTCATTTATGAAGGAAAACGTATGTAAACATTGTCCTAAAAGTTCGAAAGATAAATTCTAGATGTCAATAATATTCACGGAATATTACAGCAAGTGCTAAAACATAAGGTTCCATTATGCCAAGAAAAAAAAAAAGGTGAACAATATTAAAAGGCTTTATCTTCATAACGGTATTTTACTCTTAACTTTGACTTCAAGAAATGTTCCATGTAGGATTTTGCTGTAGCGATAACCTTGATGGCAGTTTTTTACTTCAAGAACTCATCTGTACAATCTATGAGATAACTAAGGTGCTTCTGTATTCATGGTCGTCTGAAGATGATGTCCTCACAAAAAGTAGCCAACTTGCCTTGGAAACAAAGAGTAGCTTACAGTAGCCTTTTTTGTGGGCCTCCTGTTCTTGCTGATCCGATTTTTTCAAAAAAATGTTCAAATGTTTGTTATGCTTATGGGACTTAACTACGGGGTCATCAGTCCTTAAACTTACAAACTACTTATGAACTAGCTAATACTAAGGACGGCACAAATATCCATGCCCGAGGGGGGATTCGAACCCCCGACCGTAGTGGCCGTGCAGACCGAGACTGAAGCACCTCAGTCCCCTTGGCCACCGAGGCCGGCTCTGATTTTTTACGAGGCAATATCAACCTTCAGTTAGTTGTGCACTGTTGGTAAAGTGCAGACTCAAAATATTTGCATTGTTTTATTTCAGTTTGGGAGATGTATAATGGAAGAGAGAACTAAGTATTCCATGCTATTACTAGGTCATTATAAAGACACCTAAAAACGGAAACCCCTTTCTACTTCCTCAGGAGGAGTTATTTCACAGTGTCGTACGCATTTAGAAAACATTAACCATTCTCCTCGTGAAAGGCAAACTGCTGAAAACGATGTAGAATGCCTGAGATTTTTTTCTATTCTGTTCGCAATATCTGTTGAGAAATTAGGTATCATATACAGGGTGAGGGATTCAAAACTGTTTTCGGAACATTTGGAAGAATACAAATTGGATTAAAATAAGTTGTTCAGCTCCAAGGGGGCCAACTATTAACATAAAGCCCTAACCCTCTACACCAACCCCGGGGACGGGAGGGGGTGATGATTTGAAATTTTAAACAGAACCCGATGTTTTATTGAAGATTTGGATTATCCGTGATAAAACTTGTAACTTTTGTATGAAATTGTTTTTCGTTTCACGATAGATGGTGCTGTAATAGGTGAAAAAAAAACGAGTTGAAAAAGTTGATAAACGCTAATATCTCGAACAATTAGTCATCAACCTCTTTCTCTAGGTTCAACGCTTCCAGTTTCAGCAAACAGTTGAACAATACTGCCAAAAGTCGTTGCAGAAGGAACATTAATATCAAGGAACAAATTAGCATATGTTTGACGAGCTTCTTCAATAATTCTATGAGCTTCAAAGAAAGAAGAAATGATATCTACTCTGCAACCGCCAACATCGTGGAAATTTTTCGTAGAGATGTGTAAAGTAGGAGTCATTGAAGCCTGACCACAGACTGAGAGCATGGCCAGCGTCTGTGCTTCATTCAGTTGTGGGAGGTGTCACATGATACCATTAACTAAAATATCAACAAACCAGAATTTTCAACTCATTTTTATTTTTGCCGATTATAGCACCATCTATCATGAAACGAAAAAAAAGTTTCATGTTGGAGGTTAACAACTTTTATTGCAATTTTTTTAAAAATCCGATTTCTATTTCTCTAAAAATTTGGAAAACAGTTTTACATACCTCACCGTGTATAATACTCTATCGACTTCCACACTTTGCTGGTGGAAGTTGCAAGTCTTTGCCAATAGAGGACTCAGAATTGTAGCAGTGTGTAACGTAACTCCAGGTGTAGACAAAATCATATCAACATCATGCAGTACACTATATCTTTTCGCAACAACATTTATTTATTTATTGCGACGGTCAACACAAATGATCAGTGAAATTTGTTGCCTCTCAGACTTATAAGATATTCACCGTTTGTGGTAGTATCTGCACTATTTAACGTTTCACTTGCTCCGTAACCTTCGATAATGATAGTGTACATAAAACAAGGCAAACAATCATTTGAAAGGGGTATAGTGGGCGAAACCGGAAGTGAACTGAGAACGACCACTGAGCATTCAGAACGATTATGATTACATAAAAACTACCACAGCTCAAAGCACAAAGTTCAAAACACAATTGATTAATACTGTTTCGGTAAGAAAAGCACGGTTAGACTTTACCATTCATAGAAAATCTGCAGTTGTAAAACCTTAATAACGGAAGACAACGCTAAGCTGAGAAGGAAGTGGTGCTATGATCATAAAACCTGCCTATTTGATGACTGAAAGCATGTCGTATGGTCCGATGAGTCAACGTTTACATTGCTTCCTTCAAACAACCAGGTTTATGTTTGGAAAATCGCAAAATAAGCTACGATACGGCATGTCTGCTTCCTATAGTCAAGCACGGGGAAGTTCCGTCATGATTTGGGCATCAACTGTATTCAGCTGTCTGTATCATTACACTCCCTTGTCGGTATTCAACTGTCTCTATCATTACACTCCTTGGTCTTATAACTGTGAATGACTATCTGACTATCCTCGACAACATAGTAAGAAGGAAGGAAGCTTAGTGTTTAAGTTTCGTCTGCAGCTTGGTCATTAGAGACGGAGCTCACATTTGGATATTTTAGGTAAGGGTGAGGAAGGAAATCGGCCTTGCCCTTTCAAAGGAACCATCCCGGAATTTGCCTGGACTGATTTACGGAAATCAAAAAAATCTAAATCTGGATGGCCGGAGGTGTATTTGAACCACCGTCCTCCCGAATGCGAGTTCAGTGAGTTACTACCGCGCCACCCGCTCGGTGACGACAAAGTGCTTACTATGACTAACATATTACTAACAAACTCTTACATATTCCGAAATAGTAACGCGACCACCTGCCCAGTCATAAAGGTTCAGGCGTGCTTTGTGGAGCATTAGAAAACTATCAAACATCTCCCCATGGACAACAAATGGTCATGTGTCAACATACATGATGAACTGTATTAAACAAAACGTAATTTAGCGAGTCAGTTAGATATACATTTTATTCAACATATATTCGTCACTACAGATACTCTGATTAAGTTTATGACATGTTATATATGTTTATTTTCCTTGGCGATGTTGAGGCGGAGACGAAAAGGGAAATTCTGCTTGACCCGCTAAAGTGTCGGACCATCAATGCTATCGAAGAGCTCAACGTTGCTGAAGTAATTGGCGGATATTTTGGTACAATAATGGATTACATTCTGTTGCACACTCAGAATCTGTTACTCGAAGTGTAGCGAGTGTTCTCAAAGCCCATGTTGGGCTAACGCATTATTAATTCATAAATATTGTTTCTGTGTTCTTATTATTTGCATATCCCTTCCTTTCGGCTTGTAGGCCAGTCTTTACTTTACCGTATCTTTTTTTTTTTTTTTTTTTTTTTTTTTTTTTTTTTTTTTTTTTTTTTTGTGATTGCTTCGTTTGTGTCGCCCAGTCACAGGCTCCACTGGAGTCCGACACAGTACAAGAGGAACACATTTGGCCGGTATTGATTCGACTTCTGACGCAGAACTCGACGAATATCTTTTCCAGTTAAAATTTCAACTCAAACATGACGCGCTTTGAACATTTGACTGTATTTTCTCCTTGATGCTACAGCAAGAAATGTACGAAGTAATATGAACGGACACTCCGTCAATAACAAAGAATTTGAGTACGTGAGGACATAGGGGTAGTTTCGCAGGCTGTAGATTACCTTTCACCAAATGTTCAGTTGGGCGTTGGGTAAGCTCTGCCGATTTGACGATAGCTGTGTTAATCAAGCCACTTAAAAAACTAAGAATTTCATAATTAAATAGTGTTTATTTAAACGTGGTGCCACGCCGTTCTTGTATGGGCTCTTTGCTTCCCCACAGCTAAGACTGGGCCTCTATCAGGGAAAACGGATGGAGGAGTAGACCCCACTGCAAGTAGACTGCTGTGGCACCTGGCCAAGGTGCAGGCAGTTCCAGTGTGTCAATGTGAATTGTGATCGGTACCAAGTAGTGGCACTGACCTGGCCTTGGCCTTGGAGAGCTGGTCGATCTGGTCCTGGAAGTCGACGACGATCTCCTGGTGCTTCTTGCGCAGCAGGTTGGCCGTCTCCTCGCTCTCCAGGTGGACGTCCTCCAGCAGCTTGCGCAGCTTGGCCAGCTCCGCATCGCGCTTCCTGTTGATCTCGAACTGCAACACCGCAACCGGCAACATCAGCTAGGGCACTAGAGAGCACTAAGTCAGTAAGCGTGAGTCAGGAAACATTCTGAGATAAACACTTATAACATTTGTGGTAGCACGTGTGGCCCTGCCCGGTCTATCGCCAAGTACGGCTGCCCCTACGTTGGTTGAGAATTGGCGTTGATGCCCTCTTTTCTGATTTACTTGCCATTTTACTGCCCATACATACCAATTATGGACTTCAGAGTACCATCTCGTGTGTACTGTGCCTCATTGGTAAATAAAATCTCGGATGTAAACAATGCGTATGTGGCACACTTCTGCAACAGCCATGTTATGATGATCTTTTTGGCCTTATGACGTTAACGCGCTGCAGATGATATGAGTACTGCACCCTCCCCCCGATATGAGAATGAGGCACGCCATCTTCCATCGAACATTTGTCCGGGTTTTTTTCTTCCACTGATCACAGCACACGCTTCTTCACTCCAGGCATCTGGGCTGAGTGTGGCCTTCTTTTGACGAGCTTGAGTACCTGTGTCCTTAAGACGCCAGAAAAGACAGCCGGACAGCTTATCAGATAGCACCCTGTGATTTGGGTATGTTCCAGCCTAGAGGGCACGGGCTCGCAGGCTACATACAGGGTTATTAAAAAAAGAACAGATTTCAAACATTTATTTCTTTGAAACTAAAAAAGATAGAAACATGATTCCAGATTCCAACGTTAATGGATTAAGAAAAGCTTACAATTTAAACAGCCCGGGAAGAAGTTACAATCACGGCCTCATTAGCGCTGTTGTTTGTCTGTACGAAATGGCAGCGACATCAATTTAATAAACAACAGCCGTGTCATAAGCAAATTTACGAGTGGATCTAAAATTCGTTGCATCTGTAAAGGAAAAAGCACGGGACGTCCACACACATCGATCGAGAATGTCGAGGGTATTCGTACACTTTACGAAAGGAGCCCAAAGAAATCCACATTACGACCAAGGAAAGAACTTAATATTCCTCAACAAATGGTTTGGCGAGTTCTGAAACATTGTCTGCACGTGAAGTCATATAAACTGCAGTTATTGCCCGGCATTGCATTCTGAGTACTACAACAAAAGGTACGAATTTTGCATTAGCATATTAAATGATGTGGAAGAAGACAATTTTGCTCGACGATTAATCTTTTACGATGAATTCACTTTTTATCTTTCTGGTAAACTTAATCGCCATAACGTTAGAATTTGGGCAACATGAAAGAGATTCACCTAAGATGAACGTCTTCTGTGCGGTATCTGTACCCAAGGTTTATGGGCTTTTCTTCTTCATGGAGAAAACTGTGACAGGAATAACCCACTAGACATGCTTCAAAACTGGTTATTTCCCCTACTTGGAGATGATTCAGATGACTTCATCTTCATGCAAGATGGTGCCCCGCCTCATTTCTCTAAACACGTTTGACATTACTTGAATAACACCATTGAGAACGTTGGATTGGAAGAGGAGGAGCAGAAGACCAACTTTATCGCCGGTGGCCTCCCACGTCTCCAGATCTCACTCCAAGTGGTTTTTATCCATGGGGTTACGTAGAAGATCGTGTTTTTTCCCTCCTGTGCCTGACACTCTTGAAGGTCTACGACATCGAACTGTTGAAGCTGTGAATTCGATAACTAGAGACCAGTTGATTCATGTGTGGCTAGAATGAGCAACCGTTTTGACATTTGTCGTGTGAGACACGGTGCTCATATTAAATGCATATCATGATTACTGTTAATAAATTGTAAGCTTTCCTTTTCCATTAATGTTGGAATCATGTTTCTATCTTTTGTAGTTTGGAAGAAATAAGTGTTTGAAATCTCTCCTTTTTTTTTTAATAACCCTGAACCCTGTACATTTGCTAAACCATAGCAGAGTGTCATATTCGCCATTTCTCTTGTCGAATAATAGACTTCAATTGCTAACAAGTGATGGAAGAGAGGAAACGCAAAAGTACTTCAATGTTCATACTTACAAACGTCAGAATAACAGTAAATATAAAAGTGACTCCGTTTTTTTTTAAGAAGGTAAAATATCATCATATCATAGCCATTATTTTACAGTACCCTGCAATAAAACACACAAACACGGAGACAACTAACGTAGCCTACAATACGACTCGATCCACACAACTGAATGCAGGCTATAAAATAGCATGTAAAGTAAGGCTTTATAACGCCATACTGACACACATGACGGAGCGCCAATACAACGTCTGTGCTAATATCTGGAATCAAGCGTATAATCTCAGAAAGTAGGCGTTTGCGGACCCACGTTTACTGGAAATTTTTCTTGTTAAGATGAGTACTATCACCTCGCGAAGTATTTGACTTTTCTTGAACGCTCTGTACAGCAGAGTCTTTTGTAATCGTCAAGATTTAATGACCCGTGATTGAAAAATATTGTATCTGGATAAAATTACAAACCTGTCGTACGCTATGACCGTTTGCATATGTTCATTCTGGCCATCTGAAGATCGGAAGCAACCCCCTTCATATCGAGATCATATGTTGTCGAACAAAAACGATTCACTGCTGGCGGGCTTATATTCATTTTAATACCTTAATGTGACTTTATGTTTTCAAATAATAAATATTTAGGAGTTGGTGATGTCATCGTAGAATTAGAAAAGTCACAGAATTGTATAAAATATAAAATGTCGAAACTGAATAGGCATTTTAAGACATAAGAAGCCTTTAAAAATATGACATTTCCCATAATGCTAAAACGTCTTTATCTTTTTCTTCATGTAACACTTATCTTACTTGAATGGTTCATTAACTTAACCAAGGGTCATTGCTGAAATTGAGGAATTTACTTAAAATCGCTGCACATACGTTTCTTTGACCATAGCCGCTTTGATTGGTGAAACAGACAGGTGGTGTAAAAATGTCGTAGTCCCGGAACTAGTAAATCAGTGAGGCCTTTATATAACTTTTGTTTGTCCGCTGCTCAAACACATTTCCCGGGCTTGTTTACCTTCGCGGTGAGATATCCGGCGTAAACCGTGTCCGCCCACGTCATAACACGGCGCCTCCCTTGCTGTGCGCCACTGTTCACCACACGCGGGGTTATGCAGCTACTGCTTCCACCACTTTCTTCATTTAACATGAACAGCTTGCGTAACATATTAATCATTTCGTTCGTACATCTGAGCACGTCATCCCAGTAATGTGTGCACTAGATTACTTCCCCACTGCTGTTCCTCAATTTAAGTATTGTCCTACATCATTTTGTTTCCTTTGTCGATTTCTCTTATCCACTTCTGTGGGGAGTTTAGCAATATGTTGTTTGTATTTAGTTTTCTCGTCAACGTCTAGCTTCCTTTTTGACAGTGACTATGAATTTAATCTTAATCTTTCAAATGATGTGGACATTGACCTTTTTATTTAAGGAAATAGTAGCGATTATTACACACCACCCTACCCTACATTATAAATATACATATACGTTGTGTCTGGAAGAACAGACACCGTGACCCTTTGTAAGTCTAGCAGTTTGCTCGCTTAGATTTAGAAATATTTGAACATTTGAACTTTGCAGTTGATATGAATCACAATTAAAAAGCTCAAACAATTTTATTTGAATTAAATTCAATGAATCGGTTGAAAATTTTTGCCCAGCCCGGTGACTGAACCCCAGGCACCCAGTAAGCCACCTCAACACAATGGATATCTCACCTGCAGAAACTACCCTGGCACCCTCTCAGGCAGATAAAACTTGTAGCCTTGCACTGATACTACTCAGAAAAAATAGTTACAACGTAACTACGTATAATTAATGTGAAGACGGTAGAAAAAAATCCTTAAATGTCAGTGCTGATACACGCGAGGTTAGGTCTCTTTACGAGAATCGGGTACCGATGACCGCGAGTATAGGATGGTGGTTCAAAACCACCTCCGGCCATCCAGATTTAGGTTTTCCGTTATATTCCTAAATCACTCCAGGCAAATGCTGGGATCGTCCACTTCAACGGGCACGGCCAATTTCCTTCCCTCATCCTTACCCAAATATCCGAGCGTAAGCTCCGTCCCTATTGACAAAGCTGTCGACAGGACGTTAAACCCAAAGATTCCTTCCTCCTTCCTAAAAAGCAAGGGACAGTATGATAGTAATGTAGGATATATGTGGACAGAAAATCTGCCTAGTATGCAGAAGGCCTGGGTTCGATCCTCGGCCTGGGTAAAACTTTAACCGCCTTATTGAATACGTCTCCGACATCTTTCGTTGTTATTCTGTGTTTATATCTAAAGCTCCACACCACTGTACACCGCATTTCAGAGGTTACTTGTATGGAATATTACCGTTTTTCTTCTATTTAATTGTATTTTCTATTCACGTATTGGGCGAAGTAATGTACGTCATGTATCCTAATCTCTCCAGTTCCGTTTGCAAATTGTATTCAGTTCTTTTCAATTTATATAAATTATGCTTCCTGTTTGTTCCATAACATATGATCTCGCTATGAAGGGGAGTCATTAATGCTGTGCGTCCGATCCTAAGATGGCCACAATGAACATATGCAAACGGTCATAGCGTATGTCAGGTTTGTAATTTTATCCAGTTACAATATTTTGCAATCAGGGATCATTATGCTTCCTGTTGTTTACTACTATACGTATTTCAGAATCGTTGTATTTAATTTGTTTGGGAATATTATTCTGTCAGTTACAACAATACAATGGATTTCTCTGATTGTAATTTAAGGTTTAAATTTTTGCGATATGTTATTAATTTACAATAAAATTTATTACACCCAAAAACTCGTATAAAGTAGTTCATTGACTAAATAGGACTACTGTAGTGGTAGAAATTTCGATTATATGGTGACCATAAACTATTTCCTACAACTTTATGCCACATTTAATGAGCCATTGAGAAAGAGTGATAATTACATACCTACGAGGCGCGCCCAGAATGTAAGTTCCGTTTGGTAATAAAATGAAATTGTACACAGATACAGAAGAAATTTTTACTGCACAATCCCTACAACTCTTAAAATACTTTTCCACATAACTGCCGAAATTTTGTAGGCACTTGTCATAGAGTGCCACAAGTTTTTGCATGCATCCTTCACAGAAGGTTGCCGTCTGTGTATTCAACCATGTGGTAACAGCTCTTTATCATCGTTGAAGTGTTGACCCCCAGGGACAGAATTTAGGTGTAAGAAGAGATGAAAGTCGCTAGGAGAGAGGTCCGAGCTGTATGGAGGATGATCAAACAGATCCCATTGAAATTTCCGTAAGAATTGTTTCGATACATTCGGTGTGTGAGGTCAGGCATTACCGTGAAAAAAAATCTTTTGACAGTAATCCTCTTCTTACACCTAAAATCTGTCCTTGGTGGACAACACTTCAACGATGTTGACGAGCTGAAAGAACATGTTACACAGGCGGCAACATTCTCTGAAAAAGGCACAAAAAACCTTGTGCCATGCTATGACAATTGCCTACAAAATTTCGGAAGCTATGTAGAAAAGTAATTTAACAGTTGTAGATTTTTGTACAATCAATATTTTTTCTGTATCTGTACCCGTTCGTTTTATATAACCAAACGGAACTTACTTTCTGGACGCGCCTCGTATTTAGTCAGTGAATACGTTATGCGAGCATCTGAGTGGAATAAAGGAAACGCGCTGACTGCTGGCTATCTGGTTATCAGGGGGCTGGCTGGTCGTTGTGTGGACTAGTGGAGACATAGACGTACCTGGCTCTCGGCGCCGCCTTCCGCCTCCTCAAGGCGCTCGCTCAGCTGGATCACCTGCACGCTCAGGTCGGCCTTCTCTCGCTCAATCTGCAAGCAAACAAACAATATAATGCCAGATTACTATAATACTTTGGTAAATTATACTAGTGTCTAACTAATTAGATAAACATATCTCTGTCACAGAGCCAAATTCATCTACTCTAACCATTGGACAGCTTCCTGAATTACTAGATGGAGTTCGGTCATCCCTCCTGAAAATGATCTTAATGGAAAGTTAGTGAGTATGTGGGCCATTGTTTCTAAGTCCGCTCCATAGTCACATGAGTTATCATCCACCTGACCCTATTTGAATTTCCAATAGTTGCAACGACCAACACTAGTATGGAAGCAGTTGGTCAAATACCATTCCTTCTTGGGAAGATCCGTTCCTTGAAGCTCCTTCGAGGGATCGTCTATCCAGACGTTGTTTTGTCCATTAAACGAATCCCAATTTCTTGCCCAGTTGGGCGAAACGCTTCTCTCATGTAGTTGCACAGCTATATTAAGAGGCGATTTACGCGATTTCAGTGGTGGAAGGTCTTGCAATATAGGAAGCTTAGGAGTAGTCAAGATCTTGTAATACTCTCTGATTAAGGCTGCCTTGCGTCTTAAATGAAGAGGAGCGATATTGCATGGTTCTGGGAGCCATTGAAGGGGTTTAGCCATCAGAGTGCTACTGATCAACCTCATTGCTCTATTTAATTGTACATCCATGTCTCTTACATGAACACTGTTGAGCCAGACAGGAACACACTATTCAGCTGCGGAGTAAACTAGAGACAAAGCTGTTGTATGCAAAACTTTAGCACTGGCGCGGCAAGATGAGCCTGCTAAGTGCTGCAATATGTTATTCCTAGTTTTAACTTTGTCTGTAGTTTTTTGAAGGTGGTACTTAAAAGTGAGAGATCTATCCAAGATGACCCATAGGTAATTTTGATGTTCACGATATTGAAGCTGAACACCATCAATCGAGATGTTGAGCTTATAGTCAGCCATTATATTATTGAGATGGAAACAAATTATTTCTGTTGTTCTCGTCCGGAAGCAATCCTCAAAACTTCCACGTGCCCTCTGGGTGGTTCTAAACGGACAACAATCTCTGATAGCTGTCCTGTCACCACGGTGATGTCAGCTACCACGACGACCAACATGCATGCAATATTTATCATTAGTAACAAGGTGACCAACCACTGACTTCAAGAAGAACCGCAACTCTTCGAGGAACAAATTCGCGAAGTGTCTTTGTATATGTTACCCATTCTTCTGTCAAAACATCCGCCACTTGTTTCGATGATGATGAAGCTGTAAATCTGAACCTCTCTACCTGCTCTAAACCTCCCAATAACGGTTCAGTTAAGTTGAGGTATGGAGATTTTGGTGTGCACCGAAGATATTTGATAATTTTCTGATGTTACAAAAAGCACGCCTCAAACGTTTTGACTGTGTATGTGTGTGTGTGTGTGTGTGTGTGTGTGTGTGTGTGTGTGTGGCCGCTTTCTTATTTTGGAGTATGTAAGTCTAATATGTTAGTCATAGTAATCATTTTTCTGACGAGGATGGTGAGATATTCATCCACAGTTATCCGACCCATGAGAGAAATAATAGAAATATCGGAATACCACGACACAGATGCCAAAATCATGTCGGCAGCTCCACAATGATTGACTGTAGGAAGTAGGTTGGCATATCGAAGCTTATTTTGCGGGTTTAGATACATAAACCTGGTTGAATGTATGTACCAATGTAAAGGATGATTCAACGAGCCATTCCACATCCTTCCAGTGTCCAGTTTTATGACCTTAGCAGTGCTTCCTTCGCAGTTTTACGTTGGCTTCAGTTATTTAGTGCTTAGAGGCTGCAGCCCATCTATGTATGCTAAGATTCAACATACGGTACTGTTTTTATCGAAACAGTATTACTCAAGTGAGTGTTGCAGTCGCTGTTGCCTCGGTAGTTTTATATTGTTTGGCTACAATCGCTCCTAAGGCTCGACGATCATTGTCAGTAAACTTCAGGTTCGCCCACCATTCCTCTTCTGCAATGTAGTTTAGAAGAAGGAAATTTAGGGTTCAATGTCCCGTCGGCAGTATGGTCATTAGAAGAAAAGGAGCTCTATATCGGATGTTTCGGTAAGTATGGCGAAGTAAATAGGCCGTGCTCTTTCACAGGAATCATCCCGGTATTTGCTTGGAGCGATTTAGTGAAATCACGGTGACCTAAATTTGGATGGCCGGAGGTGGATTTGAACCACCGTCCTCTTGAATGCAAGTCCAGTGTATCACCTCGCTCGGTCCCCCAATGATATTTCCCCTTGTTTTATGCGTGTTGTCATTGGGAAGGTTTCCGTCGCTAGTGCAAGGTTAGAACAGTGCATCCGTTTCCGTCACAAATGCTCCCACAAACCGTGTACCAGTGATCTGAATACAATCTGGATGTATAACTCCGGTTTTCGGGCTATTGCAGGGAGCCTACACATTCATCTGTTTTGTTCGCCATTTTGTTTTTCTCACCATGTTTCATTTGGGAAACGAATTTTCATCAGTTTGTACGTGACAAAGAATTGCGTACTTACTGCTTGTTGTCATTCATGTCAATATGCGATGTAATAGCCTAATGCGGTAGCGGAATCGAAACGTAGTTCCATTTAGTTTTCTGGTAAATACTTGTAATTTAGCAAGACACAAAATATAAACATCTATGGCTGGCACGCTCAAACAGCTGTAGTTGAACATCCAGGCATTATAGGAATCAATGTTTGTAACAGCGAGTGGGCCTGTTTGGAAGTTGAAAGGTCTTGCATTTCACCGGTTGTTAGTGTTGACTGTCGCAGAAAAAAAAAAAAAAAAAAACGTGTAATATACTGCAACGGAACGTGCAAGACTTGGGATGTCAATTGTGTACTGCGATCGCATCTCAGTGTTATCGCGTTCGAATTGGTGCCAACGTACAACTAAATGTAGAACACTGCAAGGTGTTCGTATTGTTTTATGGACCTCCTTTATCTCTCACTGCACGGAGAAACACAAGGAATCGAGAATAGTCGCAGTACATCTTCATGACTGCGAACCAGTTGTGATGTCACACGAATCTATATAACTGTATTAAATACGAGATGCCGACGCAAGATCCGTCTATTTCACTGCAAATGTAATAAAGTTCGACCTCATACGGGAATACTAAATGTCGAGCATAAGAGGGCATGGACTATGGAGTCGCTATACCCATAGTGTTCTTTCGACACAAATCCGTGAGAAATTTTATATCTGTGTGGCATACAAAATTATCGTATGCGATTGTCTTCAGAATGTTTTTAAGTTACAAAAACCACATAAAAAGTATGCAGTACCATAACGATTTCTTTCTTCGCTGCCGAATAAATATCATACTGCGATCTTCAATGAAAACAAATCTGTTTTCAAAATAATCACTTTCGATTGATGACTCTTAGACTCTTACGCCATATGTAGTTTTTAAACAGTGAGACGATTGACTATCGAACCTGATAAGTTCTTAGGAGACCCTAATAAAAATGTTAAAAAAGCATGACCAACGTCACGTTAAGCTTTCTCCAGAAGATTGTTTTGATTGAACGGTCGTCTGCTGACATCGGAAGTTAACCTATTTACGTCACGCGATTTTCATATTATAGTCGACGATTACATAGTTTACACGCAAATTCGTCTTATTAATCTTTATCTTATCATTATACTTTGGTTTAGCGGTAAATTGCAAATGTTTCATGACGACTTAAATATTTATCTCAATTGAGTGTCCAACCTAAAAGCGAGGTCGTATATCTGAAACCGAAAAATGGTTTATGTTATGCGATATTGTAACAGAAAAGACTGGAGCCAATTGTTTATTTGAATAAGATTGTAATTTGATGACGCAATTTTCATTAAATAGCATTTTAAATGAAAAAGTCAGTCCAAATGAAGGACAAAAATTCAGTTATGCATGACGTTATTAACAATGTCAGTGGGCAAATC
Organism: Locusta migratoria; assembly: GCA_026315105.1. Taxonomy (NCBI): domain Eukaryota; kingdom Metazoa; phylum Arthropoda; class Insecta; order Orthoptera; family Acrididae; genus Locusta; species Locusta migratoria. The sequence continues at coordinate 43,177,407 of CM048747.1, forward strand.
GTAGTAGATAAAGTAAACAAGGTCTATTTATGTTCTTATAAATATTGTTTGATGTGTTGATATTTTTATTTTTTTCGCTTGAAAATAGATGTCAATGTTTTGAAATGTTGTATCACTTACCAGCACTTTACCACACTAAGTTGATCAAAAACATACATTACAATGTTTTCTTTGCCCATCAATAACATTTAGCGTTGTTTCCTCAATTGAAGTATCAAACTATGACATCCTACATAACAGATCGCCAGTCATAGCCTCACTTTTAACATCGGGTATTACTGTCTGATTTCGTTTATCGTGTAAACACACTGCCGCAAGATCTTGGATGAGTTTGTAGTTCAGGGCTAGTACGCTAGGAGCGCTTCAGTAGAATATTATCTATCTTGTTCACTTTCGTTGATCGTTTAAAAAGGGCTTAAGGCTGACTGGAGGGGCAAGGGTGTTGATTTCCTCCGCTCGCCGCCTGGTGGGAGGCTCTCCCTGGAGCTGGGCGCCTAGGCCAGAGGTGGAGCGTCCCACTACATTCCTGGCCGCTGAGTCGCGCGGCCTATGAATAGCTGTGGGGACCAACACCGCCTAGCCTCCCCACTCCGCTGGCTATCGGACACTCCTCTGCAGATCTCACCTCAGCTGGATGCTGTTCCGTCCAAGCTCATGACACACTACTGCATCCCTCACTTGTCCGTCTCCGTGTACAGTTTCAGGCTGGGCGGAATCAAATTCCGCCTTTAAGACACCACTCGCGCAAAACGACCACCGCATAGGTTCCCGTGTGGAAGACGTGCTTATACCCACCCCTGTTCGTATGGAACTAGCTGAAAACCCGGGTATTTATTTATTTATTCCTGTCATTTTTCAGGTAGATATTCATTTGTATAAAGTCTGTATGTTTCTAAAATCTATTTGGAATATAATTAATAGTAAAGAAGTTATAGATTAAAACTTGGTGCATGATGGGCCGGTTTTCCATGTGCTCATATCTCATGAACTACGTGTCGTACTGTGATAAAATTTAGAAGGTACATTCAACTACATATGTGTATACTGTCTGCAAAATTTCCTGCGGCTACAATCTGTAGTGCACAAATTATCAATTGTAACGTCATACAGAATGCCATAGTTTTGCTCTATAAACAACGGAAAAGTAGTAAGCGAGAAACTTTTTTCCTTTCATCATTTTGCTGTGGTTATCAGCGAGAAAAAGTTTAATAAAGGTTTGAAATTATTTTTCGAGTTTGTTGCAAGTCACTGAGTAATTTCGCTCTCATACAGCGTATTTATAAAGTCTCGTCGCATTATATGGCATTTTTTGCGATTTCTATTGGTTATGACGTAGTATATTTTGAACCATGTGCCGTATGCGATTCTTAACCATGCAGCAACTGTTACCTCACGGTAAGGAATGTGTGTATTAAATTTGGTTGAAATCGGTCCAATGGTTTAGGACAAAATGAGCAGCAGTTTTTCGCGCATCTCATTGTTTATGACGTCATATCTCGTGAACTATGTATCGTACGTGATTCTTACACTTACGGCGACCGTCCTCATGGATTGAAGTTTACGTGTACTAAATTTCATAAAGATTGAAACATAACTGTAGATTTGTATGCAACACGCACAAACATACGGACACACTGCTTTATATATTAGAAGATCCCTTGTCCAGCGTTAAACTCCTGAACAAGTGGAGAAAGAGCACAAGTGACTCCTGGATAAAAGTAGGCTAAAGAACGGACCTGCTAAATTACAAGCCAATATCCGTAACGTCGATCTGCTGATTTCCTTGATACAGAAACTTCTGTAATAAAAATTTCGTTATATCTGCTTTTTACCTTAAAATGTTTAAATGTTTGCAGAACTTATGGGACTTAAATACGGGTTCATCAGTCCCTAAACTTACGAACTACTTATGAACTAGCTTATACTAAAGACGGCACAGACATCCACAAGTCGGCCAAAGTGACCGAGCAGTCTGCGGCGTGCCAGTCACAGTCTGCACGGCCGCTACGGTCGGGGGTTCGAACCCCCATTGAGCATGGATGTTTGTGTCGTCTTTAGTATAAGCTAGTTCACAAATAGTTTGTAAGTTTAGGGACTGATGACCCCGCAGTTAAGTCCCTTAAGCTTAACAAACATTTGAACAAACATCCATGCCCGAGGGGGGGATTCAAACCCCCGACCGCAGCGGTCGTGTAGACCGAGACTGGCACGCCGCAGACCGCTCGGCCACCGCGGTCGGCTTTTTTACCTTATTGTATATCTCAGATTTTATCTTATTATTTAGTTGTCTCCAGTTTCTCACTACTTATCTAAGAGCCGGTTATTTAAGACCGGTGTCAGCCCATCAACTTGTCAGACTTCCATCTTAATTTCGAAGGCGTGGGACTACGTATTATGTACTAATATACCGGTTAGTGCTTCCTTTATTATTAAATGTGTTGTAACATCCTCCTAACGCATAAAGCAGAGTACTCTTGTCAACTGAGTCATAGGCCATTTTGAATTCAACATAGGTCACTATTGTCTTTTTTAACTTCCCTTCCATTATAGGTTTAATTATAGATATCTGTTCTCCTTTCCGAAAGCCGCACTACTACTCTCCTATTGCCCTCCCTAGTTATTCATTTATTCTTCTACTCTGTTCGACAAGATTCTCAACAACACCTTGTGTCCTATGTTTAAGAGATAGATACACCTGTAACTATCCAGCACTTTCTTATGAAGTGGTATTTTCCTACTTCTCCAGATAACCATTACTATATTTTACACAATTCTTTCAATTTCCTGACCACCCCACTTAACTTCCTCTTCACAAATACCATCATTACCTGCTGCCTTGCTGTTCTTCAGATTTTTAATTACCTCCGCTACTTCTGCTCTGGTGGGTACTTTTTCCTGACTGGTTCAGTAAGTCCCTAAAAATACCTTCCAAATTCGTAACACCCATCTTTCTCGCTGTTTTGAAAGTGCCAACTTGTCCTGTTTCGAAGGATTTTCTTGCTTGGAAGACATTGAAGTCTTAACCTTTCTTGTTCGCTCGAATTTCTTAGTACTGTTCCACTGTGTATCTACATTTACATCCATTCTCTGAGAATTCATACTTATTGCTTGGCTGATAATCTTCCTATTCTAGCACGTTCCATTCGCTTACATAGTGCGAAAAGAACCATTCCCTAAATGCTTCTACGCGCCGTGTTATTAATTTTCGAGGTTCTCAGTAGTGATCAAAGGTGACTTGCTGCGAGACGCGCAATTGCTCTCCGCTGGAGGTTCGAGTTCAAAAACGTTTGTAAAGCTTATGGGACTTAACTACGGGGTCATCAGTCCCTAAACTTACAAACTACTTATGAACTACTTACGAACTAGGACGGCACAAATATCCATGCCCGAGGGGGGATTCGAACCCCCGACCGTAGTGGCCGTGCAGACCGTGACTGAAGCGCCTCATTCCCCTCGGCCACCGCGGGAGGTTCGAGTCCTCCCTCGAGCACGAGTGTGTGTTTTCCTTACGTTAGTTTATGTAATTTGTTAGTCTAGAGACCTCAATAGTTAAGTCCCATAGCTTTACAAATATTTGAACATTTTTCGAACCTCTACCAATTCAGTTTTGTCGTTATTCTGTGATGTCTTCCTGTGTGTCGAAGAAATATGTGAAGATTGGTTTTCTTCTTCTTTATACCCGCTTTAATCTATTTATATAGGTCGCAGGACGGGTCGAACGGCTGTGTTGTGAGCAATGTCCTTTCTAGACTGATTGCATTGTCCCAGTATTCTGTTGTAGGTATTAGTATGAGTTGTCTGTTTCCCGTTGTTTCTTTCAGATATTTTAGTAATAGGTCACTAGTACGCTTTCCTATTTTGTGTGCTGCACTGCTTTGGATTTATGAACAGGTTGCAGTTCTTAATACCACTGTGAAATCTCATCGAGATTTTAAAGATAATTACTGCCGTTTTTCGAGTAAGAACTAACTGAATAAGGAACCTAAAAAAATTACAGAAAAGATTAGAAGAGTTTACTACTAACATTATCTCCAGGTGGTATTCTGTATTCATTGCCAAATACATAATACAGCGAAGAATCACGAAGGGTTTGGTTGAGAGTAAAGTATTACATCAGACTTCAATGAAATACCTGCTACATTCCCAGAGAAAAAATTTTCTTCTATTATGTTCCACGATATTATCTATGGCAATGAACAGAAGTCCGGATGCCTAACTGTTGCTTGCCATAAGTGCCGTTTCAGATTTCAACATGACGGCAAACGACCACTGGAGAGTTCTCAAGTGCCGTTAGTCGGTATTCGCACTGTATAAAAATGTCGCAAATAGTTGGCCATGGTATACCTCATGTGGATTGACGTCTGAATATGTATGTTCTTAAAAAATTCAAAAGTCAGTCATTATTCTTTCCCTATATTCAGCGAATGCGGTACAGAGGGGGGGGGGGGGGGGGGAGGCGTGGTCAGCGTCCCACACTCCTGGCCGTTGTGTCGGGTTTCATGACCGGGACCGCTACTTCTCAGGCAAGTAGCTTCTCAATTGGCCTCGCAAGGGCAGAGTGCACCCCGCTTGCCAACAGCACTCGGCAAATCAGGACGGTGACCGTGTACGCCCCGACAGTCCTTAACTTCGGTGATCTAGCGGGAACCGCTGTAGCCACTGTGGCACGGCAGTTTGTTTTCTTCGTCAGTATTAAATCTTAGATAAGTCGACAACTCATCACAGTGAAGAACATTACAGCGTCTTGTTGTACCAAACTACCAGTTTCCTCGTTTCTCGTATGGATGTATCGCAATTATTTGTTGATAAATAGAAAATAAAATTCATTTTCAATGATGCAGGGTGATTAAACCGTATGCTGCATTGTGATTCGAACATAGGCCCTTGGCTTTCGCTGGAAATCCTCCCACCTGTGAATTTTGCAAGCACTTAGGAATCGCGACGCATGTTCACGTTGTTGTGGTCTTCAATCCGCAGACTGGCTTGATGCAGATCTTCACGCTACCCTGCCCTGTGCAAGCCTCTTCATCTGAGAATACTTTCGGCAACCTACATCCTTTTGAATCTGCGTACTGTATTCGTCCCTCTGTCTCCCTCTACGATTTTTACACCACACACTTCCTTCTAATGCTCAGACTCCCTCTACGATTTTTACACCACACACTTCCTTCTAATGCTGAGTTGACGATTTCTTGATGTCTCAGAATGTGTGCGACAACCTATCCCTTCTCTTAGTCAGGATATGTCAGAAACTCATTTTCTCCCCAATTCTGTTGAGACCTCCTCATTAGTTACGTGGTCTACCCATCTAATCTTCATCAATCGCCTGTAACACCACATTTCGAAAGCGTCTATCATCTTTTTGTATGAATTCGTAATCGTCCACTTTCACTTCCATACAATGCTACACTTTATACAGAAAGGACTAATATTGGATGTCAGCAAAATTCGCTTTGCAGAAACGCTTTTCTTCCCATAGCGATTCTGGATTTTATACCTTCTTTACTTCGGCCATCAGAAGCTATCTTGCTACCCAAATAACAAACCTCTTCTACTACTTTTATTGTGTCACTACCTAATCTCTTTCACCGTTGCCTATTTTTCTAGACACTACATTACATTACCCATTCACAGCTCCCTTTCTCCATAACTTATTAACATTGTTTTGCATAGTTGTATTGGTCTGCCACGGTGGGAGTGGCCGAGCGCCCTAAGGCGCTTAGCTGCGCATCTCGCCGCTGCTCATAGTCGGAGGTTCGAGTCCTCCCTCGGGCATGGGTGTATTTGTTGTCCTTAGCATAAGTTAGGGTAAATAGTTTGTAAACCTAGGGACTCATGGTCGGTGTAGTTAAGTTCCATAGATTTACAAACATTTGAACATATGCATTGGACTATCGCACTTTTTACTTGTTTCGGAGCAAAAATGCATTTTTTAATTCACCGGCAATTATAAAACTATCATAAAATGTCATTGGATATTGACGGTTGCAGAGCGTTCGTTAATCCATCCGGTGTTCATTGAAATGAAAACTCATTTCGTCATTTATATTGTAACCGTCACTGCTTAAATCTTTTAGTAAGTGAATGAGAGTGTTTTCAAAATAAACTCGTAGCTGTGTGCTTATTAATTTGTCGTTTTCTTGCCAATTTACTAGGAATGTCAGCCATAGGTGATGCAAGACAGTCTTGGCTCAAGAATAGTCTGATCGTCCAGAAAAGAAGTGTGGGGCAGGTATTTTTACGCTTGGCGCGCGTTTGCTACCTGTCCCCTCCACCTCGACACCTGCCTTCTCCCGTCTCCTCCCCCCCAACCTCCCCCCCAACCTCCCCACCGAGCGTTGACTGTGTGGTGGGGTGGGGGTGGCGGGCATCCAGCGGCGGGTCCTTGGTTCGCACCCTGGGCCCTGCTGAGGCTTGGCGCTCCGCCGACAGCTCGGCCTTGCGGAGTTCCAGTCGGTCCTGCCGACTCACCGCAATGCGATATCCACGGCTAGAGACTGCTGGCTTAAGCCTCACTCGGCGGCGCTGCTTTCGTGCATCAAAATCGTGCACTCATTTCTGCAAGTTGTTTCAAGTTACATCCTCGAATGGTCAACGATACTCGGAAGCAGCATTTAAGTTCACATATACAGCTGTATTTGTTGCATCTTGCGACAATTTTCGGAATAGGCCATCACGTTTAGCAGACACTGTGCAGCGTTCTGTACACCTATGTTATCGACCTTGTAATTTATTTTTCTTCTTATGCAGTTAAAACTGCTCACAACTGGAGAGAGGAACTCCTTAACCCGTTCATTCCCAGTCTTCTTCCTCGACAACAACATCAAGCTGATTTTTACCGTATTTTGTGTATCCTTCAAGTCGCATTTTTGTTGATGAACAACATGCTTCTAGTAGGACATTTAGCCGCTTGGTACGGCGTGTCCTCACTTCTGAGGCATTAATCTATCCGTGTTGGAGGTTGTGTTACTTTACCGTCTGTACGTGGCTGTGAGTGTGAGCGTGGTTCATGTTATTTTATTTCAGCTGTGAATTGTCTTGTCTTCGGTGCTGTGCCGTAGATTATGCTAGCATCATTTATCTGACTGTTAGCTACCAACAAAATAACTTCCCAAGTTAAAATACCTCTATACAAACGTCTGTGTTGTTCATGAAATATATGACATAAAATAACAATAGTTCGATTAAAAAATTTAAATCACAAATTTTGATGTTTAGTGCTCTGTGTTAATACAGAAAACACTTAATTTTAATTTTCCAAAGCTGAATTCATTATGTGGGATTGAAAGGGTTAAGGTGAATTAGTTTACAGAAGGGTTAGTCAATTCTTATCTGGGACATTGCAAATGGATTCATATTTACTGGTAAGAGGAAGCCTGGCAGACCAATACGGAGTGGACGGTCACTTTAGGAGGAGGAGAAACAGCAGCTACTGTGCGATATGGCAGAGTTCGCCACTGGCCGGTTGATGAAAGTATATTCTAGCTTTGTTGGCAGGGATACTTGACTATAGTACGTGGAAACTGTCGCATTGTACTGTGTTTCGTACCAAAAAGGAATTTTTTCAGACATTTCACATGAAACAATGCAAAATGCAACACTATTTTCCGCCCCAAGAATAACACACTTTAAATGCAGCACCCACGCGCCTTTTGTGTGCATGTTACAGGCAAGATACTGTATTTTGAAAAACAAAATGCATACGAAATTGTTCACATACCCAGGTACGCTAATGTAAGTCCATAAAAATGTCTTCCTCACGCTATTTCTGTGTGTGCCAGATAAAGGGTTTGAGTTGCTAGCAGTTGCTAGCCGTCGGAGGTTCGATTCCTCCCTGGAGTACGCGCGCGCGCGCGCGCGCGCGCGCGCGCGCGCGCGCGTGTGTGTGTGTGTGTGTGTGTGTGTTGTGCTTAGGTTAGTTTACCTTATTTTAAGTAGTTTGTAAGTTACGGACTGACGACCACTCAGTTTGGTCCGATAGATTTGCAAACATTTGAACATTTGAAGTACACGACGTCAACAACTGGTGCGGCAGAGATCACAAAAGTAAATAACAAGAAAGATAAAAGCCCCACTGACATTCCTCATTGCTACTAATACATTACTCTTCCGACTGCTCTTCTCATATTTTGTTCTGATGTTTACGTCTCTTCCTCAGATCCATAACGACCATCCTCTGTAATCTATATTGCAATTTCTAGCTTATCCCTTTACAAAAAATTTTCCACCGCTAATTTAAATATTTTATTCATGCCGTTGGTTAAGGTCTAACAAACCTGCATTTCCTAATGGTAAGGAACTCCCTTCGATTTACTTATTCTAGTAATTTGAGTACTTCTTCATTTAATACTTTAAACATTCTTCCATAAAACCACATTTTAAGTCCTTCCAGTTTGTGCTAGTGCGGATTTCCAATTTTGCAATTTTCACTCCTATACAGCGCTGTCCTCAAATACAAATTGTTTCTCATTTCCACATCAATGCCTTATAACAGTAGAGCTCATTCTTTTGTCCAAATTGCTTAGGGGACTGATAACCTAGTAGTTTACTTCCCTTAAACTCCCAACAACAACAACAAATTACTTCCGACATCTTTTTTGCTACGCACACCTTGAGCAATCTTTCGTTCCTTTACTACTTTATCTCTTGATGTTAGGAAAGTCGTAATTCTCCTTTCTAGTATTATTCCCTGTCTTTGTCCCTGCTTTGATTATCCTTCAGGCATATTCCGGTCAGAAAAATTACGTCTTTTGCGAAACTTAGCACATGCGTCTCCCTCTGATGCACTTTTAATCATCTTCAGAAAACATCTGTAACTTCCTTAATCCATTCTGCGATGTTAAAGCTAAACAACGGTGGAGATAAGATGCAATCTTACTGATAACAGCTTGTGTCTACTGACATTAATCCCATTTTGAATTTGTCGATATAGTAGTTATTCGTATCTCCGTGAACTACAGCTTCAATCTTCTAAAGAATATAGACATCGTATTCCAACTTAAATCATAGAAAGCTTTGTCTAGGTATACAAATGCTTGCCATTGGGATGTTTGAGTCTTTCGATGGAAAAAAATGTTAACAACTGAAATTTTGAAAATTGGTCACTTTTGAATAGGCCTATATAACAAATGTTGTCGATTATAGCTTCGTTACGAAATGTGTAACTACAACTGTCAGGGCACAAGGGCGTTCGATGTCCGTTGAAGATTTGTACCTGGATGTCTGTCTGGGTGGCAATAACGTGCCACCTTTTGTCACACTTTACGTATCAACGATAGCAGCTGTAGTTTCTTAGTGTATTTTTACTTCTGTCTTGCCTCTTCGTGTCCAGATATATAGTCCAGGACGTTTTTAGTTTCTAATTTTCAAAAACTACTTAATTTTTGATGTGTTTATAGTCAGACTTTGATACATTGCTATTATTGTTCTTCATTTATTATCGTCACGCTGTGTATTAATTTTTGACAAGTGGGTGAGGCAGTCTTGAGCTGGAAGTGTGAGTGATTGAAAATTGTGCAGCAATCGCCCTGAGAGGTATGGAGTTCATCATTAGTAGTAAATAATATTCTGCACTCAGGCAGTCATGGGAAAAAGCAGTTGTTGCCAGAGAAATAGTTCTGCACATCCATAGCGAAGCTCATGGTCAGAGTGACGCTGTGGAAATGACTTCTATTATCACCGTGGAAAAAAAATGTGGTAACTTGTATTGAACAGAGCGATTTGGGTCGACGGTATATAGCGTTCGTATGTGAAGCCAGGTTAGATGTAACCTGTTTTTTGCAATCCCTGGAGGGGTCCCGAGATTAGCAACATGTTACTATAACTGCAACAAATATAAACATGGGCACTGAGAATTACTTGTGAAGTACGTCAAGAAGACAATGGAAGAAAGCGTTTTGCGTTTACGTGGTGCGGCGGACCTGACCTCATTTTAAAATGCCACCCACACTTAATAGGCTTGATGACGAGAAAGAAAGGACGCGGCGCTTACGTCGTATCACGTGATCAGGGAAGGCTTCAAACAATGTGCTCGCTAGCTGACTGTCTGGCCGCTGGGGGACAGCCCACTGTCTCATAGCGACATGCCAATCAGCTAACGATCGCATTGTCTCACGCCTTCTCTGATTACGTGATACAACGTACGCGCCACGGCCTAACTCGTTGGTCTCACCTGACGAGAGGTGACGTCCCACACTGCAGTGCCTGGTGTTTTCACAGGAGAAAATGCTGTATGCGTGTAGTCCAAAGCATGCCGCCACCTTGCATTTGTAAGTTAACATTAGTGCGCACGGCTTCTGCACAACATAGTGAATTGTGACTTACAAGGGGAGGCCGCCAATTGTGATATTCAGATTCGATTCATACTGCGCATAATAAAAGCTCATGGCCAGAGGTGTAATGTGGCAATTAAAAAAAAAAAAAAAAAAAAAAAAAAAAAAAAAAAAAAAAAAAAAAAATCCGTTGCGGTGAAATACTCTCTACGATTAACAATTTTCTACAGCTGCGTAGCGCAACGGTAAGAGCTCGGTTTCGTAATCCGAAGGTCACCGGATCGAATCTCGCGGCATACAATTTTTTTAATTATTTGTGTAACAAAACTCTCACGTATGCACTGATTTTCGACGATGTTATAAGTTGTGCTAGGGACCGTATCTACCTCTTTCGAAGTTAGCAGGCAACTGCGCTGTTATGCGGCGGCTCGTTTCGGCCCATTCAACATCTGTCCTTCAAGTGTAACGAGCGAATAACGGAGTTTATATTTCATACTTGCCACAGCAAATTTGTGTTCGGGGGAGTCTCTATTCTAATTCGAACGTTTGACTTACATTATACGTATTCGTTTCGGAATATCGTTTATACTTCTTCCGTTAACTATATGTGGTAAACATTATGAAGACAATTAATAACACTTGTGAAATACAAATTTGTTTCCGGAAAACATAATGATGTTCGAAGTCGCCAGTTTTTTCAAAATGTTCAAATGTTTGTAATTCTATCGGACCAAACTGCGTGGTCATCAGTCCGTAGCTTACAAACTACTTAAACCTAGGTAAACTAACCTAAGGAAAACACACACAACCATGCCCCAGGGAGGACTCGAACCTCCACGGCGAGCAACCGCGCGCTCCGCAGCGAGACGCTTTAGACCGCTCGGCTGCTCCACCGCGGCACCAGTTTTTCCACGACAAACGACATATATATATATATATGTATGTATGTGTGTGTGTGTATGTGTGTATGTACATTTGAATAACAAAAAACAAATAATAAAAAAAGTTTCATGCAGCGAGATTTGTTCCGGCGACCTTCGGATTACGAAACCGAGCGCTTACCGCTACGCCACGACGCTGTAGAAAATTATTAATCGTAGAGAGTATTTCACAGCAACGGTTTTTTTAATTGTCTGGACAACGGCTGAGAAGTGCATCTTCGTGCTTTGCCACGTTACACCTCTGGTCATGAGCTTTTATTATGCGCAGTATGAATCGAATCTGAATTTCAAAATTGGCGGCATCCCCTTTTTAGACATAACTGCTTGCATTGAGTCAAATATATCTTTGAGAAAATGATATTTCTTAATATTGTACGACAAGCTGTTTTAATGCTACTCGAGTATATGTGCTGAACGTTGTAAATAAAAAGCTGTAGGTCTATGTTCTCTGCGTATCTATGCAGTCTTTCGATTAATGCCCAAATATACTATAACCAATAAATCATATATGTGTATATTAATAATCGTCTTTTCCTAAGGAAAAGACATTGACGTTCGTCCACAGCAAATTGCGAAACTTTCCGAGATCTACTGCTCCTCTAAATGTCGAATATCCCTCTAGAAGAGCAGCAGATGTCGGTAAATTTCGCAATTTGCGATGTATATGGTTGAATATAGGTGCGTCTTATACACGATGAGACGTTTAAAACTATTTTTCGGCGTATTTGGAAAAATAAAAATCGGATTTGAAAAGTTGTAATAAAAGTTGTTCACCTCGAAGAAGAACATACATTAAGTTGAAGCTCGACCCCTGCCCCCTCCCTTGCTCCACCCCCGGGAGCGGGAGAGGGGGTGACTTTGAAATCTTAAATAGGAACATCTATTTCTAATTGCAGATTTGGATTCTCCGTGGCAAAATTGTTTAACTTTTGCATGAAACATTTGTTTCGTTTCATTCATGCAGTGTTGATTCCGGTTAACAATTAATAAATAGCGGCTCTTTCTTTGGAACCGCAATCCAAAATTACTAGTTTTTTCAGTGTTATTTCATTCAACAGAAAATTAAGGGTATCAAGGTTTCTGTATCATTATCGTATTATAATTTAGACTCAAGTCATATTGTCTAAGGTGATCTCACTCCAGGTTAGAGCAGCAACATCCATGCAGATGGATATTTCACGAAATCCGCAATAAATGCGTACAATGCATGAAAGATGTGGGAGTTTACTGCTGCTATTTCTATTAAGGAGACGAATGTAAATATATCACAGTAGCGGAAAGAAAGGCATACGGTAGTCATTTTAAAAATACATCGTTAGAGAAAGTGGTTCCATACTTGCTAGATAGACCATTTCAATTGAAGAAATGAGATGCACCATTATTGCACCAAACTGTTGTATTGTTTGCAAATATCTTATGAACTAGTTTTCGACTCATAAGAGCAACGCAAGACAATAAGATAACTAACAATTGGGGTCGTAATAAAATTTTCTGGTAATCAGCTTTGGCAAGATGTTAAAAATGAAAGAATGCAGTCGTAGCAGGGGAAAAAGCTGGAACATTCTATGACTAAGGAACATTTTCCTTTGTAAAATAAAGTAACGCGAAAGAAACGGTAGCTAAAATGAATAAATGTATCCGGATAAAATTAATAAATAAATGATATTACTTTTGTTTGTATAGCCAGAACTGTAATTAGAAAGAGTTACATTAATAATAAATAATATTAAAAAGTACTGATAAAACAACGCAAAGTGTATTTACATTATCTAAGCAAAACTGTCACTGAGTATATGTAAAGTGTGATTCTTGTGTAACAAAATTTAAGGTGACCTATAAAGTTGAAAAACATTCTGCTAACCGTTCTGCTAATCCGACCGTTGGGTTAAGCAATGAAGGCCGCCTGCGACGCGTTCACCGTGTTGCATATGCGCTAGGCGTAGCTGGAGATTTCAATGAGTGGTTTGAAGGCGAACACTTCTTTAAGACGTTTATAATCTAGGAAAATAATAGTGGCGCTAAGAATTTCAAATCGAATGCTCCGGTTTCCTGAAGAATGAGATATTTCTTTTCCTAGTGTTATTTGTTGGTACTGTAAACAGCATTTCCTTGAATATATTTTGGCCGCGGTGGAGTAGCCTAGCGGTCTAAAGTAAAGCGTCTCGCTGCGGAGCGCGCGGTTGCTCGCCGTGGAGGTTCGAGTCCTCCCTGGGGCATCGGTGTGTGTGTTGTCCTTAGGTTAGTTTACCTTAGTTTAAGTAGTTTGTTAGCTACTGACTGATGACGACGCAGTTTGGTCCGATAGATTTACAAACAATTGAACATATTTAGGTTGCGTGGTACCGCTAGTTGTTTACGATGTGTGTGTGTGTGTGCATTGTCTTGCTGCATATGCCGTATTATGGCCCCTGCTTGGCGTGGCCCTGAGGGTTTAAATTTCCTGGCATAGCGGTCTCTCGTTGCGTTTGTACCTTTGAGATGACGTGTTCGCCTATCGAAATCTAGGCTATTGCCAAACACGTCATTCAACTGCATTTCCGTAAGTTGTTTGTGCATTTTTGTTTCATTTACTGTCACTGTGAATTACTATATGTGGTGTAATTAACTCATACGTGTAGAGCACGTATACGTAGATATAAATACATTATGAATTTGTTGTGAAAACGGTGTATGGAAAATACGTGACTTCCACAGCCTTATATCGTACATGTTGGACTATGGTAAATAACTGCGACTGTTAATGACAATAAAAGTTCAAATAAAACAATTATCTGCATTAGTCACTTCTTTTTATTTCTCGCACGACGCGTTTCGAGAGTTTATATTCTCATCTTCAAGTGGAACAATGGTTTTTTTGCTTACATTGATGCTGCCAGGATCCAGCCAGTTATTATTTTGGGTTTCATTTTGAGTATCGTTCCAGTGTATATACCTCTTGGATTTATCACCCATTAACATTTTAGTAAAACTACACGCACTAGGCGTGAACCAAAACATTTCTGTTTTGGTATATACATGAAACAAATTCAAAATGAAACCCAAAATAATAACTGGCTGGATCCTGGCAGGATCGATGTAAGCAAAACGCCATTGTTCCACCTGAAGATAAGAATGTAAACTCTCGAAACTCGTAGTGGGAGAAATAAAAATAAGTGACTGATGCAGATAATTTTTTTATTTGAACTTTTATTGACTTCCACAGACTAATAAATACTGTGCCTCTGAATAAAATAATCTTCTGCACAAGTTTGTGAGTCGTAATTCTCTTTGGTGAAATGTTAAATTATAGGGTTCACGTTAGAGGTCACAGAAATGGTGAAATGGAATTAATCAGATGTTGCCAAATTCAAATACGGAATGTTTGGTACTTCGGGCGACATGAAATGGATCGGTTATGTTTGTGGGGAGCACGTGTTTAAGCCGTAAGTAGACATACTCACCCTCTGGCGGAGTTCCCTCTCGGATTCCAAGTCATCCTGAAGCAGCCGGATCTTGTCCTGAAACAGAGATCATTCACCTTTAGAAACCTCTGCGTGGTATTCAAAATCAGCGGGGTGAATTTAAGTAAGGTAACGGCAGTTTCAAGCAACACGCTGCTGATGTATACGCTTGAGATACGTCGTCTAAGTCAGATGAAGACGCTCAAAGCATACACATAAGATTAAAAAATAAGTAGAAAACTGCGCACGATGGATGGTATTTGAGATCCCATTGAATATATTCACTTAGAGTCGACTCTATATTCAACAGTCTGGCAGTACTATTCTGAGTTTATATTCGACAAGCTGATGATACCATGTTCTTATCGATATCTTGAGTAAAGGAAATTAAATCATCAAAGTTTACGCATATCTGCCTCACGTCTTAAGCGTTAACATAATAGCATAAATGCTGTTGTAGTAATTTAGTAGGTTATGCCCTCCGGAGAGGCAGAAAGAAAGACGGAATGGGCTTTAACCTGACATCATCGACCATAGCTTGCTCTTTTACAAAGGAACCCCTGTGTCCTAAAATGCGAGTCAGGAATCTTCCTGAACGTCTTAATGTTTCTCTTTTTACTCCACCAGTGTTTCTGAACTGCGCACTTAAGCCTATTTGTCTGTCTGTGAGAA
The DNA here is from genome assembly GCA_026315105.1 of Locusta migratoria. Lineage (NCBI taxonomy): Eukaryota > Metazoa > Arthropoda > Insecta > Orthoptera > Acrididae > Locusta > Locusta migratoria. The sequence goes on from CM048747.1 coordinate 43,192,731, forward strand.
TTCCTGGTGGCTGACAAAGCAGATCTATTTCCAGTTAGGTGAATCGCGCGTAGCAGCGAAAGCCAAGGAGCTTTGGACTGGCGCCTAATCCTCTAATTTCTGAGCTGTGGTATAACAAGTGACCTGACAGGCTAATATCTGAGAGCAGCTCCTTTGTTCTATTCTAAGAGCTGCGCAAAGTTGGCCACAAAGCCTGAATTACCTTCTGGTTGGTTTCACTCACTTCTTCAGTTGTTTGCCTTGTTGGTAACTTCTAAGACTTCTGGAATGTTTATACTATTGCATGTAAATCCGAGTAATAAAATAATATTTTATTATATTATCTCTAACAAATTCGGTTAGTATATATTTCATTCATATAGGTATGTACGCATAATCCTCATAGAAATTATAACTTAGAAATAAATTAAATATGAATGTCGTTTTCGGATTTCTATGATTGTCTATAGTAGTTGAATCAGCAAAGTAACATTTCATCTACATCTACATCTACATAGATACTCTGCAAATCACATTCAAGTGCCTGGCAGAGGGTTCATTAACAACTTTCATAACTTTTCTCTACCGTTCCATTCTCTAATAGCGCGCGGGAAGAAAGAACACCTAAATCGTTCCGTTTTCGATCTGATTTCTCTTATTTTATTGGGATGGTCATGTCTCCCTAAATAGGTGGGTGCTAGCAAAATATTTTCACATTTATAAGTAAAAGTCGGTGATTGAAACTTCGCAAACAGATCACGCCGCAATGAATAACGTCTTTCTTTTAATGATTTCCACCCCAATTCGTGCAACATTTCCGTGACGCTTCCCCCCCCCCCCCTCCCCGTAACGTGATAAAACGAAACGAGCTGCCTTTCTCTGAACCTTCTCAATATCTTCCGTCAGTCCCACCTGGTGAGGGTCCCACAAGGGGCAACAGTACTCCAGGAGAGGACGCACAAGTGTGATGTAGGCAGTCTCTTTGGTGGAGCTGGTGCATCTTCGAAGCGTTCTGCCAATGAAACGTAACCTTTGATTCGCCTTCCCCACAATATTTTCTATGTGTTCTCTCCAGTCAAAGTTGTTCGTAATTGTCTAACTCCTAGGTATTTGGTAGAATTTACGACCTTAATGTTTGACTGATTTATCGCGTAATTGAAGTTCAGTGGATTTCTTATAGTGGTCATGTGTATTACTTCACACTTTTCTTTATTTAATGTCAGTTGCCAATTTTCGCAGCAAGTAGAAATTTTGTCTAAATCGCTTTGCAGTTGCTTTTGATCCTCTGTTGACTTCACTAACCGATAAACGACAGCATCATCCGCGAACAGTCTAAGGGAGCTATTCAGATTCAAGAAGCTTAATTAACTTATTGTATCTACGATATTCGTGATTCACACCGATTTACTTTCAAATGACTTACTCCGTCAATTTTGATCCATTATGATTATAGGTTTCTTTTGAATCACGGGAACAACAAGAAAAGTCAACTACTTTCATACTCAAAGAATGAAAGTGACATATAATAACACACTGAGCTGATTCTGATTTATCAGTATGCGAGTATTAAGAAACAATCTATTTAATACGTCATTGTTTCAAAATACTTGCACTCAAACATATAGGAAAAAAAAGGTAAAACCTGACTTGCATGTAAATTAACTTGAGTTCAAAAGAAATCTAAGAACGTTTTTACTCAACGATGAATTACCCCAAAAACGGAGAAATAATAAAACCAATGGGCTGAAGTGCTCAAGACAAACAATATGTTCTATAACCAACATAAAAACCAAGTGTATGACGAGTCACTAGAACTAACTTCAGTTTTATCATTTCAGTCTGATGTCCAGTTTATTCTATCACCTGGAAAATAGTATTTCACTACTTTTTTGTTAGAATGTGTGGTCTCCATTTACGTAGCCCTCCTAGGTCTACCACACCATAATTATAGAGAAGCAGGTTGACATGAACATAGACAAAAACTGATAGAAGTAGAAACTCTAGCACAAAGAAATTTGTGTTTACTATTGTTTGTAATACTGTTTGTGTCATTACAGCTCTTAGGAAAGTAAAAAAAGTTATTTCTAATACTGTCTTTATGAAGAAGAGAAGACTACAATCGAAGTATTAGAGTATTGACGAAGTTCAAGAATGCTTGATATTAAGTACGCTGATAACACCTGAGGGAATTCTCCGCAGAATGCTGGAAGTAATGGAAAACGCTGTTTAGAAGAACGGACAGAATGGTAAATTATTTGTCTGCAGATACCGTAGAATAACTTACATCCCATTAGAAAGAGACTCAGACGGGAATATTTCTACGACAAGATAGAGTAGATACAATAAAGAACTGAGAAAGCTGTTGTGAGTACTACTCTCAGATGTAGAGTTTGACAAAGGAGTGGTAACCGTAGTAGGCGGCATCAAGCTAAGCAGAAGGCTCTTAAAATGCAGTTTCAGGCGTTATTACACAAAATGGAGTAATAAGTGCACATAAAACAAATTGTGAAATACTGCATCGTTTCGTGGAAGTGACGTATGTTACAAGAGAAGGTACATAATTGGAACAACTATTCTAAAAACTTCCAAAGTAAGCGTGTAATTGTCTCAATGTGACGTCCAAATTTAAATCTGGGTTTACTTTGCAAGTGAAAAAGAACAAAAAAATGTTGTGTTTGACCATTACAAAGATCACAAGAAAGGCACCAGAGAAGAAGTTTTTCAACAGAGAAACAGCAAAGATACCATACAAAAAATAAGAATATAACATGTTTCAAAGTGTAACATTTTAATCTAAGGGAAAACTCTAAAACAACTGTAAGAAGTCTTCATATTTCGACAGTTTTCACTAAACAATGTAATGTTTCGTATGCGATACGACAGTCCGTCGTGGCTATTCACTGTCGCACGAAACGTAGACGTTAAAAACTATCCACGTGTGATGACAACGTCTGAGAGAAGAGCTGCTAGGGTCAGATTAGACGTTTACTCTCTTCCTGCCAGGAAGGAAAGAAATTAAGGTCAGGATTTAGGGACAGAGCACAAGGGTGTATTGGGGAATGATGATGAAGACTCTCTGTCATATACTTTTCAAAGTCACTATCGTGTAATATGCCATTATGTTTTAGGTACCTCATAGGAAACGTAAACTTGTATCGACGGAAGGTGCTTGAACCGCCGTCCAGCTAACTAAACACTGCGGTACCTAACTCGGTGGTGTGAGGAAGGAAATAGTCAGCATCTTGTGATGTTTCTGCATGATAACTTGGCTTATATGAAAGAAGGGAAAGGAAGTACAGATGGCGTAATATTAAAACACACGTGCAAACTGTACCACTAAGCAGATACATTGCGCAAAAACAATGCAACGGATGAGACAAGGGCGCTTAGTGAGATAAAAAACACCACGGTGCATTGTTTAGTTCAGGAACTGCAGTTCACCTGCTTGTCATCGCTTTGTTATCGTACGGTTTTTGTTTTATCTTTAACGACTAAGAGTCGTCTCCCAAGGCGAACAGAATTTCTCGACACACATCTTGGAATAAAAGAACAATTTTGAACCATTTGAAAAACTCAGCCAACTGGTCCAACCTTGTTCCACGTGTATAGGAGAAGCTAGCATACCTCACTGCGCAATATTCCAGAGCAACGCGGCAAGTAGCTATGTACCTCACTACCTATACCGGTATCCACATTCTCCGCATAGAGATTACTGTAAGTAATTCCCATGACGTACAATCAGTGTCAAAACAATTGCTATCTGTAAAACGATAGCGATTGCTTAAGTTGCGAGCACGAACTGACCTCGGTGTCCTTTTAGTCAGCAACTTATTAGCCGTTACTTATGGAACCCAATCTTTTATTAAATAGGAAAAGAAATGGGTATGTAGTGTAAAAACTTAGTTTATTTGCTTTATTGTTAGAAGCCTAGATACAATAAACAATTAACGCAGTAATGCCTTGATCTGGAATATTTTTATGTCGCCTCTTTATCGCGCCCCTTTCTCCTAATAAATAAGGTCGCTAATAATGTCTTAACCCCGCCTAATATCTTCACTGATAGTAAGCCATAGCATGCTAAGAATGACCATAGAGTTAGACTTACGTTTTACACTTTGCCTTCTCTATGCCCACATCGATTTTCAGCCAAGTCCGTTCTGGTTGATTTTTTTTTTTTTCTTTTTTTTTTTTTTTTTAAATATACTGTACCCAATAAGACTCAAATTATTCACAAGCCTTTCAGGGTTAATATTATGTCAACCACTTCTACTAACACCCACAGTCCCAGTTGTTTAATGTCATCTAAACACTAACCCATGAATTTGACAGTTTCTGTCACGACTTTTTGTTATTCACTTCTCATACCTTCACGCCTTCTTCCGACACTATTCCTACTAATGCTACGGGTGTCTTAGTCAACAAAACTGTTTTTCTGATAGCAAGTTACACTTGTACCACTTTTGGTAGACATGTCTGTAGGTTGTCTCGAATTTTGATTAAACAATGTCACTTTATAGCCGCGGGGGGGGGGGGATGCCGAGCGATCTGGAGCGCCATGTTGCGGATCGCGAGGCCTCCCGCGTCGGAGGTTCGAATCCTCCCTCGGGTACGGATGTTTTGTTGACTTAAACATAAGCTATTTCATAAGTAGTTTGTAAGTTTAGGTACTGATGACCCCGTAGTTAAGTCTCATAAGCTTCACAAACATTTGAATTTGAATTTTGTCACTTTATACCTCAACCCGGAAGCACATAGTTTACAAAGCTGTTTGGCATTGCTCTAGGCTTTCCATAGACACGCTGGAGCATTTAGAGAATGTCTCAAATACACGAGTTTTCCAGGAGACTGTTGGAGATCACTTAGATGGAACGAGTAAGAATAAAGACGTCCTGCAGCGAATTAGTATATAGGAAGAAAAGAATGACACAAACGAAATAAAATGGTTTGGCGTATAATGGAAGCGGACTCGTTAAAACGGATTTTATGAAGGAGGCAAAGTAAATTATGACAGGGATGAAGAAATAGAAATGCTTGTATCAGCCTTAGCATTTATGATCCAGACATCTTAATTGGAGAAGACGCGCGTGTTCTACCGGATGAATACCATGATACTGTTTCACTTTCAGTAGATCTACCGGGCCCACACGCGGGATAGCAAATAGACTTCATATTGACGTGTTACAATAACTTATGAATTACATCATAAAATCTTTTCGATGTAATGCATTAGCAACTTTTATTATTGTTAGGGAGGCTTAATAAGTGTATATTGCAAAACTGTGTACTTATTCTCCTATAGAATGCTAGGTAGCGAAGTCGTGCATATTCTGTGGCGAAATTTCGTTCCTTCGATAGACTAGTGAAAATTGCAGGAAATTATGTAGCCCCCCAGCTTTCAAATATTGTAAGAGAGGCAAGGACATCAAATAAGCTCCTGTTGTAATAAAATATTGTTATTTACTGCAAGTTTCGATCACATACGACATACTCAGGTCCATAAACGTATGAAGCAAGAAATACAGGCCACGCCGTCAAGAATAAATTGAAATAAGAATCGGTCTGATTATAAAAGAGTCAGTTTGTTAAGTAAACTGGCTTCAGCTTTTATGAACCTGGCGACGAGGTGTGTGTATGGAGTGGCAGCTTGATCCTAGAGACGGTGACGTCAGCTGTCCCTCCTGCGTGGCTCCGGCGGGCGTCTATTTCTGTGGCCGCCACCCCTTCCCTTCCTCTAACTGCCCACGCGGTTGTCGTAGTTTCTTTGTCTCGCGCAAGAGTGCTCTGTGAATCAACGGGAAGTGGGCGCGTGGAAGCATTTCATGTCGCACCGCAGATATTTCGGGAATATGAGATCACTGCACAAAGAAACCCCGGTGGAATTTCCCGTTGTTTTTCTACTGCTGAACCTTATATTTCAGCAAATTGTCCTTCTCTGCAGAATTTAATTTTATGGCTTGATGTAGTTAAAGACACAATCCATGTGCTCATACCGCGAACTGTTTATTTTAAAGCATCATAAAAATTATTGCGCTTTTGTTAATAATCGGAAAATATTACGCGTAAATGTAAGTTTTTTAAAATTTACTTCGCGACGCATGACGGACTTCCCTTATCTCCAAGAGTTAAAATATTTTTGTAAGAATATGTATTAAGGGACTGATTGGTATTATCTACTGCTAAAATTATGGGAGGGGAAACTATTGACGATAGCCATCTTACAACGTAATGATTATTTAGTGTCCAATTGTCACGAACACTTGATATATTGTGATGATCATAGAAAGTCGAAACGAGAAAATGATTCGAAACAATTACAAACTTATATGGTTTTATTGAGGAATGCTGAAGATTAAATGTCCAGCTCGTATAACAAATGACGGGGTACTAAATTTAATGGACGAGAAAAGATCTTTACTAGAGAACTGACAGATAGATAAGAGGCATCCTGAAATATCAGACATTAGTTAAATTTGGGAATGGAAGGAAATGCGGAGATTAAAAATTTTAGAGAGACTTACAGCGAGCACTGAAAGTAACTAAAGAGATGGAGATAGTTGCACAGAATAGACTGGTGAGAGAGATACTCCTTCGTACAGAAGACTGTATAGCAGTATGTGAGTCTCACTGCTACTGAATTGAACCAGGATGGTAACACTGCCTAAAACTGTATGAAACTGTTCAAGAAACAATAAAAAGTACAGGACATTTTCTCAAGACCTTAAAAGTAAATTTTTAACCACTCCAATTACCGTCAACAATTAGATAGTGAAATGAAGGCTCAGTCTTTTGATTTCATTTTTCAGGTATAGTCTCAAAAATAGAATCGTAATGTTATCAATACATCAGAAAATTGGAGTATATAAAATAGACCTCGAAACACCTCAGTTTGTAATGGAGCCAATTATTATGTGAAAATTCTTTCCTTTAGTAAGGTACTGAAAAAAGTATCAAGACATCTAAGACATGAATAATAATTCCAGCTGATCATTTCCGTATCATAGAGCTGTGTACAAATTGATATAATCTTTATGTAATAAGTTTAATGATTCAGAAGTTTCGTGTGTGTTAAAGATAGTTTAATGTGGACAAGCGTTCGTTGTACAGTGAGAAGGGGCTCTCTGGTATTTTGTATGATGAAAATTTATCATCTGTTTCGGAAGTGGAGTCAATCAGTTCAATGGTATGTTACATGTAAGGTTCTAAACATTGGATTACTGCCAAACCGGACACGTTACGATTTTGAGTCATGAAATGAAGAACTTCATCTTGAAATGTGATATGAAACGCCTACTAAAAATCTAAGCTTACGGGCCAAGACGAATGAAAGATATCAACTGAAGATGTCTAGAAGGTGCAACAATCGAGATCGACCGCGAATCAGGGTTGTACCCACCCCACTACTGAATGAAGTAAGGGTTCAAAGAAAACAGTTGGAATAAAGTAACCCACTTGAATTGCAGAAAGTTATTTCTGTAGTGAATTCAGAAATAGTACAAAGCTTCATGAAAATGTACAACCAGTTGACTAGTATTGTATGTGGGGCAGTCGGGTGAACAACCTGATGGACGATATAGAGAGAAAGAAATAGTTTCGAATATTTTGATAAATGACCATTTCAATGTGAAACTGAAAAGAAAATTTGCAAATATGCGAATAGCGGTTCTTACTAATTTGAGTGAGACAGAACTTTAAACTGAAAACCATAAACACATGCGATGACGTTCTAAAACGTTGTAAACAGTTTTAACAGGAAATTATTGACTTCTCCCGGTTGCAAATTGAAATTTCTCATAATTCTTATTGGTAGAGTGAAATACTAGTTGTGTGGCGTTCTTCAAGCTAAATTTTAATTCCTTTTATAAGAGTGGAATATCTTGTAATGCAGCGAACAAGTCTTAGGACTCAAAACAACCACACTTATAGTTTTCAAACTCCTCCAGTGGGCAAGTATTACTTGGAAAATTTCTTTGTTAATAGTAACAGTACCACCGTATTAGAGGAGGATCCAATCCTCATTCTGAGCAGCTATCATTGCATGACTTTCCACCGACCTCCCAAATGAATTGTAGGTGAATGCACGAATGTTTCTTGACAGAAGGAACAAGATCGTCACCTTCAACATTCTGTGCTCGTATGTAAAAAATAAGATAAATTTGTCCTCAAATTGTGGGTTGGTTTGAACACTAAGGGGCAATACTTTTGTCCTCGGGTTCTTCCTATGAACTTCTAAATATCTTATCTAGCTGTTGTAGGGTGTCCCAGACTTCAGAACGGACTATGAACCCTTAATCAGTGTACCGCTTGTCATTTGTTACATTAACAAAGCACGATCATAGATGAAAAGTATGAAAAGGGATACAATATCTTGGACTGAACAGTGAAAATTGAATTTCTGACATTAACACACTTTCCCGTATTGCCATTTGTCTCATCTGTACTATTGTGAAATGAAATTTTTACATGGAAATATCGTTGTAACTAAAATTACTTATTTTTGATTAAATGCAGAGAAGTGTTCAGTGAATATGTGGCCCTTAGAAAAATGTGTTCCTCAAGACTACTTATGAGCATGAGAATGGGCTTCCAATGAATCATGATTGAGACTGAATACAATATATCGTTCGAGTGAGATAACTAGAATTTTGTAATGGATTCCAATGTACGAAGGCAAATGAGTGAAAGTGTTGAAGAGTTTCATTTCACTGAATGTGTTTTATTTGATGTGTTTTATTTGTGCAAACCATTTAAATTCTTAGAAATGTAATATAAATAAAGAAAACTGCACCCAATCGCTGTTACGAGATACTTATTTACTTAATAAACCGGTTTTCGGACATTTTCATTATCATTTGCACATAGAAACTGAATGACTATTTCATAGGATTATTCTGAATGATGTCTCTGTCACAAGAAGAAACATGCTTCAATGTTCAAATGACGATTTGTATCCATAAACATTTCTACCCATGGACACAAAAACATTATTCATGGCGATACATTACAGCTTGTTCCATATTCTTGCTACAGAACAGTACCCAGCATTACGCTAGGAAACAGTCGTATAACCTCTTGTGACTGATAATATTCGGAAATGGTATTCTGGAAGAAATGAGTATTTTAAAAAGTGACTGCTTGCGGTTTTCTGAATTAATTAAAATTGATGAGATAATCTTTGCAATTGATGTAAACGCCGTAATATAGAATGACTACCATTTACATAACTAATCCTAAGTAGAGAGCACGCTTATATTTTTTTAATTTAAATTATCTAATTATATTAAAAGTAAAAGGATCTGGTGAGGCCTACGAAATCCTTTCGGACAAAAACTACTATTGAATGAGCAGTCATTTTCAGAAGAACATTGCGGTCTACAAAACGATAAAATCTACTCTTACATGGTTGTAGTGTAAATGTCTACTGGTGGTTTCAGAGGCTTGAGAAAAAATGTGCTGTCTTATCTCGCATAAGCACTATATTTGAACGCTACTGACCGGTTGTGGAAATGAATAAAGACCAGTAAAGGATATGATAGCCGAGTATTAGTATGTACGTCGAGTGTCAGGACATTAATATAATAATAATAGCTCTAAGTACGTAAAGCTATGTGACACAGATAAAAATTATCAAGGCGTTATATTGTAAAAATTAAAAAAATGGATGCATTTTTGTTATTGGGCTGCGTCTTCAAAGAAATGGAGTAGTTTGATCTCGAGGAAGGGTGTTAATCTTTTTTGTTTATTCATTATTTACAGTGTACTAAACGGAGGGAGTTGTGACAGTTGCAATGTCTTTTTTTTTTTTTTTTTTTTTTTTTTTTTTTTTTTTTTTTTTTTTTTCTATGAGTAGTTCACTTTGTTGCGGACGCTGTTCGTTTTCGTTCGTTCTTGTTCGGTGTGTTGTTGGCTCAGCTTTTTTATTACAGAGGGCGTTGAGCCCTCTGACCGGGCGCGCTGAGCCACGGCGCCCGGCAATGTCTCTGAAGAGGGCAATGCGATTGAGAAATGGTCTTAGGCTAGAAGAGGTACAGGAGTGAGTGTGGACTTCACCAATGTGGATGGTGTACTGTATGCTCCTGGTCACAATTTGGAGATGAGGTAGGAGGCGCCTGCAGAAAGTAAGTTTCCCTATTAGTTCAAACATTGCTCTACCTGTTCACAAAGTTTTTTGAATAACTGTTCTTTTTATATATTTTTCATTTTTAAGAAGGAGAACATATTTTCTGGATGCACATCGGATTTTGATACAGCTGATACAGGTTAGGAATAAGGAAAATTACGATTTAATGTCGCGTCGACATCGTGGTCATTAGAGACACAGCTCAAGTTTGGATTTTTTGATAAAGTTGGACAAAAAAATCGGCCATACCCGACCAAAGAAACCAGCCCGGTATTTGTCTAGAGTGATTTAGGAAAAATCACAGAAAATCTAAAACTGGGTGATCGGAGATAGACTTTGAACACTGTACTCCCGAATGTGAGTCCAGTGTGTTACCACTGCCCTACCTGCCTTGGTGTTGCAAAGAGAGTGATGTTAGAAAAAAAAAACTGGGATGAGATTTGCGAAGATATTGATTGATTATAGTGGAAGTCTATGTTGGAGCGTTCAAAAAGAACGATAAGATTGGCACATCATAGGAAATTAATGGTATGGGAGGGGAAGGCGTAGAAATTTACTTTGGGACAGCAGATGGAGCACATAAAAGTTTTAAATGAGTGATTGGGATATGGTGAGAGTTCTCAAGGATGGGAGGACATGCTTTAAATCAGACGTTAATTTTACGAAAGTCGCAGGTCAGGTGAATGTGTTTATGCAATTGTAGTGAGAAGACTACTATCTAATGAAGGGTGGATGAGGAGAGGGTGAACGGATATAGAAAATGATATAGAGAGTGTGAGGTTCAAGTATTTGAAACGAATGGCGAAACTTGGGAGCGTAGGAGATCCTCGCAATATTTGCATTGGTTAGGACGGAACGCATCAAACGTCAGCTGGTACGGACTTTTGGTGGGGAGGATAAACAGATAGAGAAGAATAGTAAACAGACAGAGAAGAATAGTGTAATTTGGTATATAACCCTCAAATGAATGGTGTTGCTTATCTGCAACGTCGATTGTAATGTTGTTTTATCCGCATCTAGTGGGAATTTTGTGAACTAACACGTATTTAACAGATCCAACAGAGTATGTATAAAGTGTCTGTGATGTTTTTTGAGACAAAATCGGCTGCAGTGTGAACTTAACATCTTTGCTTGTGTTTGGAGAAAACGGTATATATTGTAGATTTTGACATTTTGTTTTCCACATAAACAGCCAGTTTTGGAAGGAGGAAAAAAATCACACCAGTTGAGACAGGTATGGAGAACCATAATTTGCACAAAAATTTCTTTATACTATCCAACTTTAAAAATTATATAACACGTTTCTGTATGTTGCATATTTGCTTTTTTGGAAAACTAGCAACATAGGAATTTTTTTCTCTTTTTCCCCTTGTTTCTGCAACTTATAAAACACAAAAATATTTTTTTTTTTAAAATCATGCATTTAAGGGTTAATGTAAAATTCCACAGACTTTTGGGATCTATATGTGAGTCTCTCGAGAGGGTGTTAACGGAACATTAGATGGTCTCGAACTGTCCCTGATAGCATATCAGGCGTGTGTATTGACATTATTTGGTACAGATCAACGCAATATTTGCATGGGTTAGGGTGGTACGCAACAAACATCAGCTGGTACAGGTTATTTGTGGGGAGGGGAAACAGAAAAGTGTAGTGGAGGTTGGTATACAATGTTAACTTCCACAGACTTTTGGGATGTCTCTCTAGAGGGTGTCAAGGATGGAAGGAGCATTAGATGTTCTTGAACTGTGTCTGGTAGCATATCAGGCGTGTGTGTTGACATTATTTGGTTCAGGTCGACGCAATATTTGCATGAGTTAGGGTGGAACGCATCAAATATCAGCTGGTACAGGCTATTGGAGGGGAAGGGAAACAGGTAGAGAAGATTAGTGGAGGTTGGTATACAATGATAAATTCCACAGACTTTTGGGATCTACATGTCTCTCTAGAGGGTGTCAAGGATCGAAGGAACATTAGATATTCTTGAACCGTCTCTGGTACATATCAGGCGTGTGTATTGACATTATTTGGCGCAGATCGACGTAGTATTTGCATGGGTTAGGGTGGAACACATCAAACATCAGCTGGTAGAGGCTATTGGTGGGAAGGTGAAACAGGTAGAGAAGATTAGTGGAGGTTGGTATATAATGTAAAATTCCACAGGCTTTTGGGATCTATATGTAAGGATGGAAGGAAGGAACATTAAATGGTCCCGAACTGTCTCTGCTAGCATAGCAGGCGTGTGTATTGACATTATTTGGTGCAGATTGACGCATATTTGCACGGGTTAGGTGGAACGCATGAAACATCAGCTGGTACAGGTTATTGGTGGGGAGGGGAAACAGGTACAGAAGAGTGGTGGAGGTTGGTATACAATTTTAAATTCCAGAGACTTTTGGGATGTCTCTCTAGAGGGTGTCAAGGATGGAAGGAACATTAGATGTTGTTGAACTGTCTCTGGTAGCATATCAGGCATGTCTGTTGACATTATTTGGCGCAGCTGTCAGTAGGTGCCGGGTGCGACTGCGCATGCGCGGCGGAGCCGCTGTGACAGCATCAGGACGCTGGACGCAGGACGCAGGACTCACCTCGAGCCGGGAGAGGGCGCTGAGGTCGGCGCTGTACTCGATGCTGACGTCAGCGCCGCCGCCGCCGCCGGTCGAGCGGTACGAGTAGGACTTGGTGGTCTTGGCCACGCTGGAAGACATCTTCACTCGGCGCGACGACGACGATTCGACTGAAACGGACACAAGAGGGTCGGTCGGTTGCGGTGCTGCTGTGCTGCGCTGCGTTCGCTGGTGCTGCCGAGCTGTGCGTTCGCGGCCGGATCCGTGGTGCGCGCGGGACCAGTCGTCGTTCGGAAGTGCCGGCGGCGGCCGCGGGGGGCTATTCTTAGAGGGGCGGCGCGCGGGGGCGGAGGGGCGTCGCCTTACCGCCGACCCATTTATAGCGCCCGAGGGATGCGCCTGAGTCAGCGCGGGGGTGGCGCACGTGGTCCGACAGCGTCGCCAAACGGCGCAAATGGCCAACGCCGTTGGGCCACACTGGGGCCTTGGCAAACGCTGACAGCGTGTGCGCGGGGAAATTCTTCTACGGACAAATTTGGATCACTTTAGTCAGTATTCTGAATAACGTTCATATTGTTTTTGTTGACCTATTACTTTTTCTTCCTTCAGGTCGTGCCATTCTCTCCCCATCTGAAATCACCCTTCCCAGTCTCCGTTCGTTAATTTTAATTGGTGATGATGATTATGATGCCCGAGTGGCATTTTCGGGCGTTAGACACCAGATGGGATCGTGTTCAGTCTGCCTGGTGCAAGTTTTTAGGTGACGCCACTTGGGCGACTTACGCATCGGTGATGATGAAATGCTGACGAGGACAACACAAAACCCAGTCCCCTAGTGGAGAAAATCTCCGATCCGACGTGGAATCGAACTCGGGACTCCTGCGCGCCTGTTCACTGGACTATGGAGGCAGACATTTTCATTGAGAGTTCGGTTCGTTTATGCTGAAGTACCTTGAGCGCATGCGTCTTGCCCTTCAAATCCTCCATCGTAAACTGGAATTTAATCATTGATCTCTAGGGACTGATGACCCCGTAGTTAAGTTCCTTAAGCTTAACAAACATTTGAACATTTTGAATCATTGATCTCCATTTAATTTCGCGCTTACTACTTCATAACTACTCAATTATTCTCCTGCTAAATTTATTTGATGTTTTCCTCATCAAATATTCTAGGATAGAGAAACTTCTCTTTTTCATTCTAATTGTTTTTATATTTAATGAAAATTCACTCTGCAGCGGAAAGCGCGCTCATATGATGCTTCCTGGCAGAACAGAATTGTGAGCCGACCGGAACTCAAACCCGAAACACTTGCCTTTTGCGGGCAAACGTTCTACCGACCGAGCTACAAGAGCACACCTCACGGTCCAATATCTCTAGGCTGAAGCTAACCTAGCCTTCAAAATATACCATCTCCCAGGATTGGAAGTCCTGTACGGTTCGCGGGAGAATTTTTGCGAGGTTTGGAAATTAGGAGGCGAGTGCTGCCAGAAGTTGCTATAACCTTATAAAATGTCCGATTTGGGCTTAATATGTATAATCCTCAGATCTTATTGTATCAGTTGTGTCAGTAACCTATCCAAATTGATAGATTACGTTGCGATTTTAAATATAGTGGCACAGCTCTAGTGTCATAGCCCTATTGGAGGGCTGGAATTTGAAGCGGACTGCAGAACTAGTCTACTGCCGCCAACCTACATTTCGCGTAAAGACCACAAAGATAAGATCAGACAGATAAGGCCTCGTACGGATGCACACAAGCATTCATTTTTCCCTCGCTCTATATGGGAGCGGAACAGGAGAGCAAGTAACCAGTAGTGATATTGAGTACCTTCCGCCACCCACCTTTGGGTGGATTGTGGAGAAACTATGTGGATGTGGATGTAGATACCATGTAAATTTTACTGGTAAGATTGAATGGTCGTTCTTGTAGTGTACACTATCATATCTGAGGATGGTTCATGTTGAACCAAAACGAATCTTTTAAAATAAGTGGCAATGAAGACGAACAATAAAAAATCTGTGCTAGACTTGCAGTCATTCGAAGTGTTAAAACATTCTATATTTTCCTTTCAGAACTGCACAGATTTGGCTCTGAAACAGTTCTGAAATTATTGATTATTGTGTGTTACAGTATGAGTGTAAAGTCTTTCCCTGCTTAAAATATTTCTATGCCGTTTGTTGCACATGTCGCTGACGTTATTAAGTTTATTGCACACACATGTAGAGTTTGTGACCTAGAACATGTAGGCTATATTCAGTTTCTCACCGATTCTTTGTCAACATCATTTCCCGTCATCACCCCTGCTGAATGTCGTGTTCGTGCCGTAGAGTGTGCATGTCAGTGAACTCAACACTAAAACGTCAAGAGGGGTCAGGTCTCATGAACGTTGTGGTGACAGCGTTGGAAAGTCTTTGGAAATACATCGGTCCGGTCGAAAAGGTTTCATCCAAGAACTGGGCATCAAATAATCCCCTACCTTGGCGGTGAACGATCTTGTTGAAACACAACGTTTGGTTGAAATTCCTTTTACTTGATGCTATTAGAGTAAATGCAGAAGCATCTACGTAAAATACTCCAGGAACTAAGTTACTATTTCAGTAATCTGCATATCTGTATTTAGTACGGTTCCTTGCAAATAAGACTCGTAATCAGGGAAAAGCTTTATGCTCACTCTATATGACCAGTCAAAATGGGCATAGATGGGTTGCAGTCCAATCACGTTGGTCCTACAAACAGCGTCATAGTGGGAAAGAAAACCCTACACCCGGATGGCCGGTCGGCACGTTTGGCTCGTTCCACTGCGAGCTTGGATCAGCCTGACACACTTCTAGCCCTAACCTTCACGTTCATATCCTGGCTCTTCTAAAAGTTGGAAGTAAAAAAAAATCTATCATTTTATTTCATAATGACTCTTCGTAAATTATTAGAAATAGCAACAACGTTCCAGCAATTTCTCTTCACAGTCGGTGAAAATTGCAGCTACGCAAGGAACAATACTTACGTTACGGTCTCGCGAATAGTAAATTTATCCTCTGTTGAGTAATGCTGTCGGACGTAACTCGTAAGCAAAAATGCTTCAACTGAGTGGCAGTCAGCGTTATGTCTGAAACGAGACGGGAAATCTTTTCCTTCTACAGCGCCCCTACAGAAGCGTATTCTCTAGAATAAAACATAATTCCTTATACCAGTGGGTGAAGCGGCCGTGTTATTTAAAAGTAATCAGCAGCTGTTATACAGTGACCAAGACAAGAAGAAACTTCACCTATAATTTTGCAAAGATATATTGCTACGGAAAATGACTATTTTGAATTCCCTTCCTTGCGATCCCGATTTGCATTCTCCATATTTTCGATAAACCAGTCGAGAGAAATTCAAGATGCATCCCCTAACAAGGCAGCGCCCAGTATATCCTTTCGTCCTTCACACTGTATTGGCACTTTGTCTCTGGTGACGTCATCACCGAAGTTATGATCTTCATTCCTTTCTCACATAAAACTGAATGTATGCTTCCTCAGGAAACACCACGAAAATAAATTTACTTCCGAAAGTAGCCACGACTAGGGAAAAGGGGAAAATGTCGATCACTAACAGCGAATTCAATAAAAGAAAGCTTCTGAACTCCCTCGTTGAATGACCGATATATATCACTCTATCAATATTAATATCCTGATCGTCGTAGAATAGCAAGCTTGAAATTTAATCACATATAGTCCAAGCTGTACGTTCTTCTTAAGTAGCAACAGTCTTGAAGGGATACTTCATATGGTCTGTGGGATAAAAAGATTTTATTTTTAAGAATGTACGGTGTCAAGAGAAGCATTTTGGGACGATATAGTTGCCTATTCGGGGCTTATTTGTTTCGGCGAAATAAAAT
The DNA here is from genome assembly GCA_026315105.1 of Locusta migratoria. Classification (NCBI taxonomy): domain Eukaryota; kingdom Metazoa; phylum Arthropoda; class Insecta; order Orthoptera; family Acrididae; genus Locusta; species Locusta migratoria. Next base: position 43,209,268 of record CM048747.1, read on the forward strand.
GTAAAGAAAGAAATATGATTCACATCATTTGTTTCGCTATAGACACAAATGCCAATGTCATTGAGGACGAATTTTTAAAAGGAAAAGAAATTTAGAAAGAAATGAGGAAAACTTTAAGGTTAGCTACTGACATTGCAATTCCAGCAGTAACGATAAAGAATTTGGAGCATTACATGAATGGAATTAATAAATGATACGGTGAAAGTAATAGTTTTGCTATTTGGAAATCAACATAACTTTCGTCAGAAAAAGGAAAGTAGAAACAAAATATACACTGGCAATAGCGAGAAAAATAGATTCTGAAAGATATAAATACGTTTGTATGGAGTATAAATGGATTATAAATGTAAGTGTTCTGATGTCATATCTGAAAGTTTCGTATGGAGTGTAATCCACTAAAGGACGAAATCAAAATAAAATATTAAGGAATATCGTGGTATGCAACAACATTGAATAGTAGATGAGTAGCTACATCGAATAGCTAATGAAGAGGTCCTTATTGAAATTAGGAAGAAAAGAGATTTATAACATATATTGACGAGTAAGAGACGATAGATCGCTAGGCTACATCCTGTCCTCGGACTGAGAACCACTTAATCAACCAAGAATCTACAGACGTAATTTTCACACAGACGTAGACATTTTTTGGTTAACCCTGTCGACAGAGACTTTTTCCCCTTTTATATGAAAGACAGTCGATAATTGACGGAAAGCTTGAAATACGTTTCGTATTCTGAATTTAAATGACTAAGTTACGACAGAAGCAACTAATGCTTGGCACGGGGTATGCGAGACGTTGTAGTGCATTTTCCGATTTTAAAACGGTAAGCAGCGTTATATTGTTCTAAAAGCGGACGGCGACGCTATACGAATGCATGTATTAGTGGATGTTAATCAGCGCACACGGAGGTTCTCGAACTTAGTAGTCCTCCCAGAAAAGATGTCTCCCGCTGAGTCACGTGTTTCGGCTACTTATGGGCAGCGGCGCGGTATGTGTTAGTCAGCGGGCCGGCTTTTACCTCGGATGCGAACGGTCGCGCTCTGCTATTGTTACGCGGCGGCGGCAACGGCAACGGCGGCGGGAGTCGAACCGGGGCCTCACCTCTGGTGTAGGAGGCTGCTGCCGGCACAGGCACTCGATGGGCAATGCGCGGCGCTCCGGGATGGAGAAGCGAGGCGGCCGGGCCCGGAGAAGACGGGCGTGCGCGCGCACCCAGCGCCAATTCCTGCTGCCGGAGGAGAGGAGGAGGGGCAGTCATAAGCCCCCACCCCCTCTCATAAGCCGAGACCGCGCCCCACATACCGCGTTCTTCCGCTCCAGCTAACAAATCTCTCCCACCACACACTCGCTCCTCTCGCTTGTTTCTGTCTGGGATTAGTTTTCTGGCAAATTGGTTCCACACTCTCCGTATCAGTGGTTCCCAGTCTGTGGTCCGAAAGGGCTAAAATCTGGTCCGCGAAAGATGTAAAATCCCAAACTTAATTCTTAACGCTTTGAGTGCCAAGTTAGCCAATGTTGGTTCACAGATACATGGGTTATGGCACCACGCGAGCCATATTCGGTTCACTTATACATTCAACTGTGAGCCGCTTGAGCCATAGAGGCCTCATGCGTCCCATGGGCTCATAGATAATGAGTTTCAACTAGGGGTTTAAAAGTGGTGGTTCGACTGAACACTTTCATGTTCATACCAAAGTAGTTATGGAGTTACTTGACCCTTTATTGTACAATGAGGACCGCGGCGGAATAACTGTGCACACTGAGGCGCCATGCTGCGGTGCGGGCGGCCGTTCGCCGTGTAGGTTCGAGTCCTCCCTCGAGCATGTGTGTGTGTGTGTGTGTGTGTGTGTGTGTGTTCAAAACAATGTTTAAATGTTTGTAGAACTTATGGGACTCAACTACGGGGTCATCAGTCCCTAAACTTACAAACTACTTATGTACTAACTACTTCTAAGGACGGCACACGGATAACATCACAATTTTTCTGGCGGTGACAGAAGAGACAATGTTGTCTCAAGGAATTGTATTATTTGTTGATTTTTATATCACCTCGGCCTGAGGAACAATGCGGGATTGTTCCTATTCGCGTTCTTTGCTGGGGTGCTATTCCAATGTAGGAGAGCCCTGGAAATTTGATGCGCATTTCACAGGGAACATGAGGCAGAATTAAAGTATATGGTGTGGAGGGAGACGTGCTTTAAGACACTCAGTTAGTTGCTTTGGCTGCAACGCTGTGTTAGCTGAAAATGCAAGTTACGATTAAGCCGGGCGCCGTGGCTCAGCGCGCCCGGTCAGGGGGCTCAACGCCCTCTGTAATAAAAAAGCTGAGCCAAGAACAGTTCGAACATCAACGAACAAATACGATCAGCGTCCGCTTTGAAAAGAACTTCCCACAGAGAAGAAGAAGAAGAAGGAGAAGGAAAAAAAAGTGGTCTAAAGCACCAACCTAATAAGTAGGAGGTCCCGGGTTAGAATCCTGGCCACAGCATAAATTTTAATTCAATGCCTCTCCTTATATTTAATATATATAATCATTTGTCTCTTACGGTTGTGACTGCATATTGAATTCCAAAAGGACAGAAACTTTAAGAACGAGGAGTCGATTGAAAGTAAGTGATGATATGCGTGTTGCTCTAACAGTATTAGTCATAAGATTACCGAACTTAAAAATGAGATAAAAGCAGCAAAACACTTCGCTGCAAACCAAATTTAATATTCTACCAAAAGCTTCTGTTATAGTAGTACTATCAATATCTATTACTTTTTAATTTAAAGAATGTGTTGAAAGTTACGATTAAAGAATATTTTTAGATTTACAGATTTTGTTTTCCTTGACCTTTATCGTCCCTACTCACAACAAAAAAATCAAAGTGGTAGCTGGTATATATCATCCTTTTAGTTTGAAGCAGCATTATTACACCAAGCACAAACTTTAACTACTGTTGTGACGTTTTTTAATTGTCGTAGTAGCGTAATGCGAGACAATAAGCGACTAACAATAACTGGCATTTGTGGTCGCTATACGCTAAAATTTGGTAGTAAACAACTTTTGTAGAGATTTTACAAATAAAAGGTACGCGGTCGTGGCAGAGGAAATATTAGAACATTTCATAATTAATGGTAAATCTTTATAGCTGTCTTGATACTGCTGTATTTTGCTAATATTCTCGTCCCTACACCTAAACTATACACAAGATCCGTAATTTGCTTTGCGTACTCCATTCCTCACGAGTCTCTCACCGTGTCGTTCCAGCTGTATTACTATCCGTGCATGCTCAGTGCAAGTCCAACAAAGATGTGTCTTCCAAGACTTCTCATCTCTACTACTCTTTCCAGTTCCGGTTCATTTCGTCCTCTGTCTGCCCACTTAACTGTCGCAGTCTATTTCAGATGCAGCCATTTGTTTTCCTCTAGACGCCAGAAGCAGCCACTTTCACTTCCATACAATGCATGGCTGCAGTACTACACTCTACGAGCCCTCCCCTCGCGTCCATAGCAGTGGATGACCGCTTTTCTGGGAAAAAATTATTCTCTGTGCATAGATACCTATTATTGCTCATATGATTCGGCCATCCTGTATTAATTTTTTTAATTTCCGGCGATGCAGTCACATTCTTCTTTATTCCGCGGTAAAATATTACTTCTAGATGTAACTCAGGATCGTAGTGATTTCCAACTGTTGGCCATTGATGAGTTGAAAGGCAACTAGAGAGAAGAAATAGACGCGGTGGAGTAGCCGAGCGGTCTAAGGCGTCTCGCCGCGGAGTGCGCGGCTGCTCGCCGTGGGAGGTTCGAGTCCTTCCTGGGGCATGGGTGTGTGTGTTTGTCCGTAGGTTAATTTACCTTAGTTTAAGTAGTTTGTAAGCTACGGACTGATGACCACGCAGTTTGGTCCGATAGATTTACAAATATTTGAGAAGAAATCCTTTTTACTACAGATCTATGTAAATCGGTTGTTGCATCGTTTTCATTTTTTGATATGTTGACCTTATTTTTATTTACAGAACGAACTAATCACAAATATTCTACTTGTGTTCGTACTAACTGAGTGAAGCATGCGGCTTTTCAGTTCGTTCGTGAAGCCGAGACATGTATTCTTTCTTTATTATTTCGTTTAGTATTCCTTGGAGGTCAACGACGCCCTGAGCTTCGGAACATTAGTGATAGAAATCAGATGCATTAATCAGGCTTATTTCGTGATTCTTATATAGAGTTACATAATTTTTCCAGTACTTTTATTTTGTGTCTGTTACAGTAATGTTTCATCCGTACAGAAACAACAATTGTACTTCAGAACTCAGGTCGAGGAAACTGCCGCCAGACTCTTCTTCCGCTGCGGCCTCTCCCTACTAAAACTCAGCATTAGGGGAAGATGATGATCGTGTGGCATTTTTATGACCGTTAGACCCCAACTGGGGTCGTGTTCAGCCTGCCTGGTGCAAGTCTCTGTATCTGACGCCACTGCGGCGACTTGCGTGTCAATGATGATGGAGTGATGATGAGGGCGACACGACACCCAGTGCCCGAGTGGAGAAAATCTGCTACCCGACCGGGAATCGAACCCGGGCCCCCTGCGTGGCAACCAACCACGCTGTCCACTGGACTACGGAGGCGGACTAGGGGAAGATGACGGGACGTTTGTGAGCGGCAGGACGTTACGCAGGCCAAACGAAACTAAATTACGGTACTCGTTCAGATAAAGTCGAGGTGGTGGCTATGCGACTGCTTCATAACAATGACCTTCACTAAGTGCTGTACAAGCTCAGATTTACTTCCAGCTACGCTCAAGCTGCACGCACCTAGCTACTACGACTGCATCCGAAATCAAGTTGACTCTAGCCAGTTAGTTGTGTGATTATTGGATCCCATATCTGGCTCCCACCACTTATTATTTCCAATTATTTACTATTTCAATACAAAATATTTCTGGGGCTGTGTGGATGGACTTTGTTCTCCTGAAGTACGAATTTTGGCCCGAAACCCTAAAGCTTATTAGACTTTTCATTGCTTCTGTCTATGACTTAGTGCTTGGTCTAGCAGGTATTTTCACAATGTTGTTGATCGATCCTGAACTTTCCATTGTCTGAAATTTGAATACATTTAATATTTCATTGATGAACAATCCCAGGCGATGTTTACAGCAGATTTTGGGTTCGTCAGATCTAGTGAAGCTTGCTTCAGTATTTGCGTGCTTAGAGTGTTATATGAGGAAGTGGCACGGTGAGATTTCCACGCCGATTGCGCTATTTATTGAAACTGCGTCGTATTTCTCGGCGTAAGTCAGAAGCGCGAATTTGGCTTCTGATGATGCTTCCCTGTTTCCAAGCAGGCCCTGTTTCCGGTGAAGGACTTCCACTGAGGTTCTGTGCGATCTTTGACACCTGCAGCACATCTGTGGCCCGTTAGATCGGAAACTGAAACGCTTCTGTAAAAGATGGCTTGTCAGGGGAAGTGTCACAAGAAACTGGACGGGGTCCAGCAGGCGGCACTGGGCAGCCGTGGGGGCTAAGTCAATGGATGTGACAGGCCGAGGAGGTGGCAGGGAGCTTCAGCCATGTCACTACGCGGTCCAACGACTCCGACGACCTTATAAACAAGTGCAGGCGGATGTAGACGTTTTGCCAACTTAACTGCTGTGGTTAGGCCGACCTATAACTGCAGTACACTTCACAGGATTGCGGTGGAATAGCCGTGCTCACTGAGGCGCCGTGCTGCTGTGCGCGCGGTATTTCGCCGTCGCAGGTTCGAGTCCTTCCTCGGGCATGGGCATTTGTGTTGTCTTTAGATTAATTTAACTTAGTTTAAGTAGTTTGTAAGCTAGGGAATAATAACCAAGCAGTTAAGTCCCATAGATTTAAAAACATTTGAACACTTCACTGGTGGACCTATTAACATAGCCTTATATTTGTCTCCTATATTTTTGCGGTATTCATATTTACTTTTTCTCTGCCATGCTCCCCTTTTGTATTCAGGTTAAAACAATTTAATATGATTTGCAATTTCTCAGGTATTAATTACCGTTTCTTCTAGCATCTACAGCTTTCTCGTAAACCATTTCGTGCACAAGCAATATTGAGTGCATTACTAAAGATATGTTGGGTCTTATATGAACGTATTATTTTACTTGGTTGTCTGTGCTATTCCCATTTCTGTTGTTGAAGTTGTAAGATCTTTCACAAGAGCCAGTCTCTAAATGTTGCAATCTTCTCTAACTACTTAATTAAAAACTCAGACATTCTTGAGTAACGGCAGATAATTATATTCCGACAAAACATGAATACACAATGTGTCACTTTTCGTATCACATACTACATTATCTCGTAAAATATGAGTCCTTTAGAATTCTTCTGCAGACTTCTGACTTTTGTTCTCCGACACAAAAGGATCTCGTATAAGGTCAAAGCAGCATGAAGTGTCGCAGTACATCAACCCAGTTTCTGTCAATTCATAATTTTCACATATTTACTCTGAAATAGGAGGGAGAGAAAACGCAGCTGCCTCATTGTTCAAACCTTACTTACAGATTTTAATTATACATTTATATATTTATCGGAGAATACATTAGAAATAAGGCTGTCACAAAAATTATAAGTGCTGTATCCAAACAAAGAAAGATAGTAATCAAAATAAAAATGACATATAAAATTCGTACGATCTCATATTTATTGAGTTATGTGTTGTACAGTTGCATATCATTTGTATAACTGCTCTTTGTCTGTAAAATCTGTTGCGAATACAATTAGTAATAAAGAAGTAATAGATTATAACTCGGTGCGTGAAGGGGCGGTTTTCCATGAACGTTACTGTTTGTGTGTCCATATCTCATGAACTACGTGTCGTACTGTGATATAATTTCGCAAGTACATTCAGCTATATGTGTGTATACTGTTTGTAAAGTTTCCTGCGGCAAATTTTAAATTGTAACGTCATACCGAATGCCATAGTTTTAGTCCATCAACTGCGGAAAAGTACTAAGGGAGAATCTTTTTTCGTTTCAGTATTATGTTGTTGTCAGCGAGAAAGTTTAATAAAGGTTTGAAATTATGTTTAAAGTTTGTTGCAAGTCGCTAAGTACTGCCATTCTCATATAATGTATTTACAAAGTCTCGTCGCATTATGAGGCAGTTTCTTGCAACTCCTATTGTTTATGATGTTATATCTCCTGAACCACGTGTCATATGTGATTCTTAACCCTGAAGCAACTGTTATCTCACGGTAAGGAATATGTCTAACAAATTTGGTTGACATCGCCCCAGTGTTTTAGGAGGAAATATGCAGCATTGTCCCGTGATGTAGCAGTTTTTCTCGCATCTCATTGTTTATGACGTCATATCTCCTTAACTGTGTGTTGTACGTGATTCTTACACTTACGGCGATCGTTCTCATGGATTGAAGCTTACGTGTGCAAAATTTCATAAAGGTGGGAACAAAACTGTAGATTTGTATGCAATACGTACACACAAACAAACACACAAACATATGGACACACTGTTTTATATATAAAGAGGATGGTAGGAGTAGAATTATCGCTCGCGGTTACTCCGGAGACGGAGGTTCGAGTCCTCAGTCGGGCATGGATGTGTGTGTCCTCAAGTTAGCTTAAATTGTCTGCGCGTCGGTTGCACAGTGGTAGAGTGCCAGACTACAAATTCAAAGGTCGCGGGTTCGATCCCCACCAGCGCCTAGGTTTTTTATCTGTCACTTTCCACTTCTTTCACCTCTGGCAGTACTGTTCATGTGAAAAATACCGAGTAGCACCGTCGTTCGGAACCCACGTTAAACTGTAGGTCCCCCTATAACTGGCTGGGTAAGTCAGTTCGAAGGTCGGAGGAAGGCAACGGCATACCACTTCCAAACAGGACCATGCCTAGTAAAGCACTGTGCTGTTCAAACCAATCTTCGGATTATTGACTGCTGTACCTTTTTTTAAGCTTAGGGAATGATGAACCACAGTAGATGTGTCTCATAGATTTAAAAAAAAAAATCTCGCTCAGTTTTACTTGCAAATAGGTTTCTAATCTAGTCAGCGTGGTTTGGCAAGGAGACGTCGCCTTTCTTATTAGGAGTGTAATTTGATTTTCCCGTGTATTTTATTGACTTCCGTGTGGACTATCAGCACAGCGTCTCTGAATTACTTCTATGTGAATTACCATGGCTACTTTACGAGTCGCTACACAGAAGAAAACCCTTCTCTTGATCACAAGTGCACGTCACCTTCATTATAAGGAGCGAAAATTGCTTCCAGGTTTTCAGCATTTCGTTTCCGTGGCCTAAACGTGATACCTTCTGCAAACAGTAGTATCGCTTTCCTTCCTGCTCTATATTCGCGGCAAGCGTGAAGTCTTCTTTGTGTACACAGGATTCCCGCAGCACAAAGCTAGCGCGTCGGGACGAAACCCAGCCGCCGGTTCAAGCAGGCGGGATAAATGGGTGTGGGGGGGGGGGGGGGGGGGAGGGGAGCGGTGCCGTCCAGTTCAAAGATAGCGCCAGCAGGCAGTCGGCAGGCGCCGCGGTCGCGCCTGGTTTGCCAGCGAGTGCTGGGCAGGTCTCACGTCGTCAGGTGGGGCCCCTATACCGATCTATCATATAGAGTGCGAGCGATGGAGCATATCGCTGCAACACGTAGCAAGCGCAGGGCAGGTTAAACCACGTGAGGCGCAGGGCTAGCAAAAATTTGTGGCCCTCTGCTGGCTTTATCTACGTCTTCGTACATACTCCGCAGTACACCCAAATCTGCGTGGCTCAAATCAAATGTCCAAATTTTTGTAAATCTATTGGACCAAACTGCGTGGTCATCAGTCCGTAGCTTACAAACTACTTAAACTAAGGTAAATTAACCTAAGGACAAACACTCACACCCATGCCCCAGGGAGGAGTCGAACCTCCGACGACGAGCAACAGCGCGCTCCGCATCGAGACGCCTTAGACCGCTCGGCTAATCCACCGCGCCAATCTTCGTGGCGGAGGATACTCCGTAACGCTACCAGTTGTTTACTCTCCAGTTCCACTTACATATAGAACGAGGGAAAACGAATACTTATACGCATCTGTAGGAATCCTAATCTCTCTCATGGTATCTTTGTGGGCTTTACGCGGAGTGTAGATTGGCGGAAGTAGAATGGTTCTACAATACGCTTCAAATTCGGTTCTCTAAATTTCTTCAACAGCGTTTTTCGAATAGAACGTCGCCTTCCCTCCAGCGATTCCAATTTGAGTTCCCGAAGCATCTTAGAACACTCGAGCATTGATCAAACCTGCCAGTAACAGTTATTCGGGTTCGGATAGAAAATAAATATATGACAACTCTGTCAGAAGGGACAGGTTATCATGGTGCGTGAAACAGTTTCAGGGAATAGCTTGCGTTGTACTTGAGGGAGCCGAAGAGAATACAATATAACGGAAACCAGAGACTCAAATACGCTATGTGATCAAGAGTATCCGGACACCAGCAAAAACTTACGTGTTTCATATTAGGTGCATTGTGCTGCCACCTACTGCCAGGTACTTCATATCAGCGACCTCAGTAGTCATCAGACATCGCGAGAGAGAAGAACAGGGCGCTCCGCAGAACTCATGACTTCGATACGTGGTCAGGTGATTGGGTGTCACTGGTGTGAGAAGTCTCAGAGCGAGATTTCCACACTCATAAAAAGCCATTGGTCAGCTGTTTCTGATATGATAGGGAGGTCGAGAAGTGAAGGGACACGTACATCACGAAAGCGTAAAGGCCATCTGTTGACTGACAGAGACCACCGACAGTTGAAGAGGGGCGTACAGTATAATAGGCAGGAATCTATCCAGACCATCACAAAGGAATTGCAAAGTGCATCATGATCCACTCCAAGTACGACAGTTAGGCGGGAGGTGAGAAAACTTGGATTTCATGGTCGAGCGGCTGCCTATAAGCCACACATCAGACAGGTCAATGCCAAACGTCGCCTCGCTTGGTGTAAGGCGCGGAAACATTGGACGATTCAACAGTGGAAAAATGTTGAGTGGAGTGACGAATCACGGTACACCATATGGCGATCCGATGGCAGGATGGTGTGAATGGTGAACATCACCTGCCAGCTTGTGTAGTGCCAACAGTAAAATTCAGAGTTGGTGGTGTTATGGTGTGGTCGTGTTTTTCACGGAGGGTCTTGCACCCCTTGTTTATTTTTATTTTATTTATTATTTATATATTGCGTGGCACTGTCACACTACAGGCCTACATTGATCTTTTAAGCACCTTCTTCCTTCCTACTGTTGAAGAGCAATTCGGGTATGGCGATTGAATCTTTCAAAACGATAGAACACCTTTTCATAATGCATGGCCTGTTTTAAGCACCTTCTTCCTTCCTACTGTTGAAGAGCAATTCGGGTATGGCGATTGAATTTTTCAAAACGATAGAGCACCTTTTCATAATGCATGGCCTGTTGAGAGGTTACACAGCAACATCCCTATATATATATATATTAAAAAAAAAATAAATAAATAAAAAAAAAAAAATTTTTTTGCTGCCGTTAGATAAGAAACCTACAACTGTAACCTCATGTGTGTTTGGGATGATGTGAATACAATTCATCGCAACTGAAAAATAATTTATCACTCTTATATCGAGGTTTATTTTCAATGCTAGTAATTCCCGTACAATTGTCATAACGCCAGATGTAAAGATTGATTCGTTTGATTATGGTTGATATCATGGACAGCATTTTTCCTTGTAGCTCTACTTTTATTCACACCGCCTTACCACTGAATTGCCTTAGCGTGGCACTAGAACATTTTTTTTATCTGTTTAGTGCAAAAGTAGTAGCGGACAGAAAAGAAACACTTTTTGTATACGAAACATAATATGCTTCTTTCTGTGCTAAATTTGCCGTTATTTTTGCATTGGCTAGAAGGTGGTGTTTTATATGTATAAGTATTTGAACATGTGACTTTTTTCAGACATTCGCACATTTCATCAGTCATAATGCATTTCAGTAGCGAGAATTTGCAGTGTGTATTGCGCCGAACGTTAGCCTGACAAGTATGCAACCCGCGAAACAGTGTATCCTATGGAGCGAGAATCTTCACACGACTTCGAGGGAATAGGCATTCTGTACACAGCCTAAGTGATAGAAATCAATAAGTCACTTCACGTCCTGCTGCCTAGAAGCACATGCCGAGAGACCGGGCAATCGCACAGTGACACTCTTGCGACGGGAGTTTACAAAGAACAAACTATTGCAATTGGAGGGTTTTATCCACAAAATATCTGTTTTGGAAAGAGTAGGTCAAAGAATGTATAACCTCAAAGACGAACAGTGGAAGACACTACGGCATGCTAACATCAAATGCGAACCACAGCTTTTATTCGCCGCATGTAGTATCATGTAGTCAATTGATTTTCTCCGTCGCATGGACATCGAACCGAACCCTCAATGAAAATTTTTTTGGTTACATTCAAGGGAAATACACGTTAACATCATTAATGAGAAACACAATCTGTTTCAGCTATCAGATACCGATCTCCGTCGTTGCACGTTTAACATCAGAAATGTACCTACCACAGTGGTTTACTTGACATGATCTTTATCAAATCATTATACGTATTATAGTCCAGGTCAGGCCAAACCAGGACTATTTTTATTGTATGATCTTGAGACCTTGTACTGTAGCATTTTGGTAGGTGAAAGCATACACACATTTTGAAGTGGTTTCGTTGCTAAAAGTGAGCAGAAATCAGAATACAAAAAAGGTAATTGATTCAAGGCAATTGAACTCAGTGTGGCCAAATGCACATCATTGGATTGTAACTAAAATATTCGTTTTTTATATTTATACAACGAACATTAGGCTACTGGAATTATGTATCTTTCTATTGTGATGTTGAATTATTTCTCGTTGTTGGCGAATAAAGGTCACTCGTATTAGTGTAGCATAGCGGACAGGGGCGTCTATAACTGTAGACATAATAGGTTTTGAGATCAATGTGTGATTTTCGAGTGTAGTACCTGAAGTATTACTAATCTACTTTCATCTCAAAAACCTACTGTGGAGAGACATCGTTTGCGTTTGCCAGTGGAACCGTAAGGGAAACATTCTCTGACAGAAATAATGTTCAGATATTGGTTTCAACGTTTCAAAGAAACAATTTTGAGATGAGAGGCGAATTGCGTTGTGATCAGTGTGGTGTGCCATAAGCTGTTGCAAATGGGCCAGACGATCAATGCGGAGCTCAACTTATTCAACTTGTATAGCGTACTTAAAAGATAAACGACCGCGATGTGCTCGAGATATGAAAAACCGTTCTGCTTCGTGACAGTGCCAAACCGTATGGCAAATCGTGTGAAGGAAACATTGAAATGACTTATGTAGGGTGTCTAGTCATATTCTCCAGGCATCGCCCGTAACGATTACCATTTGTTTCACTCCATACAGCATGGTTTTTCTGAAGAACACTTTACATATTTTGACTATCTCGAAAACTGGTTCAATGAGTGGATCGCGTCAGTTTTATCTATGTACTTTTAATCCTCGAGTCAATTTGTTACCCATAACTTTAGTTACCGAACGATACGCCTATCTTCTACTACCTTTAGCAGTTCCGCTATTTGATGTCTGAAGAACGGCGAGAATAAATTCGAATAGTGTTGTTAATTTCGTGACGTCAGACCGATTTATGATATTACAAACGTTCAGAGATGGTGTAAAAAGGCAAATTTATGAATATGAGGTATGGGCCATGGTTCAGAAACTTATAAGCGTCGATCTAGTCAAGTTCCTCCCGCAGCGTTGAAACTAAGGGTCCCAACTTCCGAACTCTGATCGTAGCGTAAAGAACTCCCGCTGAATTCTCTACGCTACCAACAGATAATGGACTAGTAGTGGACGTCATAAAGTGATGTCAGAAAGACCGAAAATCTTACGCTTACGGTACAGTAATAATGAATTCCATACATTCGCCGCGGTGAAGTAGCCGAGTGGTCTAAGGCGCCTCGCAGCGGAGCGCGCGGTTGTTCGCTGTCGGGGGTTCGAGTCCCCCCTGGGGCATGGGTGTTTGTGTTGTCCTTAGGTTAGTTTACCATTTGAACATATACATTCACTGCTTTTACAAACTCCTACATTGTAAGAGTTATTCAAAATAGCGACCTCAGCGTCAGTGGAAGTATGGAATTGTCGCATGAAGTCCTGTCGTACCTATTCTAATACGTCCAGTGTCGTTGGAACAGTCTCCCAGACAGCAAGTCTTTTTGCCAGGAGATATTCAACAGTTTCAACAGGCTTCTCGTACACAAGGCATTTCACAACGCCCCTCAAGAGAAAATTAAGTGGGATAAGATCAGGTGAACGCGCTTGTCACGAGACGTGACCTCCTCTTCATGTTCACTTTCCACGGAAGGTCTGATGCGGGTATTCAGTCAAAAGCCAAGTGGAGTTCCATCATTTTGAAGCCACATCCGACGACGAATAACAGGCGGCATATTGTTCCAGAAATCTTCGCAACAACAGGACCAGTTCATGTATTCCAGTGTTAGCAGTATGATAACTATTTTCGCTTATAGCTTTATATTTGGTCGTTTTCCGGCCAGGTTCCCCGACTTATTTACCATTTCTCTTCAACACTGGAAGTTCGTGACCTCGTCATGGGATCTCTTTGCATGTACTTAAGAATGAATGGGAGCGAGCTGAATGGGGTCACCGTGAAGACAGTAAAATAACACTGAACGACTATTTTCACTGAAAATGTTAAGCACAAAATGGTGCTAGAATTAGAGGTGATGACGTTACAGGTAGAGGCGAGAGTGAGGGAGGGCAGAGCGGACTTACTGTGCGTGGTCTCGGTGTTGTTGGGCGCCATGTCGGAGCTGGTTGGTGGTCGGGCTCTAGCAGTAGACTGTGCTCCTCAGGCAGGGCGGCACAGCAGTGCCCGGCGGCAGGCCCTGACATATGCTGCTGGGAGCATTCCGATCGGGCGATCCGGCCCACCGGTTCACGCTCACCGTGCCAACCGCGCTGCCTGCCAACTGACCCCTTCGCCTCGGCTGCCGCTGTTGTGCTACCTTCTCGACAACACTTCCTCAACACCACGACCAGTGCGTCATAGCTTCCGGCATTAGCTTCGAAACGATACTGCTTAATTCCCTCCCAAAGTAAAATATCGCCTTATCCAGAAAGTAAGTTTACCTATGTTTTATAATAAAAACCAAATAATTACACTATGTGATCGAAAGTACCGGACACCCACAAAAACTCACATTTTTCATATTAGCTGCATTGTGCTGCTACGTACTGCCAGATAGCCCGTATTAGCGACCTCAGAAGTCATTAGACACAGCGAGAGAGCACATGGGGCGCTTCGTGGAACTTACGGACTTCTAACGTGGTCTGGTGATTGGGTGTCACTTATGTCAGAAGTCTGTATGCGAGAATTTCACACTCCTAAACATTGCTTGGTCGACTCTTTCTGATGTCGTAGTGAAGTGGAAACGCCAAGGGACATGTAAAGCTCGAAAGCGTACAGGCCGACCTCATCTCTTGACTGACGGAGACCGCAGACAGTAGAGGAGGGTCGTACAGTGTGATAGGCAGGCGTCCGTCCAGACCATCACACAGGAATTCCATACTGCATCAGGATCTACTCCTAGTACTATGACAGTTCGGCAGGAGGTGAGAAAACTTGGAATTCATGGCCGAGCGGCTGCCCATAAGCCACACATCACGCAGGTCAATGCCAAACGACGACTCGCTTGGTGTAGCGAGTGTAAACATTGGACGATTGAACAGTGGAAAAGTGACGAATCACGGTACACAATATTGCGATCCGATGTCAGCATATTCCGGGGTAATTCATCATTGATTAAAAACGTACTCATTGCATAAAAGCGTGTAATCAGAGTAATTGCTGGAGCCCACCCAGGTCATCCTGATGACGTCTATTTAAGAATTTAGGTATCATCAAAGTATTAGAGATGGGTAGGTCCGGATGGAAACGGATCCTTGGACCCGCATCAGCTGCGCTAGTGATGGATGCAAATCCGAGTGCAGGTCGGACACGCATCCTCGGACACGCATCGGTTGTGGGTCCAGGCCAGTAAACAGGTCAGGCACGGCCGGAGTTGGAAACGCAGTGGTGGAGTGGCAGGGAGACAGTTGTAAAGCTGGAGCCCGCCATAAACACAGCAGGGTGAGGCGACCTGCTGGGGTGGCTGGGCTGGGCGGCTACCTGCTCGCCCAATTCCGCCAGCCGTGTGTGACGCTGGCCTGGCAGTTCGCTGCACGACAGGCGAGGCTGGTAGGCAGGCGTATTTTTTCTGTCCGAGACTGTACTGGCCTTGGGCTGCGTCGTCTAACAGGAGTCGCACTACTAACAGATGTGTGGCTGAAACAGTTCAACAAACATAGTGATTTTGTTCGATTTCCTGAATTTGTGCTGCACTATTGTTCAACGGAAGATTATTATTGTAAGGTTATTCCCAATAACACTATTGATTGTGCCCCCCAAAAAAGTTGGTAGTAACATTTGAGTCCACGGTTATTGTGTATTTTATGGTATGGTTTTAAAGCGTGCCAACAAGGAATGGACAATGCACTCATGTCTGTCAAGCAAACATTGCAAGTCGATTTTGACCATGGCATACGATGTTATCGACACTAATCTTGGTCCAGTAATTTATTTACCAAACGAATTAAGCTTTTTAGTGATACACACATGTATGAGTGCCCGTGCTGGCCAGGTGTCATAGAACAGTTTTTTTTCTTGTTTTCGTAGATTTCATTATCCCACCACCGAAGAACAGTGAAGTTTGGAATCAATTTACAGTCCGAGATAATAAAGGTAAATGACGATATTGCTGTCTGGATCTCTCGTACAATCCAAGAACTCGAACAGGAAATCTCGTCAGACATGTGAAGAGGAAAAACACTTAAACACGTGAAACACTTGAAATAAATTTACCTAGCAATGAAGAATTCACCAATAGCAGTAGCAATTCTAATAAAATTAATCACAATTCTTTACCTGAATCTGTGCCATCCAGTTCAGAACAAATATTACCGTCCACTTCAGCATTCAAGTTCTTTATCAGATCAAATTTCTTTACAATTTATCGTTCCAAGCAAATTGGTAATCAGTGACTAAAAATGATTGTAAAAGAATACCATCAATTTAAGATTATAGAAGATCCAGAGTTCCGAAAACTAATGAATTTAATTTGTCCATCATATAATATACCAACTAGAAAATAGTATCTTGCAGTTTGTTGCCTGCCATCCACAACGAATTAAAAGAGGAAACTCGAAATTTATTGACGGTAGGAACAGATGTCAGGCGTCACAAAATAATCAGAATAATTTCTATTAAGACAGCTCACTTCATTGATGAAAACACAATCTTGCAGTGGTTTACAGTAAGAGCTTAGTTCACAAAGATTTTAATTTTCTACAAATAATTAGAAAAATACTAATGTGATCTGGGTGTCATGTATAGCAAATGATGACTGTGATTTTGTAATGCGACAGTGTTCGTGATTTTCTGGCAATAAAACATTTTTATCACAGTTAACTTGGTCTGTCTTTTACATCATTACTATATATTAATAAATTTCTACATATTCCTGTGTAACGCAACTAAAATCCTTCTCGGTTAGACACGATTCGCTCGACAGATACGCCGGCTGAGCAGCTGTACCAGTGCAGGTCCAGTGGACGCGGATCCACCCGACAGACACGGTCCGTCCGGCCGGCCGGCTGCAGACTGCAGGGCCGGACCCACACGGGTCCGGCGGACACGGAACCTGGATGCAGGTCCGCAGAGCTCGATGCAGATCCGGACCCGACTCCTTTAAAATCTCGGACCTACCCATCTCTACAAAGTATATACATTCACTTATGAAATTTGTTGTTTATCATCCAATTCAAAAGTAATAACAGTGTGCATAATTATAACACCAGGAGAAAGGATGATCTTCACTATGCAGGATTAAAACCTATTTGGCACAGAATGGGGTGAATTATGCCCCCACAAAAGACCTGGGTCACCGACCAAACAGCATCAAAAGTCTGACAGACAGCCAACTAGCATTTAAAAATAAATTAAAACACTTTCTGAATGACTACTCCTTCTACTCATTGAATGAATTTTTAGATATAAATTAGTAAATCTAAAAAAAGAAAAATGAATAATATTAATAAAATAATAAAAAATCTGCCAGAAAGTTTAAATAAAAATATATTTGTGTCACGTAATTTTTGTGTAATGTAATATCATCTACAGGCATCTTTTATTAATCGGATACGTTCCACATCAGTACGAAGTGTCGTATTCATAATCTATGGAACAAGTATTAATCTAAGCTAATCTCCAAACAGGTTGTGAGTATGGCGAATGTCCGGTCAACGTCATCTGGCAGCGTGTGTACTGCCACAGTAAAATTCGGAGGCAGTGGTGTGTTTATGTTTTTCATAGAGAGTCTTCCAACCTTGTTGTTTTGCGTGGCACTATCACAGCCTACATTGACATTTTAAGCACCTAATTGCTTCTCACAGTTGAAGAGCAATTCGGGTATGGCGAAGGCCTCTTTCAACACGATCGAGAAACTGTTCATAATGCACGCTGTTGCGGAGAGGTTACATGACAATAACATTCCTGTAATGGACTGGCCTGCACAAAGTCCTGACTTGAATTCTATAGAACACCTTCTTGATATGTTAGGCCTTACCGACCCACATCGTTACCTCTCCTCAGTGAAACACTCCGTGAAGAATGGACTGCCATTCCCGACGAAACCTTCCAGCACCTCATTGAACGTATGCCTACGAGATTGAAACTTACGAGTGTAGAAATGGTGGTCGGGAAACTTACACTATTTTGAACGGTTGACAATTTCATGTTGAGTGCTCACGAAATATACAGAGTTTCAATGTTGCATAAAGTTATGATTACTTAGTAGGGGAAAAGTATCACGAATTTCTTATCGCAGACAATGCAGCTGTTTAACATTTTATTCAATTCATGATTAATATTTTGTCTGACCACTTCCAATAAGGAAATAATTTTATATAATGAACCTTATTCAACTAAATCTGTGACTTTGTGTATATCATTTGCAAATGTTGGAATAAAAACCTTTTTATTACTGAACCAGTTATTTATGTAATAATTCTTAATTGTCTCGGAAACTACAGCCTATGCATAGAGTGTTTTTAACTACAGGATTACGGGTAAAAGATTATATCTTCAAATAAGGCTGGGGCATGAAAGCAGACATGTACGGTTCGACCCTAAGATAACATCGAGCCAAACTTCTAAATGAGAACCGTACATAGCTCAATACGCTTGTTCTTGCAGCGTATAGTCGCACTTGCTTTAATATTACCGTAAAACGGGGTGACTTGGGACACTTTTGTGTTTCCTTAGCTTTTACTCAGCGCCCATGAAACTTACTAAAAGAATATCTTTATAAAAATTTAGATCTGGGTCAGTAGTTTAAATTTATGTATCAAATATTATCTTAAATTTGATCATTTATTTTTAATTTAATTTTTTGTTGGCGTCCAAAGTCACCCTGCAAGGTGGGGAGATTTGGGACACATAAAAAGAGAAATTTGTTAACATCGAATATTGATTTAAGCCTAAG
This sequence comes from Locusta migratoria, assembly GCA_026315105.1. Taxonomy (NCBI): domain Eukaryota; kingdom Metazoa; phylum Arthropoda; class Insecta; order Orthoptera; family Acrididae; genus Locusta; species Locusta migratoria. The sequence goes on from CM048747.1 coordinate 43,227,875, forward strand.
GAAGTCCTTTCTGAAGGCATTTGTATGGAGTGTTGCCTTGTATGGGAGTGAAACATGGACGATAATCAGTGTGGACAGAAAGAGGATAGAGGCTTTTGAAATGTGGTGCTACAGAAGAATGCTGAAGATTAGGTGGGTGGATCGCGTAACTAATGAGGAGGTACTGAACCGAATTGGGGAGAAAAGAAATTTCTGGCATACCTTGACTAAAAGAAGGGATAGATTGGTAGGACACATTCTTAGACATCAAGGAATTGTGAATTTAGCGTTGGAGGGAAGTGTGCGGGGTAAAAATCGCAGAGGGAGACCAAGAGACGCGTATAGTAAGCAGATCCAAGTGGATGTGGGTTGTCGTTCTTATGAGGAGATGAAAAGGCTTGCTCAGGATAGAGTAGGGTGGAGAGCTGCATCAAACCAGTCTCTGGACTGAAGACCACAACAACAACAACAAATTTTTCCCACAAAACTTGATTCACCTCACCAAAGAGGTGACTGGGGACACTGAAAATGTTTTCCTTTTTTCATTTGACATATGTGTTTTCAATTGAAGTGCCTTTTAAAATGAAATAATTTAAATTACGATATATTAAAATTAAAAAAAATGTTGAAAAATTAAAAAAGAAGCAAAAGAAATTTTTATATTTACTGTCTTAAATACTGTTCCACATGTAAAAGTAAAAAAAAAAAATGTTTCATCATGTTTTTAATTACAGTAATTAGTTTATTTTGTTGTTTGTAAATTTATCGGACCAAACTGCGTAGTCATCAGTCCGTAGCTTACAAACTACTTAAACTAAGGTAAACTAACCTAAGGACAATCACACACACCCATGCCCCAGGTAGGACTCGAACCTCCGTCAGCGAGCAACCGCGCACTCCGCAGCGAGGCGCCTTAGACCGCTTTTTTTCCTTCTTCATCTGGTAGATCTATGGTTCGCAGTCGTTCGTTGAATGGTTGGCTCAGCTTTTTTATTCCAGAGGGCGTTTAGCTCCCTGACCGGGCACGCTGAGCCACGACGCCCGACATACCGCTCGGCTACTCCTCCGCGGCAGTTTGTTTTCTACATTACTCTGCAGTTTCATACGGGATCTTGTAACGACCACGACGAACAAAGAGGGGAACAAGATTATACATAACTTGTGAAATAGTAACTTCTTGAATCTCCTCTTCATTAGGAAAAACATAAATGTCTAATTGCTTCTGAGACTTTCTCATAAATGAAGTCCTCACTTTGGAATCTTTTATGGCCCATATTTTCCCTATTAATGTTTTGAGAACCTCTTAACCTAACCATAAAACATATAAGAAACACCAACAATTTCATTTTAATGCGTTTTTGTGCGTATATGTCTCTTTATTTAAGTCTAATGAAAGGTTTCTGACAATCAGCAACATGTCCCAAGTCACCACACGTTTGCTATCATTTTGAAAATCGATATGTTCAGTCCAAAATATGGGGTCTAAAGTTTTATGTTTATGTGGTTATTGTTAAAGATAGAAGTGGGGATCTCATTTAAAAATTAACCATATTTCCACGATTAATCCATAACAACCAGCAGACCTTCCTATTTCACTATCAGTTTTTTGTTAATATTGTGACACTTTTCAAACAATTAAAACTAGTACTTAAATTGATAACAAGTTGTTCCCTTCACCCTGATGACATCATCACTCCATAAGCAATAGCCGGCCGCAGTGGTCGAGCGGTCTGCGGCGCGCCAGTCACATTCTGCACGGCCACTACGGTCAGGGGTTTGAACCCCCCCCCCCCCCTTTGGGCATGGATATTTGTACCGTCTTTTGTCTTAGCTAGTTCATAAGTAGTTTGTAAGTTTAGGGACTGATGACCCCGTAGTTAAGTCCCAAAGCTCTACAAACATTTGATTTTTGAACATAATCAAGCAGAAAAACACAGTTCTGGTCTCCCACTGCTTCCAACATAATAAACAAATGAAACGCTGTCAAAATGGCTCGAGTCAACCCACTGTCCCAAGTCACCTCGTTTTAAGGTAGCTGTGATAATCGCAATGTAAGATGAAGCGTAAAGTCGCACAGTGTACTTAAAGTAACATACACTAAAGACAACACAAACACACACACACACACACACACACACACACACACACACATCCATGTCCGAGGTAGGACTAGAACCTCCGGCGGGATCTGACTTCCAGGCAGTATCATGACGCCTTAGACCACGCCTTAGACCCCGCACGGTACCTGCAGTAAGCATTCCACGCCTCTTGCTCTACGACACAGGGCTATAGAAATGGATTCTACAAAGTCAAAAGTGTCTCACTTCTTTTGGTGGCTCAGCCTAAATACAGCTAAAAATGTAACTATCGTCTTTTTCAAAGTAATAGGGAAACTTTATTTCTGGCTGCGCCTCGAACTAGCTGAATGGTGGGTAGGAAGAGAGCGTTCTTAGTTTCGCGGGTTGCATAGATGTCAGGCTCATCCACGACCAATACGTCGATCCTGCACGCGGCGTTACCATGCATGAAGAAACCTGATGTGCTTGATGAAATTGTAATACTTGGGTAAAAATAGAAGTAAAGCCTCAATTTTATAGCCAATGATAAAGTAATGGAAACACTGTATGAGAAGTGTGGTGTGCTGTGTGCATGCCTATTCCAGCTCTAAAGGTTGGCTGCCACTGCTGCATATAATAGTTCTATGAACAAGTTTTGGGGTCTGTTCAGGAACCTGAAACTAAGTACTATTCGAAACTGAGGCAATGTGGAAATGCGGCATCCATGACAGTATCATTGTCTGTGGTGAACACTCGCTGTTGAGCCAACACATATCTTCGAACGTATCCAGTAAGCTCGTATCTGTGTAACATGTTTTTCATTATTTTGATAAATTCAGCAAGGAGCTAATTTTTAATGTGTTTTATTTGGCCAAGATGCGTTTCAGGTTTTTACCCATCTTCAGCTGGCGTAATTACAGTTTGCATTCATGTGTAGGTGTCAACGTCAGTTTGGAAGCTGCAGATGGCCTGTCCGGAAAAAAAAAATTTTATTCAACTTTCTTCAATTTCGCGTGTTTGATATTACGAAATGCTGTAATTGAGAGTACTTACAGTCTCCTCTACATGTTGGTCTTTGGTTTTCTATTTGGTCTTGTAAGACAAACACTTTGTATCTTGTGATTTGTACATATTCACTGCACTATGCGCCATGTTGTAGACTGACAGCTTTTGGTTTACAATGACATCTATGATCAAAGTTATATTTTACTATGTTTTCTGCTGTCGTTTATGAACATTAAATGTGACGTGAATATGACAGTGCAATATTTGATAGTTTCTGGTTATTTTAAACAATTTTGAAGATCATAAATAGCCATAATACTTTTTTCTACTTAGGATAAATATTACTTATGTTACTTTAATACTACAGGCATAATAACTAGATTTTACATGTTGCAGGAATGTCACATGCATGTAATGGGTGTATATTACATAATGTTCTTGATCCATTGTTTAGTCTGTGGTTTGCTGAGCAGCTTATGGAAATAGTTTAGAAAAATTGTTTGGTAGGTCCATTAGGTCATTCAGTATGTAGGATGGTAATGCATATTTATGGGAATAAATTTCAATTTCTTCTTTATCTTCCACCTAGCCACGAAAGGAAAAAGAATGAAAAATTATTATGGTAATTTATGATCTTCAAAATCATTTAAAATTACCAGAAATTGTCAAATACTGCACTACCACAGTCATGTCACATTTAATGTTCATAAATCACAGCAGCAACCGTGGTGAATGTAACTTTGACCACATATGTCGTTGTACACAAAAAGCTGTCAATCAACAACATGGTGGATCGTGTAGTGACTATGTGCAAATCACAAGATACAAAGTGTTTGTGTCACAACGTCAAATGGAAAACCCAAGTCCAACATGTAGAGGAGACTGTAAGTACTCTGAACTATAGTATTTTGTAAAATTAAGCTCGCGAAATACAAGAAAGGTGAGTGAAAATTCATTATTTTGTACATGCAATCTACAGTTTCCAAACTGATGTTCACTTCTACATATGAAACCAAACTGTAATTACGGCAACTGAAGATGGGCGAGAACTCGAAATGTATTTTGGCTAAATAAAGCACATTAAAGAAGGTTCTGATTGTGGAAGTTATTAAAATAATAAAATATAATCCACAGCCACGGAGCTGAACAATCCAATAGTAAAAATTAATAAATTGTTCTCTATTAGCAGTCTACAGTGGGGTACCGTCTCAGACGACTCTCGGAAATTAAGGAATATGTATTCTGCATATTTGTCTTCATCCATAGCTCGCAAAATGGCTAAGCAGGAGTGGCTAGAAGGCAAATGCATGGGTGTAGAAGAATGTATAAATAGGGAAAAAATAGATACAGCCTACAGGAAAATAAAAGAAACATTTGGAGATAAGAAAAACAGCTCTATGAATATCAAGGACACTGATGGAAAACCAGTTCTGAGCAAAGAAGGGAAAGCTGAAAGGTGGAAAGAGTATATAGAGGGGCTCTACAAAGGAAATGAACTTCGAGACAATATTGTAGGAAGGGAAGAGGATGTAGATGAAGATGAAATAGGAGATACTGTCCTGAGAGAAGAATTTGACAGAGCCCTGAAAGACCTAAGTCGAAACAAGGCCCTTGGAGTAGATGATATTCCCTCAGAGCTACTGAAGTCTCTGGGAGAACCAGCCATGACAAAATTGTTTCACCTGGTGTGTAAGATGTATGAGACAGGTGAAGTACCCTCAGACTTTAAGAAAAATGTTATAATACCCTTCCCTAAGAAAGCAGGTGCAGTCAGGTGTGAAAACTACAGAACCATCAGTTTAATAAGTCATGGCTGCAAAATATTAACGCGAATTATATACAGAAGGATGGAAAAGCTGGTAGAAGCCGACCTCGGGGAAGATCAGTTTGGGTTCAGGAGAAATGTAGGAACACGGGAGGCAATACTCACTTTACGGCTTATCCTAGAAGATAGATTAAGAAAAGGCAAACCTACATTTCTAGCTTTTGTAGATATGGAGAAGGTTTTTGACAATGTTGATTGGAATAAACTATTTCAAGTTCTGAAGCAAGCAGGAGTAAAATATAGGGAACGTAAGTTTATTTATAATTTGAACAAAAACCAGACAGCGGTTGTCAGAGTTGAAGGGCATGAAAGGGATGCAGTGGTTGGAAAGGGAGTAAGACAGGGTTGCAGTCTTTCTCCATAGTTGTTCAATTTGTACATTGAGCAAGCTATAAAGGTAAGCAAGGAGAAATTTGGAGAAGGAATTAAAGTTCAGGGTGAAGAATTAAAAACATTGCGTTTTGCCGACGACGTAGTAATTCTATCAGATACAGCGAAGGACCTGGAAGAGCAATTAAACGGAATGGACAGTGTGCTGAAAGGTGCATATAGGATGAACATTAACAAGAGCAAAACTAGGATAATGGAGTGTTGCCTAAGAAAATCGGATGATGCTGAAGGAATTAGATTCGGTAACGAAACAATGAAGGAGGTAGATGAGTTTTGTTACTTGGCCAGTAAAATAACAAATGATGATCGCAGTACAGAGGATATAAAATGCAGAATGGCAATGGGTAGAAAACCATTCTTGAAAAAGAGAAATTTGTTAAGATCAAATATTGATTTAAGCCCAATGAAGTCCTTTGTGAACGCATTTGTGTGAAATGTTGCCTTGTATGGAAGTGAAACATGGACGATATACAGTGCAGAAAGGAAGAGGATAGAGGCTTTTGAAATATGGTGCTACAGAAGAATGCTGAAGATTAGGTGGGTGGATCGCGTAACTAATGAGGAGGTACTGAACAGAATTGTGGAGAAAAGAAATTTATGGCATACCTTGACTAAAAGAAGGGATAGATTGGTAGGACACATTCTTAGACATCAAGGAATTGTGAATTTATCGTTGGAGGGAAGTGTGTGGGGAAAAAATCGCAGGGGAAGACCAAGAGATGGATACAGTAAGTAGATTCAGACAGATGTAGGTTGTCGTTCTTATGTGGAGATGAAGAGGCTTGCTCAGGATAGGGTATTGTGGAGAGCTGCATCAAACCAGTCTGCGGACTGAAGACCAACAACAGAAGTTTATCAGGCGCAACCGTTGGTAAACTCTCTGTAGAAGATAATGTAGGCAGACTGCGCCTGTGTGTGGTGTGACGCAGTCAGCTACGCACAGCCATCACGCAGCAGCAGGCGGAACACAGCGGTGTACGCTGGTCAACCTCACCTGCTACCCTACACACATAGCCGCTTCTTATCCCCGCACTATTGCACCGTTATCAAGTTCTGAGGTAAGTTTAATATTTCAGGTCTCTAGCTCATCGAAGTATTAGTGTAAAATCAAAATGCGTAATTTGTACCGAACGGACAAACAGACCAGAAAGTAATTTGAGATAAATGTTTTAAAACGTAATAATGACCTTCGTTATTTATGAAACAAGTGTAACGTATAACTCGACATTGTAGACTAAACATGGAATTTTTGTCAGTAACTTGAACTAAAGACATTCTGCAACATCATGAAATAGGAGGATGAGTGTCGTCTGAGAAACAGGGATGATTCATGGCTGAACGGTCTGTGATAGGCGGTGCCGACCAGCTCTCGTAACCAATAGCCATGTGCCAAATAGTTGCGCGCCATTGTCGCCTGGTGATGTGTCGCCTTTAATGTCCTCCATGTCAACAAGAGGTGTGTGGGCGAGAGCTGCCGAGGCAATGACTCCTGTTCTCATAAAGCCACTGTCTCATCACGCTCTATTAGTAACTACAGACAAAGTGCCAGCCGACAGAGTAGAAATATCAAACACGCCAATGGAGGGTTTATAAGTTCATTTGTTTATATCGATAGTCTTCAAGCCTTCAGAGATTTGTGTAACGGTTGCCAATTAACTTTGATCGACAAAGCCAGTGATAGCCATTCTTGTCACCTGAATGTTTCTTTTACGCAGTGTCTGACTTTACCAGTGTCCATTGCCTCCGTCACTAATAGGTGGCGCTCGGAGTGGAGAGCTCTTCAGCCTGAGGTTGGGCAGAGGCCTGAAAATATCACCTCCAGCATCTGCCAGCAGGAGGGACTTATGACGAACAGAGGACTTGTGGCTTGATGATATCGCATCAGCCATATAATCAGTTCCAACCTGTTGCTGCCTTGGTGCTCTTTGACTTGCCTGCACTGGGCGTCAGCCCACAACATTACATGACAATGACTTTTCACAGTAATCGTCTCGTATGCTGAAGTTCGCGGTCAATCCATAGTCATAACGAAGATGTTTTGTGTCACTTATAGTTTCTTTCAACTCAACTCTGAAAATCATTTGCTACTATGGAAAAGTCAAATTGTTCCTAGACTCAGTGTTCACATTAAAGTTTATATCTCCTCCCCCTCTTCCCTATCTCACTGTGTAAGTCGACTATAAAATTAGAGAGGAAACCAAAGGCATTACCACTCAAATATGACCGTTGCTAATAAAGCATTACAGTGTCAACCCAACCATTGGGTTGGAGACGCTTCATAATTCCTTAACTAAACAAGGGCACTCACATCATCCAAAGGAAAAGTGACGACATCTAAGAAGAAGAAAATCTCTTCTAGTTAGACGCTTGACTCTAAGCCATTTTTTTTTTTTTTTTGGCCGATGCGTTACGTAACACATGTTTGTTGTTTAACAACTGGTCGTAAGCACCACTTTTGGAGGGTAAAAAACCAAGGACGGAACACTGATGAGTCAGAAATGTGGCTGCTGCTGATGATACGTAGTTCATTTCATTCGGTTAAACCGAAGAAAAACCATTAGTTCGTTTTAGGCATCACGCCAACTTAGTTGGCCGCCGGACATAACGGAATATACTGAGGACGAATTACTACTCTCCTACCGCCCCGAAAAGAAAGTTTTAAATAAATTACCACGCAAATACCACAATCAGCGTTTCAGCGTTTGTACCATAAGGGAAATAAGGTACGGCGGGGGTCTTCACCTGAATATGGCGTCGAGGTGGATCGCAGGAATATTGTGTAAAAGATGCAGTTTCATACGACTGGAACCCCGACAAGAATTTGAAAATTAAATGTCATGTTACGTTGATATTGTGAATGCGAGAATTTTATTCAGAAAACAAATGAAGTTCCTTGGCTGAATCTGAAACAGATAAATTGCAACCGAAAGAAGTAGCTAATCCACAAGATTGGAGAAAACGGGCTGTAGATCATCGTAAAAAAAAAAAAGCCGTCTACCAATAGGTTTTTACGCTAAATCGTCTTCTGGCTGTGGACAAATGTCTACTACTGAGTCACAGTGTTCGATCAACACTGCCAACCATCATGACAATATAGGTCACAGTAAAGGTAATATTCAGATAAATTGTTATCGGTTCCTAGTACACACCCAGTTCATACGATTCTGCGTGAGGTGGAATATATCATCCTCATTGACAAGATAACCGGAAGAAAAGGTGAATGTGAAATGAAAGTTGAAAATCTTGGGTATCATAATGATCATAGTTTGAACAGAACATAACATAGTCCAGACGTCCTTTAAAGCTCGAAGCAGCACCATTTGTTTTAAGCTAATTCTTGATCTCTTGAAAATAAGCAGGATGTAGGATTACTTTTCATATTTCAGTTGAGAATTGTAATGATCAAAATATCCACGGGTGTACTGCCGGTCTATAGTGTCCAACGGGCACGTGCCCGTTGGACACTATAGACCGGCAGTACACCCGTGGATATTTTGATCATCAAATACGCCGGGAGAAACTGAAGAATCACGAGAATTGTAATGTTAACTACTTTTTCCATAGTTTTCACATATACAGAGTATTTATTGAAAAGAAAACACAATTTAGATAGTATCTGATGTGCATCTTGAACCCGTATGTAGCCAACTGTCGAAACAGTAGGTACAGTAACGGTAGTTTTACAATACCTTTATACTCGTATGCATTTTTGTTGTTCCGGATGAGTCATAATTTGAAGATAATAGTAGTGCTATACATGTAACAGTGTGAATATAAGTATTGGTCACAACTACACTTTAATGGTACTCTCACACAGACAATTTATTACGTATAAAATTTTTGATTCAGGACCACTGCCGTAAATTTACGGCGTTGTCAGACATTGACCGTTTTATACGTCGGCGTTCTGAACAGTTATGCCTCTCGTGTTCTCAATACCGGCAGAGGCGTTAGGTGTCTCGCTTATTACTCGATCGACTTTCCCGCTTCATTGAAGCGAATTCTTATCGCCTGCGCCTAGCATATTCAGACTTGTAGTATATAGGACATTGTAATGTAACTATATCTGTGTGTGAGGAAAAGCTTGTAAGCGCACTGAGGAAATGGGACGTCTGTCAACGATTTGTTTTGCGTTTTGATCGTCAGGCTGGCGGGTTCCTTAATAGAATTTTCACGGCTGATGAAAGCTAGACTAACTATTTAGACCCTGAGAATAAGAGAGCGTCAATGAAGTTCCTCCCCGTCTATAATGTCCAACAATGCCGACAGCAGGTTAGACCTTCATTTTCCTTCCTTTTACTTTGAAGCTTCCCCTACAATGGATCCCGTAACACGGCTTTCGTTATTTTCTGTATTTCAGTTAGAGACATGTTTTCTGGAGACACTGCGCCTTGTAACATCAGCTAATATGACTTTGCCATACAGTTATTGCGAAGGGCTAAAGCAAGGTGAAACTACAATCGTTACTTTTCCCGAGAACATGCATCTCTACTGTATGAACATATCATGAAAGTACCGTCCAGGATAAAATATTCCGGAGGTAAAATAGTTCCCCATTCGAATCTCCGGGCGGGGACTACTGAGCAGGATGTGGTCATCAGTAAAGATGAAACAGCAATTGAATGGAATGGACAATGTCTTGAAGAAAGCGTAAAAGATGAACATTATTAACAAGAGCATAACTAGGGCAATGGAATGAAGTATTTAGAAAATCAGGCAATGCTGATGGATTTAGATTAGGAAACGAAACAATAAAGGTGGTAGATCAGTTTTGTTAATTGGGCAGTAAAATAACAAACGACTGTCGCAGTACAGATGATGTAAAATGCAGAATGGCCATTGGAAGAAAAGCGTTTTTGAAAAAGAGAAATTTGTTAACGTAGAATATGAATTTAAGTGTAAGGAAGTCCTTTCTGAAAGCATTTGTGTGGAGTGTTGCTTTGTATGGGAGCGAGACATGGACCGAAAACAGCGTGGACAGGAAGAGGATAGAGGCTTTTGAAATGTGGAGCTACAAAGGAATGCTCAAGATTAAGTGGATACATCACATAACTAATGAGGAGGTACTGTACAGAATAGGGAAGAAAAGGAATTTCTGGCATACCTTGACTAAAAGAATGGACCAATTGGTAGGACACATTCTTAGACATCAAGGAATTGTGAATTTAGCTTTGGAGGGAAGTGTGTGAGGTAAAAACCACAGAAGAAGACCAACATGGATACAGTAAGCAGATTCAGACAGATGTAGGTTGCCGTTCTTATGAGGAGTTGAAGAGGCTTGCTCAGGATAGAGTAGGGTGGAGAGTTGCATCAATCCTGACTCCGGACTGAAGACTATAACAACAACAACATGGGGGGAGGGGGTCGAAAGCGTCTCTTGCCCCTCCAATGTTTGAAGTGGGGGGAGGGCCAACTGCCCCTCCTGCCCCCCTCAAATCAAATGTTCAAATGTTTGTAATTCTATCGGACCAGACTGCGTGGTCATCAGTCCGTAGCTTACAAACTACTTAAACCTAGGTAAACTAACCTACGGACAAACACACACACCCATGCCCCAGGGAGGACTCGAACCTCCACGGCGAGCAACCGCGCGCTCCGCAGCAAGACGCTTTAGACCGCTCGGCTACTCCACCGCCCTGCCCCCCTCCCCCCCCCCCCCCCAGTTGATTTGCCGTTGGCTTGGAGGCGTGTGGAGACGTGGTGCCATCCGTTCCAGCGATCTTTCAAGACTTCGTTACTTCCATGCCAACCGTCTCTAATTAATGTTGTAGCTGATCAATGTAATTTATGCCCGATAAAAAGATCAGCTTTGACGAAACTCAGCGTTGACATAAAAACTTTCTCTCTCACACACATACAATTTCAGTGTGTCATTGCAGTCTGAAAATCAGACTTTCGTGAAGATTCTTGTCATAATGTTGTTTCTTGTAAAGGAATTTGAAACTGCACACCTTCTTGCGAACGAAATAAAATTATCCAGACAACTATCGTACGCTTTTACGTTTATTTCTTAGGCATCCTTGTGTCACTATCTCCTGCATATAGAGTCGAATTTCGTAGCGTAACTCTAGGCAGTTCGTTGCAGAATGGAGGTATAGGCAGACCTCGGTTAAGCCTAGTGTCCCTAGTCCCTGTATATTCGCTCAGTGTGCAGTTACGTTCTGCTGCTGTCAGTGATTTATTCGTCGGCAGTGAAGCTGCACAGGTAGGGAGAAGGTGAAAGCGTCCACTGGCGCGCGGCCCACGCACCTGGACACCTGCCAAGGGCTGTCCAAACCTCTACCTGCGGGTTCCCTCACTACAAAACACTGCGCCACGACTGCGGAATTTATTGTGACGTCACGCTGGCTAGACTATAGCCTCTCCCTCCCCCGTTTCACACCTGTCGCATATTCGGAACCGTGCCTAACGCGCGCACTCGTTAATGTTGACGTCTGATGAAAGAATGTGGACCGCGACACCAGCTCAAAAGCTTGCCAGAACACATTTTTAACCCGCGTCTGAGGCTGAAAACGGTTCAAACTCCGCTGCAGCGTGCAAGATTCGTTCTCGAAACAAGCCGAGGGCTCATTCAACGCCGTGATGCAGTGATAACACTGGGCAGGACGGTGGTTCAATTCCACCTCCGGCCATCCATATTTAAGTTTTCCCAGTTTTACCCAAATCACTCCAGGAAAATCCTGGGATGGCCCCTTTGAAAGGACACAACCGATTTCCTTACCCAAAAATCTGAGTGTCAGCTCCGTCTCTAATGATCACAATGTCGACGGTACGTTGAACCCAGTCTTCCTTCCTTTAGCTCTGGGTTAGTACGCAGCTATTCACGTTTCACGTAATGGTAAGGTCATTACCCTCCCTGTTACCTACATTTCACTGCCGCTCATACCGAACACGCCAAGATCTCAGGACGAGCTTATGAAACCACTCCTTTCCTTGGGGCATTGCTTCCACACATGTCACTTTCGAAATCTACGCCACAGCGTGCAGTGAGCTATAGGACGATGCCTTCTGCAGAAGCGAACGACAGCCATGTCGAAGGAGTTCCCAGCCTTTAGCCGCTACACCAGGAATTGAGAGCTGTCCAGCTGAATGGTTGGGAAAGGTCAACAGAAGAGTATGTGCAAGTGTTTTGTCGAAGCGAGTGGTCTTCGGGAGACGTTTCGTTAACGGACTAGCAGTACCCGGCACAAGTTTCTGTTGATGGTTACAGATTAAATAGTAAAAAGAGACAAAACACGCATGTATGTGTAATGTCATAAAGTTTTGAGAATGGGATGCACGACCCAGACCGTCCACTCCCCTTATCTCTGTCCCTCTCCCATCACCTCCTTCTCTCTTTGTCCATCGTGTCCTCCTCCAGCCTCTTACTGTGCATCTCCTCCTGTTCATCTGATCATCACGCTCTCCATCCTCCTCCTTCTCCTTCTCTACATCAATCTATTACCCCTCTGTCTCCTCTTAGAATTCTGTCTAATCCAGAACCTTGTTTAGTATTATGTTCAAAGAGTTATATCTATGAACGCACTTGACATAATTCTCTGAAATTGGGACACAACGTTGCACTGCAATATGCGCATTTTAAATATGTGACATTTATGAATTTATATAAATTTTCCATTGGGGAAACACATATCACATATGTATCAGTACAGTGGCTCAAGTAATTGGTGAAGGAAAGATGAAAGCTATGGTCTTTGCTGATAGGCTGATGATGTGGGGGAAATAAGGAGGAGGAAGTACAAGAGCAGTTAGACGTATGGGAACAAACAAAACGCCGGCCGCGGTGGCCGAGGAGACTGAGGCGCTCCAGTCACGGTCTGCACGGCCACTACGGTCGGGGGTTCGAATCCCCCCTCGGGCATGGATATTTGTGCCGTCTTTAGTATAAGGTAGTTGATAAGTAGTTTGTAAGTTTAGGGACTGATGACCCCGTAATTAAGTCCCATAAGCTTAACAAACATTAAAAAAAAATTTTTTTTAACAAACAAAACAAGAATATGGGATGAAACTTAGTATAAGTAAGAGTGATAACAAAGGAGAGAGTAACAACTGGAGTAACCATCGATGGGGAACGATTGAGTTGAGTAGAGAGTTTCAAGTACCTAGGAAGCCTAACGCAGAAAAAAAAAAAAAAAAAAAAAAAAAGACAGAGAAATAAACGAGCGGGGAGAAAAGCAGAAGCATTTCGAAAGAGTGTTAGAAGCCTAATATGGAGCAGGGATGTACCCCAAAGCAGTAAAAAAGTCATATACCGCTCATACTATGTCCCGATCCTGACATATGCATCCAATACCTGGCTTATGAAAGGAAGAAAAAAAAAACTAAATTTCAAGCTGGTGAGATGAAATTCTTGAGGAACAGGATTGGAGTGACAAAGATAGACAGGTTAAGAAATGAAAGGATAAGAGAGTTAATGAAGGTGGAACAATTACGTTGACGGCTTGCTCACTCGACTGCTTACTATAGTTGACTGCAAATGTGTGCCATTTAATATACAAGATATACAAGATATGGTTTCATTGACGCCCTTTACACCACATTTTGCAACCTTTCCGTGCAGAAGAGTTTGAAATGTTTCCTTCGTCACCCATAAAATAGAGAAAACTGCTTGATTTCAACGATGGGCGTCGCGGTTAACACATTCATCACAGAGATGTGAAACTAACGCTGTAATGTGGCTAGTACGGAGTTTGACGACCTCCCCAACAGAGTGACACTTGTTGGCAGAACTGTGGTGCCAGCGTGACGTCATTGGCAAGTGACGGCGTTTTGCTGTTTGAAGCATCGCCGACACCGGCTGACGTCACAGGAAACCACGCCTTCCATCTACTCCTCCCCCATCTCTACGTCAACTCCTTCCCCTCTTAGAATTCTGTCTAATTTAGATCCTTTACAGAGGATGACTGTAGCACCTTGGTGCAAAACTTCGAACTAGACTTCGATAAAAGTCCTTTTAATTTTCTTGGATACTACATTTCAAACAACGTAAAATTTCACCCTGGTGTGGCCGTTGAAGGCAGTTACGTAATGCGGAAACTGATGTTTTAATGTAACCAGACTGAGACACTCAAATATAAATAATTAAACAACGTATATAATCGTGTTTAAGTTACTGTGTAGAAATAGAGATCAGCGAAAAATCATGTACAAAAGGGAGAAAGATTGCGCTTTATAATGTCGAAGTCACTGCAGAGCGAGTAAACGCTGAGAGCTAGGAAGGAATTCGGTCGTATACTTCTGAAAGGAGCCACCGCGCCGCGCCTCGCCACGCTAACCGATTTCGGGAAACGGCGGCGAATGCAAGTTTGTACTCACGGATTGGGTACCTGAACGCTAATACCATACACTCACTAAATTGGTATGATATATCGCGGAAAGTACTTGTTTTCTCTACGGAAGGTTGTTATGAGGTGCGAAGTTATTTGGAAAGCCCCTGTATCTTCTCAAACAACATTACTATAAGCAGTTCAGGTGTGCTCCTTAATGCGTATCTTCGTAAACGCGGACGTGATCTATCATCTCTGTCACACAATTACAAAGCGAGAACATTGATTACGTGAAAGCGTACAGAGAAAAATTTAGACGAAAAATGAGTTCATATATGTGAAATATCATTCAAATGTACAAATGTGACAAGTTCCCATCCTGTATACGCCGTTTACCTTACCTAAGGGCTCCAAAACAACAATAAATACCGTCAAAGATGATAAAATGGAGAAAGGTCTTTTACTCGATACTACACCGAAACTTTCTGACAGATTAAAACTATGGGCCAGATCGGGACTCGAACGTGGGACCTTTGCCTTTCGCGGACAAGTACTGTATCGTCTGTCATACCCAAGCATGGCTCACCACCCGTCATTGTATTCCTCCCTGTACCTCACCTCTTGCCTTCCAGACTTCAGAGAGACATTCTGCCTGACAAGTACACAAAGGAGCTGGCTAAGCCAGCCGCGGTGGCCGAGGGGACTGAGGCGCTCCAGTCACGGTCTGCACGGCCACTACGGTCAGGGGTTCGAATTCCCCCTCGGGCATGGATATTTGTGCCGTCCTTAGTCTTAGCTAGTTCGTAAGTAGTGTGTAAGCTTAGGGACTGATGACCCCGTAGTTAAGTCCCATAACTTCCACAAACATTTGAATATTTTTGAGCTGGCTAAGACATATCTCTGCATTAGCTTTTCTTGTGACACTGCAATGACCCCGGAATTACTCTAGAGTCGTGGAGGTAAGAGACGACCAACTGGCGAAAATAAACCTGTGATAGGCGATTCTGTGTTATGCTTGCGCATGTCACTTAATAGAACACTTGTTTGCGGAAGCCAAACGCCACAGTTTCTAATCGCGCTACAGGACACAGTTTTAGAATGCCAGGATATTGCGCTGCAGCATCTGAGTGTAGGAAAAAGAAAGCACAAATGAAAGAAAGGAAAAGTAAGAGAAAATAACGGCTCGTTTAAGAACTATACTGGGAACAGTGCTGTAGTGGAAGACCTGCCTAAGAAACATGATTACACCGATATGAAACTTCCTGGCAGATTAAAATTGGGTGCGGAACCGGGACTCGAACCTGGGACCTTTGCCTTTCGCGGGCAAGCGTTCTACCGACTGAGCTATCCCGACACGACTCACGATGCCGCCTCACAACTTTACTTCCGCCAGTACCTCGCCTCCTACTTTCCAAACTTCACAGAAGCTCTCCTGCGAACCATTCAAGACTAGCACTCCTGGAAGAAAGGATATGGTGGAGATTTGGCTTAGCCACAGCCTAAGGGATGTTTCCAGAATGAAATTTTCACTCTGCAGCGGAGTGTACGCTGATATGAAACTTCCTGGCAGATTAAAATTGTGTGCCGGAACCCAGACTCGAACCTTTTGCGGGCAAGTTTGGAAAGTAGAAGGCGAGGTACTGGCGGAAGTAAAGTTGTGGGGCGGCATCGTGAGTCATGTCGGGATAGCTCAGTCGGTAGAGCGTTTGCCCGCGAAATGCAAAGGTCCCAAGTTCGAGTCCCGGTTCCGGCACAAAATATTAATCTGCCAGGATGTTTCATATCAGTGCACACTCCGCTGCAGAGTGAAAATTTCATTCTTGATCACACCGGATAGCCAAAGAAATGAAGACATCAGCAATAGTTTTTGACAGGTGAAAAAAAGTTTCGATATGAAGACGACTTTACTGGTGTGACATATTGATATTTAAGTGAGGAAAAAGTTCTTTAATGTCTATGTCTGGATCAGAGCGTATGAAAGTGAAACTGGACCATCAAGAAAGTAGAAACTGGATACATTTTAAACGTGCGGAGATAGCAGAGAATAGAAATAAAGAAATAAATATGAAGTGGACAGATAAAGCAGAAAGAGAAGGTGATGAAAGACGTCTATGGAGGACCGTTACCAGAGAAAGGGACAGGTTACTATGACATGCAGGACGGTGTGCAGGAAGGGTAAACTTAGCGCTGGACGGGGCAGTAGAGAGAAAAAGTAGGGGTAATAAAATGTGTGTAAAAGAGATTGCAGAGGACGGTGTGTGTAATAGTTACGTTGATGACATAAGACATTAATACATATAGACGGGCAGTGAGCGTCAGTCACCTGTAAGGAAGCTATTGCGGACCTCTACACGGTCACACTTGTTGTCACTGTAACTTGTCTTATTTTCCATCTTATGCGCTTCGTTGTCCAGTATTACCTTCGATGTGACCAGTGGCGGATCCAAGAGGAGGGTCATGGGGGTCATGACTGCCCCCCCTCCGATTTTTTTTTTTTTTTTGAAACTGGAACATTTCTTTTTTTAGATACGAAATGTGTGTATATATACGGGACTATTTATTTTTGGAAGTAATTTCATTTATTTTTCTTCATCACACGAGACACTTCAAATATCCTAATTAGATATTATTCACATACACGAAGACCTTTCCCATCCTCCTACATAGGTGACGGAAATAATAATCATTCTTCTCCTTTACACATTCGAATAGCTACAGTTGGCGAACACAACCCAGTCTTTCCGCTGCGTGTAATAATGAGTGCACATTTCGATTTTACACTGTGCAAAATATGAGGTTTTCGATGATCCTTTCATAGTTGTTAAATTAACTGCGTAACGGGTGTAGTTCACCAAGTTTTGAATAAATATTTTTCAAAACAGCTTTTTATGCAATTTCTGTCTATCGATTAGGCTATTACACTGAAGGATTTTGCTATTTACTGACGTAAGTAGATATCAGGTATTATTACTATCATTAGCACATTGAAACGTCACTTATATTACGGAAATATCAGTTTAAAATTTTTATATTGAAAATTAAATATTGTAAAGATAATGAAACAGTACACATTCGTGATACGCTGAAAGTAAAGGTAATGGAAGTGATATTTTCAGTTAGGGTCAGGGGTAGGTAGTGGGAGGGTGATGACAAAGACCGAAAACACAAAAAGTGACTTGACCCCCCTCCAAAATCGAAATCTCGATCCGCCCTTGGATGTGACTGCTACCTGCATTAGAAAGTCAAACCCTTGATGCTAACTATCATACCGATGAATGCACGTTTTCCAACAGCGGCTATCATTACGTAACTGGCAGATTTGTTTCGCAGCGGCCTCATCTGCAAATATTTGGCGGAGAGAGCTTGAACTGATTTTCTGGGGAGTGATAAGGCGTGTGTGCCGTGTCGCTGTCACCTGGTTGTCGCGAGCTGGTGGGCGTCCGGCCAAGCCAAACCCCAGGGCCCGGGAGAAACCCGAGCAGCCAGCGCCAGCCAAAGGCTGAGGGCCCGCCACTGCACGCTGATAAACCACTGTCTCTGTGCGTTTCTCATTAACTAAATTCAGTACGTTATTTTGGGTGACGAGTGCTCGACAGAAATGAAATAGGATCCGCCCAAAAAAGCATATTAACAACCATAATAGCGTTGGCGTTACTGGAGTTTTGTTTAGTGACGCTGCTATTTCATACTTGCAGTTGACGATGGATAAAAAAGCAGAGACTACGACTAAATATTCACTTTGTGTAAGCAATGGCAGCTGTCTTTAAATGTGGATAGCATTATCTTAACAAAGGGAAAATAGCCAACAGGATCCGACAACAAGCTTAATGACGAATATTTGGAGCGCGTAACATAGTTGAAATATTTATAGGCAATATTAAGAAACCACGTAATTCTAGCTTGCTGACCGAGCAGTTGGAATTCAGAAACTAAAATAATTCATAAACGCGCTGTTGTGACAATAAGGTGCAGGGCACACGAAACTGTAATGCAGGTATCTGGGAAACTTAAACGGGAACTGTTGGGTTAAAGGCGACACTGCACTCGCCAAATGCTAGTTTCACAGATCTGGCTTACGTGGAAAGCTCCGCGGTAGCTCCGGACCCCTGTATGTATGTATGTGTGTGTGTGTAGGAGCGAATAGACGCAGGGTAGAAATTCGAAAATCCCTTTGGCATGGGTGTGAAAGTAGTTTGTAAGTCTAGGGACTGATGACACCTCAAACTAGTTCCGCAGCCTTACAAACATTGGAAAAACATACTGTGATACTCTGTACTATCTTTAGAGACTCGGTACACCGTGATTTAGAAGAAACGTAGAGAGGATGTTTTTGGTTATTAGTTACCAAAAATATCCAATATCACTTTAGGCGGAGCACAGTATAATTCGGACGATAATTGTCTAAGGAATCGTTCTTACTCGTCTCGAAAGAACTATATTTCATTAATGTACGACGATTTTTTGAGACCATGGGAAACCGAGTATCACGGTGGTCCGACGAGTGCCTGACCCACACTCCTGAAACAGCCCGCAACGTTACTGCGGCTACCAGACTGGACAAAACAAGGGATCAGAATGCCACGAACCATAATCGGAGAACCATCTCAGAAGTGATGCAGATCATCCAGAAACTGCAGTAGCTGGTTCTGAAGCTGGCTGCTTACGATCAAGTCTCACTGTATCAGCATTCAGTCACTTATTTCGATGCTTTTGTCAGGCAGTAACGCAAGAAAACTGGAGAAGTCATACGCCATGCACCAGCTGCGCTACATCGCTCGCTTTGGCTGCTCCGCTGTGAGTGGACAGAGTCGAGGCAGACGGACGTCATCGACATCATCAGTCGAGCACAGTCACCGTCGTCAAGGGCCCCTCGCAGTAATCACTAACTAACTGACATAATTCGTGCGTTTTTTACACACAGTAGGCCAATGTAGTATTCACTAATAGATATTCCGGCAATGTACATGCCATTGTATAAGGTAGTCGCATTTAATAGTTGTAAGACTAGAGCAACTCATCCCAGTAAGCAATGATATGACATGGCCTGCGTAGCAAAGAAGTTCTCAGATGTAGAAAAAGGAAGCGAACATGGAAAATTAGTGTTTAATGTCCCGTCAACAGCATGGTGATTAGAGACGGAACACAAACTCTTTTTGGTAAGGATGAGGGAAGGAAAACGGCCGTGCCCTTTCGAAGGAACCAGTCCGGCATTTTCCTTGGGATTTTAGAGAAATGACGGAAAACCTAAATCCTTACGGCTTGACGTGGATTTGAACCGCCGTCCTCCCGAGTACGGATCCAGTGTAACAACCACTGAGCCACCTCCCTCGCCACTCTGACGTAATATCTTCTCGCGAGGACATCCACAACTGTTACTGCTATAGTGCGTGAAACCCGGGTTGTGTGTCAGATGTCATTCAAGGAAATGATCCGCCTTCTAGATTGCTTTACACAGCCACGACGTGTATTTAACAGAGAATGATTCATTCTCTTGCGATCTTCGCAGGATGACAAGAATGAGAAAAGTTTAATCGCTCATCACAAATTTACTTTTGGAACAAGAGGTTTTCATTGCAAACAGTAATGTACATTTAAGTTTGGTATACAGGAAATGAATAACAAAACTGCGAAGGAAGCGATCGATAATAAAATAATGGCAATTGTAGCTGTAGATCATTGTACGGTCTACATATCGGATTTCAAGATTAAGTATTAGATGAACTAATACTGGATATATGATGTATTATCGATGTGAGTGAAAGTCTTATGCCATTTAACGAAGGGAGTTATAGCTTCCTGTTTTTATTCGCCGTAGAAACTTACAACGTACTTGAAGGTAAGCTGTGTTTCATTTTTCACTATTTGTACGGTGATTATTAATTGTATGCGTGTATAGCGGTTGTAATAGGGTAGTATATGAAGCATAAGGTAAAGCAGTCAACAATCGGAAGATTGGTTTGAAAACCACAGTGCTTTACTAGACATAGTTCTGTTTGAAGGTAGTGTGCCGTTGCCTTAATTCTGACGTTTGAACTGACCCTGCCAGTTATACTGGGACCTACAGGTTAACGTGGGTTCCGAAACACGGTGTTATTTGTTATTTTTCACATCAGCAACACTGACAGAGATAAAAGAAGTGAAAGTGACAGATAAAAGTGCTAGAACTTGGCGGGGATCGAGGCCGAGCCTTTTGGATTCATAAGCTGGTACTTTATCGCTGTGCTACCGAGCCACACAACGTTAGAAGTCGTAATATACGTGGAAAGAGCGTGAAATAGTCATAAATGGGGGTACTGCTGGTTGCAACGGCAGCTACGTAGATCTAAATATTGTTTTGTTCGATAGAAAGAATTCTGCTCAATAAAAATGTACAACTCCTACCACGGAAGAGAAATGAATATTTTAATGTATACAACAGTCAGGCTACGTGATGGATAGATATATCGGCAGTGTGTAGTGCTACATACAAGTCTCTACACTTGACGAAGAAGACAATGTGTCGTTTCCGTGTTTTACTTTGTAACGAAAGCACAAATGTCCTTCAGACATGCACGCACGGCACTACGATGACTACAGCTGCCGAGAATACAAGAAATGTATTCGCAATCGTGATTATGAATCAGTATTTGCTGTGCAACAGACATACGAATATTTGTGCCGGTCCGGGATTCGAAACCGGACTGCCAAATTTGCGCTAGCGGTGCCGTTAACCATTACACTGTCCGCGCACGTTTCCCGGACTGCATTTGTGCATATATGAAGGACATTTGCACTCGTTACACCGCGAAACAAAAATTCAAATGTTTATAAATCTATGGGACGTAACTACGGGGCATGTCCACGAAGTAAGTTCCGTTTGCTTATATAAAACAAACGTGTACAGATACAGAAAAATATTTATTTTACAAAAATCTACAACTGTTAAACTGCTTTTCTACATAGCTTCCGAAATTTTCTAGGCACTAGTCATAGCGTGGCACACGTTTTTGTATGCCTCCTTCATAGGAGGTTGCCGCCTGTGTATTCAACCATGTGGTAACATTCAGCTCGTCATCATCGTTGAAGTGTTGACCACCAAGGACAGATTTTAGTTGTAAGAAGAGATGAAAGTTGCTAGGAGCAAGTTCCGAGCTGTATGGAGGATAATCAAGCAGTTCCCATTGAAATTTCCGTAAGAGTTGTTTGTTCGCATTCGGCGTGTGAGGTCGGGCATTATCGTGAAAAAAAAAAGAACATCTTTTGACAGTAATCCTCTTCTTACACCTAAAACCACATGGTTGAATACATAGGCGGCAACCTCCTATGAAGGAGGCGCACAAAATCTTGTGCCACGCTATGACAAGTGCCTAGAAAATTTCGGAAGCTATGTAGAAAAGTAGTTTAACAGTTGTAGATTTTTGTAAAATAAATATTTTTTGATGTATCTGTACACGTTTGTTTTATATAAGCAAACGGAACTTACTTTGTCGACATGCCTCGTATTTCGGTTATCAGTCCCTTGGATAACAAACTACTTTTGCTAAGGACGACATACACACACACACCCATGCCCGAGGCACGATTCGAACCTCCGACGGAGAACAAGAAAGGCGGGTTAGAGCGCTCGGTCATTCACCGCGGAGCACGAAACGCGGTCGCTGCGCATCTTACGTAAGTCAGAACAAAGCGTGCAACACTTTGCAGTCAAATTCTCTTCCTGTGTGGGGGTTATGTAATGGAATGAACGAGCATTCGTGGGTTGTAGACAATCTGTGGCACACGAAAGTTTGGGTCGGTCCGGTATGCGTGCTCGGATAG
Source organism: Locusta migratoria (assembly GCA_026315105.1). NCBI lineage: Eukaryota > Metazoa > Arthropoda > Insecta > Orthoptera > Acrididae > Locusta > Locusta migratoria. Next base: position 43,250,194 of record CM048747.1, read on the forward strand.
TTTAATGGTTAACGCGAAAAGCGGGGCATCCGTATTTGAGTCCTGGCCGAGCACTAATTTACATACGTAAGCAATGGGTTGTGCAGTTGATGCTGAGTCACGTTAGCAGCTGGGGAGGAGAGCCAGTTTCTGTTATTAATGGGGAGCGCGGAGGCGTGGAGGACCGCCGCGAACAGGTGGCCAGCCGGCTTCCTACGCAGCGCAGCGAGGCGCGAACGCTCGCCAGCAGAGCTAGTGGCACGCGACTGCACGAGGGGTGGCGCCGGGGCGTGCGCTATGCTGGGGGCTTACCGAGCTCTGAAGAGGAGGCCTCCATGGTGTGGCAGGGTGCTTGGCGGCCGGCGGCTGGACTGATCGCGCTGGGCTGCGGGCACGCACTGCTCACTGCTCACGCGGACTGCCGCCGCCGCCGCCGCCGCCCGCGGGACGTAATTAAGGCGCTGATTAAAATAACTCGAAAGCCCATTGTCTGCTGGACGGGCCGCCAGCCTTGGGAGGTGCACGGCCTCGCCAAAGAAGCACCGCCCCTCCGCAGTCGCCGCCCCATAAACCCGCCACCGAGGAGAAAATAACTGCAAAATACCGACGGACACCCTTCATCAGAAATGTTCAAATGTTTGTTAATCTATAGGACCATACTGCGTGGTCATCAGACCGTAGCTTACAAACTACTTAAACTAAGGTAAACTAACCTAAGGACAAACACACACACCCATGCCCTAGGGAGGATTCGAACCTCCGACGGCGAGCAACCTCGCGCTCCGCAGCGAGGCGCCTTAGACCGCTGACCCTTCATCCTGGACTTACTCTCCATAGGGTGACAAGTGGTTCCAGTTCGAAGGGAGAATTATGATAAATCTTTACCACTAATGATTTCAAGGCTAAATATGACCGCATATGTTCACGTGTGGACATTCTTTTCGGAAGGAGATCGTTGGACTCGACCGAGGGTTCAATGTCCTGTGAACAACGTTCTCTAGATACGAAACTCAGATTACTTTTATTAGAATCAAACGTTGAAATGTTTGTGAACCTAATGATCCAAACACACCGCCCGACCGTAGTCGCTGCCCCATAAACCCGCCACCGAGGAGAAAATAACTGCAAAATACCGACGGCCACCCTTCATCCTGGACGTTCTCTTCGTAGGTGCGTGCACAAGTGGTTCCAGTTCGAAGGCAGAATTATGATAAACCTGTACCGCTAATGATTTCAAGCCTAAATATGACCACATATGTTTACGTGCGGACCTTCTTTTTCGAAAAGAAATCGTGGGACACGACCCAGGGTTCAATGTCACGTCAACAACATTCTCTAGATACGAAAATCGTATTACATTTTTTTAGGATCAAATGTTTTCGAACCTAAGGATCCAAACTGCTCGGGTCATCGCTCCCTAGACTTACAAACTACTTAAACTAAGGACAACACACACAAGTATGCCAGAGGGACGGTCCGAAACTCCGACCCAAGCGCTCGCACTATTTCTAACGTGGACATCCCAGACCGCATAACAATTCCCACTCGGATGTTACTATCAGGAACGACATCTTGTGTCTTTTGAGGTGAAACATCCCGTAATTGGCATGGAGTCATTTAGGAAAATCTCAGAAAACCAAAGTCTGGATGGCTTGAGGCGCGTTTTAGCCACCGTAACGAGTGTGCATCTGCATCTACATAAATACTGTGCAGTTCATCTGGAAGTACATGGCAGAGTGTTCATCGGACCGCTTTTGTGATGTTTCTCTAATGTTAATAATATGTTTGTTAAGATTATATGTCTTAACTGCGGTGTTATCAGTCCCTAAACTTACAAACTATTTAAGAACTAACTTATACTAAAGACAACACAGACATCCATGCCCGTGGGAGGATTCGAATTTCCGACGTGGAACGGCTTCGCGCATAGGAGCATTGCGCTTCAATGCGCTGGGTCACTCCGCCGCGGCCTCTAAATTTCCATTCTCTATAGATCGCTGGGAAAAGAAACATCTAAATTTTTCCATTTTCGATCTGATTCATTTTATTCTGATTATCATGTTTCCAATGTAGATGGGTGGTAACAAAATATGTTCTCATTCGCAAGAGAAAGTTGGTGAAAGAAATTTCCCAACTAGATCTCGTAGCAACGAGTAGCGCCTTTGTTTTAATGATTTCCGCCCCAACTCATGCATCATTCCCGTGACACTTGCTCCTCTATATCGCGATAACACAGGAGTCCGTGACGTCATGGGGCAACGCCGCTAATAACAAGCGAGCGAATGAGATAACAGGAAGTTGCTAAGCACCCGATGAAAGGTCTCACCCAAGCTTAACAGAATTAATAATAGAGGAATAATACTGTCTGTCGAAGGTCTCCCCATGCAAATCGAACGTGAGAGAGAAGAGAGAAAATGAGGACACAGAAAACTATGCTCCCCTTTAAAATCCACTCGCGAACCGGGGTAGCTACGGCAGCGTGGAAGTCCACAAGGCAGTAGAAACCACTGAATTGGTTAACGCCCAAAGATCCAAACAACAATATGCAAATCGCGATAAACACTGTAAAATGTTCAAATGTTTGTATACCTTATGTAATTTAACTACGGGGTCATCAGTCCCTAAACTTACAAACTACCTATGAACTAGATAAGACTAAGGACGGCACAAATATCGATGCCCGAGGGGAGATTCGAACCCCCGACCGTAGTGGCCGTGCAGACCGTGACTGGAGCGCTACAGTCCTCTCGGCCACCGGGACCGGCAAACACTGTAATACCCATACAGATAGCGACATGGCATATTTAGGTAACGAATAAGAGACAATACCTCACAGCCGCCGGACGCGGTGGCCGAGGGGACTGCGGCGCGCCAGTCACAGTCTGCATGGCCACTACGGTCGGGGGTTCGAATCCCCCGTCGGGCATGGATATTTGTGCCGCCCTTAGTATTAGCTAGGTCATAAGTAGTTTGTAAGTGTAAGGACTGATGACCCCGTAGTTAAGTCCCATAAGCTCTACAAACACTTGAACATTTTAACCTCACAGCCTAAGAGAAGCACTAGCAACTCCAGAGGATTACGAGGCCAGAAGGAAATGAACACCGCCTGCAACTGTGCACCTCTTACGCGACCACAAGGTGTAATACTTAACTTCCAGTGGCCAATCGCTGTACCATCTGACTCACTCAGTGATTCAAGTTTTCTACCACTAAAGAGACGAGAACCTCGTTACACAACTCAGCCTGAATTGTGAGGGCGGGAAAAGCACTATAACGTATATATTTCTTTCAATATTAAATGTAAATATGACATAGAGAGAAAGAAAGCCATTCCATTGTACTTGCCTCAACAAAACATTACGAAACAAGCAGAGCAGTTTCGTTTTCGCATAAACTCTGCAGTCTGACAGAAGTGTGTTGATTTCCATGGGACAAGACAATCGTCCAGACAAAGGTAGCTTATTTACGTGTCCGCTCCACACCCTGTACCGCTATTTTTTAGCTCTCTTGTCTGTTGACGTCGTCCGCAGTAATTGTCACTCCAAGATGTAACAGTTATACACCTCTTCTTCAGTACCTGAAACTGAATATCTTTCACTTTCACGCCCTTCTCTTTACTACTATTTGGTTTTCTATACAGCCTTTCGTGGTATCCGCTATTCACTATCCTATCAAAATAAATTTGGTGATCCCCTTGCAGCAAAGGTGTAAATCGGGCACGGGAAGAAGCTACGATCCCCATTCATGGGAACGAAAAGTTGGGTTTTTTTGTTAAATCTATACGAAAATTTATTGGACCAAGACATAATCACTCTGAATATTTTATAGGTTGGGACGTTTCCGGCCGTTCCGAAAGTTTACATTATGCAACTGGTTTTTTAACCTGTTAGCCATAAGTGTAACGAGGAAGCATTTATTTCTCCTAATACCGCATTTTCTGCGTCTCCATCCCATTCTTGTCCTTATCCACTAGTTACAGCATGTACCAATGCAGTAATCTTGTTAATAAGTGAGAAATACGATGCTTTCATACCTCATACTTGACAGAGCAGCTAAACGATCATTTTCATCATAGTCCGACAGCAGAAAGGCTTCATGTATTATGAGAGAAGACAACAGAAGCCGTAAAACGTGAAAGAATCAATCGATTTTAGCCTCTATTGTTTCGGAAATTATAGTAGTACTCTCAATGCAAATGGTTACGTAACTAGTTTTGTTTAAAACTTATATATATATATATATATATATATATATATATATATATATATATATATATATATATGGTGTTTCACTAACTGTGTTTGCCTCTGTAACTTATAAAATAATAGGTGATGGGAAATTTTAATGCAGTAGATCAACACAAGAAATGTTACACTTTCTACGGAGCTATTAACATACTTTATTATATCATTCTCCAAAGAGTTAGAGCACAAAGATATAATTTTTAAATGGAATAATAGTTTTTTCTATCGTACATTGGATTCGTTGAAACCAGCTGCTTCCAAATCAATTCAAACTACATTCCTATCACTGTTAGTTTGGGTGCTACAACCCTTCAAAGTTTCAGGGGCAGATACCACAGGCTGTACATAATACATGGCTGTGTGGTGATGGATATTATGGCGGTGGGAAGTTGATTTACATGAGACGTTCAAATGTGTGTCCATGTTCCTCAATGCATAAAGGAGGCAGATGAGTTTTTTTACTTGGGTAGTAAAATAACATATGAAGCTTGCAGTACAGAGGATGTAAAAGCTGAATGGCAATGGGAAGAAAAGTGTTTTTAAAAGAGATATTTGCTAAAATCGAATATTAATTTAAGTGCAAAGGTATTTGTGTGGAGTGTTGCCTTGAATGGAAGTGAAACTTGGACGATGAGAAGTTTAGACTGTTAAAGGTAGAGGCTTTTGAAATGTTGAAAGTAGCTTGTTGAGTTTCATAAGTGAGATCTCGGGCACTTGAGATCTGCAAATGCAAGTTAAAACGATCACTGCTGCTCTAAATTACTTTACGAGTGGCCACTGTACTTGCGCAATGGAAATTTATCTAACTGCTCACTCCTTAAGGGAGCAGCAACGTTTTGACAAACACAAAATTAATGTTAAAAAAGGAATAGATAATTAAACATGGGGTGGAAATAATGAAATTATAAAGCAGAGGTTTGATACTTTAAATCAATAGGTAATTCGGTCAACAATCCGAAGATTGGTTTGAACACCACAGGCATGGTCCTGTTTGGAGGTGGTATGCCGTTGCCTTCCTCCGACCTTCGAACTGACTTACCCAGCCAGTTATAGGTGGACCTACAGTTTAACGTGGGTTCCGAACCACCGTGCTACTCGGTATTTTTCACATGAGCAGTACTGCCAGAGGTGAAAGAAGTGGAAAGTGACAGATAAAAATCCTAGGACCTGGCGGGGATCGAACCCAGGACCTTTGGATCTGTAGTCTGGCACTCTACCACTGTGCAACCGAGGCACAATAAAATGAACAAGCAAATAAATGTGGGGAGACCATATTAAGCACAATAAAGCACACACCTTGTACAAAAATGAATGAAATCATAAAGTTACTGCCCATAATCAAATTGTTTCTACCCTTTATGAATATAGAGGTAATGTGGGAGGAAATTTGCAAATACACAGTGGATAAAGGAAAGCAAATTCATTCACTCACAGACAGAGAGAGGCGTAATGCTTGCGACACGTTACTCATGTGGCAACACTTGATAGCAGCAACGAAACAAAGCGTCGGCGGCGTTTTGACGAGATGGTGGGTGTCTTGAAGGACTAATTAAAAATCAGCCATGCACAAAACGAACTCAAGTGCAGGGAAGCAGTGGCATACTATCGTAAAATACCACATGGTGTGCAATCATGGTGAATGACATAGGATTTACAAAAAGAAATTAATTTAGACTAAGCAAGTAAAGCACACGCTAGATTTCATATAGAAGAAAGCTAGTATTAGTTAAAGAATGGCTGAAGCCCGAAGTAAAGACCATTACACAAGCACATGGTGCAATCGGTCATACCTAAACAGGCTGAAGGCCACACACGTAAATTATACTTTGCAAAAACCGGACACAAAATTATCACCGGAATGAGAATGCAAATACTAAATCTAAACTGAATTACTCGAGTTCTGTAAATGAAGAAACACTTTGCCTCGCATGGCGAAAGAACTACTCAAGGAAACTATCACTGATAAACCAAGACTGACTGATCACAAAGAAAGCAAAGCTCTAACCGCATTCCATTACCTCAGCATGATTCCACGATGTACGGTCGCAGCTAGACTGAAAACCTAAGGCCACGCCAAAAGCCTGAGGTGCCCCGTGAGGCACTCCAGACTCTTTGCCGCCACACCCCTGAGGCAGCAGCCTGGAGACGGCTGGCCATGGCCAAAAACACGTTCAGCTGTTCGTGTACAGCAGCCAATTCTTCCTGCGTCCGCACACAGCACGCACACTCCCTATCCATCCTACCACTGCTATTGAAATACCTAGAAAATTAAAGTAGCTAAATAATTCAATTCACTGCTACACCAGTGTTTCAGTAATGGCGGCCCTACTGTTTAAACCATCACAATAACGACTGCAGAACAATATGTAACTATGCGGGAATAAAGCTTTTTAAGACGAAAACACAACCGGAAATTAATACTGACTGCTGACTAGCTGAAGCAACAGTCTCTGAGTTTTTATGAAAAAACGAATACCAGACGAATACTCTACGCAACAATAATTACGAAATACGCCAGAATAAAGCTATCAAAAAGAGGACCCCTAACGAAAATTTAGGGCACACAATATCTATCTCAATAATTTAACTTATCATCTCTGAGAGACAAAACGTTAGTGTCAACAACAAAACATGTAGATCAAAGTTCAAATGTTTGTACAGCTTATGGGACTTAACTACGGGGTCATCAGTCCCTAAACTTACAAACTACTTATGAACTACTTACAACTAAGGACGGCACAAATATCCATGCCCGAGGGTGGATTCGAACCCCCGACCGTAGTGGCCGTGCAGACCGTGACTGGAGCGCCTCAGTCTGCTCGGCCACCGCGGCCGGCAAAACATGTAGATAGCAGATCGTGATTAATAATTAATATTTACCATTCCATTGCGGAAGTAAACACTATAAGACCCAATATTGCGTTTATATATGTTTTCTACAGATGTATCACTGACAACAGATTGGTCATAGGCACGGCTGCAAAATGAACAAAGCATATATATTGATAGACCTAACTGCTGCGGTTATCAGTCCCAAACTACTTGAATTAACTTATGTTAACAGCAACACACACACACACACCACCGCGGCTCAAGAAATATGATAAACGAATCTCTGGTGTTCGTTTAATTGCGATACATTTCATGAGTTGACAAGTACGATTACACTGTAGTGTCGTTACTTACACCCTGAACCCTTCGCCACGTCAACAATTTTGTCATTTGAAGTATGTTACTAAAATGCTAAACAAAGATTTCTTGAAGCGCTGATAGCTAAATGACGGAAGTTTAATAAGTGTCCCTTTGTGTTCACCTCTTAAGGTTTGGAATTGAATGTTGACAAAGGGGGCGGGGGGTATAACTTTGGTGTAAATCCGCTGACAAAGTTCATGTTTGTCGGCAACATAGTATAAGAGGACTTGATCTCCACGAATACCACTTCTGTGCGCAACTTTATTTGGTAAAATGCTGGTAGTTCACCTTTAGGGTTTTCATTGTCTAGTTTTAAGAGCCAAGGAAACTGGTACAGCCACCTAATATTGTATAGGGCTCCCGCGAGCACGCAGAAGTGGCGCACCACGACGTGGAATGGACTGGACTGATGTCTGAAGCAGTGCTGCAGAGAAATGACAGCGTGCATCCTCCAGGCCTGTGCATAAATCCATCTCTTCTGAACGGCACATGGTAAGGCATCCAATATATCCTCAATAATGTTCATATCTGTGGCGTTTGGTGGCCAAAAAGATGATAAACACAGAAGAAATCCAGGAACCGTTCTGTAGCAGTGTAAATGTTCAAAATGTTTGTAAATCTATGGGACATAACTACTCTGGTTATCAGCACCATATGATTACAAACTACTTAAAATAATAACGACAAACACATACCCATGCTACAGGGAAGACTCGCAGTAAAGACCCTTAGAGCGCTCGGGCACTCCACGCAGCGCAGCATTTCGGCACGTATGGGGTGTCGCATTGTGGAACAGTGGACATGAATGGATGCAGCTGATTAGCTAGGATGAGCACGTAAGTACCATGTGTCAGAGTCGTATTTAGTCTTTATAGGGGTCCCATATCCTTCCAACTACCTACGCCCCACACCATTACAGAGCCTCCACCAGATTGAACAATCGCCGTGGATTCATGAGATTGTCTCCATATCCGTACACGTCCATTCTCTAGATACAACTGGAAAGGAGACTCGTCAGACCAGAAAACATGTTTAATCAACAGTGCAACGTCGGTATTGAGAGGGACTGGTGAGGCGCAAAGTGTCTGTTGTAAAGCCAGCAAGGGTTCGCGAGTGGGTCTGCAGCTCCAATAGCCCATATTGGTGATGTTTCATTGAATGGTTCGCACGCTGACACTAGTTGATGGCCCAGCATTGAAACCCACAACAGTTCGCAGAAGGGTTGCACTTGTATCACTTTGAATGATTCTCTTCAGTCGTTGTTAGGCCCGTTCTTGCGGAATATTTTTCCGGCCGCAGCGTTATCAGAGGTTTGATGCTTTACCCGATTTCCGATATTCGCGGTGCACTGGTGAAATGGTCGTACGGTAAAACCCCCACCTCATCGCTATCTTGTGATGCTGTGTTTCATCTGTCGTCAGTGCCGCGGCGCGAGAAATAGCCAGGTAGAGAAAAACAGCGTAAGGTACACCACTTCACACTGAGACTGATTTAGCATACAATAGGGTATTTTCCTGTGTTAAAAATATGGTTCGAATTGTTGTTATTCTGAAAGATTCTGACATTCAGATACTATTTTCACTCATTATTCTTGCGAAACATTTGTTATTTTTACCTAATTAAGGCTTAAAAATCATTAAATTTCACGATTGGATCACGTGATCGGAAACGCTCTGTTATTGGCTGAAGTACTGGTGACGTCACAGATCACTAGGACGTGACAACTAGAAGACGGAGCAGTATCGTTGTTAGCGTTTCCTTAATTTCTCAGCGTAAAGTTTATTATTTTTTTCGAGATGTAAATGCGTTTACAGCCTTTGTGCCACATTGGAAAGGACTGTGAAGGCTGACAGCGGAGACCTTCCTAAAGTTGATGCATTTATGGTACCTTCATTCTTCAAAAACAATCAAAACTTACGTACCAGAAATAAGAAACGTGAAAACTGCATTGTAAGTAACACATACCTTCATTTTAAAGCTAATTATTATTAGAGATATTTTATGCCATTGGAAAAAGTACCATACTTGTTGGTGTCAGCAGGGTTACTCTGAAGTCACCATATTATAAAATTTTACCTTCTATCCAGCCGGCCTCGAGTGATTATCTTGGCAACATCAACAACAAAATAGAAAATCTTTGCCGAAATGTTCGCACCACATAGAATGACTCGATTAGTGTATCGTACACACCATGAAGTAAATAAATAATGCCGTTCCTATTCTATGATTGACAAGTCTTGTATCAACCCTTGTCTGGTCAGTAAAAGTAATTGACCTAATTAAGCCAAGGTTTCATGACAAAACATATGCGTTGTCTCGCGATTGGCTAATGGAGAAGTCACATGATTCTTGCTATTCAGCATCTGTTGCCACCATTATCACAAAAAGCCGCCGGGATAGTTGGTAAAATTTAACTCAGAAAAACAGACAGTTAAGAAAGTAATTTCATTTTTAACTACTTCAGTACTGGTAGCAAGGTATAACATCAAAACGAGTAAAATGCAACAAACTGCCTTGTGTATATGTATACAATATCACTAAAGTTTAGAACAGGGACAGCGGAAGCATCGGTGGCATTTACATGTCGTTCGTATGTTGGCAACGCACATTTCGCGTAGCCAAAGGCATGTCACTTTCTCGTAAACAATGCGAGCGAGATAAGATGGGAAAAATTTATAGTGCCGAAATTAATTGTGATTTTCTGGTTTGATGTTGTTGCGAGTGAATATTTGTGACTGTATGTCAACTTTCTGCCATGAAAATCACTATTTTTCTTAAATATTTAAGATTTAGTTTGTTACAAATATGTCAGAACTTTTGACATTACAAAATAATCCATTTACGCTCACTCGTCCACATGAATCGGCGCATTACAGACATCTGCCGTATACGTATTTTACGATAGGGTATGTTGTAGTAAAGTAACCAGAAGGGTGTTGTCAATGTGTAAAACGATTGCCCATTATTGAAACGGTTATTTGAATAAGATCTACTGGCGATAAAAGTTCACTTACTGGAGATAAATAATCAACGCTGTACTTTATAGTGGGCTAGAATAATATTAATGTTGTACTTTCACCAAATATATAAGGAAACGGCTTTAATTACACTTAAATCGTAGGGTGTAACATTATGAAGTTTTACTTCGCAAATGTAAACATCAGCTCATTAACCTGCACATAATACTACTTTACATCTTTGCAGTAGAAAAGAATGATACTTAACAGTGAACTAATGGAATAGTATTAAGTGTTTACTTGCATCAAAATGATAATCACATGAAGTGGCCGCTATTTCATTTGAACTTCTTCGATCGAGTGTCAATCACATTTTGCGCATCTTCTCGTTGTTCTGGAACTTGCAAAAACAATTTTTCTAGTGTCTTTATAGATGTTTTGCTACAGTGCGGACTACGCAGTATTTGTAGTTCATTTTACGAACGTGAATGCCGAAACAATATAACACTATTTGTGTATCTTACGAGAGCAGAAGCAGCACCGTGGTTTCTGACGTCACAGGTATCACGTGACTCAATGTAGCGTTTTAGCGGGCTTTCAAATTATTTGAATTTCATTTCGTTTTTTAAGCACTGAAACTCACGAGGTAAAAAAGCATGTTTTGAGCATAATATGACATAATTAACAATTTGAAACGATTTCGAGAAAACAGTTAAATACCCTATTGGAAATGAGACTCGTCATACCAGGCAACATGTTGAATCAACAGTGCAATGTCTGCCCTGGCGAGGCGCAAAGCTTTCTGCCATACAGTCAGCAAGAGTACGTGGGTGGACCTCCGGTTCTGATAGACCATATCGGCGATGTTTCATTGAATGACTGGCACGCTGACACTTATTGATTGCCCACCATTGAAATCTACAACAATCCGCAGAAGTTGTTTTGTAGCCGTCAGGAACCTCAGTCATATAACCGTTTTATTAATGGAGCTGACCTCCATTTGACTGAAAGTATTTTTTTTATTATCAGTTATTTTTTATTATCAATTACGTAATTTGTGATTATGCACTGTAATATTTATTTATTATTTAGACAGTATTTTATAATATATATATATATATATATATATATATATATATATATATATATAATCTCTATGAATATATTGTGATAGCATGACTTACAACTTTGTAACTTGTAGGTAAACTAGACATGATAATCCATCGATCTAATGTAAACAACAACACTACTCATCCTCCAAAGATAATCCATCTATCCAGCAATACATTCCCATAGATAACACTCCAAATACGAATTCGATGGCATATCTTTGTTATTGTTTTTCTGATAATCTTTGTTGTATTCTTTGTCCTCATTAACCAGCTGCTTTTGTAATTTTATGGTGAACACACACCTGTTTTGTTATTTTAAATTCAGATGTGGAGACAAATGTGTCACCCATTTTATTACTTCGACATGGATTCAACTCCGAATATTTTATTATTATGACTTTTATGTAAGTACTCAACTTATACCACTGTAATGTTCTTTATAACTATACTTCACATTACTTTATATTAATTCAAATAATGTCTTTTTTAAATGATAGCACAGCACTTGAAATTGGCCTAAGACCGAAACCAGGTAGTGATAATAAAAAAATACTTTCAGCCAAATGGCGGTCAGCTCTTTAAAAAAAAAATAAATAAAAAAAAAAAAAAATAAAAAAAAATAAAAAAAATAAAAAAAAAAAATAAAAATGTAGAAGGGTTGCACTTTTGTCACGTTGAACGATTCTCTTCAGTCGATGTTAGTCCCGTTCTTTGAGAATATATTTCCGGCAATAGCGATATACGAGATTCGATGTTTTACTGGATTCGCGATATCTACGGTACACTCGTCAAATAGACTATGGGAAAATTGCCACATCATCACCAGCTCCGTGGTGCTGTCTCCCATCTACCGTGCGTCACTATAACACCACGTTCAAAATGAATTAAATCGTGATAACCTGCCATTTTAAGCAGTAGTAACCGATCTAATGCGTACGCCAGTCACCTGTTGTCTCATATAGCCGCTGCCGACTGCAGTTTCCCCCTCTGATGTTTATGTATCTCCGTGTTTGCATACGCATGACTTTACCTTTTTTTGTCCCTTCAGTCTTATGTTACTTCTTGTATATAACATCCCGTTAATACGACAACTTACATTCGTTTGTATCTGATATGCGAAATAATTATTTTGTTGTCGTTCATCCCTTCTGTTGCTAACATCTGTACGCTCGTAGTTTAGTCATGTTCACTTTCAAAGATGTTACTATGCTTAGAAAGGTTTAGACTTCCTCTATTTTCACCATTGCTTTTCTCCGTCGATATGGTTTATATCAGCTATCACATTGTCAGCATGCAGTTTCAAGGAAAATTGTATAACTGCCAGCTGGCACAGCTTAAAGAACTGGCGCCATCTGTTGACTTTAATTACTGTATTGCCGTGTAACAAATGCAGGCGCCAAGGATAAAAGGAGAAATAGAAAGTGTTGGAATGAAACTATATAGAAGACGTTTCCAGCAGAAAACAAACCCTTCGCTTCTTTACATATGCCGGAATGAATAATAAAATTAGAAATACTAACGAAGAAATAGAGCAATTTAATGTGAGTCACAGCGTATGAACATTTTTAAGTTTGAAGTTTTTAAAGTGCTTTAAGTAGATTTACTTACTCCATTATTCCTGTCTTGTACTAATCTTTCTACTTTGACTTGCTGCATAACTTCGTGTGCTTATTTTTGTGTTTCTTCTGTTGTCGGCATGCCAGTGCCCCGTTCCTTTATTTCTGACGCAGAAGCAGGTATATTTCAAGCAGTGCTTCATTTTTCAAATTGTAAGTGCCGGAATGCTTGTGTGTGCCACTTAGACCCTCATCCAAAGCCATTTTCCAGCCGACGTTAAGCCTTGTTCACAAACCTGTTCCTTTTTTTTTTTTTTTTTTTTTTTTTTTTTTTTTTTTTTTTTTTTTTTTTTTTTTTTTTGATAAGGTCTTCCCTCGTCTGTTCTCGTGGTATTTTATCATACCTTAACTACTGGAGTAATTTAACCGTTATTTGTGAAAATTTCCACATTTTTTTATCCGGATTTGCGATGTTTCTCGTTTTATTTTCGTTCCACAGACATTCGTTTTTAGCAGGTTCTTTCTTGTTTCCATATCCGTATCACATATGAGCAAAGCTACTTTGTTGGTTTCTCTCCTGTGTATATCAATGTTTTATATCTCCCTTGTGTTCCCTCGTCGTAGCATAGAATGTTTGGACTGGACTGAAGGTAACACGGTCTCTTCGCGTACGAATGGAGGTTTCACGTGGCGAGGAGATGCAGCGATGTGTCTCATCACGCGCCCTCGCTTCTTGTAGCCTACATGACGCGACTAAGGCAGTGTTTAGAAGAATGGACTCGTATTCGGGAGGAAAGGAGGTTTCAGTTTGCACTGGGTGGACACTCATATATAGGTGTTCCCGGAAAGGTATGAGAACAGTTTCCAGATGTTTCGTTTGAAGAGAACATGGCCGTTTTCCTTCCGCATCCTTCTACAATATTGTGCCTCTAATGATCTCGTCCATTACGGAAACTTAAACATAGAGCTTCATTCCATCTCGAAATATGTCTATATTTTTTCCTGTCCATATAAAAATCATCCACTCATTTAAGGAGACGTAATGCTTTAACTTAGCTGAACCTGAGATCAGAAGTAAAGGATCTGTAACAGTCCAAAGCGGCATTTATTTTCAAGGATGAGGTGCATTACGTTTTTATTCCAGCCTTCCATCTCCTCACTCCCCTCCTTCTCCTGTGTCTGTCCACCTATTCCCCCTCATCTCTCTGTCTGTATCCTTCCTTAAAACAAGTTCCAAATATTTGGCAACTTTCAAGGTTATCGATCAAACGGTATCGAAGTCCATTGTAAGCTATTCTCAGACATATTAGGATTGTTCTGTGGAGTATAAAAATCTTCTCAATGAAAAGAAAAAAAAGCACAAGAAAACATGTATGTGACAAATATAACGTGATATGTCAAATATATCTTTCCTATCATCAGTTACTATCGAGAATGCATTTGTTATTGTACTGAATTTTGTTTTCTATGAACATAATGAACAACACTAATATGGCCTTCACTTCAGACAAAAATTTTCGGAACAGACGCTACATGTATATATATAATATGCCGGTGATGGGCAATGATCCTATCGTTAGTGGAGAGGGGTGGGTAAGTTTGATGCCCTTACTCTTACGGGAATTAGTTAAACTACGAGTTTGAGTACTATGGGCAGGGCGAAGCTGGGAATTTGTACCTGACGGGAGGAGTGCATGGGTAGTCCTTACAGGTGCGGTGATCACTGCGTCCCCAGTGGTGTAGGGGTCAGCGCAACTGCCTAGAAAGCAGGAGACCCGGGTTCGAATCTCGGCTGGGTACACATTTTCACCTTTGACCAATCGCAGTTGATGTCATATATTCTATGAATATTAAACCCCTGACAATTGCGGACAACAAATAAAGAACAGCCAAATCGGTCGCTCCGTTCTCAAATTTTGACCTTTTATACATGCGGGAACAGATGTTTATTTATATACGTGACAAAAACAAGTTCCTTAAATCATTGAGCTGTAATTATGAATTTTTGTTATTAAAGCTGCCTAGATAACTTAATATATATAGTTACGACATTTCGCTTGCTGTTATTATCAGATCTGTAATTGAGATCGCATCTGCATCTACGTTAAATTAGTATGATAATGTTAAATGTTTTATATATACATGTAGCGTCTGTTCCGAAAGAACAGACGTCACTTCTGATCCTGCAACTGTTATTATTTAATATTCATAGAATATATGACATCAACTGCGGTTGGGCAAAGCTGAAAATGTGTACCCAGCCGGGATTCGAACCCGGGTCTCCTGCTTTCTAGGCAGTAGTAGTCCTTGCAGGTGCGGTGATCACTGTGTCCCCAGTGGTGTAGGGGTCAGCGCAACTGCCTAGAAAGCAGGAGACCCGGGTTCGAATCCCGGCTGGGTACACTTTTTCAGCTTTGCCCAACCGCAGTTGATGTCATATATTCTATGAATATTAAATGTTAAATGTTATTGGTGAACGAAAACTCTATCGACAAAACTTTAAAGGTGGTTCAGAGGTATTATGTGAGCATTTTGATATTAGCAATCCGATGTCTGGTTACACAGTAATAATGTAATTACGATTTATTTGGCTTTGTTGCCGAAATTGTTTCATGTAAATGAACATGCCTGTAATAAACAGTAGTAACTAGAGCTCTGCATTTCGATGAAAACCACCGCTCGAGCCTTTCCCGCGCCGTGCCGCTGCTCGACGGCCCACGCTGCGGCCCGGCTGCGGCCGTCTAATGCCCCGTGTGGCCGGTCGCCGTCCGCCTCTCGGTTACCGGCGGAACTCTCGAGCACTGCCGGGCGCTCGAGCGCGCTCGTAGTCTCGGCCGGTGACAGCACGACCGACGCGCGCTCAACACTGTGGAGTCGCATTAGAAACAGACCTGGCTTGAGCAACGCACATAGCGTTATGAATTAACGAAGTATAGGGGCATAAATGCTCAATTAATGAAACGAAGAGAAGTATTATGGAGAGAATTAGGAGCGGTTCGTTAGTCCTGAAGAAGAAAGACATGTCGGAACAGGAGGCGAAAAGTGAAGCTTGGAAATAGTTTGCACTTGTAGTGGATCGTGTCACGCAGGCTTCTGCTGGTTTTGTGCAATGTACCACATGTAATACTATAGTTTCGTACCAGTCAAGCACAACAGGTATGATTCTACACTGCAAAAGTAAATGCGGAGTAGGATTCCAACGACCACTTGCCGTTCCAAGTAGATAAAAACAAAATTTCGTGAATATTACTCCTAACTCCGTCATTCCTTCCCGATGCTGCATTCAATATTAGTACAACGCATAGGCGTAGCCAGGATTTCGTGAGGGATTGTCAATTAATGAACATTATAATAACGTGAACTCTTAATAAAATCGCAAACGGCACTAATAGTGTATAAGTTATATTTCATTCCAAAGAACTGTATACTAGAGAGTTATCAGGCTATAGATACAAAATTAGGAACAAGGCAAATTAATTAATGAAGATAGGAAAATCCTGATCGAAACAAGGACGATAATCGGAAAGGCAGTGCGTGAAGCTTGACGTAAAAGCACTCAAATTTTTGCAGTACGTGTAGGGCTATCAGTGACAAGAAACATGTGTGTAGATACGCATTGACTAGATGGGAACCTAGAGTCGTTTACATAGGAGCATCAAGAAATATTGCTGACTGACATTGTAATATATGACTGAAATTTTAATTACCGATAGTAAAACTGCTCATTATTTCAGTAATAATCACCATAACTGTTAATACATTTAACCGACTGTGAGACATGACGGTCAATTCCTCCGTGCACAGATGTTTGCAGTTAGCTACAGAACCATGTTTTTTACCCAGATGTACACATGTTTACCAGAAACATACCGATGACTATGAACGTCTCTTTTCAGGGTTCCAAAACATATGAGAATCACATGGGGAGAAATCGAGACTGTGTTGGAGCACGTTTAACTGTTTCCCAGACTTGGCGAAATGTAGCCGGACGTCATCCTGATACATAATGATGCCAATTATTGTTAGCTTTGTCAACATTTCTGGAGGGGTTTGAAGCCCAGAAACCACCACCCCGGACTACGCGCATGGTACAACGTATACGAGGCCGAGTTTGTAGATACGCTACACATAGCCCACGATTAGACAACTGTGTTTCCGTTTGTCTACCGAACGGAACAAAATACTATATACAGACATTACAGTTTAAACGATACAATCACTAGAATACAAGATCACCTCAAAGACGAAACTCCAGTAGTCCGCATCATATTAACAAAATCAAATGTAACATATGCAATTGTAATATTACTATCAGTTCAATTGTAATATTACTAACAGTTATATAGAACTGATAGTAAAAACGAAAAACATTTGTAAAAGAAATAAGTGAGTGGTTAATGTGAAGCGGTAGCCTCTGATCTCAAGGATAGGGGCGAAGCGCAGCTCGCTGGCACTGAGTCCGCCGGTTACCGGCGACCGACCGAGCGTTCGGCGCGCTCGGCCGAGCGCTGGCGATCGGTTGCCTGCAACCGGTTAAAGAGGACGCTCGGCCGCGTACTCCCGAGAGCCACAGGGGCGAGCGGGACTAGCCGGTAAAAATCGGACATAATGCAGACCTCTAGTAGTAACACGGAAGGATACGGTTGTTGGAGGACGTCTATATTCAAACACAAAGTTACTGTGACGTGCAGAGCAGGACTTTCTCGTTTCACTGCTCCATTACATTTAGTAAACCCATAGGTGAGGTGCGTATCGACTGATGCTTCACCAGTATGTCTACCTATATTACTGCAAATCACTTTTACCGCACAACGACCACTGTCGGAAAATGAAATCTGAAACAGAGCTTAAGCTAAAAGTCTACGAATAAAGTGAGAACGACCGTTGCCAAGAGCAAATACCGTCACTGATCGGTACATGGCCGTTTCTAGCCAAGGCGCACAAAGTATTTACACTGTTGTGAAGATATTTGAGTGCAATATATACATAACGAGTAAAAAAATCAAACTAAATGACATGATTGTCTAATAAATCACTAAATATCATGGGTCCCTCATACCAGAATACTCGGAAAATATCTTCGAAAAACCCACATTTTTTTTCAGTAGGGTTCCGCTTCACCTGTTTCACATTACTTATCAACGCAGTTAATACACAAAAATAAAAAATTTCATCCGTTATAAATATAACTCATAAAACATGGGTTAGAGTCAGTTGAAATAAAATCCGTGACAGAATATAAATCTCCTCACCTTTTTAACCAACTGGACTCCATACATTTAGACAAAAACGTGTGGTAAACGAGAGATGGCTCTCGTGGGGAATATTCCGCTTTCGTTTTTTAGACCATAAGCACATCAAAGGACAGATACTATTTGACGTTACAAAAACTAAAGTTAAATTATTTAAAGAAATGATTTCAGTACACACCATTTCCTACGCAATAGCGATTCAGATGGCAGCATCTGAAAGTACATATGGTGCTGATCAGAATATAATAGAACGTATTAATGATACAGAGTGTTCAAAGATTTAACAGGACACAGAGAATGTTCCACGGAACAAAAGGATGTAGGGAAGCTGGTGACGGAGAAGCTACATTAAAGAGATATGGAAGTAAACTTGTCTCCTATTACTGTTTTCCAGCTTATTTACAACTATCATTAACACAAGTTTACAGTTCTGTGCTTTTTATTTACATGTAAATTATTTATTTCCAGCAAGGAAACAAAGAGAACTAGCCCGTTTACTAAGAAGTCACGTTGCAAGTCTGATTGGCCTCCTGTACTTGAGGTTCTTGCAAAGAGTCGTTGGAAAATGTACCCTTGGTTTTTTGTTGAGAATTTGGCTACAAAACGACGGTGCACCACCTCATTATATTGATGGATGTCAGCAACCGCTTCAGTGCGGTATTTCCTGCTGGCCGGATTGGAAGGGCAGGTCCTGACCTGAATCCCGTTCTTCATTCCCGATGAGGAGATCTAAGTCACTTATTCGCTCGGTTAGCCGTGTGATCTAACGCACCGCTTTCCGAGACGGGTAGACGTACCGGCCCCGGTTCGAATCCACCCGGCGGATTAACGAAGGGGGTTGGAGTGCCGGCCAGCCTGGATATGGCTTTCCACATTCCCCAGGATGAATACCGGGCTGGTCCCAAAGTTCCGCCTCTATTACACGGTTCGCAAAACATTTTCATAACACTTTACACTTTCACACCTATAACACTATACGCAGGTATTTGGGGTACACATTTCCTTTTTTTTATTATTTTTTTTAAAAAAATTTTTTATATCTATCGGACCTAACTACTTGGTCATCAGTCCGTAGCTTTCAAACTACTTAAACCTAGATAAACTAACCTAAGGCAACTAACCTCCACGGCGAGCAACCGCGCGCTCCGCAGCGAGACGCTTTAGACCGCTCGGCTACTCCACCGCGGCTTACACATTTCCCTCCGTGGGGTATGGGGTGGCAACAGGAATACTATCCGGCCAACCCGTATCTCACGCCAAATCCGAATGAACAAAGTCGACCCTGCAGGTGCAAGGAACATGGCCAAAGAGAAAGAAGAAGAAGACCTAATGTCACTTGTGTATGACACCAGATATGAATGAGTTCCCAGAACTGTAGATGCTTGCACGTGATTTCAAACACACCAGAGATATTTATCACGGTGCTTCAGAATCTTCTTGGCCGATTTTATGCTTGCATTGAGGTTGAAGGCCCTCAGTTTCAGCACATTTTTTAAGATACAGCACAAACGATGCGTTCATTCTGTCAATGATGGTATTTACAGGGAACTGTAACTAATGTAAATAAAAATGTATACACTACCGGCAATGAGTTTGTATTACTATTACCTCCTAAGCCGGTTTCTCCGAGCACAGACTCGCTACCTCAAATTGATGAGTGGAGCATTCTTTGTGTCCTGTTTGAATTTTTGCACACTCTTGTAGAAACAACCTGTATGAGCATTAAACCGTACTTCAAAGAGTTCTACAAAACTTAATTTTTATATATTTTGCCTGAACACACTTGTCCTTTTCTTTTTGTCAATAACGAGACAAGAGAAACCTGCCCGTTTTATGGCGCCAGTTTCTCCAATGGTAAGGCAGGCTGGCCTGTCGAATTAACGACATGCGGTGGCGTGCTGGACAGCTTGGATGTGGTTTTTCGGTACTTTTCCCCTTGGTGATGTCAATGGAAGACGTCGAAAGTGGAAAGGGGGACGGTAGTGCGTGGCCCGCTGCTGGACTCATTTGTGTAGTCAGTGTATTTTGCCAGCTAGATCTTGAGCAGGCAAAGATGGCCCGTCTTGACTTCATCGAAGCCGGTAGGCAGTTCCGACTGTTCTACTTCAGTCTCAGATTAGCAAGTTCGGCTTTGGTAGTATTTCAGACTTGCAGACGCGTCCGGCAGCTGTCGCAGCGAACGGTACTAGTACACTTACGCAAGGCTTCTTTCAGACTCGTGTCCGTACATCAGCAACGACAACAACACAGCATTACTTATTTCATTTAACAAGACAACCTCTACTGTATAACTTCAACTTTAAGATCAAGTATAGGCTCAGAATCGCAGCCACTCTCCACTTTTTTAATGACGGATATTTTTCTTGTAATAAATTACTTCATTTGTTTTATTATTGTTTGCAATTATTGAGGTTCGGAGCGTCGAAGCGACACCTTCCTTTCACTTTCCCAACTTAAATCTTAGTATAATTTTTTCGTAATTTTTCACTAATAATTTGCTCCCGATTAAAACAAATTTTTTTTTTCATTCAGTAAGGCTATTTAGCAGATAAATTATGCTTACAAGGAAAGTACTTAGGCTCGAACAAACAGAAATACACCAAAATCGTATGATAGATAATGTAAAGGTCTCTTATTGCACTAGTGATATTCATGAATCTGCAAAACTCTGCAGTCGCCCATTAGAGGCCTATGCGTGTACCTTGCCGCATTGCACTTTGACATGCCGGTACACCAATAGTGACGGTGCAG
This sequence comes from Locusta migratoria, assembly GCA_026315105.1. Taxonomy (NCBI): domain Eukaryota; kingdom Metazoa; phylum Arthropoda; class Insecta; order Orthoptera; family Acrididae; genus Locusta; species Locusta migratoria. The sequence goes on from CM048747.1 coordinate 43,271,237, forward strand.
TTGCGTTTTGTGACGTTATTGGTGTGGTGAAGTGTCGGATGGGTCGGCGATTGGTAATCAATAGGGTGACTGGTTGAGGTGAAGTTACGAAGAAACCTTCTTCGTGTAGATGGTATTGGTCTAGAAGATGAATCATTCCCATGTTACCTATTATCTATTATAGAGTTTCTAATCTATGCTTATATTTCTGCACTATAATAGATACCAGAAAACATGTGAATGATTCTTCTTCTACACCAAGACCGTATTCGGAATTTCATCTCAACCAATTGCAATACATTAGCAGGATTTATTATCAATCGCCGACCCATCTGACGCTTCACTACACAAATAACGTCACAAAGCGCAACTTCAGAGGCACACTGCACCGTCACTACTAGCGAACCGGCAGGTCAAAGTGCAATGCGGCGTGGCACACGCAGAGGCCTCTAATGGGCGACTGCAGAGTTTTGTAGATGCGGGAGTATCACTAGTGCAATAAGGGACCTTTACATTGTCTATCTACGATTTTGTGTATTTCTGTTTGTTCGTTCCTAAGTACTTTCCTTGTTAGTATTGTTTCTCTTACAGGAGTGGTAGTCTGGTTCAATTTCAGTACCGTTCAAGAAACTCTTACCTGTCTTGAATTTAAACGAGCTCTTCTTTATGATATCTAGCCAACATGTTACGACAGATTTATCGATCTAACAAAGCCACCGTTTTAGGCTACAAACTTACAGATTAATCCTTGCGCGTAACTTAAGGTGAGAAAAATCGCCTTTTTAGATAGAGAAGCAGACAGTGGGATGTAACGTTAAACGCGCCAGAACTAGTTTCACAAACGCTTAGAAAAACTGTTACGAGTACAAAGTCTTTCACAAAGGAGTCCTGGCATAAAAAGTTCGCGATATCTTTTGACGCGACAGATATGGGTAAGATCCCAAGCTTTCAAGTTTGACGATATGCGTGATGTGTTAAAAAAAGAAACTGAACTTTTGCTGTATCACCTTTATTTATTATTGTACAACATTCTGAACACTGTCCCCTGCAAAATGTACTGGCAAAACACCTTTCCCATTGTGGTCAAATGCTTGGGATATTTCCCATATTTGACGCAGCAAGAAAACAGAACTTTTTATGTGTTGATCTGGTGACGGCATATCCAAAATGACATATTAGATGAAAATACTTAAGAAATATAGACAGTTTAGTCACATAATTAAAACGTAACGCTGCTAATTTGGAGGACACTTTCTTGTAGAGATACAGCCACATGTCGGCAGAGCGGTGGCGGCGAACTTTTAATTCGCGGTGCGGCGAGAGTTGCAGGCTGTGTCGCCACCCCAGACACCTGGCGCTGCCAGTTCCCAGAGGCCTGCTTCCTGCCCGGCCGTTAATCATTCACTGTGGACCAAAATATTACCTGCCCTCGCTTTACTGCTGTATTTTTTCCTACTAGATGTGTAGCGCGACCCACAAAAGGGCGTAGACTTGAATACAGCTGTTTGAAACGTAATTTAACTCTGGTATTTTGTGTAGAATATTTGACAGTTGATTAATATGTGTTAAATGTGTACAAAGGTTTTCTATGTGCGACCCAGATGAAAGTGATCAGAATTTTATGTTATGTACGTTCTACACGTGTTGTCCCGGTCTCCTATTGTTACAACGAGTGAATCCAACACAGTTAGTCTAGCGCGATTAATTCCACGCGTTACATTCTAAGGCGAAAAAAAAAAAAAAAAAAAAAAGAAATTAATTTATTGCCCATTCCAAAACTTATAAAGGTGTATCATACACTCGCCATATGTCTTAAACATCTCTCAGATTCATACTCTTTAGTACTGACATTCATTCACATAAGTTAAATCACAGACACTCTGCAAGAATCTATGCCGTATGGAGCAATGGATGGTATGTTTGCAAAAATTCGTTCACATGGCGCCTAGGCGGGTGAAGTAATAGCGCATGGGACGCGTAGTTCGAATGCACATAGCAACCAACAGGTGGTCGCTTATGCTCGACATGGTAAGAACGTTCAGGGTTTACTACGATTTAACCAGAGGTGATAGTTTTTTCATTATTCGCATTGTAGGTCTCGACGTAGTCGTACTTATAGTGTTTCAAATATTCAAATGTTTTTAAAACTATTGGACCAAACTTGTGTGGTCGTGAGTCCCAAGACATACAAATTACTTAAACTACCTTATACTAAGGACAACACACACACCCTTGCCCGATGGAGGACTCGACGACCCTCCGACGGGAACAGCCGCTCAGTCCATAGCATGACGCCTAACACCACGTCGTCATAGCGTTTACACAACATTAGTGGTTCGTTACTTGTCTATGTTCTGACGTTGGGCTCATTGTACGAAGCACAGAGTAGAATCGCGTTCATGTTGTTCAATTCCAATATTAGTGTATTTGAAGACATTCCTATTTCGTGAACTTCTTTAAATACTTTCTGATGTACCGGGTGGTTGTAATTAAACTTTCCCTATTTAAAACGCAATAACACGGAAACTAATAACCGTACGAGTAACAAACTTGGTGGCAATAACCCCCAGAGTATGGGGTGCATGAATTCCATGCGTCACAGCGACACTGCCTAATTCCAGCTATGACCACCAGGTGCCGTGAGCAGTTATCCTGGTTCATATTCTCATACACCTGATCATCTGCAGTACTCTTATTGACGAGTCAACATGAGCTTGCACAAGAGGAGCAAGCCATTACTGGTGATGCTCTGGTATCAAAACAACAGTAATGATGACCCTGCACTTCGATAATGTGATCAGATAATGTCTCCATCTGCTGCGCGGAGCATGATGAAGCATTTCGATCAGTTGGAGAACCACAGATGGTTGATGGAATCGCTGTTGCTGTTGCAGACAACGCTCTACGCAATTCCAGGCCGGGAAGCAGTGCGCGTGATGTGTTGCGACTGTTGAAAGTCTCGTGCGTAGTTCACTGTGGCCGAGTGTTCTGAAGCGCCTCACTGTGGAGCGCGCGGTTGCTCGCCGTCGGGCATTCGAGTCCTCCCTCGGGCATGTTGTCCTTAGCATAAGTTTCTATAAGTTAGTGTAAGTAGTCTGTAAACCTTGGGACTGATGGCCAACGTAGTTAAGTCCCCTAGATAAAAAAATAAATAAATAAATAAATAAATAAAAAAATTCGAACTATTCTCAAATGGTATCTTGCGCTTTCAGACTCTCCTGAACACTGATTAGGGCCGTGTTGAGCAACTTTTGTAGCATTAATGGTACCGGTACATATGGTGTGATGTACAGTAGCAACACATTAAAAGTGTTTCAATTGGATTCATTCTGCATCATTTATTTCCTCCTGTTCTTGGCATTAATACTACTAAGATTGGAAATAGTACGATAGTTATTTTCCGTATTGTGTTAATGATGGAAAGCTTAATTGTACAAAACATTCTATTCGTTTAAATATTTCACGCGAAATGTTTCAAGGACAGATACTGTGTCCGCCATGATAGCCACAATTGTTGTTGAGGTCTTCAGTCAGCAAAATGGTTTGATGCAGCTCTCCACGCTACTCTGTCCTGTGCAAGCCTCTTCATCTGAGAATAGAAACGGCAAACAACATCCTTTGAATCTGCTTACTGTATTCGTCCCTCGGTCTTCCCCTCCGTTTTTGCCTCTCACACTTCCTTCCAATGGTAAGTTGATTTTTACTTGATGTCTCAGAATGTGTCCCACCAACCTATCCCTTCTCTTAGTCAGGGAATACCAGATATTTCTTTTCTCCACAGTTCTGTTGAGCACTTCATCGTTAGTTATGTGATCTTCCCATATAATCTTCATCATTCGTTTGAAGCACGATATTTCAAAAGCTCCTATCATCTTTATGAACTTATTATAATCCCCGTTTCACTCCCGTACAATGCTACACTCCAGACAAATGCTTTTTTTAATTTTTTTTTAATATGAAAAAGACTTCCTAACATTTAAATTAATGTTGGATGTCAACAAATTTCGTTTCTTGAAAAACGCTTTTCTTCCTATAGACATTCTGCATTTCATATCTTCTTTACGTCGGTCACCAGTTGTTCTTTTGCTAACCAAATAGAACTCGTCTACTACTTTTATTGTCTCATTACCTGATATAATTCCTTCAACATCGCCTGATTTTCTTACACTACATTCCATTACCCTGGTTTTACTCTCGTTAATGTTCATCTAACACCCTTATATCGAGACACTGTCCATTTCGTTCAATTGCTGTTCCAGTTGCTTTGCTGTATCTGACAGAATTACTATGTCATCGGCAAACCGCAAAGTTTTTATTTCTTCTTCCTGAAGTTTAATTCCCTTTCCAAATTTCTCCTTGCATTATTTCACAGCTTGCTCGATGTACAGTTTGAACAATAATGGGACAAGGCTACCACCCTGTCTTAACTCCCTTCCCAACCAATGCCCTTCGACTTTAATAACTGCCCTCTGATTTTTGTACAAGTTGAATATAATTTTTCGCTCCCTTTATTTTACCCCCGTTTCCTTCAAAATTTCATAGAGTGTATTCCAGTCAACATTGTCAAAAGCTTTCGCCAGATCTACATACGCTAAAAACGTAGATTTGTCTTTTCTTAGCCTATCTTCTAAGATAGGCTAAGTGAGTGAGTAATTAATTGCCTCCCGTGTCCCTACATTTCTCCTAAATCCAAACTCATCTTCCCTAAGGCCGGATTCCACCAGCTTTTCTATTCGTTTGTAAACAATTCGTGGTAGTATTTTGCAACCAAGACCGATTAAACTGATAGTTCTGGAATTCTCACATTTGTCTGCACTTTCTTTCTTAGGAATTGGAATTAGTGTATTACTCTTGAAGGTGGAGGGTATTTTCGAGACTCATACATCTTGCATGCCAGGTGGAACAATTTCTTTATGATTGGCTCTCCTAATAATATCAGCAGTTCAAACAGAATATCTTCCATGGGCCTAGCTTCTACTCAGATCTTGCAGAACTCGGTCGCATTCTCTCGTAGTATCATATCTCCTATCTCATCTACCTCTACTTCCTTCTCAATTTCTAGAATACTGCCTTCAAGTTCATTTCCCTTGTATAGGCCCACTATATATCCCTTCCACCTTTCAGCTTTCCCTTCTTTGAATAATACTGATATTCATGCAGCTCGTTTTCTTGTCTACAAATGTCTCGTTTATTTTCCTATAGACTGTATCTATCTTTCCCCTAGTTAGAGATTCTTCTACAGCCTTGTATTTCTGCTCTAACCACTTCTGCTTAGCAAGTCTGCGCTTCATGTCAACCTCATTTTACTCCTATTTACCTGTTTCACTTGCTGCATTTTTATATTTTCTTCTTTCATCAATTAAACAAACTATACAATAAAAATCATCACATTTAAATGTGACAAGAACATACATGTTTGTGTATGTACGTATCTTTGCTATGAGGTAGGTTTCAAGACTGTAAACATTTCCAGAAAGATATTCATCGGTCCATATTTTCCAAACGTATTCCACATTTTGAATTTTTTTTGTCATACTATCGATGGGCAGGTGTTGGACTGTCGAAACTAAGCAGATGAGTGGTGGGGCTGAAACCTAATATATACGCTGATGGTTACCGTGAGGGCGTGGATGGTGTTTTTCCTACCTTGCTATCTATATTTGTACTCTGGATGCCATCTCAAAGTGTGGGTGGTGGACGACATTGTGTATCACTGCCAATTTCCCGTTTCCTTGTCCAGTTTCCAGGTTCGCGTGAAAGAAGACTGCCTGCGTGTGGCCTGTAGTCTCTCTAATGTTATCCTTGTGGTCTTTTCCGGGGATAGGCCTACATACGTTTAGCGACGTTGATTGCCTGGGATCTTGGACAAGAAGTTCCTCCGATCTTCTTGTTTTGAGCCAATTATCCGTAGTTACTGTTCACTTCAGTATTTACACAACAATCTTCAAGACTTAGAACTCGTAAACTCTAAACAGTTCTAAATTGTTTATGTACGGTTGAGTTACCGCGGATCTACACAACATCAGTGACGAGTCTTGGTTTAGCGGATTTGGACATTGTAATGTTTTCAAAACTACATACGATTTTTACATTGTATGAGAGTAGATTCTACATCGCCTTCTAAACGCTCTTTTCACCTTGTCCTTGATTTGTGCCTTTTGTGTACTTATCATAATTTTTTAGTACTTGGCTGGTATCAAACTGAATATCTTCTAGAATGTGACGTGTTGATATTAACAGTTTATATATGGACATATTATTTATTTGTAGCTACACGTGAACTTTATCAATCTAGTAGGTAACAGCCAAAATATGTTGGTATACAGTCCTATAATTTTTGTGAAAGTGAGGTACGAAACTAAGCAGGCTCTACTGAAGTAGTTGGTTAACTGCTATTGGAAGCATTCAGACATTATAGCAGTGATATTATGAAATAGTGGTCTAGTATTTAAGATTCCGATTAAGAGCAGAACTTTTCAAGTGAGTGAATTGTCAGAGATTTACTTCTGTGCCGAAAAGTACAACAAACCACCGTAAATGAACACTTGTTATACGTAACATTATTCTCTTACTTCTGAGCTTTTGCAAGTGAGAGATTTCCGAATTATATTCTTGATAGTTGATACAATTTTTAGAGCCACAAAAGCTCGTAAATACGAAGGTGTTTTGAATGTTCTGCTTCACTCCAAACACACATTCATTACTCAATCACTTCGCGGTATGTTTTTACGACCCAACCTCTTGGCAGCGCTACAGTCGCGAAGTTGCAGCAATTCACTAGCAGTTTCGTGACTCTTACTTTAGACTCTATTACGGTCGTCTGTATATACTAGTCTAAGTAGCAAACGCGCATGCTCAAGGCACGAAAGTAGAACAGTCGAGAAGCTTCCTTGTCGATGGAGGGGAGGTCTTCTCACGCCATCCATCGGACAGGAAGCAAAGTTTGCAGCGCGCGCGCCGGCTGTTGCTCTTAAAGCTACCTACCTATACAGAGCTTCAGTTTCTCTTAGAGAGCCTGTATAGGCCGCCATGTTTTTACCAGACTGCGAGCGGGACGTTCACTTACATAGCGACCCAGGAAGAAATGCAGTCACTTAACGATTGAAATAAAGCATCAGTTCCCCACATGAAACGAAAGCACATCTTACTAATCAGTACGTGGTTAAGGAAATTCCATTCATTTATGTTTATGCAGGCCTCATAAATTTGTAAGGAAATAAGTTTCGTAAAAAGTTTCTATTAATGTCGAATGTTAATAGCATATTTTACGATGTTCTGGTAACTTCGACAGTTGGCAGTTGATTCATAAGAGAGATATAATGTTTGTTATGTATCTCAAAGAAAATGATACTATTTCAGAATTTTCTGTCTGCATATCGATCGTTGAAATCAGTACATTATTATCGCTTTCCACCCCCATATAATGTATTTTAAGCTTGCTCCTGTCTATCTTATAACATTTTCCTATCCTAGGAAATGCCAGTAACGTCGTTCTGTACATACTTATAGGAACACATTATCACAGAACATCGGAAAAATACCGATAGTATCTCACTGAAACAGACTTTCTCGCATTGGGCGGGGGAGGGGAGAGGAGCAGACAATATTTACTTCACACAGACACGAATAATTCGTTGGTTTCCATAAGTCGACTTAATGGTTCCCGCTTTCTCTGTTAACTTTTACCACCTAATGTTTTCGTTTTTCGTCATTCCTTGCGAACACAAGCATCATATAACAATCTTCACTTCGGTTTTAACAGCTAACAGATGAACAACGAGGCATTTTTCTTCACTATCCTAAATGATTATGTAATACACATTATTAATTAATTCAGTAAATCACTTCAAATCAACATTTAATCTAAAAACTTGCCGCGAACTTCTAAAGTTATCGTCAGCGACCGACGGCCAACACGTTAATTTACGTAAATAGAACAGACAGAAGACGTGAAAAAGTGGAGCAGTACCTACCTTAATACAATCTGTGTGTAACTGTATAGTGAAATCGCTTTCAGGAACTTTTAAGACACTTCTCAGTACAGAAACGCACACTGTAACTATTCACACACATACAAAGCGCGCCAAATCTGGTAAAAACATGGCGTCCTGCGCTGTCAGCCAATCACGAGCGGTTTCATGCATGGCCACTCTCTCCCTATACAGGCTCTCTAGTTCCTGTGAGGCAATACCACCACCTAACGGCCTATTAGAAACGTCCGCCGTAATACGCGTTCCCAGTGAATCGGTTCGTAAGTTTAATACGGTACCGAGACGTTCTCCATTAGCGTCACAGTACTCAATCTCCCGTGTCTCTGTTCACTAGATATGCCGAGCAGATGTTTTCGATAGTTTACTTAACCGCGCTGTCCTGGTAGAAAGACGACGACAAGATACCTTCACTGATGAAATATTAAATACTTTGAATAACCGGACATCAGCAGTTGGGATTTTTTGGATCTCTCACAGGCTTTTGATTGTGCAAATCTTCTAGATTGTGCAAATCTTCTAGAAAAGCTTAAGTATTGTGGTATGAGTGGGACAGTGCACAAATGGTTTAAATCATACTTAACTGAAAGAGTGCAAAAAGTTGAAATAAGCAGTTCAAATGATATAGATGAAACAATTAATTCCTCTAACTGGGGAGTTATAAAAAAATGGGTTCCCACGAGGTTCGGTCTTGGGTTCTTTGCTGTTCTTAATATATATTAATGACTTGCCATTCTACATTCACGAAGATGCTAAACTAGTACTTTTTGCTGATGATACAAGTATAGCTGTCACACCTGACAAACAGGAATAAACTGATGAAATTGTAAATGATACCTTTCAGAAAGTTATTAAGTGGCTCTCTACAAATGGGCTCTCATTTAACTTTGATAAAACCCAGTATATACGGTTTCATACAGTAAATGGAATGACACCGTTAATAAATTTAAAGTTTGAACATAAATCTGTAGCTAATGTAGAATATTCAATATTTGTAGGCGGATCATTGACGAGGGACTGAATTGGAAGAAACATATTGAAGATCTCGTGAAACGTTTGAGTTCTGCTACTTATGCTATCATAGTCATTGCAAAATTTGGTGATATACATCTCAGTAAATTAGCTTACTACGCCTAGTTTCACTGCTTTCATATGGGATCATATTCTGGGGCAATTCAACATCGAGAAAAAAAGTATTCATTGCACAAAAGCGTGTTATCAGAATAATTTCTGGAGCCCACCCAAGAACATTTATTAAGGGTTGTAGGGATCTTCACTGTAGCTTCACAATATATATATATATATATATATATATATATATATATATATATATATATATATATATATATATATATATATATATATATATATATATATTGACTCATGAAATTTGTTATTAACAATCCGACCAAATTCAAAAATAATAGCAGTGTGCTTAGCTACACCTCTAGGAGAAAGTATGATATTCACTATTCAAGGTTGAATCTAACTTTGGCTCAGAAAGGGGTGAATTATGCTGCCACGAAAGTCTTTGCTCACTTACCAAATAGCATCAAAAGTCTGACAGATAGCCAACTAGTATTTAAAAAGAAATTAAAGGAATTTCTGAATAGCAACTCCTTCTACAATGTAGATGAATTTTTAGATAAACCTTAAAAATAAAAGAATAAAATAAAAAACAACAAAAATATAATAAAAAACCATTAAAATATTGATTGTCAAGTGTACATTTACTAAACTGACACGTTCCACATTATTACGAAATGTCGTATATATGACCTATGGAACAACCATTACTCTAATCTAATCTATCACTCATTCATTTGGTGTTCAGGTACCGCTGATTTCTGCTGTTGGCCCAACCTTGTGTGTCGTCGATGTACCATTCATCTGTCTTCTAAAGTTCGGCATTTTTTCCGTTATAAGATCTTCCACAGCTACAGGGACTCCTACGTTACTTTAGTCAAAACCTCCTTTTTGTATAATTCAGCCTGATTTCCTCGAAAATAAAGACTTGTTAATCACGTGGAGAGCGATAGAAGCTATCAGCACAGCTGCAGTAGGTTTATCAGATTGTATACGAACTAGATTCCTCTCTGAGTATGCTGATGCAATAGCTCCGTACTTAGCTATAATTTACAACCGATCACTCAGAGAAATATCCGCACCCAAAGACTGCAAAGTTGCCCAAATTACACCAATATTCAAGAAAGGCAATAGCAGTGGTCCCCAAAATTACAGGCCAATCTCATTGACGTCGATTTGCTGTAGGATTTTGGAACATATACTTTGTTCGAATATTATGAACTACCTCGAAGAGAACGACCTATAAACCAATAGTCAACACGGATTCAGAAAGTATTGCTCTTGCGAAACACAGCGTGCCCTTTATTCACATGAAATGTTAAGTGCCATCGACAAGGGATCTCAAATCGATTCCATATTTCTGGATTTCCGAAAGGCTTTTGACACTGTACCCCACAAGCGGCTTGTAATGAAATTGCGTTCTTATGTAATATCTCCTCAATTGTGCAATTGGTTTCACGATTTCCTATCAGAAAGGACACAGTTCGTTGTAATTGACGGTAAGTCATCGATTAAAACAGAAGTGATATCTGGCGTTCCACAGGGAAGCGCTATAGGTCCCCTACTCTTTCTTGTGTTTGTAAACGATGTAGGAGACAATCTGAATAGCTCCCTTAGACTGTTCGCGGATGATGCTGTCGTTTATCGGTTAGTGAAGTCAACAGAGGATCAAAAGCAACTGCAAAGCGATTTAGACAAAATTTCTACATGGTGCGAAAATTGGCAATTGACACTACATAAAGAAAAGTGTGAAGTAATACATGACCACTAAAAGAAATCCGCTGAACTTCAATTACGCCATAAATCAGTCAAACCTTAAGGTCATAAATTCTACCAATTACCTAGGACTTATAATTACAAACAACTTAGACTGGAGAAAACACAGAAAATATTGTGGCGAATGCGAACCAAAGATTACTTTTCAGTCGCAGAACGCTTCGAAGATGCACCAGCTCCACCAACGAGACTGTCTACATCACACTTGTGCTTCCTTTCCTGGAGTACTGTTGCCCATTGTGGTACCCTCACCAGGTGGGACTGACGGAAGATATTGAGAAGGTTCAGAGAAGTGCAGCTCGTTTTGTTTTATCACTTTACGGCGGGAGGGGGAGGGGGGGGGGGCTAACGTATATGTTGCACGAATTGGGGTGGAAATCGTTAAAAGAAAGAAGTTATTCATTGCGGATGTTTGTGAAGTTCAGTCACCGACCTTTACTTCTGAATGTGAAAATATTTTGCTAGCACCCACCTACTTAGGGAGACATGACCATCCCAATAAAATAAGAGAAATCAGATTGAAAACGGAACACGCAGAAGTTTCGCGGCCCGTCCAGGAAGTGAGGCGAGTGGGTGGCACCTGCGGAGCGTCAAGCGAGCCTCCGCCCACGCGGTGCTGGGGTGATGCCCCGTGCCTTCTTCCGGGTGCAGCGCCAGCGTCTGCCTCGCCTCGCAGGTAGCTCCCCACCCCTCTCTGTCCGCCCCCGCACCGGTATCGGGGCCGTGGTTCAGGCGCGTGGCTCTCCAAATGAGCGTGCAGGAAAAGGGAGGGGTTAGCTACTGGCTACTGGCTACTGGCTACTGCTGTGATGTACACTCAGCCGCCGCAAATAGCTGCCGACCCCGATACTGCTCCTGCCGCGGCTTCCTCCTCTAAAAAATCCGGCCGCCGCAAGGGCACACACTTCGGATCGCCGCGAGAACTTTCACTGTCACTACTCTGAAGTCACTGAGCGATAAAGGAATTTGGGGGCTTTGTCTGCCGTGTAGGCTGGCCACATGGACAACGGGCAGTTGGAGTCGGGAACCTCCCGTGGGAGCGGCCCTGCGCTCTAAGGCTCCTTTCTGCAGAGCGCGCGGCTGTTACCCGCCGGAGTTTCGAGTCCTCCTTGCGATGAGTGTGTTTATTCTTCTTAGAATAAATTAAATTAGTTTGTAAGTCTAGGGATCGATGATCGATGCAGTATGGTCCCATAGCTTAACCAAAATTTGAATAATGTGAGACTATAACTTTTCCCGGCGTAATGAATGTTCAAACAACTTACGGGTATGCTGCCGGGTGACGTCGTCGACAACCGCCGATATTTCGGCAGGAGGACACCCTGCCATTCTCAAGGCACAACTGCACTTAAGGAAGCAATGTGCAAACCGAGGTATTAAATACGTTTGCACATTGCTTCCTTAAATACAGTCGTGCCTTGAGAATGGCAGGGTGTACCCCTGCCGAAATATCGGCGGTTGTCGACGACGTCACCCGGCAGCATACCCGTAATTGTTTGAACAAAATTTGAATATTATTTCTTATTCGCAAAATTAAACACGAGGAATAGGGCCGTCCACAGTGGCCGAGCGGTCTGCGGCGTGCCAGTCACAGTCTGCACGGTTGCTACGGTCGGGGGTTCGAATCCCCCCTCGGGCATGGATGTTTGTGTCGTATTTAGTACGACGTATGTCCACAAACTAAGTTCCGTTTAGTAATATAAAACAAACGTGTACAGATACAGAAAATAATATTTGTTGTAAATAAATATACAACTATCAAAATACTTTTCTACATAGCTTCCGAAATCTTGTAGGCATTTGTCATAGCATGGCAGAAGTCTTTGTATGCCTTCTTTGTAGAAGGTTGCCGCCTGTGTATTCAACGATGTGGTAACATGTTCTTTCACCTCGTCATCATCTTTGAAGTGTTGCCCACCATGGACAGGTTTTAGGTGTAAGAAGAAAGCCGCTAGGACCGAGGCTGAAGGAGGATGATCAAACACGTCCCAGTGAAATTCCCATAAGATTTGTTTGATCACATTCGGCCTGTGAGGTCGGGCGGCAACGTCAAGGCAAGAAGATGACTCCTTTCATCTCTTCTTACACCTAAAATATGTCGTTGATGGTCAACATTTCAACGATGATGAGCTGAAAGAACATGTGTGCCACATGGTTGAATAAACAGGCGGCAACCTTCTATGAAGAAGGCACACCAAAACCTGTCCCACGCTATGACAAGTGCCTACAAAATTTCGGAAGTTATGTAGAAAAATAGTTGAACAGCTGCAGATTTTTATACAATAAATATTTTTTCTGTGTCTGTTCACGTTTGGTTTATATAACCAAACAGAACTTATTTTGTGGACATACCTCGTATAAGGTAGTTCATAAGTAGTTTGTAAGTTTAGGGACTGATGACCCCGCTGTTAAGTCCCTTAAGCTTAAAAAATGTTTGTGAACAAGGAATAGGAGTCACATATGCTCCCCTCCGTCCGCCTCTACTAAAGGATTAGCAGTGGATAAATATGATTTATCATATACGGCGGCTGGATAAAGATCAATGACAACCATTCTTTTTCTCTCAGGTGACTTTATTGACAGACTAGCTTAATTCCCTCTGCTTCGCACGCATAGACTGGATGTTCCGCATTTCTAAATATAAATATTCATAGATTTAGCTTTAAAAATGCTTTCCTAAACAAGTATTTTGATACAAAGTGCCACCCCCTATTGGACCATTGATGGCAGAATTCAAAACATCCCAAAACACATTTTTTTTAATTCTAACCATGGTTCCAAATCCAAATTTTCGCATTTCCAACTCAAAATAGTCTTAGTAGCACCCTTAAAAGATTTTCCCTTATTTCCCCCGCTTAATGGTGGAATTTCCAAAAATATCAAAACACGTGTTTTTAAAATTCCAATAAAAAATCTACAACCGAAGTTTTGTATTTCTTGCTCCAAACTTGACTGAATAGCAACGTATTTTCAAAAAACCGTTCATCCCCTATTTCACCCCCTTATGGATGGGAATATCAAAAATCGCTGTTGCTTACAGTGTAAGATAAACAAAGTCTACAAATTTCAAGTTTCTATCGTCTATGGATTCACTTTTTAGCGCCGTATTCTTTTAGAAGCGGATCGAGAACCCAAAATTTCTATCTTGTGCTTTGGCGTCTTTCTTGCTAGTTCTACTTTGCAAACTGCAATACGCACTCATTTTTCTTTAATTCGCACGCTTGTTGCAGAAAATCAACTGAAGAATGTGCCTCATGTTTCGCTGCATATAACCTCTTTGCTATTATAGTGTCAAAAGTCATCGCTGGGCTTCCGTCCGAATTTTATATTAGCTGACAACTTTCAACCACTGCATCTTCCACCCTGTTATAGCTATCAACACGGAACTGCTATGGTGTTCAACGGGAGACTTCGTACTACAACAACACAGAGAGATCGTTCGTTTCCACTGTGTAGTTTTTGCTGAAGAGCAAAATATTGAAACCCACACGTAAAATTTTATATAAGTAGGTAACTTTCAGCTTCCATATCTTCCACCCCCTTATCGTTATCAACTCTCTACCACCATAGTGCACAATGGGAGAATGATACCTACTACCGCATACAAACACTATTCGTTTGCGATGTGTAGTTTTGGATGCAGAGTGAAATATAGGCACAAATACATAAATTTATATATGTACCTTAAGATAAGATTATTAATTTTAGTCTTCTGCTAGATTTTGAGTATTCTTGTGTATGTTTCCAGTTGTGTTAACGGAGAAGTGGGCTGCAGCATCATCAGTTAGCGGCGACGTAACCCTTCTAGTCATCAATGACATTTCTTCCAGGAGGAGAAGCAAAATCACCCACATGAAACACCGGTAGTCCCGGCCTGTTGGAAGACGTGGGAGGAAGACTGGTCCCAACGTACGCTCGCCAATTATCCCGGCCAACACATTCCGGATCTACCGATGCTGAGAACACTCTGACACCATGCAGTGGGGGTTCTGCATTCTATACCGCGTAAAGGTGGTGTCAACCGTGAATAGAACAGATGAGAAATGGTAATCTTGGTTACTTGGTGGATAAACCAGTGACAAAACTGCTTCCAGTATGTAACGTCTGCTGCTAGTATGCCCAGCACACGTTATAAGTGATATAGGTAGTGGCAATTGTTCCCTGTTTTTACGTTATTTCTTTATTATGGCTTTGGTTGCAATGACAATACAGTCAGCAGTTTTTATAATGGCAACATTATAATATAACTGAAATTACTATTACACTTTAATAGTATTGACAGATGTAAGAAAGCTTAAGTGCAAACACAACAAAACAAAATGAGAGTTCCAAGAAAATAATTAAGGTCAAAATGTAAAATAAAATACAAAAGTACTCCTCCAGTTTCAAGCTGCGCTTCTTCAAGGTAAACTTGGGAGCTACACCAGCTCTTTGATTAGAGCTGGATGCCGGTGACTATTAGGTAGTCCTTGAGTAAACTGTACTTGTCTCACTGTTCTTTCGTGAATACTTGCGTGTCGAGTACGGGGCCCCGAGCTAATGCAGTCTTCCTTCCTTCTTTACCCCCCTCCCATCCTTTCCTATCCTCACTCCGTCCCCTCCCCACCGGGGGACTGATAACCTTAGCAGTTTAGTCTCCCTATCCCAACCAAACAACCGAACCCAACCCTATTGTGAGAGGAATGTCGGAATCAGATCCTTGAGCCTATTTTCGCGAGATGAGACTTCTCCTAATACTGTGCGTGAATCTGAAAGGTAACACACTCATCAGCAGCTGCTTTTGTGTTATTATTCTATTTTTGCGGTTGTGTAATGCTTGTTGTTTATGGCCATAGTTCGCTGCTTTTGTGTTAGGTACGTGTTGGGTCTGTGTTTTGCGAGATATCTTCTTCATCATCTCCTGTTTCTGTTCCCGAAATAGCAGGTTCCATTGAATAGTGTCTCCACAGCTGTGTTGCCACTATTTACTCTCCAACCCTCGTATCTATCCTAAAAACTTAACTAGAGTCCATACATTTCACGGATTTTAAATCTTTGTGTTTCTTGAGTTCCGTCTGCTGGCGTTGCTGCAGCGCATATGCAACTTAGCGAGACTCGGAATCGCGTATATAAACGCACGTGCATTGGCCTATTGGGAACGTACAGTGAAAAGGTAAAAGACTGCCAGTCCGCTGAAGAAAAAAAAAGTAAAAAAGGGTGACACCTAGTCACTCAGCAAGATTCTAAATTGGAGGTTTGGAACTGAAATAATGGCAAATATTTATTCACAACCGATACAGAAGTGTTAGCCGGCCGCGGTGGCCGAGGTGACTGAGGCGCTCCAGTCACGGTCAGCACGGCCACCACGGTCGGGGGTTCGAATCCCCCCTCGGGCATGGATATTTGTGCCGTCCTAGTTTGTAAGTAGTTCATAAGTAGTTTGTAAGTTTAGGGACTGATGACCCCGTAGTTAAGTCCCATAAGCTTAACAAACATCTGAACATCTGAACAGAAGTGTTACATGTTTGCACCTGTTACTGTCTTTCAAAGTAGTCACCAGCGTCGTGTAGAACACGTTGACAGCGGTGTGGAAGGCTTAGTATACCGTTAGAAGAGCTTGTTCTGTTCGTGGTGCCTATGTAGGGGTCTATTGCCTGTCGAATCTCTGGAAAAGTTCTGAAGCGAATGCTACGAAGCGGTTCCTTCATTTTCGGAATCAAATCAAACTCAAAAGAACCTAAGTCCGGGAAGAATGGTGGATGGTACAGTACTACCCAGTCCCATCGACCGAACAGAGCAGCCACAGCTTGCGCTGTATGCGCCAGTGCAAAATGATAGGGAGGTCGTGCAGAAAGTGTTGCCGCTTCTTTCGCAAAGCTGGTCGCAGGTGATGCTCCAAAAAATAACATAAATACTGGCACAATCTTGATCCAGTACCGTTGTTCCTGATTCGATAACATAGTAACGCCGTTATGTTAGACCGCTCGCTCGATTGTACGCACACCGATGACGTGGGACGGTCGAGTCCATTTGGTCGGAGGTAAGGTAGGTAGGTCAACTACGTGTGCTATCTGCGAAATAGCAGATTCCTTTGCATGGTGTCTTTACAGCTGTGTTGCCACTATTTAATTTCCAATCCTCGTATCTATCCTAAAAACTTAACTAGAGTCCATACATTTCACGGATTTTAAATCTTTCTCAACACTGATCATCAGCTAAAACAGAAGTAGTCTATAAACGAGTGTAAGGTTCCATTCTCTCGCTTTTCACTCATTCACGCATTCACAGATATCAGAACGAGCACGCGCATTTTGTCGACAGCCAACGACACAGCCGGAGTGTGGCAGACGCAAATGTCCAGCAGCGAAACGTGACCGAACGAAAACGGCAGCGTCACACGCCATATAAAATTCTTCATCCCGGAAAACTGCGCGTGCGGCCAAGTGCCAAGAAACGGCCAACAGCTGTTGCGGTGACGTACAATTTGTTCTGTTTACCAGCTTCTTGCAGGAAACGTCAGATGTGAGCGCTAGCAGGCGAGCGATAGCAGAGGCAGCTGCCTCTGTGGGTTTACTTGGACGGCACGTGCAAGTGTTTGTATCGGCTGTTGCACATGCCGGGGCAATAACACTTCTGTGCACACACGCCAATCGCGACTGCTCAGTACATGACGGAGGGTGCACTGTACCAAACGGCAGAAACCCTGCCCTAATCGTTAATGGAAAAAAGTCCACTAGCCTACTTCTGCGGCGCGTAATAACGTCCAGTACTTACTATCATCTACATGCGATACTCTGAAAATCACATTTAAGTGCCTGGTAGAGGGTTCATCGACCCACCGTTATACTATTTATCTCCCATTACATTCACGAATAGCGCGCGGGAAAAAAGAACACCTGAATCTCTCCGTTCGAACTCTGATTTCTAGCGTCTCTAATGACCAAGCTGTCGATGGGACGTTAAACCCCAAGCTTCCTTCTGATTTCTCATTTTTTATTCTGAAGATCATTTCTACCTATGTAAGTGGGAGTCAACAATATATTTTCGCATTCGGACGAGAATGTTAGCGATATGAGTTTCATAAGTAGCCCACACAGCTGCGACAAGCGCCGTTGTTGTAATTACTCCATCCCAGATCCTGTATCATTTCCGTAACGCTGTCTCCTCTGCATCATGACAATACGGAACGAGCTGCCCATCTTTGGACTCTTTCGATGTCCTCCGTCAAACCAATCTCATAAGAATCCAACACTGGGTAGCAATACTCCAAAAAAGGACGGACAAGCGTAGTGTATGCAGTTTCTTTAGTAGTTCTGTTGCATCTTTTGAGGGTTCTGCCAATAAAACGCAGTCTCTCGTTCGCCTTTCCCACAACATTATCTACGTGTTCTTTCCTGTTTAAGACTGAAGTTTACGGCCTTCAATTTTGATTGCTTTTGCATCAGTGTCCTGACCTGTTTTGTATACCTCCTTCTTTTATTAATTTATTTGGTATAAAACTGCTGTCAATACCACTTCTTTTAATTTGAGCCACATCTGGTATGAACCTACGTTTAGTGTTAGAAACGAGTGGAAGCTGTCTTTCAAGAAGCAATGTATTTTATTTATATCTGCTTTCGCGAACAAATATACTTTTCGTTTATTTTTGGTAACTTTGGGACTTTCGATATTCAATCATATCCCTGTAAGGCAACACAATTGCCGCGCAGTCCACCTTGACCAGTAAACCTCCTTCATTTAAGGAAGAGGGTTTCTCTTGAATAAATCGCCTTTCGTCTTGAGATAATAAGCAAGTAGCTAATCTTTACACGCAAAGCACCAGCCAAAGCAGTTTTGTAATCTGATAAGTGCTCTTGTGTAAATCCTGTGATCTGTATTGTGGACCATTGCAATCGATTTTTTTTCGGGTATTATATGGTCAACAAATTTTCAAGTGATTCAGAGAACTTTCGTCAACTGCATATCTCGGTGGTCCCGCTATTACTTTACGTTTGATTAAATTCTGTCACTGACCGCGACTTTTTTTATGTAGGGTTACAGACGTCGGAATGTGGTATGAGTATCTTGAGACCTTATCCACGAATATGGACGGCGGTGCTAGCAGACTGAGCTGCTTTCGTAGATCGAACTCCTCACAGCTGTTCATCAAACGAGTCAACGACAGCTGTTCCGTCTGATGTAATTCGCCGTTCAAGTTGGTGAACGAGGTCTCGAAATGATCCTATCATTGACTGAGCCGGTAAACGTATAATAAAAAATCAATAAAATGCAGTTACTGAGTATTTTTATTCAATTGCGAATTTTGTGTAATATTAAGGAGTAACTGAAGAAAGCTCCTTCGAGAAAAAGGATGTTACGTCACTGTTTCAGGCCTTGCTGCTGCACCTTTCATCATGGACACCGGATTGATATTATCTTCCTGCTCCAGATACAGCAGCTTCTATTAGCTTACGTTGACTATATGATCTTGGGCAAGACTCAAATAAGGGAGGAAGATGCATAATTTCGTCGATAGTGAGGTGAGCAGAAATGGAGAACTAGCTGGACTGAGGAAGTATTGGGTAGCGTCCAAACAGAGGAAGCACCGCACCATCTTCATTAGGCGAAACGACATATTGACCATAGCTGTTTATTTTTCATTTTTTACATTGAGCTATGGTCAATATGTCGTTTTGCAATTATGTCAAAGGTGTTAAGCTCAGCTGTTAACCTTTCTAAAATAATCTTCATTAAGGTTCGGCATCTATATCTGCATCTATGTTGAGGAGAAATTCAACACGTCATTGATTTTAAAGTAACAAAAAAAGTTGACAAATAAAATAAAAAACAACTTTTCTTCCCTAAAGTTAAAAAAAAACGCATAAAAACTTGAATGTTGTTTTATATAAAACAACTAAGTGATATTTGAGCATCTTTTACAAATCCTATACGCATTAATTCTTTTGAAAATCATCTCAAAATCGATTCATTATACAAAGAAGAATTACGCAACACAGTGTTAAATATTTTTTTAAGTTATACATCTGATAAAACATAACAGAAAAAACTGAAAGCAACATGCTCTAACGATAATAATAAAAAAATTCTGCCACTTTGTTCTGCATGTGGAGGTCAGCTGCTCAGCTCGACACACTCTCACCAACTGTCAACACTGTACTCACCACATTTTCTCTCTGACTTCACAGATAAGATAAACAGAAATCAAAGACATTCTCACATGCAACTCCGAATTTACCAAAGACAGTGACCTATGGCAGGAACGGTGTCACCGGTACGTGCTGTTGGCCGCAATATCTCTGTGGATTTTGAACCCGATCGCCCGCATGGTTCAAATGCTAATCATTTCTGCGGATGACTACATCTAAATCTACAATAATACTCTGCAAATCACATTTAAGTGCCTGGCAGAGGGTTAATTAACCACTTTCATAACTTTTCTCTACCGTTCCTTTATCTAATAGCGCGCGGTAAGAATGAACACCTAAATCGTTCCGTTTTCGATCTGATTTCTCTTATTTTATTGGGTTGGTCATGTCTCTCTAAGTAGGTGGGTGCTAGAAAAATATTTTCATATTAAGAAGTAAAAGTCGGTGACTGAACTTCACAAACAGATCACGCCGCATTGAATGACGTCTTTCTTTTAATGATTTCCACCCCAATTCGAGCACAATTTCCGCGACGCTTTCCCTCCCGTAACGTGATAAAACAAAACGAGCTGCCCTTCTCTGAACCTTCTCAATGTCTTCTGTCAGTACCACCTGGTGAGGGTGCCACAATGGGCAACAGTACTCCACGAGAGGACGCACAAGTGTGATGTAGGCAGTCTCTTTGGTGGAGCTGGTGCATCTTCGAAGCGTTCTGCCAATGAAACGTAACCTTTGATTCGCCTTCCCCACAATATTTCCTATGTGTTCTCTCCAGTCAAAGTTGTTCGCAATTGTAACTCCTAGGTATTTGGTAGAATTTACGACCTTAAGGTTTGACTGATTTATCGCGTAATTGAAGTTCAGCGGATTTCTTTTAGTGGTCATCTATATTACTTCACACTTTTCTTTATTTAGTGTCAATTGCCAATTTTCGCACCATGTAGAAATTTTGTGTAAATCGCTTTGCAGTTGCTATTGATCCTCTGTTGACTTTACTAACCGATAAACGATAGCATCATCCGCGAACAGTCTAAGGGAGCTATTCAGATTGTCTCCTAAATCGCTTATAAACACAAGGAAGAGTAGGGGACCTATAATGCTTCCCTGTGGACCGCCAGATATCACTTCTGTTTTACTCGATGACTTACCGTCAATTACAACGAACTATGATGTCCTTTCTGATAGGAAATCGTGAATCCAGTCGCACAATTGGGGAGATATTCCATAAGCACGCAATTTCATTAGAAGCCGCTTGTGGGGTACAGTGTCAAAAGCCTTCCGGAAATCCAGAAATATGGAATCGATTTGAGATCCATTGTAGATGGCACTTAACACTTCATGTGAATAAAGGGCAAGCTGTGTTTCGCAAGAGCGATACTTTCTGAATCCGTGTTGACTATTGGTTAATAGGTGTCTTGTGAATATGAAATTCCTGGCTCTAGTCTTTCAAGGGGCTCTGTTTTGTTCTGTACGTGTAGTTGGTACGACCTCTGCTGACTCATATCATTGTAAATGATATCAGAGTAGAAATAGGCTAATTAGTAGTGTGTCAGGTTTACTCGTAGCGCTGGTGGCAGCAGCGCTACTCGCACATCTTGTGAGGAGTGGCGCTGGTGGTGATCCTCGCCGCGTTGGCGGCTGTCCTGGCTCGGCCACAAATACCGCGCCTCAGGCCCACAAATCTCTGCGGCCGCCGGCCCTCAGCCCAGGCAGCTCACAAAGCCCGCGCCGCACTAAAGCCGACCAGCAACTCAAGTCCACCACTGCCTCACTAACGACTAAATAAAATCCTCTCACTCTGTTTCCCACCAAAAATAACCAACCTCTTGACTGGACGCAACGTAGGCCTAGAGTATCCACTCAGTAGTAACCTCAACGGTCCTTAAAAGGTCCAGTTTTGGCTTTTAAACAGAGGAATCACAAACTGAAAGAATAAATGCAACTAAAAGTTGTTAATAAGAATACTTAAAAAGTTTATTTGTTCTTTTGGTCTTCAGTCCGGAGACTGGTTTGATGCAGCTCTCCACAATACCCTATCCTGAGCAAGCCTCTTCATCTCCACATAAGAACGGCAACCTACATCTGTCTGAATCTGCTTACTGTATCCATCTCTTCGTCTTCCTCTGCGATGTTTTCCCCACGCACTTCCCTCCAACGCTAAATTCACAATTCCTTGATGTCTAAGAATGTGTCCTACCAATCTATCCCTTCTTTTAGTCAAGGTACGCCAGAAATTTCTTTTCTCCCCAATTCTGTTCAGTACCTCCTCATTAGTTACGCGATCCACCCACCTAATCTTCAGCATTCTTCTGTAGCACCATATTTCAAAAGCCTCAATCCTCTTCCTGTCCGCACTGTTTATCGTCCATGTCTCACTCCCAAAAAAGGCAACACTCCATACAAATGCCTTAAGAAAGGACTTCCTTAGGCTTAAATCAATATTCGATGTTAACAAATTTCTCTTTTTCAAGAACGCTTTTCTACCCATTGCCATTCTGCATTTTATATCCTCTGTACTGCGACCATCATTTGTTACTTTACTGCTCAAGTAACAAAACTCATCTACCTTCTTTATTGCTTCGTTACCTAATCTAATTCCTTCAGAATCACCTGATTTTCTTAGACTGCACTCTATTACCCTAGTTTTGCTCTTGTTAATGTTCATCTTATACGCTCTCTTCAACACACTGTCCATTCCGTTCAATTGCTCTTCCAGGTCCTTTGCTGTATCTGACAGAATTACTATGTCATCGACAAAACGCAATGTTTTTAATTCTTCACCCTGAACTTTAATTCTTTCTCCAAATTCCTTCTTGCTTTCCTTTATAGCTTGCCCAATGTACAAATTGAATAACAATGGAGAAAGACTACAACCCTGTCTTACCCCCTTTCCCACCACTGCATCCCTTTCATGCCCTTCAACTCTGACAACCGCTCTCTGGTTTTTGTACAAGTTGTAAATAACCTTACGCTCCCTATATTTTACTCCTGCTTGCTTCAGAACTTGAAAGAGTTTATTCCAATCAACATTGTCAAAAGCATTATATATATATATATATATATATATATATATATATATATATATATATATATATATATATATATGGTGTTTCACTAAGTGTGTTTGCCTCTGTAAATTATAAAATAATAGGTGACGGGAAATTTTTACGCGGTAGGTCAACACAAGAAATGTTACACTTTCCGCGGAGCTATGAACATAGTTTATTGTATCATTTTCCAAAGAGTTACAGCAAAAAGATATAATTTTTAATGGAACAATAGTTTTTTCTATCGTGCATTGGATTCGTTGAAACTAGCTGCGTCCAAATCAATTTAAACTACATTCCTATCACTGTTAGTTTGGGAGCTACAACCCTTCAAAGTTTAGGGGGCGGAGGCTACGACAGCGTAGCTGACTGGCTGTTGGTCATGAGACAGTGGGCCGTGCCCCAGGGGATAGCCACTGGGCCAGTCAGCTACGCTATCGCAGCCTACCCAAAATATCTCTGGAACAAAAACAGCTATTGGAAAACGACTTTCACCGGTATCAATGTACGGCTGGGACCTATGAATGTACATATTTGGAAACATTCTAAAACGAAAGCTTATTTTTTTAATGCAATTAACGCCATTGTTTATGTGATTTGTCAAGATATGGATTGCTGAAGAAAAAATATAGGGTGTCCATTTAAAAAAAAAAAACATCAGTTTGTGTTAAAAAACAAATTTTCTTTCGTTTTAGAATGTTTCCAAATATGTACATTCATGGGTCCCAGCCGTACATTGATACCGGTGAGATATTTTGGGTGGACAAGATAGCTGGGACACCCTGTATACGAGGCGCGTCCAGAAAGTAAGTTCCGTTTGGTAATAAAATGAAATTGTACACAGATACAGAAGAAATTTTTATTGCACAAAATTCCTACAACTCTTAAACTACTTTTCCACATAACTGCCGAAATTTTGCAGGCATTTGTCATAGCTTGGTACCAGGTTTTGTATACCTTCTTCATAGAAATCTGCCGCCTGTGTCTTCAACCAGTTGGAAACAGTTTCTTTCAGCTCGTCGTCATTGGTGAAGTGATGACCGCCAAGGAAAGACTTGAGATGTAGGAACAGATGAAAGTCGCTAGGAGCGAGGTCAGGACTGTACGAAGGATGGTCAAACACGTCCCAGCCAAATCCCTGTAGGAGGTTTTTCTTCACATTTGCAGTGTGTGGTCGTGCGTTGTCGTGAAGCAAAACACCTTTTGACAGCAGTCGCCGGCGCTTATTCTGAATTGCACGGTGCAATTTCCGAAGTGTCTCTCGCAATAAGCATCTGCTTTGATTTTTGACCACGCGGTAAGAAGTCAATGAGTAGGATGCCTTTCCAGTCCCAGAACACTGTGCACATCATTTTCCGAGGTGTCATGATTTGCTTCGGCTTTACCTTTGGTGGGGATGAAGTGTGCCTCCATTCCATTGATTGCCGCTTACACTCAGGGGTGTTGTAAGAAGCCCACGTTTCATCTCCTGTGACTATCCGTCTCAGAAATTCTTCCCCGCTTTCAGCATAACGGGTCAAAAACTCAAGTGCACTACCCATCCGTTGTTTTTTGTGTTGTGTTCCTTGCATTCAGAAACAGAATCACCGACCTGAGGCGGTGGGATTTTCAATCAACGCCGACATTTCAAACAAACACAACAAAGCGTACGTAACTGACAGCGATCTCCAAATGGCGCACGCTCTTCCCCTTGATACACCTCGTCTACAGCACAAGTGCGAAACTGCAATGACAGCGCTGCAGCGGAGATAAATTGAAACGGAACTTACTTTCTGGACGCGCCTCGTACAATGTTTGTCTGTATGTACTCTATGTGTTCATAAACCATTCATTCGATTGCAATGAAACTTTGGTGAACTGTTCACTGTGCGCCCACAAAGGTTCCTGACCCAGAAACAAAAGAGCACGATACATAATAGCTAAGGAGATATGACGTCATAAATAATGGGAGGCCACCGCGTGACAATACCCAGATTTATGCTTCAATTATCGGAAAATAGCAGTACTTAAGGATCTCCAACAAATTATGCATGTAATTTCGGACGTTTGTGAAAAGTTTTGTAACTGACTCCCCCCACCACAAAATGGTGAAACGAACATAAGTTTACCGCTCACAACAGTTTCGCTGTTGGTGCCGTAAAACTGTCGCATCAGGCATGGACTTGTATCAAATAAAGTTAGCATGTTACTATTTATTTTTGGCTGCAAGTCTTCCTTCATTCTCTTGCATCCAAAATTAGCAATCTGTTTTCTTATTCTCTATCTATATAAAATCGAAAAAGACACTCACTCACTCAATGACTAAACACGAAATCTCGAAAACTGCTTCACTTATGAATCTGAAATTTGGCAGGAATGTAGTTTATAGGTAGAACACATCAGCTAAGAAAGTATTTTGTGATAGGTGCATGGCGGAGCATACTTCTCCTACTCACTCACGAAATCTATAGTTTCATTCCGATCTTCACGAAATTTCACAAGCCTGACCTACAAGACAAGAGGAAGGTCACCATCTACCTTAAGTTTCATACGGTGCATGGGGGGGGATAATTTGCAACATAAAACTGGATCCTTAAATACTTTGGCCGCACCATAACTTGAGAATGGCTCGACCGATTTTACAGATCCATTTTTATTGTTTTCGTTATTCTCAGAACAGGGGTTGTATGAAATAAAACTGGAATATTTATGAACAACAATGTGCGTTTTTCAATATGACCCTGCGTTTCTATTGCAGAGAAATCTATAGTTTTGTTCCGAGATTGATGAAATTTTGCACACTCTACCTTAAAAACAAAAGGAACGCCACTGTCTGTATAAACTTTCGTTCGGAGCATGGTGAAGGATACTTAACTTACGGAATTTTACAAAATGCATTGTTTTGCTCCAATCTTTATGAATTTTTGCGCACATGACCTTTAAACCAAGAGGAAGATCACTGGGTACATGAATGTTTGTATGGTACATGACAGAGGGTACCTTGCAGAAAACTTTGACAAGTGAGGGAAACGTGGAAACGAAGAGAGAGATAGGAGAGAAAGAGGTGGATGCAGAGAGAGGGGGGAAGGGGATGAGGACTACGAGTGTAGGATAAATAAAGTACCCCCGGGCAACGCCGGATTTACAGCTAGTAAATAAGTAAATGACAGAGTTCAACACCTGTAAGGGAATTTTTTATTATTTATTTATTTATTTTGCTGTCGTTTACAATGAACTGTTGTCTGGCTGCTAAAACAGGTCGTATTTTGCACTGTTAATTGATTTTTTTTACACTGAATAATTTATTCTTATATCTACTCAAATTTAACAATATACAGCTTAACTAGCTTATGAAATAAAACTGTAAATAAAAATTAGGAAAATTAATTAAATAATACATATACATTTAAGAAGAAGAAGTAAACAATAAGGGCAAGTAAAGACATTTATGTTGAAAAGATAGTGAAAGAATAACATGAATTTATATTTAATATAAGAAGATGATAGGAGACAGAAGTTATGAGAATATGGAGTCCGACACCTTGTGATGTTTGTGGGTCGAGGATTTGGCATTTTCATCAAGTCGTCAACTCTCAACCATCGGTAGTATATTGTAAGGGTAACTGACCCTTCGTCAATGTCAGCCATTCACCCTGGCGAAACGCCAGAAAAATCGTGACGGTCCATCACTGAATGTGGGCTTTCACAGCTGATTATTGCCGATATTAGATACCTGGGAGTAAGGCCGTCGTCCAGGGCATGATCCTCTCCATGACGTTTCGCCTTCCACTACTGAAGTCATCTTCGGAGACTTTGCAGACACTGGTTAACAATGAAGTCGCTCTGTAACTCGTCCTATTGATACGTATCCACGCAACGGTTGGCTCGAGACTTCATCAGCCCGCTGACTACGATTGTGGAGTCGTGCGACATATGTTACGGAGTAACTGGTAGAGAGTCGGCAATCTTTATTTTATTTATCACTAAGGATCACAGTTTGTCTAGTTTAAGTTCTTCTTTCTTTCTATTGAAATTGTTTTTTGTGCTTTAGAATTCGATTGCATTGGAACATGAGACGCGAGGCAGAGAATCATGCCCTGGACTGCAGTCTTATTCCTACGTTCCTTATATTGCTAATAAGACGGTCAATGCCTTACTGATAAAATGTTTGCGGTTGCCTACGTAACCATGATGATAGCCAGGCGCGCATCTCTTTGTTTGAACCAAACCAAAAGTAACGTTTTTTATTTTGTTAACGACACCTGCGGAGGTGAGGGGACTTTATGGAGGATGTTTAACGATTTTCCAGCAAAACCCTTTGTCGAATGAACCATGGAATTGCCGCGGTGGAGTGGCCAAGTGTTCTAAAGCGACTCGCTGCGGAGCGCACAGTTGCTCGCCGTCGGAGGTTCGAGCCCTCCCTCGGCTTTGGGTCTCTGTATTGTATAAGTCTGTTTAAATATGTTGTAAGTTTAAGGACCGATGACCTCAACAATTTGCTCGATTTTATAACGAACATTTGAATTTTTGAGATACGCTCATTACTTGGTTGATTGGTGACGTGGACATGGGGACCAAACGGCCCATGTCATCAGTGTTACGATGGGGAGGGGAAGGAATGAGGATGGGAAAGGAGGAGTAGGGAAAGGAAATTCAGTCCAGGGAGGAAAGAAGGACGAAAGCCCCGTGCTTCCTACACACACACTCACGAAAGAACCGTGAGCTCCTGGGAGACTCATCACTTCTGAATTAAGAAACAGTTAACTTTTTTCCTCCAGTCTCGATTTCATTTGAATGCCTCTTATAGAATTAAAATTAACGTGCACAATTATCTCGTACCAAAAATGGAGGTGCCAGTCTAGAAAAATACGGGCGGACGTTGTCGTGTAGTAGCGTCACTGTAAGCAGTCTTCCTGATCGTTCTTCTTGGATTACGTCTGGAAGACGTCTCAGTTGTTGACAATAAATGTCAGCCGTGACACACCTTTGGTAAGCCAATCGGTGCACACTGTGCCTATTTCCCTAGGTGCATAAGATTATTTTTTGTGTATGCGCCAGGGGTGTGTATAAAGTCCATTTCACACGATAGACTTTGTGGTGAAAATTGACTACTCGAAATCAGCAGCCAACCCCATCGCGAGTAAGTCAAGGTCAACGAGAAAGACAGGTCGCGGCGTCACGTCATGTCACGTAAGAAAGGTAGTCCTGAGCCGGCGCGATCGCTAGCTGATTGGCTGGCCGCTATGAGGCAGTGGGCTGTGCCAACACCACCTAGAGACAAGGTCTCTCAACAGCCCGTGCTACGTCATACTGACAACGCCGTGGGCACCAGCTGAATAGCTGGCCACTGGGGCACGCCCACTGCCTCTCAGTGAACAGCCAATAAGCTGGCGGCCGCGGCGCGGTCAGTATGACGTAGCACTGGCTGTTGTGAGACCTTGTCTCTAGGTGGTGTTGGATGTGCCCCAGCGGCCAGCCAATCAGCTCGCAATCGGAACAGCTCAGGAATACCTTGCTTACGTGACATGACGTGACGCCGCGGTCTTTTTCCTGCAAAAGAGACGAAATAAATGTAAGCAGAAAATTATTTTTAAATTACTGTATGGTGAAGATTTACAGTGTTGATATATTTATCAATATTTTTTCGCAATAGCGAATTTCTCTTAGCCTCACTGTGTAAGGTATAGATGTTCTACCAAATGATGACTTATGGACATTTGTGCTGGGCTGGGACTCGAACCCGGGTTTCTCGCTTTTCGCGAGCAGTGGCCTTAACCACTAGGCTACCCGAACACGACTCCAGGGCCGACCCAAACTTCCATATGCCACACTGACTGCACTTATGAGTCAACTACATTCATATGTCACTATTTGGTAGAACATCTATACCTTATACAGTGATGCTAAGAGAAATTCGCTATTGCGAAAAAATATTGATAAAATGTATTATGTATGTATACGAGCGTAATAATATAAGCATGTTTTATCGAAGATTGTATTAACAGAAGAGCCAGAATTATTTTCGATGTTATTTTGACAGAGAGAAAACAAGATACGGAAACTAAAGTAAATAGTGGCTTTGAATTTTTTATATTGTTTCATGTGTTTGCCAGTATAACTTTTCTTCGGTAAATAAATGTGTAAATTTTCAAATGTTTGTATGACACTTTTCTTATTATTTAGGTTCTCTATTGTGTACAAAATTTGCTACATGACATTTGAAAAGAACACATATGAATTACCCTTACCTCATTAATAAACTCAGTTATCCTTTTCCTGCTCCTACGTAAAAAGTGCTCTCATAACCTCATTTCTTCATTCAGTTGCGAAACTACATAGCAGACGGCTCAACAGTTTTTGGTGTTTACGTCTAAACGAAAACGACTACTCGAGACAGGCGAAACGCAGTACGAGAATAGCACGCCAGGGGCGCTGCAGTAGACCCTCTCGTCTCGAGTACGCAACTGAGACAAGAAAGTTCTTCGTGTAAAAGGGGCTTAAGGGGCGAGTGAGCAGGGAGCCTGGGCTCCTCTCCAGACAATGAATATTTTTTTAGGATTTAATGTCAACAATAAAAGGGGTTTCAGCGCAAAAGTGATACCAAGTATCATAGTGTGTCTACTTAAAATTACTTCACTTATCTTTGCATATCTCTCTCCCCCACCCCCAAATATATGCTATATTCGCTGCTGGGATACTATGGGGAGTAGTTGCTTCTTTGTTCCGGCTCAACCACTCCTTCCTTTAAACGGTTTTACAACCGATGATGTGAGTGGAGCAACAACCAGCGATATTTAATTATGAAGTGAAAGCCGTCTTAGTTTTACAGAAGTATGTTAATGTGAACCTTCCTCGGCGTATTTCATTATAAATAAAATTACAGGTATTTAGCCGTAACCATTTGTTTCTTATTGCTAATATTTCGGCTGAAGCAACTGAAAAACGTATTTAAAGAAAATGGCTACCCGCTGTGGAAGATCCACAAAGCCTTAAAATTCAAACCTAAAATGGAAGCTACATCAGAAGAACCAGAAGATGAAAAATTCAAGTCAATTGTTTTATACCATACATCAATAATTTATCCTCAAAAAATGGGCTGCACCAAATACAAAGTCAAACTTATTGTCTGCCAGCAGCAAAGATATTCGTTCCTCTTGGCTCTGTGAAGGATGATCTGCTTTTGAGGAAGGCGGGTGTGTCTGAAATTGGATGTTAATGTGGAACTGTTCACTACCGAACATGTGCAATCATTCATGATGTAATGTACATCTTCAAACCATAAGCCTTATAATACTAGTAAATCTGTGATTTTAGCCGGCCCCTACGTCCGTTAAGACGTATACAGTGTCATATAATGTTAAATTCTTGTTTGTTCCCCATAAATTGCCCATCTACGTCAATAATATGCTTTTCAAGTCATTCGTAGCAACTGTTCTCTTTCTACAACATTTGATATTAGTAGTTTTATTATGGATCCCTGTACTAAAACCATCTTTTCAAAGATATGTGACCTTTGTCTACAGAGCGATTTTTATCAGCTCTTTGTGAAAAAAAAAAATTACTCAAACCGTGTCCAACCACATTGGACGGTGTTTACTACCTTACTTTAGAAGAGTAACTATAGTATAGTGTACAGTAATATATTTGTAACAGAACTGAAACGAAACTTTATGATTCATTTGTAATAAAGAGTTATGGGATCATTGTATTATTCATTTAAGGGGGAGCGGACTCATTAACTCGTTACTGGCAATGTCTCAAGATATAACTCAGCCCGACCGCCAGGGTTATCACATAATTCATTAAATGTTTGTCGTTTTAATGTCCTTAAGCTATGTTTAGTTTCTTCCAGTTTATTGGTCACGGCTTTTATTTACTGAAGAGTAGAAATAGTAGATAGAAATTATTTATTTAAGTTATTTCTGGCCTATCATTTAATTCTTTATTTCAAAAAAATATGT
Source organism: Locusta migratoria (assembly GCA_026315105.1). Classification (NCBI taxonomy): domain Eukaryota; kingdom Metazoa; phylum Arthropoda; class Insecta; order Orthoptera; family Acrididae; genus Locusta; species Locusta migratoria. Next base: position 43,302,178 of record CM048747.1, read on the forward strand.
TTAGTTTCCTGTCCATTGAACGTTTAAAAAGCATCGCGGCATTTGAAACTGCCTGAAACCACAAATAATTCTACCAGGCATGACGCCCATGGTAGTATCCTCCTTTACATTATCCGGTAAAAAGTTTCCGGACATCCTACTCAGTGCGGAATTGGTCTCCAAATAGTATATGAGGAGCCCTCATCAGTATAAGAAGAGACGGGGAGTGGTATGAAGTGAGTAGAAAAGCAAAACAGCAGATTGCGTCCGTCACGAGAGCTCTCTAAGACTTCTAACGTGGACTAGTCGTAGGATGTCGTCTGGATAACAACTCCATGACGAGTATTTTAACTGTTCTAAACGTCGACTACTAATAATGTCACTGTGAAGTGGAGAAGAAAAAGAACGCACAGCGAAGCCGAGAGAACACACACTTACAGGGAGTGAAAGAAATAATACGAACACCTGCCATAGGCAGAATATTTATTTATTTGTGCCGGTCGCGGTGGCCGAGGAGACTGAGGTGCTTCAGTCACGGTCTGCACGGCCACTACGGTCGGGGGTTTGAATCCCCCCTCGGGCATGGATATTTGTGCCGTCCGTAGTTGTAGCTAGTTCATAAGTAGTTTGTAAGTTTAGGGACTGACGACCCCGTAGTTAAGTATCATAAGCTTAACAAACATTTGAACATTTTGAATTTATTTATTTGTAAGGAGTTACCACACCACTGCCTATGAGAAGAGATTGCAACTCTTTCACAAACAATGTATTTATAGTTTCCAACAGAATATTGTCTATTCTTGTACCAAAACGTCTACCTATTACTTTGACGATGTTCGAGCCGTAAATCTGTCCCTCGCTCTCTCCGTAACGGTACAATTATGTTGAAACAAGACGATTTTGCTATCCAGGGGATGCCTTACGAAGCCCGCCTGGACCGTTTCGACTGTGTGTTTGTGAGAGGGAGGGGGGACATTAACACTTTTGCAATATGGCAATTTTTGTTAGCAATATGTTAGTCAGAGCCGCGGCGGAGCAGCCGAGCGTATTGAGGAGCTATGCTACGATGTGCGGGGCCGTTTCCCGACGGGGGTTCGAATCCCCCCTCGGGCATGGATGTTTGTGCCGTCTTTAGAACAAGCTAGTTCATAAGTAGTTTGCAAGTTTAGGGACTGAAGATCACGTAGTGAAGTCCCATAAGCTTTATAAACATTTGTTATGTTGGTCATAATAAGCAGTTTACATTCGATGACGGTGAGATATTCACTCACAGTTATTCGAACAGTGAAGATACGAAGATACGAGCTTATGGAATAGGTTCACAGATTTGCGACTGGCTGGAGGACTTCCTAAGTAATAGAACGCAGTACGTTGTTCTCGTCGGCGAGTGTTCATCAGAGACGAGTGTATCGTCAAGCGTGCCCCAGGGGAGTGTGATAGGACCGTTATTATTTTCTATCTATATAAATGATCTGATGGACAGAGTAAGTTGTAATTTGCGGCTGTTTGCTGATGATGCTGTGGTGTATGGGAGGGTGTCGTATGTAACTGACTGTAATAGCATACAGGTTAACTTAGACAAAATTTCTAGTTGGTGCAAAGAATGGCAGCTAGCTCTGAATGTAGAAAAATGTAAGGTGATGCGCATGAGTAGAAAAAACAATCCTATAATGTTCGAATACAGCATTAGTAGTGAGCTTCTTGATGCTGTCGCGTCGTTCAAATATCTAGGCGTAACATTGCAGAGCGATATGAAATGGAACGAGCATGTAAGGACAGTTGTGAGTAAGGTAGACAGCCGACTTCGCTTTATTGGGAGAATTTTGGGAAGATGTACTTCACCTGTAAAGGAGACCGCGTATAAAACGCTTGTACGACCACGTCTTGAGTATTGCTCAAGTATTTGGGACCCGCAGCAGATCGGTTTGAAGGAAGACATAGAGGCGGTTCAGAGGCGAGCAGCTAGATTTGTTACCGGTAGGTTCGACCAATGCGCGAGTGTCACGTAAATGCTCCGGCAACTCAATTGGGGATCGCTGGAAGAAAGACGACGTTCTTTTCGTGAATTTCTGTTAAGTAAATTTAGAGGGCCGAAATTTGAAGCTGAGTGTAGAACGATCTTGCTGCCGCCTACTTACATTTCGCGTAAAGATCACAAAGACAAGATAAGAGAAATTAGGGCTCGTACGGAGGCATATAGGCATTCTATTTTTCCTCGTTCAATTTGGGAGTGGAATAGGAAAGGAAATGCCTAGTAGGGGTACAGTGTACCCTCCGCCACGCACCTTACGGTGAATTGCGGAGTATGTATGTAGATGTAGTGAGGCTTATGATAGAATCGGTTGAATACCACGTTGTAGATGCTTAAATCATGACGGAACCTCCCTGATACATGCCTGTAGGATCTAGGAATGCCATATCGTAAGACTCTTTTCTGATTTTCGATACATGAACCCGGTTTTTTGTAGTAAGGAATGTGAAAGATGATTCAGTAGACCATATCACATATTTTGAGTCGTCATAGTGTCCAGGTTTTGTAATTGTGACTTCGTTTCCTTCGCGGATTTACGTTGGTTCCCGTTATTAAGGGTTTAGCAACTGCACTCTTTCCGTGAATATTAGGGTTCATTCGCATTGTTTTTATCGATAGAGTATTACTCGAGTGAGTATTGCGTTTTCCAGTACTTATGCCGAAATAGTTTTATGTTGTGTGGCTACAATTCAAAATGTTCGTTGGTGGTTGTCAGTTAGCTTCGGGTTTCCCCATTACTCCTGTTAGCCAACGATGTTCTACTCTGTTTTGTGTGCACTGTCATTTCAAAGGATACTTTCGCCAGAGAAAACAGTCTAGGCGTGTCCGACGCAGGTGCTCCCACTAACTGCCCACCATAAATTTGACCTCTTTGGAAGTCAGAGATCAGGCATTTCCCCTATCATTAGTGTTCTACCGTTGGAAAACAAAACATGTAATGTGTTGCAAGGTAACGTTGAATACGTCGTACGTCAGTTGTGCACTGTAGGCACGACTCAGTGTTAACACTTACGCACTGGTTTTAACAAGCAACAAGATGTAGTATACCAAGCTGTTCATATCACATTGTCCACCCCCAGCATGTACTGATGGCCAGGGACCGTTAGGTATTGCAGAGGTTAGTTGTAAATAGGGTGTATAGTGACTGTGTGCAGCATCAATGGATATGAGTTAGACAACGTCCCCTTATGTCTCACTGATGACGACTAACATTGTCTCAGGCTCAAACTTCTTTCCGCCTCCAAGTACCCTTAAGCGGAGTGCTTTTATTATGCACTAGTACAGAGCATACTCAACGTTAATTGCTGGATTTGACGTATGTGCCTGTTCAGCACAGGCCATCCCAAGCTCCTATGCTGAAGGGGAGGGAGGTCTTGTGTATATACTGCCTGAGGATTCCAAAGCGGAAACTTCGGTTTGCTACACTTTTCAGCTAAAATCTCACACATCGCGCCATTCAGTTCATATAACGGACGTACGGGTACATTGTGCAGGACCGATAGTTTCGGAGAGTTTTTCTCGTGAGTAGCTGGCCATCTGGCCGTATGGCTGGGGCACTGAAACGCTATGGGGTAGTGCTGCAAACAGGAGCCCCGAACTTCATTTCCCAACTCTGGCACTCCCCTTGTGAGAGAAGCATTTGACAGAGCACCGAAAGACGTAAGTGGAAACAAGGCCCCCTGGAAGGCCCTCTGCTGTTCCTTCAGTTCTACATCAACAAGACGAATAGCCATAAGCGCGCAGTATTCATATGTACGCGGAAATCAACTAATGACACAATTTTTCACTGAATGATTGCTGGCCTAATTGTACTAAGTAACAGAACAATAGGTGTAAAGTTCCTCTAACTGTCGTCTTTGTTCTGCTATTTTGAAGAAGCAGTGGGACGAAAAGTGCAAAACCTATCTCACATTAAAACCAGTTATTTTATTGATACCACTTTATCATAGTATAGAAGACTCATTGTTGATAGAAATAATACACAGTGAAGCTAAAAGGATCCACGTGGAGATAGAACAACTGATGCGAAGAAGTGAAGCGATTTCTGAGAGTGCAGAAGAGAAGTCACCGAAATAGAGGAACAGAGGTGGTGTTGTGAACTGGAGTGCGTCTGAATCGACGTGTGTGATGCCTTTCATCGTGAAAACTCCGCCATTGTTCGTTGATCGAAGAGCAGGGCTTATTCTCAATTCCAGCATCAGTGTTTGAATGTGTACAGCATCCACCAGAAAGTAATAGTCTCGAGAATTTAATACATGTTTCATATTTAATTAACTACTTCTCATCAAAGCCACAGGGGAAACTTTCCCTTCATATGTAGTTATTTGCGAAGATGTCCTTTTACAGTGATGGTACAATCGGTGCTTCAAAAACTTATTTTGAGGTTTCTCTACCATTTATATTCATTTAGAAATCAACAAGGCTCCCTGAAGACATTTCATTTTTCTCATTAATAGAGAACTGTAGCAGCATCAAAGTGTGGGACATCATAGACCTCCTACGCTTCCTTCCCGATACAGTAAAAAGCTGGTATGAAGCAGTTCTAGAGACTATAAACATTGAAGAAGCTACAGCATCTGAACAGGAACATAAACTATAATAGTCATGAACATATATTTTCTGTTCATGTACAGTTTAACTAGACAGTAAAACAATAATAGCAATATTTCATCTTAATTTTCATTATAGTTTGTTTAAATATCATGATTTGAAGGGAAAAGGGCGTAAACCGCTCATTATATTCTGAATAATAGACCACAAATAGAAAAAAATATCTCCAGTTTTAAGGAATTATTCAGTTTCTTGAAAGTATGGTCTGAGACAGAATTATTACACAATTGAAATAGCATTGTTGGTGAATGCTATATAAACACACCAATCTTCAACTCACTTTTACTGGAAATTGCCGCGGCGGATTAGCCGCGCGTGCTGGAGCGCCGTGTCGCGGTGCGCGCGGCCGACCGCCGTCGGAGGTTCGAATCCCCCCTAGGGCATGGATGTTTGTGTCGTCTTTAGTATAAGTTAGTTCATAAGTAGTTTGTAAGTTTAGGGACTGATGACCCCGCAGTTAAGTCCCATAAGCTTTACAAACATTTGAACATTTGAAATGCACTTTGTGACTTACACCCATAATCACTCAAATCTTCAATTATCCTGTTGCAAGGGTGGCAAAAGAGCTGATCTTACAACATTCTGTACTTACTGTGTGCTGATGAGCTTTCCCTCCAGCTTACTGCATCCCAGACCGTAATGAATGGGGTGGGGCCACTGTTCCTTACTCTAATGTACTCTACAAGACAGTGTTCAGCAGGTCTACCTATTACACGCAAAGGCCTGTCACTTGTTTGCAGGCAGAATCTGTCTTCATAACTGTGGAAGAGGCCCATCGCTGCATCTTACAAGTGATCTTCTGACGGCACCAGTCGAGCCGTGCACGTCGAAGCTGTGACTTGGTTGCAAGACGGGCTAGAGATTTACGTACCCGTAGACACGATGCTACTAATTGGTTGTCAGCAGTTCGTGTTGACACTTTGGGACCCATGAAGCCTCGTTCTGTGCTGTGGCAGCTGTACGATCTGCCACTGCTGGCCTTACAATGAGATGACCTTGGCAGATGCTGCGCTGTGTGGACTTCAGAACCTCGTCAGCAGGTGTGAGAAAGTTCACGTGACCAGTAAAACCAGCAAGGCTGCACAACTTTCACAGCACGTGCATCCCGTATGACAGTTCTCCGAAAAGACCGTCCCGCCACTAGGAAAGTCCCAATTTAACGCCTTTAAAACTCTCCCAGTGGGATGTAGGAAGCACGAGTGGCATGGAGCCGGTTTGCTCTGCTGGTTGGTATCACACTGGGCATTAAGGATGCTAACATTCACTGTTGACGAGAAGACGCAGATTTCGCTGTGGCAACTATCTCACCGATAACGGTTTGAACGGTGGACGACGTTCAAACCGTTATCGGTAAATCTACTATCTCCCAGATGGCATCTGTCGTCTTTGGATCAAAATCGACGTTGACTATTTTTTTCCTGTGGTAGCTCGGTTCCTTGCGGAACTGACATTGTGCTTGTGCCATGTTGATCGTTGAGGTTTTTTTTATAGTTAGAAACCACATGCTGCCTTCTTACCGAATGCGCTAAGCCACCGCACCGGTTTCCACTGTGTTGTCGCATCACTATTCGCCACATCACCGGCGGTCTACACAGGACGCCGCGCAACTTGAAGAAGAGCGGTAAGTCGCTCCACAGTACTTCGGCCCCCGGGGGCGCCCGCAGTCTCGTGACCTCTTTGCCAGCGACACGCGCTGGCCAACAGGAAGAAGGAGGTTCCGTGTGATATGCAAATGCACCACAGCGATGGCATTCAGTATAGGAGTACGGCAGTTCCAGGAAGTTCAACGAGTCAACAGAAGAGTGCCATCCACGCGATCCAGCAGTCTTAATACAAGCTGCTACACTTGCTGTTGAAATAAGCTAAGTGAAGCATAGCACAAGTGTACATTAGATAGGACTTTGCACCATCACAAGCACATCCAAGTTAAGTATTACTTTCATGTGTAATAAAAGTATATGTGAACTAATTACTTCTTTTAGCTGCAGACCTTGTCCACATATTGCTAGGCACGGTCCACCTCTTTCTACTACAGCATCCCGAGGTCACAACATACTCAGCTAACGTGCCTCATACAGAGAAGAGGAAACTAAGCAGCTGGGAAAAAAAGTTCTTCATGTATCCTGCGCACACGACCGATCTCTCCCCAGGTGCTTTCCATATTTTTTGAACCCTGAAGGAAGACAATTCGCGACTGTTGATAGGCATCCAACTTAGAGATGAATTCAAGTCACAGTCATACATCCATAGGCAACCTAAACTGTTTTCTATCAAGGAAATGATCATCTCGTTCAACAGTAGCTTTCACAGATTACCGATTCGCGCTATAATTTTGAAATAATAAATAGTTTTTTTCATCTGTCTCGTTTTTATTTTATAGCAACTTCATTAATATAGTTCTTCACAAGCCACAAGTGGATGGCGGAGGGTACATTGTACAGTACCTACATTATCTCTCTCTTTTCATATTCCATTCGGGTATAAATCGAGGAAAATGACCTTTGTACGTCCTGTAATGTGTCTTATCTTATCCTCCTAGTCCCGTTCGAGATTACGACGCTAGTAGCAAGATCGCACTCTCTTGGTCCAAAACGCGATTTCTCAATTTGTCGGTTTCGCGAGGGCAACGTCAGTTTTCTTGCAACGGTTCTCATGTGAGTACCCCGAGCATTTTTTTCACACTTCCATATAGATTATAACTGCCTGTAAACATTGAGTGCATCACGTTTCTCGATTCCTTCGATGTTTGTTGACATGTTTACACGGTAAAGACTCTGAACGCTAGAAAAATATTCAACAACTGTTGGCACCGGCCTCTTGTATGACATTTTCCTTATACATGTACCGTATTTTTCTAGAACCATTCCAACAAATCTAACTCTTCCATTCACCTTTCTTAATACTCATTACAGACATTCGTCACATTCACATCACTTATTAGCCCTGTACATAAACATTTAAACCGCGTAACTACAATAGATAGCAACAGATCTGTTAGACTGGTCGCATCAATTTCCTTCGGACTGCAAATATTTTTTCTTAAGAAGATGAAGAAATAAAGCTAAGGAATGAGAGGAATGACTATCTACACAAGGGCACTGAACTTATTCAGTGGCGGTTTTATTATTATTATTATTGCTTTATGGGTAGCTCTGTTCTTTGCGGTCTCTGATCATGTTGCCGGCCGCAGTGGCCGAGCGGTCTGCGGCACGCCAGTCATGATCTACACAGCCACGAGGGGCGGGGGTTATAATCCCCCCCTCGGGTATGGATATTTGTGCCGTCCTTAGTATTAGCTAGTTCATAAGTAGTTTGTAAGTTTAGGAACTGATGACCCCGGTAAGTTTAGGGACTGATGACCCCGTAGTTAAGACCCATAAGCTCTACAAACATTTGAAAATTTCTGACCGTGTTTCTTTGTTGAGATTCAATGTGTTCTAGGCTCAACTTTTTTACTACATAAGCGCACACTATGGCTGTAGCGACTCTTTCGTCCAAGCCCTCTTATACGCGCCATTTCTGATTCCCATAGGAGTCGAATTTTATTACCGCATCTGCAGTTCAGCAGATGAATCATTCTCAGTAATTGCTTATGATTGCTGTCTGTTCTTCCGGACATATCGTTGTAGTGTGTGAAATGTGGGAATTCACGACGGACGGGAGGCGAGCGCGCGTAGCCATGGCGACAATTGACTGGAGGCCCAGGTCAGAATCCAGAACCGGCTCACATTTTCACTTGTCGCCAATGAGTAATTCCAATGCCCTAGTGTAGCTTAAGTAATTCCTTTGCTTCGGGATCCTTGCTACTTCCTCCTCTTTACACTAGAATGGCCGCGTAGGATCTCACCTATTGAAATGTTCAAATGTTTGTTAAGCTTAAGGGACTTAACTGCGGGGTCATTAGTCAAATGTTCAAATGGTTGTAGAGCTTATGGGACTTAAGTAGGAGGTCATCAGTCCCTAAACTTACAAACTACTTATGAACTAGCTAATACTAAGGACGGCACAAATATCCATGCCCGAGGGGGGATTCGAACCCCCGATCTTAGTGATCGTGCAGACTGTGACTGGCGCGCCGCAGAACGCTCGGCTACTGCGGCCGGCATCTCACGTTTTCCCGGAATAGGAACCGGCGCGTTAGCATAGCTGTGTCTCAGCAGATACAACGCGACCACCAGTGTTCTTTCCAGTAACGCGACTACTGCAGTGTTAATAAAAAAATATTTGTAATTGTAATACGGCTGTGACCCAGACATAACTGAAAGAAGAGGCAGCACACCAATCTAAATTCATGTATTCCTTAGTTTGTCAGATAGCATAGAGATGGATGCTGAGATTAACGGATGGATGGACGGATAGGGGTTTGGGGCGCTGGACAGCTAGGTCTTCAGAGCCCGAACAAATTTAAGAAGTGAGGCGTGTGAACAATACAGAAACCGACAGCAAAATGATGGAGCGCAAAAAAATGTTCAAATGTTTGTAAAGTTTACGGGACTTAACTACGGGGTCATCAGTCCCTAAACTTACAAACTACTTATGAACTAAGACGGCACAAATATCCATGCCCGAGAACCCCCGACCGTAGTGGCCGTGCAGACCGTGACTGAAGCGCCTTAGTCCCCTCGGCCACCGCGGCCGGCGAAGGAGCGCAATCCAGCAAGTAACATGTGCAGCTGAAGAAAAATACAAAAAGCAAATGTTAGAGGTGAAGATGAGAATAGTACCCCATGGGAGATGTTTTAGAGATAGTTAAAACAATTAAGCATATGACCATAGCTGGCTGACCACAGCGGTAATAAAAAGGGCGAGGCAGTCACTCTGCAACATATTAGAGCTTCCAGAGTTGAGACAAACCATAAAATTTGACAACTTCGCTCGCACTCTCTTCATGATAACGTGAAAAAGAAGGCAAATCGGCACCAAGATTCGCCTCGTCCTTCTCTGCATGATATAAACTCATTTCCAATGTCGCGGACAGTAATGTAACGCCACAGGCATCACAGATTGAGGGCTCCTTTCGTCGGAGAAGGAAGCCGTGGGTAAGTGGAAAGTGTCCAATTAGGAGGCGTGTAACGGCGACTTCATCCCGCCTGAGAGGTCGGCGGGAGGAGCTCCGCGGACGGACAGTGGGCTTCAGGAAACGCAGCTTATTATGAGTCACTGAGAGCCAGACCCCCTCCCACAACCGTAGGGACGACAGCCGCAACAAAGAAATGATACCCTGAAAGGAATATGCCACTCTGTAGCAGCCTGATTGGCATCTTCATTACCAGGAATTCCCATGTGTCCCACGAGATTAACGTCTTAACATCTAAAGCTACATAGATACTCTGTAAATCACATTTAAGTGCCTGGCAGAAGGTTCATTAATCACTTTCATAACGTTTCTCAAATGTTTCAAATGTTTGTATAGCTTATGGGGCTTAACTATGGGGTCTTCAGTCCCTAAACTTTCAAACTACTTATGAACTAACTAATACTAAGGACGGCACAAATATCCATGCCCGAGGGGGGGATTCGAACCCCCGACCGTAGTGGCCGTGCAGACCGTGACTGGAGCGCTTCAGTCCCCTCGGCCACCGCGGCCGCCATAACCTTTCTCTACCGTTCTATTCAGTAATAGCGCGCAGGAAGAAAGAACACCTAAATCGTTCCGTTTTCGATCTGATTTCTCTTATGTTATTGGGATGCTCATGTCTCCCTATGTAGGTGGGTGCTAGCAAAATATTTTCACATTCAGCCGTAAAAGTCGGTGATTGAAACTTCGCAAATAGATCTCGCCGTAACGAATAACGTAGTTCTTTTAATGATTTTTGCCTCAAATCGTGCAACATTTCCGTGACACTTTCCTGTAACGTGATAAAACAAAACTATCTGCCCTTCTCTGAACCTTCTCAATGTCTTCCGTCAGTCCCACCTGGTGAGGTCCCACACTGGGCAACAGTACTCCAGGAGAGGACGCACAAGTGTAATGTAGGGAGTGTCTTTGGTTCAAATTTTCAAATATTTGTTAAGCTTATGGGACTTAACTGCGGGGTCAACATTCCCTAAACTTACAAACTAGTTAGAAACTATCTTATACTTAAGACCATTTGGCTATTCCAGCGTCTCTTGTCTCTTGTCGCGACAAAGTGTCGAGTTCGTTGAGAATCGTCTGCTTGTTGAGGTTATAAAGGATGTTGGAAGAATTCTGCAATCTAATAATCACTGAAGTTTATGAAACTGCAACTGTTTCTGAAAGAACAGACTATAGAATTGCAGTTGTACATATAATTAAGAAGTTTGATTGGGATAAGAAGAGTCCAAAAATAACTAGCTCGTAAATTTTCTTTTGTACTTTAAAGACGACTGGAGTTCAATTTTTAAATTGTTTCTAATATGACAGTATTTTGTTTTTACTCTGACTGGTAGTTTGATTAATACAATGATGAACGTGTTTTGAACAATTACATTTGTGTGCTTTTTAAGCATTTACAGTAACAACAAAATTTTCAGACGAGATGTGTGTAAAATTACGTTTCTGAATAAAATATCTTGATATTATGTTTCAGTAGGAATTTAATGTTTGGTAGGCCTTCTGTGGGATTCGTGTATTTGCAATAAAGATGAATATATTGGTATTAACTAGATAAAAAAAATTACACCTTGGTAGCCCACATCACTACCCCTACACAACGCCCACTGCTAGCAAGTCCGTTCAAAATTAAATTATTTACTGTCGTCTTACAATAAGATTTATTTTGTTCATATTCAGTTGTTAATGGTTTGTAGTCACTCGAAAGTATCTGAACTTGTCGTTATATTTCGCTGGTAATCTTCACTGTGTACTTTCGTGTTTCAATTTATGAATGAAATAGTCCACGTACATTCTTCACTTTGTAAATTTAATGCACAGCACTCTTTTTACGTCTCATTTCCTAGTGTAAATAAAACTTTATTGCCTTACTCTGGAGCTACCGTTGTTCTACGGTTTACGGGTGCCAAATATTAGAAACAGCTGATCGGTTCTAGCCGCCATCTTGTAGCGAGAAGTTGTCGCTCACGGAGGACACACGGCCATGTCGGTGAATGTAGCTGCTTGTAGCGGAAGTGTGGCGTAACTGTATGTCGCGCGCTGTCGGTCGCTTTTGTCGCCCACGTAGGACACAGCCTAAGGTTTGAATGATTTAGAAAATGAAAAGGTTCAGGGACACATACTTTATTTAATTATGGTAATAAACAAGAACATCACCGCGTATGTTGAATATAATCAGTTTACAAAGAGCGTTGTGTCGTCCTAACGAGTCGTATCCGACTACCTTCCAGTGGCGGCTGGTGATAATGTGCTAATGTGCTGCAGCACACTGTAAATACATTACTAAAATTATGCCATTTCTCTCCGAAAGCAAGCGAGAAATCGCTGTAAAATTACATCCTTTCTCTTGGAATGTAATCCAGATATCACAAGAAAATTATCCAATTCCCTTCCAATACGTATTACAATGCTAGTAATAAGGATGAAAACGTATTTTGGAGCACTCTCGCCGCGATAGCTGGAAACCAGCTCCGTGTGCTGAAGTGGGATTCAGCCGCGCTGGTACGTGCGCAGAGAGGCGGCGCAGGCGTCTGTTCGCTAGTGCGCATGCGCAGACGTGACGTCAGGCCTGGCGACATGTGTGCTGAGACCGACTGCAGCACCAGATCAATATTTCTCTTCGCGCTAGGTGTAACGGCTGCGGAAGAATAGTATATGACGAATATTGCGGCAAACAGAGTCAAATAGCGCGCTGGCTCAGGCGTCTTGCGCGTTGTCTCTCAAACCTACTTGTGTGAGGCTCGTATTCAAACGCCTCTGAGTCCAAATTTTTAATTTCTGTAAATAAAACTTCAATCACAAACAACATTAGTAATGTATAGCCAACATGCGAATGAAGCTGCACTTTTCAGCCAAGCAGTTTCATCGCAGATGAAGCGGTGGGGATATTGCTAAGCTCCTTTATTTACATTGTCAGTCACGCTTTTTATTTTAGTATATTTTGTTTCCTGTTTATTTTTGTAATATTGTAGCACACTGGTTAAATTTTGTACGAGCCGCCACTGCTACCTTCTCCCATCCCTCCTAGCCTTGTCGAGTTACGAAAAACCTCAATGAAACGACATTTGCAGGGTGTGTGTTGGAGTCTCTAACATCCAGTCAGTTGAACATTACCTAAATGAAACCGAGCCAGCTATGAATCCTCCCGTTACAGTCTTCCTACAAAGTGGCACGATTTTGGCTAGTGTCCAGTAGAGTTCCATTTCTGTCTTTTCGCAGTTGCTAACTTATGGCTGTGGCGACTTGCACGCAAAATCGCTGCTCTGGACTCGTTATTTACTTCATATTCGAGAGAGAAGCTACGTCTGAGAGTGCCGGCTTGCGCTGCCAGAAGAGCGTGAATCACGGAGCTCCTATTTCGGCCGCTGGGAGCGTTGCAGGCGCGTGACGTCGGCGAGCGGGTCGGCCCTCGGAATGCCGGTCGTCCTCAGGCAAAACAGCGGCCGCCTCGCCTTGGGCTGCGCCCCCCCCCCCCCTCGCCCACGCACGTCTAATTCCGCTCTGGCGCTGCCCGTGGGTTGGCGCATGGGATCGCGCGCAACCGCTGCCAGGTGGCAGCACCTCCGGACGCCTTGTGCGAGCTCTGGTGGCAACCTTTCCAAACTGCGTCCATCCCCGTTGAACATCCCCCCCTCTCTCTCCACCATTCCATCGCCCAACCGCCAAATGGCTTTCCCGTAGTCCAAGCATTTTGTGACACCCTAACGTTAAATTTGCAAATATGAACGTATAGAAATTTTAATTTTAATTAATTTTCTGTTTGATAAAACTCGATCCGAGATTGCTATCGCAACAATAATAAAATTCCCAAATGGGGAAAAACTGTTTTTATTAATTAAAAAAGAAACGATAGCTCCGATCGTAAAGTGTAAAATGAGGGTCATAAGACACGGGTTCTCAGGTAGATGCTGTGTTTCTCGACTTCCGCAAGGCGTTTGATGCAGTTCCCCACAAACGTTTAATGAACAAAGTAAGAGCATATGGTCTATCAGACCAATTGTGTGATTGGATTGAGGAATTCCTAGATAACAGAAAGCAGCAGGTCATTCTCAATGAAGAGAAGTCTTCCGAAGTAGGAGTTATGTCAGGTGTGCCACAGGGGAGTGTCGTGGGTCCGTTGCTGTTCACGATATATATAAATGACCTCGCGGATAACATCGGAAGTTCACTGAGGCTTTTTGCGGATGAAGCTGTAGTGTATAGAGAGGTTGTAACAATGGAAAATTGTATTGAGATGCAGGAGGATCTGCATCGAATTGACGCATGGTGCAGGGAATGGCAATTAAAGCTCAATGTAGACAAGTGTAATGTGCTACGAATACACAGAAAGAAAGATCCTTTATCATTTAGCTAAACTATAGCAGGTCAGCAACTGGAAGCAGTTAATTCCATAAATTATCTGGGAGTAGTCATTAGGACGGATTTAAAATGGTGGCCGAGGTGACTGAGGCGCTCCAGTCACGGTCAGCACGGCCACTACGGTCGGGGGTTTGAATCCCCCCTCGGGCATGGATATTTGTGCCGTCCTAGTTCGTAAGTAGTTCATAAGTAGTTTGTAAGTTTAGGGACTGATGACCCCGTAGTTAAGTCCCATAAGCTTCACAAACATTTGAACATTTAAAATGGAACGACCATATAAAATCAATCGTCGGTAAAGCAGATGCCAGACTTAGATTCAGTGGGAGAATTCTAAAGAAATGCAGTCCGAAAACAAAGGAAGTAGGTTAGAGTACACTTGTTCGCCCAGAGATTGAATACTGCTCACCGGTGTGGGATCCGTACCAGGTGGGATTGATAGAGGAAGTGGAGAAGATCCAACGGAGAGCAGCGCGCTTCGTTACAGGATCATTTGGTAATAGTGAAAGCGGTACGGAGATGATCGCTAAACTCCAGTGGAAGACTCTGCAAGAGAGACGCTCTGTCGCTCGGTACGGGCTTTTGTCGAAGTTTCGAGAACTTACCTTTACTGAGGAGTGTAGCAGTATATTGCTCCCTCCTACGTATATCTAGCGAAGAGATCGTGAGGATAAAATCAGAGAGATTAGAGCCCACACAGAGACATACCGACAATCCTTCTTTCCGCGAACAATACATGACTCGATAGTGGTACTCAAGGTACCCTCCGCCACCCACCGTCGGGTGGCTTGTGGAGTATGGTTGTAGATGCAGATGTAGATGTAGAATCTTGTAGGTCATAAAACGATCTATCGATTGCTTTTTCATAAATATAAATACTGATGGATTTTATTATTATAGTGTAGGTATTTCGGTGTCTGTCTATGCAACTGATTTAATAAAATATTTTATTGCCATATGCATTTCGCCTTTATTTGGAAGGCATCATCAGTGGCCAGTAATATATACATGATTATGTTTTACAATATTTGATTTTTACACTTCTCAGTATTTTTTTTTTATTTTTTTTATTTTTAGTTTATGAACAGTTCTGATGCGTTATTTAAGTATAGTACTGATATCTGGATGTTGTACAACATAAAAGGCGAAATGCATATGGCAATAAAATATTTTCTTAAATCAGTTGGATAGACACATACCGAAATACCTACACTATAATAATAAAATCCATCAGTATTTATATTTAAGAAAAAGCAATCGATAGATCGTTTTATGACCTACAACTTTCTCATTTTACACTTTAGATCGGAGCTATTGTTTGTTCTTTAATAAATAAAAACAGTTTTTCCCCATTTGGGAATTTGGTTGTACAACATCCAGATATCAGTACTATACTTAAATAACGCATCAGAACTGTTCATAATCTTACAAAAAAATACTGAGAAATGTAAGTATCAAATATCGTAAAACATAATCATGTATATATTACAAGCCACTGATGATGCCTTCCAAATAAAGGCGAAATACATATGGCAATAAAATATTTTATTAAATCAGTTGCATAGACAGATACCGAAATACCTACACTATAATAATATAATATAGCAACTGTGGAAAAAAACAGGAAAAAAGGAACTAAAAATGTTACTGGTAGATTTATTTAGGTTTTGAGATATACTGAAAAAACCGCTATGGTACAAACTCTTAAAAATCGAGTTGTCTATAACTTGGGTTATCTATATCATTCAAGTTTCCAATCTCATTATTTCATAAAAGTGTAGTAAGTGATAATTCACGAAAGAAATTATTACAAAAATTTAAAAAATTGATTAATTTTTGGGTTGCATCGATAATTTTAAAAGCATTTTGAAATATTGGCTAGATCTTCTCAGAGGATCGACCTACAGTAATTGTTTTAGACTTCTCTCCTTCATGAAGGGTTGTATATCTCTGTTATTAAATAATTTATAAAATTTTTAACTGTGAGGGTCGAGAAATGACTTAGAATTACTTGCACTTCTGTTGGGAGCGTTTTATAAAACCTGGCTATCTCAATTCCTGTGTTACGAAAATTAAGTTTGAAGAAGTAAATTATTGAAATTCCTCCCGGTTTTAGCTAAAATTGTTTTCCTACAATTACGTGGTACTACGATAATTTTTTCCTTAAAATAAATCGAGAGGTTGTGATTAACATTGTGATGATACTGCCGGCCCTCTCATCTCAATGTTATCGTACAATACCGTCTGCGTCGAACCCGGAATCGTGTGGTTCAATAGTGATACATGTTGCGTGTGAAGTTAGTTAAAAACGATATAGCCAGCCTAGGAGTCAGCGTAGAACAGTGTCTCGCCGATACTGGGATTAAAAAAGTGAATAGATTTCATTAATTAAGAGATTTGTATAAGATGTTTCCAGACAGTTCTATAAACAATAGTTTTGTTATTGTACATTATTTCAATAAATAGACATATGAAGGGTCAAAACTTTTGTAAAACATAAAGAAATGAAAATAAATAGCATTGTATATATGTCAGGCTCATAAACAAGTTGTGTTGACCAGCTAATTGTGTTAATTAATGTAATAGTCGAAATTTCAATATTGTGATTTTTTGTATATACTTGCGAAGATATTTGATAGTTCAATGTGTGTTAGGAACATGTATGATGTACTCATTAACAAATTAATTGACATATAACATCGCACTTTGTTGTCAAACAGCAAGATCGAAGATTTCAATTAAAAAAAAAAAAAAGTGCCATCTAAAATTATTGTATGTATAGTTTTCGTTTTATATTGTGATTATTTTTGTGTACATAAAATGTTTTCTTTGTATGTTTGTTAATCGTAAATTAGTATATTCAATTGTTATGAACAATGCATAATGTAAGGTCATTATTGCCGATGTTATATATTTTCCTCACCGCCTTGCGTGGGGGTGTTCGAGTTTTAGTCGTTTGTCAAGTGCTCTGGAAGCTATGTCAGTCTGTGTTTTGAAATGGAATATGTTTTGAAGTTGTAATGTGTTGGTGGAGAAGTAGTTTGCTTGGAAATTAAAGAAGAAGTGTAAAATTGTATCTACGAGTATTTATTTCTACCACGACGCCTCAGGTGAATAATTTTGCAGCGAGCAGAACCCCCATACATTGTAATGTTGAAAAGCTTAGTATCTTGTTTGGAAGTGGTAGAAAGGAACTGTAATTATTTAAGAATCTAGCAGTGAAAGGTTACATTATAATATTCTAGAACGATGGGCTTAAAGAGGATTAATAGTATTCACTTCTCAAGAGAAAATACTAATTTTTTTCCACTGTCTTTTAGTATTAGGAAGAGAGCGATTAAGCGAAGCGCGCTAGTGGATAGCGCCTCAGCTGGAGCAGACGGCGATTCTAGACAACCGCGATTGCATAATCTTAGATATCTTGGCTTCTGGCTACGAGCCATTGTTCTTCTGTATATACTCAGGCATACCTAAATCAGTATCATAGTTGTTTTCGCCCTAAAATTAGCCAGAAAAAATCTAAATTTTATTTAGTTTGTCTTACGTTTATCATTTAAAAAAGTTAGTTCAGAGCTCGATCAGAGGTGAAGGATTATGATATGAAGATCAGTATCTCCAAAACAAAAGTAATGTCTCTGGGAAAGAGATTTAAACAGATTCAGTGCCAAATAGGAGGAACAAAGTTAGAACAGGTAGACAGTTTCAAGTACCTGGGATGTATTTTCTCACATGATGGCAACATAGTAAAAGAACTGGAATCGAGGTGCAGCAAAGCTAATGCAGTGAGTGATCAGCTAAGATCTACTCTCTTCTGCGAGAAGTAAGTAAGTACCAATACTAAGCTAGCAGTGCACCGCTCTATCTTTCGATCAACTTTGTTGTATGGGAGTGAAAGTTGGGTGGATACAGGTTACCTTATTCACAAGGTAGAGTTCACAGATATGAAAGTGGCAAGAATGATTGCAGGTACTAATAAATGGGAACAATGGCAGGAGGATGTCCATAATGAGTAAATCAAAGAAAAACTGGGAATGAACAGCATAGATGAAGCAGTTAGAGCGAATAGGCTGAAGATGGTGGGGTCATGTTACACGCATGGGAGAAGCAAGGTTACCTAAGAGACTCATGAGCTCGGCAGCGGAGGGTAAGAGGAGTCGAGGTAGATCCAGAAGAAAGTACTTTGATTCGGTGCAGAATAATTTTGAAGTAAAAGGCATAACATCAGACGAGGCATCAAATGTTCAAATGTTTGTTAAGCTTATGGGACTTAACTACGGGGTCATCAGTCCCTAAACTTACAAACTACTTATGAACTACTTACAAACTAGGACGGCACAAATATCCATGCCCGAGGGGGGATTCGAACCCCCGACCGTAGTGGCCGTGCTGACCGTGACTGGAGCGGACGAGGCATCAATGTTAGCATTGAATAGGGGATCATGGAGGAATTTTATTAGAGGTACTATGCTCCAGACTGAACGCTGAAAGGCATAATCAGTCTCTAATAATAATGATGATGATGATCATAATACTAACTCTGAATTTATCATGTAATATCTTATTTGTCTACGGTCGGGGGTTCGAATCCCCCCTCGGGCATGGATATTTGTGCCGTCCTTAGTATAAGGTAGTAGATAAGTAGTTTGTAAGTTTAGGGACTGATGACCCCGTAGTTAAGCAACACCACCTAGAAGACAAGGCCTTACAACATGCCGTGCCTACGTCACACTTAGAGGCCGCGGCCGCCACCTCACTGGCCGGCCGCAGCGCGGCGGTGGGCGTGCCCCAGCCAACAACCAGAGAGGTGGCAGCCGCGGCCTCTAAGTGTGACGTAGGCACGGCCTGTTGTAAGGCCTTGTCTTCTAGGTGGTGTTGAGTTAAGTCCCATAAGCTTAACAAACATTTGAACATTTGATCTTATTTGTTTTAATTAATGATAGCTACACTGTACTTGTTGCTCATTTCCATAAAATTGACTTCTACACAGTTGTTTTTGGCACAAAATTTGAATGCATCGTACCAGGGTGTCGCAGGGCGATGGCGCGTCTGTTGCCTCTAAGCCTCCGTCCGCACCAGTACGCTTTCGTTTTATTATGTATACCTTACACTCTCACTGATAATTTCAAAACAATAAATCGAACCCTAGATTTTTCTGTTGAAAATAAAAGTGTTTGCCGGCCGCGGTGGCCGAGGGGCTGAGGCGCTTCAGTCACGGTCTGCACGGCCGCTACAGTCGGGGGTTCGATTCCCCCCTCGGGCATGGATAATTGTGCCGTCCTAGTTCGTAAGTAGTTCATAAGTAGTTTGTAAGTTTAGGGACTGATAACCCCGTAGTTGAGTCCCATAGGCTTTACAAACATTTGAACATTTTTTTAAGTGTTCAGTGTCAACTTCCACCAGGGTCGTTTCTGTAAATTATTAGTTATATCCACTAGATTGTTTTAAAGTAAACCATTTTCTCGTTCCAGACTGATTTAATATAGCAATTGATATGCAAAAAAGATAACGAATAGATCGATTTAAGCCCTATAATTTTCTCTTTTAACACTTTTCTGTCGGCGCTATAGCTCCGTACTTAATTAAGAAAAAAACATTTTTTTCTTCGAAATTTGAGGTTTTTTTTCCCATATTCGCCTTTTTGGATCGCGTTTCATGAATTAGAAAACCTGTTTAAAATTTAATTTCCTATACATTCTTATTTTTGTTTCAAGGTAATAATGCTTGCATTCTCCTCTCCCTACCGCTCGGCCTACGGTTCTATGCCGCGCGCAGCCACCTCGGTGGAGGGGCAGAGTGTGAAAATAGGCCCCGTTCGTGCGTCACTCCTCCGCGTCGCAACTGCCGCTTGCGCCATCTGTTGAGCGCCAGAGGCGGCAGAAGTCACACGGGCTCTGGCGACGTCTGGCGGCGCACATCGCAAACTCCCGCAGAATAAACCGCGTCCTATTCCTAGCAAAGTGCTTTGCTTAAACAACAGGGCATTGCCTTTATGCGATTCCTGCTTTCAGAGTGTCTCTAACTGCGCAGTTCCGCTGCCTTTTCAGAAACACAAGACGCTATCAGCCAAAGCAATTTGAGTCCCTTCGTAACCGCCCTACTACCAGAATGGCATCAGTAGACCAAAAGGCCAGATGCTAATTTAGTGACTCCGTTCATTCTTATTTTCGTTATTTCAGCAAAGTCTCAATTTTGTAGCAACACAGAGATTTATTATGAAACTCCAGCCGTTTTCCGTACTTTTCTTTTAACCAAACTCACGATATTCAAAAAAGTAGCACAAACTGAATAACATAAAATGAAAATCTTATCAAGTAGTGGGAATTCATTTTCCATACATTATTAGCAGAGGCGGCTGGTGCTTCAGCTGACTGGCCGTTCACTCTTTCTGTTCCGGATCTTGATAGTGGTACCGCCCCCATAAAACCGCCCCCCCCCCCACATTCGGCGTCCAGTGAGACAATTTGGTTTGCCACATCTCTTCGAGTGGTGTAGGGGAAAGCGCCCCTGTTTGCAAAAAATTCAAATGTTTGTATAGCTTATGGGACTTAACTACGGGGTCATCAGTCCCTAAACTTACAAACTACTTACGAACTACCTTATACTAAGGACGGCACAAATATCCATGCCCAAGGGGGGTTTCGAACTCCCGAACGTAGTGGCCGCGCAGACCGTGACTGGAGCGCCTCAGTCCCCTCGGTCATCTCGGCCGGCCCCCTGTTTTCCTCTCCCTCCCCCCCCCCCCTTTCGATATATTTTCGTTAAAAGATCTGCAGAATGTGTTACCTCGGCTTGTTTGCGCTTGCTTCAACTCGAGCTGAGGCGTCGGCCTGCCAAGCTTCTTTATTTCATACTTGGCTTAAAGCTGAGTAATTTGTTTCTTAAAGATACTGAACGTCGTTCATTTTTCTTTGATAATAAACACCAAGAAAATGTGAATATGTACATGAACAGTAAAACACAGTTAGTAAGTGATTACACTGTTAAGTGACTGTAACAATATTAATCTGTTATGATGAAGAGACAGGCTACAGCCGGGCGACGTGACACTGTAAGCAGCGCCCCATCCTAACCTTACACATACGCAAAGGCTGCTCCCCCCTCACATCTTTTCAAACAGTGAAATATTTTTACAGCGAAGAGTATAAATGTCATTTACCCTCAAAGTCGCGACACATTCGCAAAAAAAGTTCCAAGATATGTAGCAAGTAACATTTATTGTTCTCATATCTATTAAAAAGTATATTTAGTTTAAACAAAATTACTTGCAGTCGATCTCTAACCCACCACCTTCGACCCCACAGCGCGATGCTGCTAACCACACGGCTGTTCTCGCTAGGTGTATAATAGTGACGTCATTCTTGCGTCTTTAATATATAGTTATAAGATATTCTACACGGTATGACGTGTGTTTTGATGAATGTTCAATGCGCCAAAAATAAATATGAAGGGAGGATTTGCGCATACGCAAGGCGAGATGCGCAGTAGCTCCATTGTCTTCGTTCTGGACAATTCGTGCGTAACCGCCAGAGCTCGAGTAGCCAGGAGCTGGCGTCTCTACCAGCTCCAACGCCAGTGTTAAAAGCGGCGTTTCTCTTCGCCCCTCCCTGCCGCGGGAGCGCTCATTTGCTGCCTCCAGGTGGTTCAGAAGAGAATTTGCACCTCAGCCGCGCATGCGTATTACAACGCTACGGCCACTGCCGCCTATATTAAGCGGTCGCGCTACGACTCGTATACGTGCTGTCTCCGTGACGTAAAATGTTTCTCGCGCGATAAAAATACTTTGAATGTGCACATAAAGTAAACTGATAGAAAAAAGAAACGAAGAACGATACTTTACAAACACTTAATTTTATTTATTTATTTACTTTTCTTTTTAAGACGAGCTTTTACCGGGGGTTCAGTGAACCACTGAACACATAGGCCATAGGACTGCTTATTAGGGAACATTGCAAATTAAGGTGCAATATGACAACCAGAAAAGTTTTAACACAGAAAGGAAATAATCACACACTTAATTCAGACTGAGGAAATATTTTGAGATCTCATTTGGAAGCACTAAAAATTCAAAAATAAAAACGCGTACTTTGCGTACCAAGAAACAATGATATAATACACACACTAAGTAAACTAAAGAATAAGAAGATAATAAATGACAGAAGACAAATGCAGAAACATTCCGTTTCGTCTTTGTGTATCTCCAACAATACTTCAACATGAAACATAAGAACAATATAGCAATGTGTAGTACAATCGTTTTTACGATTTTGCCTTGCGCTGCCGTGAAACATAAAAAGGAGGCGAGCGACAACTGCCGTGTGTTTCTACGTATTTACCTTTAATTTTTCCACAGCCCTCCATTGAATAGCCGGCCGCGGTGGCCGAGGGGACTGAGGCGCTCCAGTCACGGTCTGCACGGCCACTACGGTCGGGGTTCGAATCCCTCCTCGGGCATGGATATTTGTGCCGTCCTTAGTATTAGCTAGTTTTTAAGTAGTTTGTAAGTTTAGGAACTGATAACCCCGCAGTTACGTCCCTTAAGCTTAACAAACATTTGAACTTTCTTTCCATTGAATACACCATAAAAATGTTTACTATCGTTGCTTAGAAACAACCTGGCATAATTGTTATTCAATATAAAATAGTATTCTTCATAAAAAAAACGTCATAAATCATGAAAAATACATTAAATTTAATCTCTAAAAATACCGCATAAATACCACCTAAATCTGTATGACATTACTCTTATTCTACAGTTTTATTTTATATAACCTGAACCCCATTCCTTGCGGTTCTCTGTTTCCCCACCACTTCTTTTACTTAGGGTTCCCAAAACTAGATTTGGTAAACCGGTTTCCCAGTACCGTCTCCGGCTCGTCGCGTTAACAGTGTCGATCCTGGAAATATGGTTGTAGCTGCCAGCAGTCGGTCCCCCAGACAATGTATTTAGTGTTATTTGTGCGTTTAAGTGCTGACGATGTTATAAATCTAAATTATTTATTGTGGGGAAGAAAAGAGACAAAAAACAAGATTTGAATGATCTGGATGAATGATCCAGCGCAAAATCTACTCCCTTACAAGCAGAATCTCAGCTCCAAATGTAACGTTCTTAAAACATTAATCGCGAATGGTTTATTTAATGACGCGCGAAGAACTGATTTCTCTACATTCTTCGAACTTTGGCATTGGATTGCCAGTGCATGTGGAACATGTGTATCCTTGCTGGCAGTATTGTAGGAGTGATACATCTTAATTACTATCACGGAGCACCTTTCAGTTCCCAATGCCTAAACAGGGTGCTCCAAACTTATTGTTGCGAATACAGGATTTCACTGAAGCGAAATGTGAACCATTGGAGTCCTTAATAAAATTTAATTAATTCTTCTCAGACATATCGCGTTTATGTACTCCTTTCATCGCTTATAGAACGCCACAGAATTCCAGGTAGTTGCTCACTAGATTCAAAATGGCTTGAAAAACGATCTACATGAAAACGACCGTTATTACCAAAGCAAGAGAAGCTGATTATTGCCAAAAAACCGATAGATAAATAAATATTTCGTTACTTTGTATTACAAATGGTGAAATGGACGATGAGTTACTTTACAGACGTTATAAACCTGCATAATTCTGTTGATTACGCTATCAAACCGTTTTCCCGGAACGCTATACGATTTACTGTATTCGTATGTTCAAATTTTAACACAATAATAGAAGTGTTACAGTTATAAACTGTGACATTTTCCTGAGTCATTGCATTTTGTTGTGAGTGAACAGTGTGAAGACAACTCTACAGTCGCTGACGACACAAGCTTAGTAGGAATTATAGCACCTACATCAGTGTGAAGTCAACGTTCGACATGAACGGGTCGGCCGCGGTGGCCGAGGGGACTGAGACGCTCCAGTCACGGTCTGCACGGCCACTACGGTCGGGAGTTCGAATCACCCTCGGGCATGGATATTTGTGCCGTCCTTAATATTAGCTAGTTCATAATTAGTTTGTAAGTTTACGGACTGATGACCCCTTAGTTAAGTCCCATAAGCTCTACAAACATGAACGGGCAAATTTTATGCATGTTTGATAGTTTCTTTTAAGGTATTTTTTTATTATTGACTGGGAAGGAAGCTATATACAATTAGTTTTATAATGTGATATATACACTGTTAAAACAATTAGGAAATTAGGTGAGATAGCATACACAATATGCAGATGGTAACCAAATTTATTTAGATATTGGCTACAATTGTAACTTGTGTGTGATACAGTAGGATATTTTGCTGTCTCCACTCTTTGCTTGAGGTTTAACATGGCGTTTACTTAGAGCGAGATACCAAGGGGCTACCATAATAGTGAAAAAGTCACTCTCGTTGTCCTATAATATTGTGTATGATCACCTCGGACGCCCAATGCAGTTGAACACCTGCGAGGCATGGACAGTATGAGGTTATCAATCAGCTCTTGAGGGATATTTGGCCATTCTTCAAATGTTCAAATGTTTGTATAGCTTATGGGACTTAACTACGGGGTCATCAGTCCCTAAACTTACAAACTACTTATGAACTAGCTAATCCTAAAGACGGCACAAATATCCATGCCCGAGGGGGGATTCGAACCCCCGACCGTAGTGGCCGTGCAGACCGTGACTGGAGCGCCTCAGTCCCCTCGGCCACCGCGGCCGGCGTCCATTCTTCCATGAGCACAATATGCAGCTCTGTAACCTTTGCGGAAGGTGCTGGTCTGGCTGCAGTGCATCCCATACATTCTGAATCGGGTTTAAGTCCGGTAAACAAGTGGGACTCTCCATTCGTACAATTCCCTCACTTCAAGCATGTTGTCCACCATTGCAGCTCTGTGGGGACGAGCGTTATCGTCCACCAGAAGGAAGCCATCTCCTACAGCACCAGCGTAGAGCACAATAAAATGACGAGGGATCTCGTCTCTATACCTCTGAGCAGTCAAAGCGCCATTATGAGCGACATATGTCCGCCAAAACTGAAGCCCACACGATTTGTCCAGCCCCATGATATGGGGATTATGGTGCCACCACGTAGGTCAGCATTGTTCCGTGTTCCACGTTCTCTCCAAATGAAGGAACGATTGTTCGGTTGAACACCAAATCTAATCAGTGAACAGATCACAGAGCCATTCGTTACGTCTCCAATCCCGGTGTTCCTTCGCTCAGTTTATGCAGGATAAACGGTCGTGCATTTAATGGGACATAAATCATAGGCCTCCGTGCGTAGAGGCCACAGTTCTGAAGGCGATTTCGGACTGTTTGCGCTAATATTGCGCGGCCTATTGCTGCCTGAAGAGTGGGTTCCAGCTGAGTTGCATTTAGCATTCTGTCTCGAGGGGCTGTTTAACCAGATATATCGGTCATCTATCCGTTGATGACATTTGTCTTGGCTTCTTTTAATGATTCCTGTTGTCTCAAATCGCATCCAGGTCCTGGAAATCACACTTTGCGACACTCCAGTAGCTGCACCCGCCTCCCTGTGTGTCTGTCCCGCTGCCAACTTCCGTATAGCTCTCGAAAGGAAATAGATTTGACGATATTCCTGACAGCCAACGAAATGTGACCAAGCTTTTGAACATCATTATTTTGTCAAGTAGGCTCAACCACAGAGATCGTGTAAAAACACTAAATTATTTGCACGATCTCTGTGGTTAAGCCTACATGACAAAATAATTAAGTACACAACCGCGACCTCACGTCCATTATGGATATAATTAAGTTTTGAACATCACCCCAAAGAAAGTCTTCGTGCAAAGTTTACATGGCATGTATCACAGAGGTTAGCAGTGCAGAGTTACGGGAGGTGACTATTTCGAAGGACATAAGGTAACTTTAGTTCATGACTCATGTAGATTAATGTGACATGAATATTTGCGATCTTTTTTTGTCAGAGGTTGTTGCAGAACCTATTTTACTGTTTTGCCAAGATCGTTTATTTATTTACCACAATGACCGGTTTCAACTTATCTCGCAGTCTTCGTCAGATCGGTGGAACTGTGGTGTATCTAATCATACCAATAACGTGTAGCTCCGTCTATACGGTGTTCCCTGTTTTATAGAAGGAGCTACGCATTATTGGTATGATTAGTTACACCACAGATCCACAGATCTGATGATGACTGCAAGATCAGTTGAAACCGGTCATTGTGGTAAATAAATAAGTGATCTTGGCAAAACATAAAAAAGATACCGCAGAAAAGAAGATCGCAAAAATGTTCATTTGTTTGTTAAGCTCATGGAACTTATCTGCGGGTCATCAGTCGCTAAACCGGTGATTTTTCTGTTATTATTCGGTTTTTCCAGATTCTTCTTCATTTAATTGATTAATACATTAATTGACAACAATAATACTATAGGAAGTATAATATGTAATATTGTTAACAAATCGTGGTACGTTTTCTCAAAGTATCTATTTGCTCTTCTTTATTAGAAAATAAGTATACAATGACGTTCAAATTGAAAACTTGGGGTCATTTCAACATTTTGAACTTTTTCGTTCAAATTATTACCTTCAAATATTCGTTCGTATTGTGTACTGAATACTTTGAGCATGGCAGAATAATAAAGGTCAAATGTTTGTTAAGCTTATAGAACTTAACTGAGGGGTCATCAGTCCCCAAACTTACACATTACTTATAAACTACTTTATACTAAAGACAACACAAACATCCACACCCGAGGGAGGATTCGAACCTCCGGCGAGGAACTGTCTCGCGCATCGGAGCATAGCGCCTCAATGCGCTCGGCCACTCCGCAGCGGCAAGGAGATCACGCCCAGCAACATTTGTAAATTGTTCTTATCACAAACGTTGAAACCATACTTCTTAAAAGTTGCAGTCGAGTGAAGTAATATCTATGCCCAGCCATTAATTTTTTTTTTTTTTTTTTTTTTTTTTGGCATGGTTTCATAATGGTCTACATCTACATCTACATAGATACTCTGCAAATCACATTTAAGTGCCTGGCAGAGGGTTCATTAACCACCATAACTTTTCTCTACCGTTCCATATGGTGTTTTGCCACGAAGCGAATGCTTTCGCCATCTAGTATTAAGTATTTGGACACCTTAGATATCAGTGGGCATAAAGGGCATAAACGGTTTCTATATTCCCAACGCTTGATATGGTTCGTTTTGCCGAGTGAGAATGCTGAATCAGTTTACCACAAACAGAACGGTTGTGTAACCTGTGCCGTGCGTGGTTGCCTACATCTACGTAGATACTCTGCAAGTCACATTGAAGTGCACGACAGAAGGTTCATCGAACCGCTTTTATGATATTTGTCTACGTCTCCATTTTCTAATAACAAACTAGAGAAATTAAGACCTAAATCTTTACAATTTCAATCTTATTTCTCTTATTGTATTTTGTTGATCATTTCTTCCTATGTAGGTGGATGCTAACAAAAGAGAAAGTTGGTGAAAGAAATTTCGCAAATAGATCTCGTCGCAACGAATAACACCTCTATTTTAATGATTTTCACTCCAACTCGTGTGTCATTTCAGAGACACTCTCCCCCCCCCAATATGGCGGTAATACAAAACGAGCTGCCCTTCTCTGAACTGGCTCTAAATCGTCTGTCAGTCCCACTTGTTGGCGATCCCACGATGCGCAGCAATACTCAAAAATAGGACGCATAAGTGTAGTGTAGGCAGTTTCTTTAGTAGAACTGTTGCATCTTCTAAGTGTTCTACCAATGAAACGTAGTCTTTGGTTCGCATACCCTACAATATTTTGTCTTCTTTCCAATTTAAGATTTTCGTAATTGTAATTCCTTGGTATTTAGTTGATACATATTTAGTTGCACTTGTATTTCTCTGGCGGGATCAAAGGTTGAATTGAGAATCCTCGGCAGACAGGGCGTGATGGTGGTGACCTGTGCAGCTAGAGGGCGTGTGTGCAGCAGGGAGAAGGTGATAGCAGGCAGTGACAGTGGGCAGTGAATTGTAGGGAGCAGGAGCCGGCGTGTGTGGTCTGGCTGTGGACACCCGGGTAGTGGACTGGCTGTGCTGAAGGCGCTGGCCGCGTTATTAATTCAGCGCAAATTTCCTTGTGATTTAAAAAAATATAGTAAATTTCCTTGAGACGGAAAAGCTTCTTTCTATGAATGAAACTTTCACTCTGCGGCGGAGTATGCGCTGATATGAAACTTCCTGGCAGATTAGTCTTTCAAAACTAAAAATGCGAGTGTAGATCATTTGTGGCTTACTTTCAAAGACATAATATCAGTAGCAATCGAGAGATTTATACCAAATAAATTAATTAAAGAGGGGGCTGACCCCCCGTGGTACACAAAACAGGTCAAATCACTGTTGCAGAAACAAAGAAAAACGCATGCAAAATTTAAAAAGACACAGAATCCACAAGACTGGCAATCTTTTACTGAAACTCGCAACCTAGCGCGGACTTTAATGCGAGAAGCCTATAGTAGTTACCACAACGAAATCCTGTCTCGTAAACTTGCAGGAAATCCAAAGAAATTCTGGTCGTATGTGAAGTACACTAGCGGCAAAACACAAACAATACCTTCACTACACGATAGCAATGGTAATACACCGATGACAGTACTGCTAAGGCAGAATTACTAAACACAGCTTTCCGAAATTCTTTCCCAAAGAAGACGAAGTGAACACTCCAGTATTCAGTCCAAGAACAGCTGCCAGAATGCGAAACTTAGAAGTAGATGTAGTAAAACAACTTAAGCCATTAAACAAAAATAAATCTTCCGGGCCAGATTGTATACCAACTAGATTCCTCTCAGAGTATGCTGATGCAATAGCTCCGTACTTAGCTATAATTTACAACCGATCACTTAGCGAAAGATCCGTACCCAAAGACTGGAAACTTGCCAAAGTTACTCCAATATTCAAGAAAGGCAATAGGAGTGATATCCCAAAATTACAGGCCAATCTCATTGACGTCAATTTGCAGTAGGATTTTGGAACATATACTTTGTTCGAATATTATGAACTACCTCGAAGAGAACGATCTGTTAACCAGTAGCCAACACGGATTCAGAAAGTATCACTCTTGCGAAAGACAGCTTGCCCTTCATTCACATGAAGTGTTAAGTGCCATCGACAAGGGATCTCAAATCGATTCCATATTTCTGGATTTCAGGAAGGCTTTTGACACTGTACCCCAAAAGCGGCTTCTTATGAAATTGTGTGCTTATGGAATATCTCCCCAATTATGCGATTGGATTCACGATTTCCTATCAGAAAGAACACAGTTCGTTGTAATTGACGGTAAGTCATCGAGTAAAACGGAAGTGATATCTGGCGTTCCACAGGGAAGCATTATAGGTCTCCTACTCTTCCTTGTGTTTATAAACGATTTAGGAGATAATCTGAATAGCTCCCTTAGACTGTTCGCGGATGATGCTGTCGTTTATCGGTTATTGAAGTCAATTGAGGATCAAAAGCAACTGCAAAGCGATTTAGACAAAATTTCTGTATGGTGCGAAAATTGGCAATTGACACTACATAAAGAAAAGGCTGAAGTAATACACATGACCACTAAAAGAAATCCGCTGAACTTCAATTACGCGATAAATCAGTCAAAACTTAAGGTCGTAGATTCTACCAAATACCTAGGAGTTACAATTACGAACAACTTTGACTGGAGAAAACACATAGAAAATATTGTGGGGAAGGCGAACCAAAGGTTACGTTTCATCGGCAGAACGCTTCGAAGATGCACCAGCTCCACCAAAGAGACTGCCTACATCACGTGCGTCCTCTCCTGGAGTACTGTTGCCCCTTGTGGGACCCTCACCAGGTGGGACTGACGGAAGATATTGAGAAGGTTCAGAGAAGGGCAGCTCGTTTTGTTTTATCACGTTACGGGGGGGAAAGCGTCACGGAAATGTTGCACGAATTGGGGTGGAAATCATTAAAAGAAAGACGTTATTCATTGCGGCGTGATCTGTTTGCGAAGTTTCAATCACCGACGTTTCGTTCTGAATGTGAAAATATTTTGCTAGCACCCACATACTTAGGGAGACATGACCATCCTAATAAAATATGAGAAATCAGATCGAAAACGGAACGATTTAGGTGTTCTTTCTGCCCTCGCGCTATTAGAGAATGGAACGGCAGAGAAAAGTTATGAAAGTGGTTAATGAACCCTTTGCCAGGCACTTTAATGTGATTTGCAGAGTATATATGTAGATGTAGATTAAAGGTACTGGCGGAAGTAAAGTTGTTAGGCGGCATCGTGAGTCGTGTCGGGATACCACAGTTGGTAGTGCGCTTGCCCGCGAAAGGTAAAGGTTCCAGGTTCGAGTCCCGGTTCCGGCACACAATTGTAATCTGCCAGGAAGTTTCATATCAGCGCACACTCTGCTGCAGAGTGAAAGTTCCATTCTGGAAACATCCCTTGGGCTGTGGCTAAGCCATGTCTCCACCATATCCTTTCTTCCAGGAGTGCTAGTCTTGCATGGTTCGCAGGAGAGCTTCTGTGAAGTTGGGAAAGTAGGAGGCGAGGTACTGGCGGAAGTAAAGCTGTGAGGCGGCATCGTGAGTCGTGTCGGGATAGCACAGTCGGTAGTGCGCTTGCCTGCGAAAGGCAAAGGTCCCAGGTTCGAGTCCCGGTGCCGTCACACAATTTTAATCTGCCAGCAAGTTTCTTCTTTCTGTGATTCAGTACGGGTTTAGGAAATACTGTTCATGTGAAACTCAGCTTGTCCTTTTCTCACATGGCATCTTGCGAGCCATGGATGAAGGGCAACAGGAAAATTGCGTTTTTCTCGATTTCAAAAAGACATTTCAAGCGGTGCCACACTGCAGGCTGCTAACGAAGATACGAGCTTATAGAATAGATTCATAGATTTATGCATGTACGTTGTTTTCTATGGCCAGTGTTCATCAGAGACGAGAGTATCATGAGGCGTGCCTGAGGGAAGTGTGATAGGACCGCTATTATTTTCTACGTGTATAAATGATCTGATATACAGAGTAACTTGTAATTTGCGGCTGTTTGCTGATAATGCTGTGGTCTATGGAAGGGTGTCGTCTTTAATTGACTGTAGTATCATGCAGTATGACTTAAACAAAATTTCTGGTTTAGTGTGAAAAACGGCAGCTAGCTCTAAAGGTAGAAAAATGTAAGGTGACGCATATGAGAAGGAAAAGCAATCTCATAATGTTCGAATACAGCATTAATAGTGAGCATCTTGATGCAGTCACGTCG
Organism: Locusta migratoria; assembly: GCA_026315105.1. NCBI lineage: Eukaryota > Metazoa > Arthropoda > Insecta > Orthoptera > Acrididae > Locusta > Locusta migratoria. The sequence goes on from CM048747.1 coordinate 43,333,435, forward strand.
TTCAAATATCTAGGCGTAACATTGCAGAGCGATATGAAGTGAAACGAATATGTAAGGACAATTGTGAGTAAGGCGGACATCCGACTTCGGTTTATTAAGAGAATTTTGGGAAGATGTACTTCATTTGTAAAGGAGACCGCTTGTACGACCACGTCTTGAGTATTGCTCAATTGTTTGGGAACCGCAGCAGATCAGTTTAAAGGAAGACATAGAGGCGGTTCAGAGGCGAGCAGCTAGGTTTGTTACCGGTAGGTTCGACCAATGCGCGAGTGTCACGGAAATGCTCCGGCAACTCAATTGGGGATCGCTGGAGGAATTTGTAGGGCAGGAATTTGAAGCTGAGTGTAGTATGTTCTTGCCGCCTACTTACATTGCTTGTGGTAACGAATAGTGTGTTTCACGTATTCAGTTTAAATGTTTTGTCAGTGAAAGAATCGTGAAGGGTCGTGTGGTGGTTGCCGTGAAGGAAATACGCCTGGGGCGGCCGCTGGCAGGGGCGCGTCATTTTGTGCCTCTTATTGGGAGCCAGGCTCTTCAGTTGAGTCAACTGTTTTAATTTTTGTCCTGCTGTGATTTAATTGATGCATTGCTGTGTAAAAAAAATCCCAGAAATTTGTTAGTTCCCAGCTGAAATCGTGATCTCTAACTGTTTAGGTCGAGAGTCTCGTAGTCCTTTAAAAGAAGTTCCGTTGGCATATACTATCTAAAAAGTTAATCCCACTTGCAGAAGTTGCCTGAAGTACTTTAGGTTTAAAAATTGAAAGTGGTTTATTTATTGTGCCAGAGTAAGTTACTGTCTTTTTTTTTTTAATTTTTTTTTTTTTAAAGGGAGAACATTATGTATTCACCATGTCAAATCTGTATACAGTATAATATTACGTTGCTTGCAGTGGCCATTTGAGCAGCAGCTGACAGTGGAAGGAGAAAAATGCAAAGTTTTTTAGAAAATAGTGCAACCTTTCGACCTGGTTGCCGGAAAGAGACTGATGATGCCTTGTATGGGTGACTTATAAATATAAAACCCTTCATTTCCAGTAGCAAAAGTCGTTTCCTTTAAAACATTACAGTGAAATACATAGTACAATATTACTTGTTGAAATTGTTGTAAATTCATGCATCTTAATTATAATTTGTCGAATTTGGTTTATTGCCAGGGTTCCTTGGTCTCACATTAATTGCAGTAAAACTAAGTTTGTCCTACGTCATATGTTGTGGTTCAGGGTCAGCGATAATTATAATATTCCAGAATGAAACTTTCACTCTGCAGTGGAGTGTGCGCTGATATGAAACTTCCTGGCAGATTAAAATTGTGTGCCGGAACCGGGACTCGAACCTGGGACCTTTGCCTATTCGCGGGCAAGCGCTCTACCGACTGAGCTACCCCGACACGACTCACGATGCCGCCTCACAACTTTACTTCCGCCAGTACCTCGCCTCCTACTTTCCAAACTTCACAGAAGCTCTCTTGCAAACACGCAAGACTAGCACTCCTGGAAGAAAGGATATGGTGGAGACATGGCTTAGCCACAGCCTAAGGGATGTTTCCAGAATGAAACTTTCACTCTGCAGCGGAGTGTGCGCTGATATGAAACTTCCTGGCAGATTAAAATTGTGTGCCGGAACCGGGACTCGAACCTGGGACCTTTGCCTATTCGCGGGCAAGCGCTCTACCGACTGAGCTACCCCGACACGACTCACGATGCCGCCTCACAACTTTACTTCCGCCAGTACCTCGCCTCCTACTTTCCAAACTTCACAGAAGCTCTCTTGCAAACACGCAAGACTAGCACTCCTGGAAGAAAGGATATGGTGGAGACATGGCTTAGCCACAGCCTAAGGGATGTTTCCAGAATGAAACTTTCACTCTGCAGCGGAGTGTGCGCTGATATGAAACTTCCTGGCAGATTAAAATTGTGTGCCGGAACCGGGACTCGAACCTGGGACCTTTGCCTATTCGCGGGCAAGCGCTCTACCGACTGAGCTACCCCGACACGACTCACGATGCCGCCTCACAACTTTACTTCCGCCAGTACCTCGCCTCCTACTTTCCAAACTTCACAGAAGCTCTCTTGCAAACACGCAAGACTAGCACTCCTGGAAGAAAGGATATGGTGGAGACATGGCTTAGCCACAGCCTAAGGGATGTTTCCAGAATGAAACTTTCACTCTGCAGCGGAGTGTGCGCTGATATGAAACTTCCTGGCAGATTAAAATTGTGTGCCGGAACCGGGACTCGAACCTGGGACCTTTGCCTTCCGCGGGCAAGCGCTCTACCGACTGAGTTACCCCGACACGACTCACGATGCCGCCTCACAACTTTACTTCCGCCAGTACCTCGCCTCCTACTTTCCAAACTTCACAGAAGCTCTCTTGCAAACACGCAAGACTAGCACTCCTGGAAGAAAGGATATGGTGGAGACATGGCTTAGCCACAGCCTAAGGGATGTTTCCAGAATGAAACTTTCACTCTGCAGCGGAGTGTGCGCTGATATGAAACTTCCTGGCAGATTAAAATTGTGTGCCGGAACCGGGACTCGAACCTGGGACCTTTGCCTTTCGCGGGCAAGCGCTCTACCGACTGAGCTACCCCGACACGACTCACGATGCCGCCTCACAACTTTACTTCCGCCAGTACCTCGCCTCCTACTTTCCAAACTTCACAGAAGCTCTCTTGCAAACACGCAAGACTAGCACTCCTGGAAGAAAGGATATGGTGGAGACATGGCTTAGCCACAGCCTAAGGGATGTTTCCAGAATGAAACTTTCACTCTGCAGCGGAGTGTGCGCTGATATGAAACTTCCTGGCAGATTAAAATTGTGTGCCGGAACCGGGACTCGAACCTGGGACCTTTGCCTTCCGCGGGCAAGCGCTCTACCGACTGAGCTACCCCGACACGACTCACGATGCCGCCTCACAACTTTACTTCCGCCAGTACCTCGCCTCCTACTTTCCAAACTTCACAGAAGCTCTCTTGCAAACACGCAAGACTAGCACTCCTGGAAGAAAGGATATGGTGGAGACATGGCTTAGCCACAGCCTAAGGGATGTTTCCAGAATGAAACTTTCACTCTGCAGCGGAGTGTGCGCTGATATGAAACTTCCTGGCAGATTAAAATTGTGTGCCGGAACCGGGAACTCGAAAGGTCCCAGGTTCGAGTCCCGGTTCCGGCACACAATTTTAATCTGCCAGGAAGTTTCAATTATAATATTACTGTTGTAATAAATTATAGTCTTCCTCAGAGCTCCAGTCATCTGATATCCCAAGCTCAGTAATACAATACTACTTTTAACCGCTATTATATTTCAAAACTTTCACCCAAAACTGTAGATTTACTCTTTTAGCACAAATAGTTCTTCAAGTAGCTTCAGGTCAGTGCCAAAACCAAATAGTACTAATGAAGAGCAGGAATCAGTTACTTCTTTACGATTTAAAACTCGCGCTGCGTGTCGTTGGTGTGGACAGTCCTGCCATCTAGGGACGAGATGGTGAGTAGTTGGTGAACTAGCAGCGCCACTGTGCAGTGCTGGTGGGTAGGGCCGCTCTCTGCCTTACCGGCCTCTGCTGCTATTCGCGTCAGCCCCACTAATAGAACAGCAACAGGTGAGCCGCGGGCACTTCGAGAGGGGCTGAGCCATTACACGCTGTCTGCAGAATTGGCAGCCTTCTGCAACGCTTTTGGCACCGAGCGCAATGCACAACCTTTTTCGATGCTGCTCTTAAAGTGAAGTTTTTCTGGGGGCTTTTAATGTGCAGCCGCCCACGTGAAAACTAACAACTCGCAAGTAGGCAAGTCTCAGACTGCATGATAATAGGTGAAGTGATTGTAAATTTTTTATGGATCTGATGTTCTGTGCACGTGTGTTATGAATCGCGTCAGAGTAGCCGTGCGCACTAAGGCGCCCAGCTGCGATGTGCGCGGCCGTTCGCTGTCGGAGGTTGAGTCCTCCCTCGGCGGATGTTTGTGTTGTCCTTAGCATAAGGTACTTTAGGTTACGGACCAGTGTTGGCAGATGGCAGAGAGAGAAAATACCTACAGTCTCACAAAAATGTACTTACGTTTTCCCTACTTTCTCCCTACCACCTCATTAATGCCCCTACATCAGGGTCATAGCCAGGATTTGGGAGTGGCTGAATCCAGGAGTCCGGACAGCAGAGGTTAACCAATTGATTAATGTTACATGGTACTATTTTGAAAAACTTTAAAATAAATATTTGGCATCAAGCTTCACTTGTTAGATATGTTTTTCCATTGACTGACCTTACTGATTGATGGAGTAAAGTGTAGATGATGCCGCGAATTCCAAGTGTTCTGTTACAAGAGGATTTTTGATTTATCGATCGGACAAGGGTACATCAAGAACAGATCAACCATAGAGTGGAACAGCATTGATTAGTTTCCCCAAATATGCCACTAATTCCAAATGCACTGTTACACGAGGATAACTGATTTATTGACCGCATAAGGATACATCGAGACACTATCAACCATAGAGTAGGAACGGCAGTAATTATTTAGTTCACAGTGAGCACAAAAAGGCGTCAGTCTGCATGATTCATATTTTCAAAGAGTAATGCTATGTTGACAATGAATATCTAGCGCTTTGTTCATTATAACGTTGGCTGTCGCAAATGTTGTAGTGTCTTCTTGTCAGCAGCTTCTTTTTTACAAGTACTAACTAGTATATCGTCCTGACGTAAATAAATAACAGTCTAGTCAAGGTAATAAAACGTCTTTCGTTCATGGAAACAATAAATTTTCCTTGTGCTGACGTTTTCTAACACTGTTTCGAAACCGATTCTCCATTCCACTGATATACATTGAAATCATTATATTTCGCATCATTTTTAATGTGTCCGAAACGAAGTTTTCAAATTAATATTGTTTACTATGAACAGAAAACAACTATGACGTCTAACGTTGCCACATTTGGTCGGCTTCATTCACGCGTGCTGACAACTGTTCTGTTGCCAACATTACCCGCTAGGCATGTGTCGGCGATTGTACAATTTTACTAAAGTACCTACGCGTTGGGGACTTTTGGATGAAAATTCCCTACATGATTTTAATGCTTAAAAGTATCTACGTGTACGGAAAATTTCCTATGTCTGGCAACACTGCTCCGGAAAACCAGTGAAAAGTGATGTGGTCCACCATCATGCTGAAACCACATTTCCTGACGGACATTCAATGGCACAGCTTCCAAGAACGGGTCCCATCAACACCGTCAGAAGAGAAGGCCTGCGCCTTGCCGTGCCACGTCACGCAGAGTAGGTCGCGATCGCGTAGCTCACTGGCTGGCCGATGGGGCACAGGCCACCGCCTCGCATCGGCTAGCCAGTGAGGTACGCGATCGCGACCTACTCTGCGTGACGTGGCACGGCAAGGCGCAGGCCTTCTCTTCTGACGGTGTCGGTCCAATACGTGTCATAGGAAGAGTAACTGTCCACCCTGTTGCATACCAGGACAGGGGACTCTGAGACGTTTCTCTGTCCCTAAGCAGACGTTGACACAGTTACACATCTGAATTGAAACTGTCGTAGAACGTAAACGATACGTTTCCGGACATGCGTTCCTATTCAAAATGTTATATACTCACTACCCTCTACAAGTCCGTAAATTTGTAACGGAAATTTCCGACCACGCTGTATGCGCCGTCCAACGTATATCTCTCAAGAAGATCACGAGGACGAGAGAGATTACGGCTCACACGGAGTCTTTCCTACAGTCGTGTTGTTTCAACGGACCATACGCGACCGTGACAAAGAGAGGAAGAAGTGACAGGGAATGACAGAGTTCTCTTCGACATACTTTGCTTGTCGAAGATGGAGCAATAGCTGCCTTACAGCCTACCGTTTCAAATTATCAAACGTCTCCAAATCCACAAACTATTTTCCCCAGTTATTTTCTAAATATGTTATTCACCGAAACCATAAGCTTGCCTCTTCAGAGCCTCTGGTTTGTGCTGTTTCTTATGTATAAGACGCTAGACTGCTTGTGTAGTGACTTACCCAATTGTCCACCCTTAATTTCTATGCAAATATCACTAATTTAAATTCTGTTACTTCCTTCCACCCTTCAACCTAAGGCTCATAATGGTCCGCTGATAGTTCGTGATTACCTGAGCTTTTGTCACTTCCGAATTCGGTAAAGATTTTACAAATTAAGAACCGAAATGCCGAATCTCTCCTACCATCTTGTTCCGTCGTATCGCAGATTTCAATTGGCAGACTTTTTTCTGGGCCACTATAGATTTTCTCTTTGTTTCCATTTCATAGTCATATATTCTGTTTAAACTGCCAAGTTACCTTTTCTCTCCTATTATTTTTCTTTATCATAATACAGTCTTTAAAATTATGAGGTTAGCATGGGTAAAATGTGGTTAACGGAAAGTTATACACAACTTGTTCGGAAACCAGACAGCAGTTATAAGAGTCGAAGGGCATGAATGGGACGGAGTGGTAAGGAAGGGAGTATGACAGGATTGTGGCGTTTCGTCAGAGTTATTCAATCTGTACTTTGAGGAAGGTATGAAGGAAAACAAATGACTTGTAAATGGATTTAAAGTAGAAGGACAAGGAATAAGGACTTCGCTGTTTATCAGTGATATAATAATTCTGTCAGAGATAACAAAGAACCTGGCAGAACAATTGAACGGAATGGATAGTGTCTTGAACGTAAGCTATGAGTTGAAAATTAACAAGAGCGAAACAAGGGTAATGAAAAGTAGGCTGAGAAACTGAGGCGATGCAAAGAGAAATATAGACACAAACACCTCATATATATAGAACCAACCAAGTGTCCTTCAGTTCACGTTTGACATGCGCATCAGTACCTTACAATAGCTGCACAACTAATTTTAAAATGTATACTGGATACAAAACAGCGAATTTGGTACAATAGTTATAATGAAAATCAGTCCAGGTCGCAAAAATTGTTGTTTCTATTCCATAACCGGTTTCGGTCCATTGGAGACAATCTTCAGACGGCATGATGGCAGTCACTGGCAGTGAAACAGCAGGCGCACTGACATGGACTGCTCAACGTGACCATGTGAACACAGCCGTTTATGAAACGTTCGTGGCTTGTCAGGTTGCGTCTTCTAGTTAAAATTTTTCTTATATCGACCGACTTTCCTGCAGTGAAAAATAAGTATAAATGTTATACTGAGCATGAATCTGTCTATTTAAATAAAGATAAATAACGATTATAATGACTAAATTAGGAACAGAAACAGCTGTTTTTCAGTTGCTATATTTGAGTGGGCGAGGAAATCCGCTTCATGCTTAATATGTGGATATGACGGCGAACATCTGTTTACACAGTTCGATTATCGTCTTCCAAATGATGTGTTTTACATCTAAATCTACATGGATAATCTGCAAGTCACATTGAAGTGCATGGCAGAGGATTCATCGAATCAGTTTTATGATATTTTCCTATAGTTCCATTCTATAATACCTCGCTGGAAGAAGGAGCACTTACATCTTTCTGCTTTCGATATGATTTCTGTTATTTTATTATGATGATCATGTCTCATTTATGGGGGCATTTGAAAGCTCTTGTCTACGCAACTCCGGTACCAAATGTAGAGACTGTTCGTGCTCGTATTGTGGACGGCTGTGATACAATACGCCATTCTGCAGGGCTGCATCAGCGGATCAGGGATTCCATGAGACGGAGGGTGGATGCATATATCCTCGCTATCGGAGGACATTTGAACATTTCCTGTAACAAAGTGTTTGAAGTCACGCTTGTACGTTATGTTGCTGAGTGTTTCCATTCCATGATTAATGTGATTTGAAGAAATGTAATAAAATGAGCTCTAACATGGAAATTAAGCGTTTCCGGACACATGTCCACGTAACATATTTTCTTTCTTTGTGTGTGAGGAATGTTTCCTGCAATTTTGGCCGTGCCTTTTTTGTAACACCCTATATATTATGGAGTACTTTCTATATTTCAAAAAAAAAACTACTAACAATAGTTTTTTTCCTTTAACAAGTGTTGCTCGATCAAAACTGCATGAACCTGATTTTCGGGAGGGTTATCTTGCAACGTTTGTGAACTATGATACAGAGCAAATACGCAGATTTTCAAAAGTGGGCTCCCCTGTGAACGACACTATTGAGAGAGACGATGTCGGAACCAAAGGAAGCTTGCTTATAACTAAATCAAAGAGATGGGCCAATCACTCGAGTATTTCACCGTTTGGGATTATTTGGCTGGTAGAAGCAAGTGAGTGCGGCTCTGAATGCGGCGTAGCGTGCAGCGCCGTCCACCTGGCCAGAGTGCCCGCTACCCCCACCACTGCACCGACTACCCCCCTCTCCCGGCGTCCCGTGCCAGGTGGAGGGGGGCACAGGTGTCGACACTTCGCCAGGCGTTGCTGGGTAGTAAGCCAGCACCCACTATAGAAGAAAGCCTGCGCACGACGTCACAATATGGCGGCGGTGAGAGGCTTAGAGTCCTCTGAAAGACTGTAAACATTATCATTGCACGCTGTTTATAGTGCATTCTTTCGGTCTGGCGTGTATTTATTACGTAAATTGGTGTCATGTACGGTGTGATCGCTACGCTGGACGATTTGTGTGTGAGTGAGAACAACATGTGATCTCTTTTTACTGACAAAATGTCGTTTCTATGTTCTGTGCCGAAATGTAGAGGAAATTACGATTGTGGCCCAAAAGTTACCGTCTTTAAACGTCCGGAGAAGAATAAGCTAATGGGGGTGCTTACGTAAATAAAATGAATCGCAATATCCAACGGTTTATAAGGTTAAATAAAAACGAAAACTTACTCATTAACTTGAAGAAGGAGCCAAGTTATCCTGGGAATTTTTGATATCTATTTCTTCTTCTCTGGATGTTTAAAGACGGAAACACGACACCAATGTACGTAATAAATACACTCCTGAACGAAAGAATGCACTATAAACAGCGTGTACTGTTAATGTTTCAGAGGACTCTAAGCCTCTCGCCGCCGCCATGTTGTGACGTCGTGCGCAGGCTTTCTTCTATAGGGGGTGCTGATTAAGCCCTTTCCACGAGCTGTGCAACACGCACAAGGAAGTCGTTGTCAGCTGCGGCGCCCCTTGCGATAGACCGTCGAACTACAAAGAAGCTTTTAAACGGTACGCATTCAAAATCAAATGTTCAAATGTTTGTATAGTCTATGGTACTTAACTACGGGGTCATCAGTCCCTAAACTTACAAACTACTTATGAACTACTTACGAACTAGGACGGCACAAATATCCATGTCCGAGGGGGGATTCGAACCCCCGACCGTAGTGGCCGTGCAGACCGTGACTGGAGCGCCTTAGTCTCCTCGGCCACCGCGGCCGGCGGTACGCATTCGTTGAGTCGTCTGCTTCACGCGTCTACTTCGTTTGTTGTCAACTTACAGCAAATGAATCGCCGTGTTGACGTCACTTTTCGAAACTGTGTGACTTATTGTGATGATTAAAACATTTATTTGTGTTTTAGACTGTCACTGTGAAAGTGTATTTAATTGTTTTCGTGCAGTTCATGCGTAACTACGTCGCTCTCATGTGTTAACGTCCTCATTATAAAATGCGATTACATACTTCCAGCCCCTGCGGTTTGAGGTGCCTAGGCCGGCCGCGGTGGCCGAGGAGACTGAGGCGCTCCAGTCACGGTCTGCACGGCCCCTACGGTCGGGGGTTCGAATCCCCCCGCGGGCATGGATATTTGTGCCGTCCTAGTTCGTAAGTAGTTCATAAGTAGTTTGTAAGTTTAGGGACTGATGACCCCGTAGTTAAGTCCCATAAGCTTTACAAACATTTGAACATTTTTTTTGAGGTGCCTATGTACTTGAGGAACAAGCTCAGGTGTCTGTACATAGACCTTTCAATTTGATAAAGCTTCAAGTAATGGTAACCAAAAACAAAACAAAAATGTTCAAATGTCTGTAAATCTATCGGACCAAACTGCGTGGTCATCAGTCCGTAGCTTACAAACCTAGGTGAATTAACCTACGGACAAACACACACACCCATGACCCAGGGAGGACTCGAATCTCCACGGCGAGCAACCGCGCGCTCCGCAGCGAGGTGCTTTAGACCGCTCGGCAACTCCACCGCGGCACACCAAAAACAAATATTTCATCTGTTAACTACAGCATGTTTCAGGAAAATTAGCAAATTGTTCAAATGTTTGTAGAACTTATGGACTTCACTACGGGGTCATCAATCCCTAAGCTTACAAACTACTCATGATCTAGCTAATACTAAGGACGGCACAAATATCCATGCCCGAGGGGGATTCGAACCCCCGACCGTAGTGGCCGTGCAGACCGTGACTGGAGCGCCTCAGTCCCCTCGGCCACCGGGGCCGGCAATTAGCAAATATTTTAGAAGATGGTTCAATTTTTATCGGGTACAGAGATACAGCTCTTGGTATGTACAACAAACTGATTTGGATATTTTGACTGATTCTTTCGTCGGTTCTTGGTAGATCACTGTATTGACTTTTATTTAAATAATCCGTTTTCGACGTAGTTTGAAGTCTGAATATGTCCTAGTAAGCTGAAAACCGGACAACTAAGTGGAAAGGAACGTGTAGAAGATACACAAAATTCTAGTTTTAAGTGTGGTGTCGCACAAGTCCAAAGTGCGCGCCACCTACTTTCGCCGAGCGCCGCCATGCACGCACGGCGCGGCGTTCTTACGACTCAGCCACGAGCGCCCTCTGCTACAACTCCGCTCGTGGCCACCACTGAACGACTTCCTTCACTTGGGACTGAGATAGGAACCAGTTAACACTTAGGAATCAGATAGGCATCAGTGAAGACTTGGCTATCGGACAGGCACTAGGCAGGCCTCTAGCTTAACTATGTATCAGCCTTCTGCAGTACTGAGCTATGTAAAAGTCACGTATTGTATAAATTCTGTGCAATATATATCTCGTTCTAATTTACTCTAGTGTTTCTAATTTCTGCTGTCCCACTGGCTGCTCACCTCCGTACCTGCACAAGCGTGCATCCTTCATTCCTGTGTCGGTCTCATTCTACTCGGCCACCGACACCTACGACGGAAACTAGACACAAAAGCGGCGACGAGGCTGAGACACAAAATTAAGTAAGTGTGATGTTGCACTACCAAGAACCGACGTATAAATCAGTGAACATTTCTTGATTTACATTTGCTCTACGTTTGTTTGGATTTCTTATTATCAGCTTTATTCAATAAAAATTGCACACAGGTTATATTAAATTTTAATGCAATTCGTCGATAGTATCATCTCCTAAAATACTTATGACCGAGTTTAAAAAACTACGTTCCTCGCCGGCTGCGGGGACTGAGGCGCGCCAGTCACGCTCTGCACGGCCACTACGGTCGGGGGTTAGAATACCCCCTCGGGCATGGATATTTGTGCCGTCCTTAGTATTAGCTAGTTCATAAGTAGTTTGTAAGTTTAGGGGCTGATGACCCCGTAGTTAAGTCCCATAAGCTACACAAACTTTTGTGTCCCAACTTCGTCGCCGCTTTTGTGTCCCAGCCTCGTCGTAGGTGTCGGTGGCCGAGTGGAATGAGACCGACACAGGAACAAAAATAGCACGCTGGTGCAGGTACGGAGGGGAGCAGCCAGAAACTATAAACACTAGAGTAAATTAGAAAGAGATATATATTGCACAGAATGTAACAATACTTAACTTTTACATAGTACTGCAGAATGTTGATACATAGTTGTTAGAGGCCTGCCTAGTGCCTGTACGATAGCAAAGTCTTCACTGGTGCCTATCTGATTACGAAGGTCCTAACTCGTTGCTATCTCAGTCCCAAGTGGCCAGTGACGATGTCGTTCAGTGGTGGCCACGAGCGGCGTTGCAGCAGAGGGCGCTCGTGGCTGTCGTCGTAAGAACGCCGCGCCGTGCGTGCATGGCGGCGCGCGGCGAAAGTAGGTGGCGCGCACTTTGTACTTGTGCGACACCACACCAACATTTTCAACACTTCTACGTTCCTCTGAGCAGGAGACAAGTACACACTCTCAAACAAATTACAGACCTGGCTTCGTTTGTCAGCAGTTCCCCATTCTGTCGTCTGCGCATGCACGAAACACTTCCATGCGCGTGAGAATAGGATTCATCCTATTCCGGGTACTAGCGATTATATGCGTGCATCTAGTGCAAGTGGACGCGTCTACACTATACGCGGACGGCGTAACCAGTGCATCATGGATAACCTCGTAAGCCCTCACTTCCCGCGTAGAAAGGACTTTACACTTTTCGAAACGCCACCCGGCTGGCAAGAGAGCCTTTCATCAACGGTGTACACCGGCAGAGACAGCATACTCGAAATTTCGTTACTGTAGGCTCATATGGATCACACGAGGACGGAGTTTGTAAGATCAAAAATGTTCAAATGTTTGTAGAGCTTATGGGACTTAACTACGGGGTCATCAGTCCCTAAACTTACAAACTGCTTATGAACTAGCTACAACTAAGGACGGCACAAATATCCATACCCGAGGGGGGATTCGAACCCCCGACCGTAGTGACCGTGCAGACCGTGACTGAAGCGCCTCAGTCCCCTCGGCAACCGCGACCGGCGATTTGTAAGAGATACGGAGAATTATTAATGACGAAACGTTAAAGTAATGGAGAGGCAAGTGGATTGAACATAGCTTGTGAAGTGAACAAACGTTGTAATTTATCGTAGGCAGTTAAAGAGTCGTAGTGAGGTAAACGGGAATTCGTAAAAAAATTGTTACCGATGACACTGAAAGAGATAGGTAGATTCCGGGAAAAATAACCAAGAAATAGGGAGCAGAAAGTACTGGATGGCGAGGATTCTTTGAAACGCAATTCCTTACAGTTTTCAACATTCCTTGGTAATCCGTCTTCCCAGCGGCTACTTTTGTGTAGATTTGTCCATCTGAAAAAATGGGCCCTGACGGATACTCAGACCTTGTAACACGTGCTCGTCATCTTGCACAATTTCCCAATGATCTGTGGTTTGGGAATGATAAGCGAGCAGTCAGGGAGAGTGTTCTACTTGTCGTACTGAAGCCGAGGCTGGACCTCCAGTCACGCGTGATGTAAGAATCTTGCACTTATCGCTCCATTCTGGAAGAGGTTTGTCGTTCGAAGGAAGGCAAGGGTCACGTGTATAGTGCCAATCCAATCTTCGGTTTGAGAACAGACTGAGAAGTCTGAATCATTGCTCTTATAACTGCCGAATTGAAAAGAGGGGGGATAAGGATAACTTTTTTTAAAGAATATATAAAATATGTGTGACAGGAGCATGTAACGTTCAACTTCTTCCCTTTCGTTCTGTAGTGAGTGATTCAAAATAATTGTTACAAAACGACATGGCACATAGCCCACACAAAAGTCAGTAATCATACATGAACTTACACCTTACGTATGGACGTTAACTACAAGAGTGGGCAAAGTTTTGTCCAGACGCATTGAGACACGCCTGACAGTGACATTGCGTTGAATGGCGCACCGTTTCAAAACTGTCTGTGCATCTCTAAGACACCGTGCTGCCGCAGTACTACATCATCCGGCGATGTAACAGGTGTACTATACACACGCTCATACGGAAAAATCGCTGGATGGCAGATGGTGAAATGGTGGTGGGCGTACGACCAGTCCAGCAGTTGGCAAACATTTCTACAGATGTTTCATATCTTCTCTGTTGAAATGCGAGGGGCGGGGACATGCTGACATCAAATGCGGCGACGAATAGGCACGAAAACGACATGCATCATGTCCAACAGAACCTCTAGCAGGTCTGCGATAATGTACGGCCAATTTAAAGAGTCTCTGGCAATGTCATTGACCGTAACGCCCTCTCGTAGGTTTTTCGACCTCCTGTTCTTGTATTGTATGCCCGATGTGCCACATCAGTATGTTTGACTCAAACTCTTTGGACTACAGTATGTCTCTCTACCGCGATGCACGCCAGAAACAACTGTAGTTATTGACCTTCAAAATACGATGTTTCGGTATCGTCAATTTTCTGAGATCACTGCAGTCTTATTCTCGAAGCCCTTCTACAGTGAAAACCCGCAGAATTGATGGTCTGCCGTCTTCCTTCCTCTGCCACACGTCTCGGAGACAGCTGGTCTTCAGCTGCGCAAAGCAAATGAAAACAATTCTGCATTTTTACTGTCTCACACGAATTGCCACATTTAATGACGAACGCAAGAGTAAAACAGCTGTTCACTTGGACTGGCACACTGTATGATGTCTTTTGTAGTGAACCGTGAAAAAGACAATAAGGGTATTCTTCGTAAAGAAATGTAGTCTCACAGTATGCACATGGACAAGCCTAAGGATAGGATAGGATGATGGGGGCGTACGACAGCGAGGTCTTCAGCGCCCTTACAAGAGGACAAGTCTAAAAGCTTGCTGAAATCAGTTAAACACAAAGGCATTCGTTATATGATGATGTGGGGAGTTCATGCACCGAACACGCATACGCCATCCTCTGCAGATTTCTGGGAGCTGTTTAGTCGGCTTTACAGAGATTGTAAATCCAGCAGTTTTATTAAGTTTGTGACGCCATGCTATAAGTTAACTGTTAAATCCTCGGGAACTGAGGGCCGTAACATTCATTGCGTTTGCTGTGTGCAGAACAGTAACTGGAGTGGAAAATAGAAAGACAGATGCAGAAAGCTCTAGTCAGTAAATCACGTCTCTCGGAGTCATAAAATCGCTGCGAGTAGAACTGGAGCAACGCGTAAATATCCGCAAGCACGCCATACAGCTATGGTCCATGGGACAAAAAGTTGTACGTATCTTAACACAAGTTTTATCTCATCCAAAAATGTTAACGGAAACAATTGTACTAAAAATTCTGATATCAGGTAAGAAACCAACAAAAGACTTTTGAGTTCCCAAAACATTTTAGTTAATTAACAAACATTTTCCCTCTAACAAGGCGAAATGCAATAATTACAAAGAGAATCCTAAAAATCACTAAATTCGAAACGTTGATCGGGATTGTATTCATTACGTGTTTCTTCAACAAAAGAAGTATTAAGTTCACTCTCGCGGAAACATTTGCTTCCAAGGGAATTTTAATCTCGAAGATAAGAAAATCATTTCATTAATGGATTGTGTAAAGATAAATTCAGAGGGGAATGACTTACCACGTGCAAAAATTAACACACTGTAGATCTTCTTTCAGCAATGTAAGGAGATGCTGTAGGGCTACAACAACAAATGTACAATCAAACATCACTGACATGAAAGATGCTAGCCCGACGTTATTACAGTATAATGTAATGATAGATGATGTGGCGCGAATAAGATAATTGAAATAACAAAATCCACTATTAATGTTAACAGCACTGCAAGTTCATAGCTTGAACATTGACCTCTATTTGTTTAAATTTCTTTTTCATGTAAACTTTTTTGATTTTATATATATCTCATAATTTTAATGTCACTCCATTCTAAATATTTTTTTTTGTTTTCATGTATATGCTTTAATGAAACTGCATCCATTGTACTCCATGACGCGAAGACCTCGTCAAATTTCTACGCTCTGAGGGAAAAAAGACGGACTACGTACTAGGTATGTGATTTGCTCATAAATTGATATTTATACAGACATTATACGGAGAGAACTGAAAATAATTTTGGCGTGCTTCAAGGGAGTATTATAGGACCGTTGCTTTCCAGAATACGAGGGTGAGTTGCAAAATAAGCTTCACCTGTCGACTGTGATCAGAACTGCGTATGAAAAGAAAAAATAGAATGAGACATTAAAGATAAGACATGTCTTTATTCTTCTACATAATTTCCAAGTACATTGAGACATTTGTTATACCGCTTTATAACCTTCAAAAAGCCTCCCAGGAAAAAATCAGGGCGTTGCATACGGAAGGAGCGTTGAACGGCTTGTTTGACATCAGCATTGCTTCCAAAGCGCCTTCCGCCGAGAGTCTTCTTCAAAGCTGGAAACAAATGGAAGTCACTTGGTGCGAGATCAGGCTGTATGGCGGATGGTGTAGGTGCTCCCAACCAAGAGTTGCAATATGGGTTTGCGTTGCCGTCGCCGAGTGTGGTCCCGCATTGTCATCGAACAGCAGAACGCCACATTTGAGAAGACCAAGCTTTTTCCGTATCACCTGTTTCAATTTCGACAGAGTGGCACAGTACCTCGCAGCATTGATGGTTGCATCCTCCTAAAAGTTCAAAATGTTTGTAAAACTTATGGGACTTAACTACGGGGTCATCAGTCCCTAAGCTTACAAACTACTTATGAACTACCTAAGACTAAGGACGGCACAAATATCCATGCCCGAGGGGGGATCGAACCCCCGACTGTAGTGGCCGTGCAGACCGTGACTGGAGCGCATCAGTCCCCTCGGCCACTGCGGCCGGCTCCTAAAAGTCCAGCAACAGCGCTATCAGCTTGATCGCGGTCGGCCTCTACCTAATGGTGTATCGGTGTCTTGCACATGCGCGTTCACAAGATGTGTCATCTTTCGCCCATAGCTGTTCAACGTTTCTTCCGTTTGCAACGTCGTGACTTTTTCGTGGCCGGATTTTTGAAGCGTATTAAGCGCTTTGACAAATGTCTGAATGTAGTTGGAAATTATGTAGAAAAATTAAGATATATCTCATCTTTAATGTCTTATACTATTTTTTTCCATTCATATACAACTCTGCCCACAGTCGACAGCGGAAACTTATTTTACAACCCCACCCCCCTTCTATATATAATGACCTCGTAGATTACGATGAAAGTTCAGTGAGGCTTATCCCGGATGATGCTTTAGTATAGCGAGACATCGTAGCACATAAAAGTGTAACGAAATGCAGCGTATCGCTGCGTGGTCCAGAGAATGGCAAATGAGTCTCAAAAAAGATACAAATGTAAAGTCCTGCGTTTACAAAGAAAGAAGGATTCTTTACTGTATTGCCATAGTAGGACAAAAACTGAAAGCAGTTACTTCCATGAAAGTAGGCATAGGAGCGATTTGAAAAGGAAAGTCCACATAAAAGTAATCATGAGTAAAGTAAATTCAAGACACATTCACTGGAAGATTGCTCAGGAAGTATAGCCCGTAGACGTAGGAAGTAAGATACAAAACACTCGTTTAGTCGACGCTCGAGTAATGCTGATCAGTGTGGGATCCGTACCAGATAGGGTTGACCGAAGACTCTTCGTCACAGGATTTCTTAGTGAACGCGAAAACGTCACAGAGATCATTAGGAAACCCCAGTAGCAGACGTTGCGAGAGAGAAGTTCAGAAAAGCGGTACGAACTTCTGTCAAAACTGCGGGAGGAAATGTTTCTCGAGGAGTAAATCAATAAATTGCTGCCTTCCAGAAATCCCACCCTTTCCAAACTCACTGGAACAACCTGAGGGTATGATGCAAATACGTTGCGAACGTCAGCCTCGGCGCTGGTGTAGAGCGTGGCCGCGTGTTTTGCACCTGTATGGATGGACCAGAAGCGCACACGAATCAAAACCCGATATTCAGCTACGAGGAGCAATGAGGCTAGTATCTGGAGCTCTTAGACCTACACCTATAGTCTGGTTACCTGTTCTAACATAGCACCACCTGAAATTAGAAGTAGTTAGTTAGTTGCCAGAGAATATAGTAAAATACTGTCGAATGCAAAACTTCCCATGCAGCAGGACGTGACACCAAATACCGCTTGAAGTCAAGGTAACCTCTATGAAAAATACTGAAGTGTTTTCCTATGATCCAGCAAAGGAATGGAGAACGTCATGGACTAGAAGCACTGCGAAGAACAGAAGCCTGGTTGCCGATCCAAACACACCAGTAGAGGGCTTTCATCTCTTCGGGAAGAGTGTGGACTACCCTAAACCGTGTAAGAACTGGCGTTGAAGGTGCAAGGAGACGATGACAACAGTAGCTTTTCGAACGACCCTCAGTGTGAGTGTGGACTCATCCTGTCAATGGACCACCTGATGTAGTCCACCGCGCATGGTTTTAATGGTGAACTCAAGGATACTCACGAACTTACAGACAATGCCATTGAATGGCTAAAACAACAAGTCTTATTGTATAAATATTTTGTATTATGTAATGCTAATTGTCTCTCATTTTATAATCCATTTTATATATTTCTCCTTGTAAATACCGAACAAATAGGTATATCCTTCTAGGTATATTTTGTGGAAAGACCCCGATGATAAAATTTGATAGATTAGGACATTAGAGCCCACACGGCGGCATCCCGGCAAGTTTTTTTATTTTTATTTTTTATTTAATTTTTTTATTTTTATTTTTATTTTTTATTTTTATTTTTATTTTTTATTTTTTTTTTGAGCTCTACGCGACTGGAGTAGCTGGAGGACCTGACCGTCGCCACGCGCAGTGGGTTGCTTGGAGAGTACGGATGCAAAATGCGTACTGTGGACTTTGGAAACCAACGGAAGAAGTCGTGATGGTGCCACGCAGTTTCACCGATCAGCTGGGAAGGATTGCAAACAAGGGACACGTTGATGCGAAGGAATAAAGTCTTTACGAATTTCATTCCGTGTACTCAGCTAGACAGTAACTATACCCCGCAGTCAGAATCGTAAACAATGTAAACAGATGTCAGCATTTGAACAGGGCGTTAAGTTGGACTCAAAGAAGCCAGTTGGAGTTATCGGCGGATCAGTCGATATTTCAGTAGTAAATGACTGAACCATGGTCGACGACACCGTCAAAAAGGAAGAAGCTGATCGGAAGCGACGACTGGACTTGGAGGCAGAGCCCCAGCTATTACAGGAGGCGCTCCTTCCACCTCTCCACACTACACAGCTATGCTGTACACAACCAGTGATAAATGATCTACAAATTAAATACATTTCATTCCATTCCATGATGGTGGTGGTGGCGGCTGGTGCAGCAACAGTGTTGAATATTAAAAAATGCTCAGTCTCTGTTGCAGTATTTTATTTTCCAATTACGCGTTTCGCGCTGTTAGCGCATCGTCAGACTGGAAAAAGACAAATATTTTGTTACCGTCCGTGTACCTGGCGCGCAGCGAATCTAATGTGGCTAAGGCGAGTAAATTTGAAAATCAGACTTACTTGGGCGGAGATGGAGCCACAGAACTATCTATTGCTGTTTAGGAGGTATCTTAACAATTTGTGTGATTGGGCGCCTGCAAAGAGGTAAACGTACAAAGTGCGTAAGGGTTATTTGAGCTAGAATAATTAGGTACTAAAGGGGTGTGGTATGGAAATTAATGGAACGCTTTATATGATAAAACTCACCATAGCAGCAGAGAAGTCGCTGTCGCGGCAGGTCCACGTTTACAACTGGTAGTATTCTTAATAACTACGGAACACAAATGCGACCGTTAAACAGAGCGGTATGGGCAGAGTTACGCCTGCGAGAATGAGCGGCTAGAGATGTTTGTGACGTGAGGGAATGAATCTCAAAATATTTGTCTTTTTCCAGTCTGACGATGCGCTAACAGCGCGAAACGCGTAATTGGAAAATAAAATACTGCGGCAGAGACTGAGCATTTTTTAATAAAAATTAAATATTTCAGGGAGAATTTTTCTTTTGCAAAATTTTATCCTTATTTTTAAGTGTAAGTGCCATACATCATTTACTTTGTGTATATTTAATCTCTTTCGATAAGAGAGAAAGCGCACCAGAGACTGTTTCATTAAGCTCCACAAGATTTTCTCTGCTGTGCAAATTTGATCTGTCATTAGCGAACTAAATCTCACTATCTCGAGTCTGTGACATACACAGGGCTGTATGGACACACCACGTTTGTGATAGTAATTTCGGATTTCATAAATTACTATCTTTATTTTTATCTTGTGATGGTGCAGCTCTTGTGTCTTCCATGCGGAGTCAACAACAAAACAACCTTTATTGTTTTTCGACTGGGAAGAAGGAACGAAAGAGGAAGCCGTTTGGTGTAATTTTTTACGGAACATAAGTTAATAGTAACAAACACTTGGTTCAAGAATCATGAAAGAAGTTTGTATACTTGGAAGAGACCATGAGACACTGGAAGGTACCAGAGAGATTTTATAATGGTAGGAAATAGATTCCGGAACCAGGCTTTAAACTGTAAGTCATTTGCAGGGGCCGATTTGACTCTGACCATATCTTATTCAACTGTAGACTGAAATTCAAGAAACTGCAGAAAGGTAGGAATATAAGAAGACAGGCCCTGGAAAAATTGATGGAACCTGAAGTTCTTGAGAAATTCAGAGGAAGATTTAGGCAACAATTAACAGAAACGGGGTGAAATAAAACAGTGGAAGAGGAATGGGTAGCTTTAACAGTCAAGGCAGCAGAGGACCAAATAGGTAGAAAGGCACGACCTACAAAAATCCTTGGGTATCAGAGGAAATACAAAATTTAATGGACGAATGGAGAAGATAAAAGATGCCCTTAATGAAGTAGGTAAAATGGTGAACAGACGACTGAGGAAGTGCAAAATGACTAATCTGGAGTGGCTAGAAACCAATGCATATCTGTACCAGAATGTATAACAAGGGGCAAAATAGATAACGCTACAGGAAAATAAAAGAGACCTTTGGAGACAAGAAAAATAGCTGTATGAATATCAAGAACTCGGAGGGAAAACTAGTTCTGAGTAAAGAAGAGATAGCTGAAAGCTGGAAAGAGTATATAGACATTCCCTCAGAACTACTGAATTCTCTGGGAGAGCCATCCATGACAAAACTATTTCACCAGGTGTGTAAGATGTATGAGACAAGCGAAATTCCCCCAGACTTCAAGAAAAATGTAATAATCTCCATTCGAAAGAAAGTAGGCGCAGACATGTGCAACAATTACAGAACTATCAGTTTAATGAGTCATGGTTGCAAAATTTTAACACGAGTTATTTACAGAAAGATGAAAAGGCTGATAGATACTGACCTCGACGATGATCAGTTCGGATTCAGAAGGAATGTAGGAACACGGGAGGCAATACTTACTTTACGACCTATCTTAGATTAAGTAAAGGCAAACCTACATATCTAGCTTTTGTAGATTTGGAGCAAGCTTCTGACAATGTTGATTGCAACACACTCTTTCAAATTCTGAAGGCAGCAAGTGTAAAATATAAAGAGCGAAAGGTTATTTACAACTTGTACATTAACCAAACAAGAGTTATATTCAACTTTAAATAAACGAGATAGCAATTATTAGAGTTGAAGGGCAAGAAATGGAAGCAGTATTTGGAAAGGGAGTAAGACAGGGATGTAGCCTTTCTCCAACGAGCAAGCTGCGAAGGATAGCAAAGAAAAATTTGGAGAAGGAATTCGAATTGAGGTTGAAGAAATAAAAACAATGCCTTTTGTTGATGACATTTCAATTCTGTTAGAGACAACAAAGGACCTGGATAGCTGTTGAACGAAATGGACAGTGTGTTGAAAGGAGAGTATAAGATGAACATTAACAAGCGATAAACAAGGCTACTGGAATGCAGTCTTAGAAAATCATACGATGCTGAAGGAATGAGATTAGGTAACGGAACAAT
Source organism: Locusta migratoria (assembly GCA_026315105.1). NCBI lineage: Eukaryota > Metazoa > Arthropoda > Insecta > Orthoptera > Acrididae > Locusta > Locusta migratoria. The sequence continues at coordinate 43,354,900 of CM048747.1, forward strand.
AAAGGTTGAAGAAGAGTTTTCTTACTTGGATAGTAAAAAACATATGACGGTCGCAGTACAGAGGATATAAAATGCAGAATGGCAATAGCAATAAAAGCGTTTTTGAAAAAGAGAAATTTGCTAATATGGGTAAGGAAGTCCTTTCTGAAGGCATTTAGGTGGAGTGTTGCCTTGTACAGGAGTGAAACGTGTACCATAAACAGAGCGGAAAGGAAGAGTATAGAGGATTTTGAAATGTGGCGCTACAGAGGAATGCTGAAGATTAGGTGGATGGATCGCGTAACTCATGAGAACAAACAACATCCAGTCCCCTGCCGAAAATCGAAGCCGGATCCCTTGCATCGGCGGTCAGCGACGCTGCCAATGAGCAGAGGAGACAGACTCTCAACGGATCGCAACAATGGAAGAGCTGATGCGCTAATCAGAGGGACAGATGTATCACTGTGCGTGAAGTCGGTACAAAACTTGCAGCAGGACATAGTGCCATGCATGAAATGATGCACAACATAGTGTAACGAAAAGTGTTTATCCAGTGGGTCCAACGTGTGTTGAGCGAACATCACAAACTTAAGAGATGACCCATCTTCGACAACATTCTTCAGAAATTTGGAAATGAAAGTAATGATATTTTGACGAATATTGTGACTAGCGACGAAAGATAGTTGCACCATTAAGAGCGTAAAAGAGAACGGCATGGTGTGGAATGCCACCTCTTGCATTCGCCATCGAAGAAAAAGCGAAGACAGTGCGATCGGTTTGGAAATTTATGGGCAGTGTCCTCACCGATGCACAGGGCTGCATTCCGGTTGAATTTGTTGTACCTGGACATACGATAAGTGGTGCCCGCTACATGGAAACGCTTGGGAAACTTCTCCATGCATTACGCAACAAACGTCCTGGCGAATAGATCATTCTACAAAACGACATCGGCAGTCATCACAATTTATATGCCATTGCGGGGATAAGGTAATTTGGGTGGGGAAACTCTTCCACTTCCCCTCTATAGTCATAGTCTCGACTTGGCATTCTCCGATTACTGTCTTTTCGGTTCTGAAAAGGTTCACCTGCATCGTTAATGCTATGGGACACTGGAGGATATCCAGTACGCAATGCGTCAATGTCTTGGGCAGCTGGAACGGATTTATATCGTAACAGAAACTTGGAGAATTATGGGAAAGGTGTATGCAAAGAAATGGCAACTTTGTTTAAAAGAAAACAGTAGTTTGTAGATTATGATGATATACTTGATTTGTATGGAAATAAATATAATAAAAAAAATTACTCACGACTTTCAGTATGGTGTGTAACAAGGAGTTTAAAATAAAGAGAGATGGCGCTACTATGCAAAGCTTAGCTGTCGATTGAAGCCGCCCTCTTGCGGGGACAAGAAAATATGTTCTTAGAAATAAGCATTGTGTGGTTAACTTTCATATATTTAAATGACTCATTTTTGAATATATATTTGATATAGTGTGCTTTTGTGGACAAATACACACCTTCCAGTTAGCTGAACTGCGATTTATTAACGCAAAATTTCATTCGATAAGTATGACTTACATATCGGGATAATACCCAAATGCTTTACAAGAACTGTAATTGCCAACTGCAATAGCTCGCAGGAAATGTAGAAAAAGTTTTTCCAACAATGACAGAGCCAAGCTGTATCATTTTGATATGTTCAGTACTGAAGAGACGATTTTTTATATTGAACACTGGAAAATTCTAAACCACCAGGTCTTTGAAATTTTAAGCGAACCTATATCACGCAAAAATAAAAATCGGAAGTCACTGAGTGAAAAAACCGAAAAATACTAAGTATTAATTTATCAAAAAACAAGTTGTGTATAATAGCAGATGAATATTTTGTTCTGCTTGCATATAGATAGGTAACGCAAGTAACGTTATTTTTCTTTCCAGGTAAAGTATCACTTTCAACTCAGAATGCATCGAATAGACAGTGCTCGCCATAAATGTCATTGGCACTGTAATATGGCGACAATGGCTTCACTTCTGTGGCGTTAACGGCATCTCCCCTTATTCTAACCTCCTTGGAGTGTCTCCGAACGGAATGTGGCAAGGTCGCAGGTGCTTCGCTGTAGCTACCACGTCCCGGCCCAAGGAGGTTAGAATACAGGGAGACGCCCTTACGCTGAAAATGTGAAGCCTGCCTGCGCCATATTGCTAAGTTTAGGAGAAGTGTTCGTATTGAAGTGCTAATGTTTTATGTCATTACGACAGGACTAAAACGTCCGACGGTTTTGCTGTGACTTATAACGTGTTAAAGAAATCCAAATTAACCTTCACCAATTAAGTTTTCAAAAATATTACGATGAGTATTTATTATTATTTATACTGTGTGAAAGTACATACTTCATCAGTTCAATGCATTAACAGTAAGAGGGTTGACTTAACGCATAGTTTTACGGTGAAATAGCATTCCAAAACTTGCCAGTCTTCAACTGAGGTATGTGCTCGACATAGATAATGCTATCTTCCTTTATTCTAACCTCCTTGCCCCGTCCTCTGTATTTCCTTTTACTGTTATTTGTCGGATGTTCCGTAACAATTCTCGGGTGCTCTGTAGTAGCTGATAGTTCAGTTCCCGTGGAAGAATCTGTTGTTTCGTATCAGATTAGATTAGATGTACTTTTCGTTCCAGTAGATCCGAATTGAGGGAATCCTCTTGGATGTATAACATGTCAGAACAAAATACACAATATATACTTACAAAAAGACAGCATATGTGTTGATGTACCTTCCACAGGCCCCAAATCTAATTGCCCTTGTGGATGTGGAATTGGTCAGTAAAAACAATTATCTTAAAAATATTTACATTTTAAAGGACACAAAACTTATTACTACTTACTAATTTACTAGGTGCATATTAAAATTCTTATCGATTACTTTCTTATATATATATTTTTATTTATTTTTTATTTATTTTTACACTGATTTACAGTGATTACATTTCTGCACAAAACTTGTACTGAAGTCAAACTGAACATCAGTGTAGTTATAGTGAGCCTGGAGCATTCCAGAAGGCAGGCAGAGGTGCAGGGTGGCTGGCACAGAATTGGTGCAATGCACGCGGAAGGCCGTTTGGTTTTCGACCCCTGCTCGGCTTATTTGCGTTTTGGCGGCGCCCACGCAAAGACGAAGGGGGGGGGGGGAGGGGAAGCTGTGTTGTGGCTGCGAAGCCAGTCGTGGGCGGAGCGGCGTAGGCTGAGCTGAGGCCTGCGGCCGCTACCCGCAGTACAACACACGTGCTGCTAGCGCCCGGCCGTTATCCGAGCCGTCAAACGCGCACTGCACCCCAAGCGGATAAATACACAAGCGCTCTTCCGGTATCTGGTACTCGCTGCTGCCTTATGAACTAAGATAAGCTGCTGCAACACTGCTTCAGGAGAGGACTGCACAGGGGAAAGAAACATGTGTAGCGCCGCTGCAGTATTTGAATTTTTTGTCAGTTAACTAGAATATTCGCGGTAATTTCTAAGCAGGCAGAAGACGTACGGAGGCCAGTAGCTGGTGCAACGCGCGTATTGCAGTTGCGGAATCCGCATCACCAGCTTACAAGGAGACCACATGGGTATCGAATTTTAGAATTTCTTTATATTTATCTTAATTAAGGTTCAGAAGTTAAATAACACTCATTCAAGGCCATTCGACGGAACTCTCAAAAATTCTCGAGAAAATCGGTTTTGAATTTTTGCAAAGTACACGTAAGTACGAATAATTGAAACAGTGCCGGCGGAGTCACCGAGCGTATTGAGGCGCTATGTTCCAATGAGAGAGGACCTTCCCCGTTGGGGGTTTGAATCTCCCTTCGGGCATGAATGTTTCTTTTATCTTTAGTGTAAGGTAGTTTATAAGAAGTTTGTTCAAATGATCAAATGTTTGTAGAGCTTATGGGACTACGGGGTCATCAGTCCCTAAACGTATGAACTAGCTAATACTAAAGGAGGCTCAAATATCCATGCCCGGGATGGCGGGGAGGGGGGGGGTTCGAACCCCCGACCGTAGTGGCCGTGCAGAACGTGACTGGCGCTCCGCAGACCGCTCTGCCACTGCGGCCGGCAAGTAGTTTATAACGTTAGGGACTGATGACCCCGCAGTTAAGTCCCATAAGCTTAACAAAAATTTGAACAATTTTTTGAATAGAAACAGTGGCAGCGTCCGTCGGTGTAACTCAGGTAGTAGCGTTGTGACCTCAGAATCATAGAGTCGTTGGTTCAAACCCCATTGTGACATTTTTGTTTAAGTTTTCGAATTCAGTTGTATAAAATACTTTGGAATCTCTGATTCCACGTATTGTGCAGTTTTTGTTTATGTGTGTGAACACTAGCTGAAGACCTTGTCATGTAAAACGACGGTTGACTACGTAGCTATGGAGATGACTTTCGAAAAACAGTTTCCTAGCTCTTCACAAACTCAGCAATGAATAATTACCGTCGTCAACTAATATTGTAAAAATTTAGAAGTATTTTTTATTTATATTTTTTTTAAATTGAAACCATCATTATTAACAAAATATTATAAAACATAGAAAATTATGAATAAAAAAAGTGCACTTTTCGTAAAAATTACCATTCGAAATTAAAATTGTGTAAGTATTTGAACATTACGAATAATAATAATAATAAACCTATCACGACGAGATTCGAACCAACTATCCTACGGTTGCAAGGCTAGACCTTTAACACCTTAGCTACACCGACAGACGCTTGAGCTGTTTTAATTATTGGTACTTATGCGTACTTTGCAAAACTTCAAAGTCGATTTTCTCGAGAATTTCCGAGAGATACGTCGAATGGCTTTGGCTGATTGTTATCTGAGTTCTGAACTTCACTTATCATAAATATAAAAAAATCTAAACTCCGATATCCACGTGGTCCCCTAGATAGTATAAGTCCGCAGCACCGCTTTAGCAGCGATTGCAGAAGACACCTGCAGTATACTACGACGGAGATCAATCTACTACGCGTGTCAACAAGTTGTAGGCTGGTGCGTGACTTTTAACGGTCTTTTACGACACAAATAACGCAAAGAACATTACCAATATAATCCTATTTTATGAGCAGCAGAGTTGGAGAACCAGGCGGCAGGAGCGCGGTGTGAGCTGCAGATGCCGCCCCGAGCACGCCGCGTGGCTGCGAGGCGTTCCCCGGATACGGTGTCATTCCACACAGGGCCTGCTCAGCTACCATTCTGCCAGAGACGCCGTCGATAGAAGCTACTGGTTCACGACCCGCACAGTGCAATAGGACGCAACGCAATTCCCAAGTGCGAGCCTGGTGGTATCTACATCTACATAGGGTACTCTGCAAAACACATTTAAGTGCCTGGCAGAGGGTTCATCGAACCACCTTTATACTATTTATCTCCCATTCCATTCTCGAATAGCGCGCGGGAAGAAAGAACACCGGAATCGCTTCGTTCGATCTCTGATTTCTCGTATTGTATTCTGATGATCATTTCTACCTATGAAAGTGGGAGCCAACAATATATTTTCGCATTCGGAAAAGAATGTTGGCGATTATAGTTTCGTAAGTAGCCCACATCGCAGCGATAAGCGCCGTTGTTGTAATGATTCCCATCCCAGATCCTGTATCATTTCCGTAACGCTGTCTCCCCTGTATCGTGACAATACGAAGCGAGCTGCCCTTCTTTGGATTCTTTCGATGTCCTCCGTCAAAACCTGATAAGAATCCCACACTGGGCAGTAATACTCCAAAAATGGACGGACAAGCGTAGTGTATGCAGTCTCTTTAGTAGTTCTGTTGCATCTTTTAAGGGTCTTGCCAATAAAACGCAGTCTCTGGTCCGCCTTTTCCACGACATTATCTACGTGTTCTTTCCAGTTTAAGTCTGAAGTAATAGTAATTCCTAGATATTTTGTGGAATTTACGGCCTTTACGTTTGATTGATTTATCTTGTAAACAAAGTTTAACGGATTTCTTTTCGTACTCATGTGAACGACTTTACACTTCGCAATATTTAGAGTCAATTGCCAATTTTTACACCATAGTGATATGCTATTCAGATCGTTTTGCAGTTGATTTTGACCTTCAGATGATTTTACTAGACGGTAAATGACGGCGTCCTCTGCAAACAACTTAAGAGTTTTGAGTTGTGAATGGTGAAGTTTTTCTAACAAATATAACGCAAGAAGTGTTGTTTCCTATCGCCTTTCCTCTCAGACAGGAAGTTACACTCACCTGCTGATCTGCTGTCCTTGGTCCGTAAAGGCGTCAGATTTCTTCTCTTGGCAGGTGTTTCGCCGCCTTATTGAAGTTACTGAACAAATAGGCAGAACTGTGGTGAAATCTGTATCCATAAAGATTTGACGAAATTGTGGTAGCTGTGTTGCATGTTTAATGTTGTGTCACAAATCAGACTATTTTGCCTCGATACCACCTTGCTGTAGCACAAGGAATCGTGATACTACAGATACAGGCGGAAGCTGATTGCTTCCACGTGAAAGGTGAAATTTGCCAGGATGTTGGGCTCTCCGGCCAGCCAGTTAACAGTTTGAACCTAGTGAATGGATAGGTAGTCAGGGTTTCCCTAATGTGCTCGGCAACCGGAAACTGTCTTAAACGAGCTAGAGTGGCTCTCCCAGATTGCAACTGAAATACAACATAGCCACAAACATTATTTTAAAGATCCATATAAAATTAGGAAATGATCATATGGCAAGTATAATTATATGAATGGATTCAGAAGATTTGGGAAAATCAAACGCCTTAATTACAATTTAAATATCCCTTACCGGTAAAAAAGCCGATAAATCTCAGTACTATAATAATAATAAGAATGATATTTACAGTTATTGCTGCGTTAAGAGGCAAATGGGCAGCACTGTACCATGCTACCTATCTTAAAAGACATACCACATTATTTCTGTATTCTTTCAACAAAGTTTGTTTTACTCTCTTCTTCTGGTTTTCGTTGAGGTAGTAATATTCTTGTTTCAGAACATAGATTTCACCACAGAAACACAAAATAGCAAAGCGCATTACATTTATATATGTGTTTTATTATATTTAATATTCTTAGTAATTTTCATTTTTGATGTTGAAGACTGTCAAATATTTCATGGCCGTCTAAAAATAATAGATATGCAGCAGATAACTTATATATAAACAATTATATGTATTCATGGACAAGAACTGAATATATTTAACGGCTACAGGAAATTCTCCATTTTTAGCAATTTCTAGATTAACCAAACGGGTAATGTAGAAATTACTCTGTCCCTTCCATTCAATTGTCCTCTAAGTAAGGAATCATTCTGTGATGCTCCTTGGTTGGCGAAAATTAGTAAATCGTCCTAAATTAATTGATTTAATTTTGCTCTTTTTTAATTAAGGACCCTTCCGGTCTGTTATTGGTATCAAGGAATTCGTAATTTTACTGGCAACTCCAATCCGTGGTCGGAATAACATATTTAATTTTATTTTGCTTTGATTTCTATCTTATGGCACAGCCGTTGCGGCCGCGCATTGTGTGCCCCCTCCCTAGGAAATGGGTGTATTTGTTGTCCTAGGTACTGATAACCACTGAGCTACCACCGGCCATCCTCGACAAGTGTATGGTAGGGGAATAAAGACCATTAAACCACGGCCGCACTATATTTACTCCTGTAGCCAGCCTGCAGTACTAACACATGGAATGATTGTAAATGCTACATGAAGAGCCGGGTCACCATTATGAAATTAATTGGTAGTGTTGGGTCGCAAATGTTATTTATTACCGTATGACTTTAATAACGCCGGCCGCGGTGACCGAGGGGACTGAGGCGCTCCAGTCACGGTCTGCACGGCCACTACGGTCGGAGGTTCGAATTCCCACTCGGCATTGATATTTGTGCCGTCCTTAGTATTAGGTAGTTCATAAGTAGTTTGTAAGTTTAGGGACTGATGACCCCGTAGTTAAGGTCCATAAGCTATACAAACATTTGAACATTTTGAACTTTAATAACGCGTTTCGGACATGTCCATCATTATATTTACATCTGTTTTGTGACGAGTGCCACAAGGAGACAGATGTAGAAACATGGATTTTGAAAATGTTGTGTGTTATACAAACTACATGGCCGGCCGCGGTGGCCGAGGGGACTCAGGCACTCGAGTCACGGTCGGCACGGCCACTACGGTCGGGTGTTCGAATCCCCCCTCGGGCATGGATATTTGTGCCATCCTTAGGATTAGCTAGTTCATAAGTAGTTTGTAAGTTTAGGGACTGATGACCCCGTAGTTATTCCCATAGACTTTACAAACATTTGTCATTTTTGCAGACTACTTGTGTGTCCATAACAAATAACGTTTTCAAAAACCATGTATCTACATTTGTTTCCTTGTGGCTGTCGTCACAAAACAGATGTAAATATGTGATTTTGATATGTGTGAAACACGTCATTAAAGTCATATTATAATAAATAACATTTGCGACCTAGCTAGCTTATTGCCAACACTACCAGTTAATTAACGCGGAATGACTTGTAGAAGAGATACCATTCTAGCAGTCGGACCATGAAATGTAAGAAGTTTGAAAGCGTGAAAACTAGAAAATCTGAAAAGGGAAATGCATAGTTTCAATTTAGAGAGGGCTGTAGTGAAATGAAAGCGAAAGATAAGGATTGCTGACCAGGCTAATAAAGAGTAAAATCAACAGCAGCACAAAACAATATGACACGAGTAGGACTCGTGAATGGGAAAGGACGGAGGGTGAACTATTCTTAACTAGTTAACTACATTATTCTGTAAAGAAAAGCAAGACAACAGAAGACAATCGAATGGATTCACAACTCAAAAATTAATGAAAGCAAATTTTCTTTTGACTGCCATATGTTTCCAGTCACAGTTCTGATGACAATGAAGTCGCCCTCTTGTATCAAGCAGCAGCTATGCTGATAGTGAAATTGTGTTTTACAGTATCGTGTTTTGTGGTTAACAAGCTCGGAAGGCAAATGGTGTCATTTTCAAATGCCAGTAAAAGTGAGATAGGCCGTGGCGGAGCGGAGAGGCCGAGCGCATTGAGGCGCTATGCCACATTGCGCGAAGCCGTTCCCCGTCGGGGGTTCTAATCCCCTCCCCCTCGTGCATGGATGTTTGTGCCGTCTTTAGTATAAGCTAGTTCATAAGTAGTATGTAAGTTTAGGGACTGGTGATCCCTTAGTTCAGTCCCATAAGTTCTACAAACATTTGAACATTTGAAAACTGAGATATGAAACATGATCAAATTGAGTTGACAACACAAACATTTACAATCAAACAGGTAGTCAAAAGAGACATCTCACATTGGTTAATTGCTACAGGCAGCAAGAATTTACTAATATAAAACCAGTCCTTCTAAATTTTGTAATTCATATTAGTCTGAAAATAAAACAATTTGTGATTGCTAGTAGTAACATAAGTAACTTGTTAATTATTCAGATACTGTCGTGATGGGATAAAAGGTCATTATGGTTTTAAATCGTTGACTTAAACTTACCTAAGGACAACACACACACCCATGCACAAGGGAGGACTCGAATCTCCGACGGGGAGCAACTGCGTGCCTCGCAGCAAGGCGTCTCAGAGCGCAGTCCCAATCCACCGTGGCATGTTTTGTGTATGTGGTGTGTGTGGTTGTGATACTAATCCCGGTTGACTTTCAGATCACTAAGATATGACATGTAAACTGAATATATGTCACGGCGTAGTGGACTGTGGAAAGCAAGGTTCCATAGATGGTGTTGCCTAGCTATGCAGTGCGAGCATCTGATGGATAAACTGTACATAAGAGACCAGCTAAGTTCTGAAAATATTTCTCAAATTGTTCCTGTTTCGTTTGGTAGAGAAATCTGCAGCGCCAGCCCGGCTCATTCCAAGCGAATGGCGGTGTTCTTAACATACTTTGGAATCGTTCAGATGTAACTTAGATGTTGTGTTAACTGTTAAATGGTATTGTTCAACAGGGAATACACGTACTCAGTTCTGTGATCGTAAAATGTTTCACATGTTTCTTTCAACTGCAGAGACTTAGATACAGCCTCAATATTTCTTGAAGTTATATAACTGTTCCTTGACACATTGGTTGAAATGTAGCTGCAGTTAGTTCCTTATAGATATATAACTTAGTTGTGTGCATTTTTAATGAACTAGATACTGACCGAAATAGTAAAAGTATATAATGGGTTTTTGCATGGCTTTAAAATTAGTAGGTTGTGTGTATTCATTAGCGGCAACTCAGGTAAGTATCCTTGTGGAAGGTATATGACTGTCACTGAATGATTAAAACTGTGTACAGTTATTGTTGTAAGTATAGAAGTGCTCCCTTAACCAATCGTAAACATAGGGAGGGGTGTTTATTAATAGCTTATATAGCTTTTTGGATACATAACTCTTGAAACTATGATATTTTTTGGTTTATTTTATAGTACATGTCATTGTCCTTGAGTGATTAAGGAATTATTAAGTAATATGCACTAAACTGCTGAACTGAGTTACAGACCTGAACATTAGGAGTGTATTACTGCTCCTTGACTGATAATAGATAATTAAGATATGTTAATTAATTTGTTGAAGTAAAAATAATCCTAGATTTTTTTTAAAGGTTCTAGTTCCTGTATGGCAAAGATGTAATTAAAGTGTTACACACCCACACCCACACCCACACACACCCACACACACACACACACACACACCCACACACACACACACACACACACACACACACACACACACAATGTTTGGCTATAGGCTGATTATAAAAAAAAAAAAAAATAAATAAATAAAAAAAAATTGTCCGCTCTGTGTACATATTGGCTGAAACTTGGGTGCAGTTAGTTCCTTAAAGGTATATAAATGCTTACTTATTAAGGGACTTCTTGTGCTGTGTGCAGTTCTTTTGTTGAACTTACATGCAAAACAGAACTTTAAGATCTTTAAATGCCCAATGATTGATGGCAGATTAGTTAAATGGTCTCCACTCATTTGGTGAGTTTGCTTCAGTATATAATTGTGCAACCACTGAACATAAATTTATCGACGTATCACAACACAATGATGAAACGTAGATGTAATCAAAATTTGTAGTTTGACGCATAATTGCTTTCACAGATATACATTATGATATGGCCACTCCTTGGTGCATATTGAATGAGTCTACTCTGTTCACTGATTAGATCATTTCTGAGCTACAAATTTTTGCAAAATATATCTGGACTGTGTTTGTAAATTATATTTCGGAACACCTCATGCCGATCGGTGATAACAAACATAACGTTAGTCTAAAATTATTATTTTTGTAGTCGTTTTCTACTTAACATAGAATTAACGTTGTAGTAATGATCAAAATTTGTATGGTAACGAGGTTAATTTTTTAGGGTATATAGAGATATTTAACCATTTTTGTCGATGTGACTTAGCTGTTCTTTCTTCATGCTGGACTGACTAGAACAACACCAAAATCTATATCGCGTCGAAAAAAATTGATAAGGACGATTCGAGCGCTAAGAAATAAAACTACTATGTTTGTTGACTATAGTGTCCTAAGCTATTTAAAATGTCAGAATCGACATTACTAGAAATGGGCAACAATAATTATTTGTATGTATAAGGTATGGGACTGTCCTGGCAAACGTCGTCGTCCACAACCATTTGTTGCTTAAAAAAATATTTGGTACCTCAGAAGGGAAGGGGTAAGATCGACTACTTGAACCTGGGGGAAAATTATATGACGATCAAAGTGAACTGGCAGAGAATAACATATAAAATAAATACAATCAATTCACTAAAATAATGGTTAAAATCGTATTGATTTTATCTAATGATCACTTTGTAAAGATTTAATAATAAGAATTTCAAAGTACTTGAAGAGTTTCGAAGCCAGAACCTTTGACTTGTCAGGAATAATTTGCACCTCTTACAGCATGCCATTATTTTAGATTTCTTTTTAATTTTAATGTTGTAAACTAGAGGATCAAGAGAAATACTTGTTATTAATTCCTCGCTATGTCTCTACCCACACTGATTACTCGCAACGTCTTTACAAATTGGTAATACTTCTAGCTATTTTAAGTGTCGAACATGTTTAACTACAGTAATGGCCAACCAATGATTATTTTATATTTTTTTCATACTGCGAGAATAACAAAACACTCAGAAACCAACATTTGAAATGATTAACAAAATAAATTCAGGCTTAACATGTAAGCACGAACGGCGAAATTAATTTTTCGGCTTACGGGATCTGTGGAGTGAGTAAACGCGCTTATAGACAGGCGGCGTGTAGCAGGTTGACCGCGGTCCCCTTTTGAGAATACCGGAGTGTACGCCACTGCGGCTTCCCCCTTCCTGGTTCTCGGCTATAAAACCGACGATACTGCCACAATGGCGGGATTACCACCCACAAGGGTGGGAGGGTGGCTGCGAGCTGGCTGCACCATACACGGCTGGGACAATCTTACTGGTCAGCCGACGTGTAGAGTTACAAGTGCCTCCTAAACACGAAACTGCTAAAATGAATAATTAAAAAAAAACTGTCATGATTTGCGTTTTCTGTATAAAATGATGTAGGACGCTGTGAACAATTTTTAAATGTGAATGCAGAACTGTGAATATATCGATATAAAAAGTGCTTTATGATAAAAAAATCTAATGAAGTTTTCATATACTTTTTCCTTTTTCTCTCTTCTTTTTTATTTTATTTATTTATTTATCTTTTGACGAAGCGGTTGTTGCCGTAGGCAGTTCCTCTCCCTCTCTGATAGGCAGTCGGTAGCGTTCGGACGCATTGTCCTTTTGCTCTGATTTTGTATAAAGATTCTAGTTGCATCAGATTGATGGTGAAATTAGTTTACTAATAACAAGGATGATTTCATTTTAATTTCGTGATTGGATTTATTTCATCAAAGTTCGTTTTTCTTTCCCCATCACTAATGTAAGATGTGTTTTACTTTACACCAAACAGCGATTATGGTTACCGCCACTATTTTAGGAAAGAAACTAATTGTTGGAGAAGTGCTGCTTAAGTAATGGCTCTGCTAAAAGGATCCTGAGATTTTTTTTATGTCGATTTAATAAATTTATTTAACGATTTTGTGCTAGTCGTGGTCACCTTGGATTAAATCAGTGAAACATGTCTCCAACAGCTATGTTCAATCGCGGGTACCATCAGCAGGACCAGTTCAGTGAAAACTATTTAGTAGATTGATTGAATCGTGCGTTGCTTGCGTTGCTTTTGCTGTGCCGATTGAATTTCTATATACTTATGAATGCAGGCACATAACTTTAAATGTAAATGCAACGATACCAATAACTTGGAATGCAGCGGCGGAGCGGCCGAGCGCATTGAGGCGCTATGCTGCGATGCGCGAGACCGTTTCCCGTCGCGGGTTCGAATCCCCCTCGGGCATGGATGTTTGTGTCGTCTTTAGTATAAGGTAGTTCATGTGTAGTTTGTAAGTTTAGGGACTGATGACCCCAGAGTTAAGTACCTTAAGCTTAACAAATATTTGAACATTTAACTTGGAATATATCTCCCGGTTAGTATTTTGCGCCATATAGATTCTTAACTTTACGCAAATTTTATATTAGAATTTCAATTAATTGGCGGAGCAATTTATTTTTTGGCGCACTTAAATTTTGAACAACCATTACTGTTATCATTATTACAAGAAATATTTTTAGAGAGATAAGTTTCAAACAGTGCGCCTCGGTTGCACAGGGGTAGAGTGCCAGACTACAAATCCAAAGGTCGCGGGTTCCATTCCCGCCAGGTCCTAGGATTTTTATCTCTCACTTTCCACTTCTTCCACCTCTTGCAGTATTGCTCATGTGACAGATACCGAGTATTATCGTGGTTCGGAAACCAAGTTATACAGTAGGTCCCCCTATAACTGTCTGGGTAAGTCAGTTCGAAGGTCGGAGGAAGGCAACGGCAGACCACCTCCAAACAGGACCATGCCTAGTAAAGCACGGTGGTGTTCTAACCAATCTTCGGATTGTTGACTGCTTTACCTTCTTACCTTTACGTTTCAAACGAACTGGAAACTTGGAGGAACGGTCGCCTCTAGCAACGTGCAGCGAATTACTTTCCATCGCGATTACAAGTCGGTAATCACAGTTCCTTTGCTGATCTATTAAAGCTCTCGTTGGGTGGCATTGATAATTGAACTACGATTATTATTTCAAGTGTAAGCGCATTTTCTGCTGGATTAAAAAAAAAAGTTCTAATGTTTGTAGAGCTTATGGGACTTAACTACGGGGTCATCTGTCCCTAAACGTACAAATTACTAATGAACTACCTAATACTAAGGACAGCACAATATCCATGCCCGAGGGGGGGGGATTCGAACCCCCGACCGTAGTGGCCGTGCAGGCCGTGACTGGCGCGCCGCTAACCGCTCGACACCGCGTCCGGCGTGAATTGAAATTGTGATGTTTCTCTGTACCAAGATTTCTTGCAGCGCTGATATACATATTGTAATCTTATATAAATCCTACTGTAGCCCTAACAAAGTGTATCTACCGGGGTTCTGGAGAAATTTTCCTATATCTTTTAAAATGGTAAATCCAATTGCGTCCATGTAAAAAGTTTGGTTAGCAGCATGTTATGTATATATGGGTAAAAAAGTGTGTCTTGAAAGTCCCCCACCCTTTGTATTAATTGCATTAACGTCTGGTGAGCTGTACCGTTTCAAGGAATACTGTTATGCTGCAATATCGCATTTGTGATGGAATAAATTAGTACAGCACCAGATAAAGGAAAAGGTAAAGTAAAATATACGAGGGTTGGGAATTAAATAGTGGCAACACTGCTGTGGAGCACCATGCAATGGAATATACTATTGTCGCTGATAGGACGCGTTGTTGACATACCTACCTTACCTCCGAGCAAATGGACTCGCCTGTCCCATGTTAACGACGTGCGCACAATCGAGGGAAAGACAGTCACTTCTGAGCGAGCGGTCTAACGTAACGGTCTCACTATGTTTTCGAAACAGGAATAACCGAGTTGAATCAACACAGAATGTGCCAGAGGTCGTACAGCATGACAGTGTCATCAAGGTCTTCAACAGGCGTGCGGAGTATCGGCACGCTAGTTAAAGGTCTTCAACGAAGGGCGGCAGACTTCTTGATGAATGTTGGTGTAGGGGTTATATGTACTTCAATATTTTAATCTTGGATGTAGTTCGAATGGCCAAATTACCATCAAACAATAATTGATAATGGGAGTGAATTTGTAATATTATTATTTCTTCTTCAGATAGAAGGTGCGTCTGAAAAGTTGGGTGAGTGGTCCTATATTTTACAAACGGCGCCGGCGAGGTTGAGGTGCCCACGCATACACATTGAGGTACATGTCAACAAGCGCCACCTATCGCGCAAAGCACTGCAGTGAAGCGGTGGTACTCGCTGCGACCCAGCTAACAGGGCCACTGTGAGAACTCGTGTCATTGCAACATGGAGTGCAAAATGAGGCAATGTGTTAAGGTCAAGTTTTGTTTCAGATTAAGAAAAACGCTGACGCAGGCCCATGGCATGTTAGTGCAAGTGTATTGTATCGGAGCAGCGAGTAAAAAGTGTGTGTTTGAGTGGTTGCCGAGATAAAAAAATGTTCAAATGTTTGTTAAGCTTATGGGACTTAACTACGGGGTCATCAGTCCCTAAACTTACAAACTACTTATGAAATACTTACGAACTAGGATGACACAAATATCCATGCCCAAGGGGGGGATTCAAACCCCCGACTGTAGTGGCCGTGCAGACCGTGACTGGAGCGCCTCAGTGTCCTCGGCCACCGCGGCCGGCGTTGCCGAGATCCAACAACGCGTGACAGTGCTTGGAGAGATTCCCCAAGAAGTGTTTGATGACGGTCTCCAACAGCTGTACAACCGATGTCAGAGGTATTTTGTAGCCAGTGGCGATTACTTTGAAGGCCAGTAGAGGTATTCACCGAACTTTTCAGACGTATTTCGACTGATAACCTTAAGCCATCTTGAGGTTGAACCTCTGGCAATGGTTAAGCCAGTTGTCATAATACTGTGTAGGAATGGCTTGTGCGTTGGAGACAATACTTTAGACAAAACAAAAGTCAGTCATAGATAACATTTTACAGGTTTAAGAGCGAAATAAACGAAGCATGCTGGCATGACACCCATAATGTTATCGAATTATTTGGATGAATACGTGACAGAGGAGACAAAAAAGTTCTCCGAGAGCACAGAAGTGTTAAGAGTTATTTCTAAGATTTTTGGAGTTGGAAATGCTGATCTTGGTCGAGTAGGTTGTCTTGTAGTTGTGTTTCCTCAGCTTCCTTGACCACAGAATTCGTCAGCGCTGTTAATCTGCTGTCCGCGCATTTGCTTCGTCTTACTATTAGAAGCTCAGTGTCATCTCTGAGGCAAGCGCGTGTAAATCCTCCCAGCTACTCTCAATGAAATCAAACGTTTCAAATGTTTGTAAATATATCAGTCCCTAGGCTTACACAAACTACTTAAACTAATTTAAACTAATCTAAGGACAAAACTCACACCAAATCTCGAAGAAGGATTCGAACCTCCGGCGGGAGCAGCCTCGCAGTCCCTAGCGTGACGCCTACAACGTTCGACTACTCACACGTGCCCTCTCATTGAAGATAAAGGTGCGCTGAAATATCATAAGGAGAAATATTACTATTTCGGATGCATGACAGAATGATTGTACTATCGCGAAACCTTCAACAAACATCGTAGCTTTATTTAATCACACTAGCCAGTTTCAGCCAATGTCGCAATCTAAAGAGTTGATCTGTGGTTCGTTTTTGACGCGTGCGAAGGGAGAGCTGCCAACTGAGAAACTGACGTGTTTCCTGTTGGTGCTGCTTGTTGCCGCTACGGCCACAGCCACAGATGTGGGCCGGCGGCCTCTGAAAGCATTCCCATACGGCGCGTGTGCCAGAGGAAACATCCAGTAATACACGCGGACGTGCTGGGCTGACGATGCGGTCCAGACGACGTGCCGAGACCGGCGACAGCGTCTAAGGTCAGTGCGCGCCGGTTCCGGAAAAGCTGGGAACATTTTGTGTCGTTTAAGAGCGTGTCGTCGATTCATTAAACAGAGAAGAAACATAAGACATACTACGACTGCATGAGGGATATTCCAAAAGCAACGCACCCTATTTTTTTCTGGTGACTTTGGATGTCCGCGCCAGACGTCGTTGGTGTAGTGCTAATGCTTAAAACTTCCTCTTTCATTTCAAGGGCTTGTACGACATGCCACATCGCGGTCGACCCTGCACAGCTCAAAAGTCCATTAAATCAGCCGCGGTGAAGCGGCCGAACGTTCCAAGGCATCTAGCTGAGGAGTGGCCACTGAGTGGCTGCGTTGTGGTTGACGCTTGCCGTCGTAGGTTCGAGTCCTCCCTCAGGCATGGGTTTATTTGTTGTCCTTCGCATAAGTTAGTTTAAGTTGTTTGTAGACCTAGGGACTGAAGACCAGAGTAGTTGAGTCCCATAGATTTACAAACAATTGAAATTTCCTTTTCTGTAAACCTTTTGGACCAAACTGATATGGTCATCAGTCCCTAGACACAAACTCCTTAAACGAACTTACACTCAGGACAACATACACACCCATGCCCCAGTGAGGACTTCCGGCGGGAGCAGCCACCCAGTCGGTAGCATGATGCCTTAGACCACGCGGCATTTTCGCGTGGTCCTACCAGCTGGCATCCCTCACAATGAAGAGAGTCTTAATCAACTCATCCGTTCTGATCGGTATAACGACCAGATAATTATGTGTAAACCTGAATGTTGACTGTGATATCTTAGAAACAATGTTGAGACATCTTCTTTATCGCAAAGTCTGTGCGAGAAGGGTCCCGTGGATGATGATAAAAGAACAAATTACTCATCCAACGATGTCGTGACCCGCTTGAGCAATATGAAGCTGAACGTGACATCCATCTCTTCGAACCTCTGAAAGATGGATAATATGGCGATCGTTTACAAGATTCGGATGCTGTTGTCAAAGCTGTAACTTCAGCTGCTTCCGACTTTTACAAGCACAGAATGAAGGGTCTACATCATCGGTGGCACAAAGGAATAACAAATGGTGGCGACTATGTGGAAAAATTATAGTTTGAAGCTAAATATTGTTCTATTAAGCTGTTCTGTTGCGACTTAATAATCTCCTGTAGTCTCCATAAATAAAAATACAAGATACTACGTTCGGAACGATCCTCGTACAAGTGTTGTTGTTGTAGTCGTGGTCTTCAGTCCAAAGAGACTGGTTTGATGCAGTTCACGAAGTTACACTATAGTGTCTATCCTCTTCATGTCCGCCTCCGTAGCTCAGCGGTAGCGTCGCTGACTAACACGCAGGAGGCCCGGGTTCGATTCCCGGCAGAGGACTGGGTGTTGTGTGTTGTCCTAATCATCATCATCTCATCATCATTGGCACGTAAGTCGCCCACGCGGCGTCACCTAAAAAGACTTACACTAAGGCGGCCGCAAGGGATCTCCCGGCCAAGAAAGCCATACGCTCATTTCCATTATCCTCTTCATCTCTGGACAAGAACAGTAACCCACGTCCATTTGAATCTGCTTATTGTAGTCGTCTCTCGGTCCCCCTCGACGGTTTTTGTCACACACACTTCCCTCCAATGCTAAATTTACTACTCTTTGATGTCTCAGAAGAGTCCAACTAAACAAGCGCTTTTCATAGTCAAGATAGGCATTTCTTTTCTTCCCTATTCTATTCAGCACCTCATTAGTTACACGATCTATTCATCTATTCTTCATCATTCGTCTATAGCATCTGCCATCTTTTTGTTCACGTGTCATACCCATACAACGTTACACTCCAGACGAATGCTCTCAGAAAGGACTTTCTAGCATTTAAATTAATATTGGATGTCAACAAATTTCACTTCTTCACAAATGCTTTTCCTCTCATAACCATTGTGCACTTTATATTCCCTTTACTTCAGCCATCAGAAGTTATTTTGCTACCGAAATAACAAACTTCATCTGCTATTATTATAGTCTCATTACCTAATTTAATTCCTTCAGTGTCGCTTGATTTTATCAGGCTACTTTCCATTACCAACGTTTTACTCTAGCTAACGTTAATCTTATAAGCCCCTTTCGAGACACTGTCACTTCCTTCACTTGCTCTTTCAGGTTCTTTGCTACGTCTGATGGAATTACAATGTCATCGGCAAACCGAAAAGCTATTATTTCTTCTCCAAGATTTTTAATTTTTTCTCAAAATTTCTCTTTGAATACTTTCACAGCTTTTTCAGTATACAGATTGAATAACATTGTGGAAAAACTACAAAACCGTCTTATTCCTATCCCAACCGATCCATCCCTTTCATGACTCTAATAGCTCAAATGTTCAAATGTTTGTAGAGTCTATGGGACTTAACTACGGGGTCATCAGTCCCTAAACTTACAAACTACTTATGAACTACTTACAACTAAGGACGGCACAAATATCCATGTCCGAGGGGGGATTCGAACCCCCGACCGTAGTGGTCGTGCAGACCGTGACTGGAGCGCCTCAGACTCCTCGGCCACCGCGGCCGGCCTCTAATAGCTGCTGTCTGCTTTTTGCACAAGTTGAATATAACTTTTCGATCCCTGTTTATTACGTTTATTACTCCTGGTAACAACAGAGTTGAAAGAGTGTATTTCAGTCAAAATCTACAAAAGCTAAAAACGTAGGTTTGTCTTTCCTTGCCTATCTTCTAAGATAAGGCGAAATGTACGGCCTCGCGTTTTCCTAGATTTCTCCTAAATCGAAACAGATCTTCCTCGACGTCCGATTCCACCAATTTATCCATTCGTCTATAAATAATAAATGTTAGGATTCTGCAGTAATCACCTATTATACTGGTAGTTCTGTATGTTTCACACTTGCTTCACTTGTTTTCTGTTATATTTTAAAGCTTGGGTCTCCAAAACAGATTTATTGTGTATGACTACTTACACTATACTCAAGTACTATACTATTTGAAGATAGTTCGAAGGTCCGTTGAGACTTGCCAGATTATGGTCCCCACTCGGACTGCTTCGACCGGTCTTCGGTCTTCAAACTCCAAACAACAAAGGCTTCTTCTTCATAGATACTGACTGCTGACTTCCTAGCGAAGCTACAACTGCTGGGTCCATATAGTGGTCGTAGACCAATGACAGGCAGGTGGAAGGCCTGCAGCTTCTATGGTTGGCACAGCGACCTCTGCAACAAATGGTGCCTATTAGGATAGCGAAAATTCTGTTTATTTACTTGGTATGTATTTGTGGAAATTGGATCGCCAACAGACGAGAGTGTATCCTGTACCGCCGAGGAATCGTATTAGTGGTGCTGCCAGCTTCACAGGAGTTATGGTTGTCAGTACACACCTCCTTTCTGGGAGGAGCTCTTCGGCAGAAATCGACGACTGCAATGTTTTCTTGATCTGCGGAGGCAGCTTCTTGGAAGCCCTGGGAGAGTAGGCTGTGGTGTGGCGGGCCAGACGAGCAGAACGACGCCGCAGCTGCGGTGCTAGGAGCATGGGTTCGTCACCATCATCTAGGAGAAAAGAGACAACAGGCCCGGCAGTGGTGCAGACTGGAATGCAGCTGCATGGTCCTGCAGCAGTTGTGGTAGTGGCGGTTGCGGAGGTGACAGCTGTGAAGGTGGCGACTGCGGTGTCTGAGATGCTGCAACATCGCCCAGCCAATAGTTAGAATGAAGTAAGACAGGAGGGTGTGGTGAGGCAGGACTAGTATCAGCTTGCACTTTGAGTGTGGGGAGCTGGAGAGGTTTGATACTGGGTATGGAGTTGGTTCTTATGGTGACTGAGAACCCTGTCATCAATGAAAATGTTAAACAGTTGATGGTCCGTGGGGCATAGGGCTGTCCCGGGAGCCTTCTAGCCTTAGAGCCAAAACCTCATGCCCAAACTAAGGATCTGGGAAGATAACGGCTGGGTCCCATCAGCACCTAGGTGTGGGTCTAGGAAAAAAGAGGTGCAGAATTGTGCGGGGTTGTCAACAGTGCAGAAGTTCGGCTGGACTGTGGTAGTTATTGGGATGAAACGATAGGAGCTGAGGAATAAGGTCAGGGCCTCGTCCAAACAATGGTAAGTGGAATACTTTGTCATCTGAATTTTGAATGTTCATATCAGGCACTCAACATCATCGTTCGGTTGTGGATAAAAGGTGAAGTCGGTAAATCTTTGTGGGAGGTTATGGGAAAGTACAGTCGGATGCCAGGAGCAATGGCAAGGAAGGATCATACGGTATGAGACAGGAGGCCGACTGCTGTTTTTGTTTTATTGTGGCAAATGCGGCTTTTCAAGTAGGTGATCAGCGGAACGGAACATTTTTTCTGCATAAGTGATATAAGGGTGTGGTCACCTGGGCCACTGCTGGATTGAACTTTTGGTAATAGGAAACCTTTCCTAAAAAGGACTTGAATTGATGGATGTCCTTTGGCGAGGCTAGATAATTGATAGCATCTATCTAGGAAAACGTAAGGGAGATGTGTTTTTGGGATTTATCATGCCCTAGATAAGACATGGAAGGTTGAAAAAAAAACACTTATCCTTGTTCCAATTAAGCCCTGCCTGACAGAGGTGGAGGAACAATTGATGAAGACTCTAAGATGAGCCACGGAAGTGGGACCTGTGACGACAATATCGTCAAGGTAGCTAATGCGCCCCAGATGTCATGCTAATATTGTGCCAAGTACCTTTGTAAAATGGCCAGAGTGTTAGCTAGTACAAACATAGAGAGATCTTCAGATATGCCTCTCCGAGGACAATCCTGGAAAAGTATATGCATCCTTCTAATTTGCAAAACAGGTACTCCAGCCAAGGAGGTGGAAAATCTTCAACCTGCATTTTAGAGTTAAGAATGGCCTCAATATCTCCACACAGATGTACACATGTGCCAAGCTTCTGAACTATTACACAGGGAGTAGCCTAAAGCTGAGCAGATGGAGCGGAGCACACCTTCTTGTTGAAGGCAGTCCTATTCTCCCTTTAGGAGCTACTAAAGAGTTAAGGGCACCTTCCGCGCCCTGCAATAACATGGCGAAGGAGACGAACGGAGATGGAGGGATGCCTTGAAATCCTTAGCTCACCCAATACTGGGCGAGAAAAGATCCTGGAATTCAATACATAAGGCGTCCACATCTGGAAATGGGACATGAGATGATACAAGATGTATGTGATCATGGATCTTAAACTCGAACAGTTTGAAGGCGTCCGGGCCATTCAGATCCGCCGTGTCAGGGCTATTGATCACCAGGAAGGAGACGGTCCTGCTGATGGATTTGTCGGTGATCCTTGTGGAGAACTGGCCCAAGAGTGTAATTCCTTGCTTGTTGTACGAGAAGAACCATCATGGACCTGGTAGCAGCGGCAGTGCATCCAGCATGGTGTAGGAGGTGTACTTAAATAGTGAGACTGCACTCCAAGTATCCACCTGCATCCGAAGTTATTTCCCGAGAATGGAGACTTCAATGTATAATTTGGAAGAGGTCGATGAATCAACATGATTTTATATCCATCGGTGGCATGGGGGGAGGCGTCAGGATGAGCGGCGGGTGGCGAGGCAGAGGAGTGTGGGAGTGACACCAAATGTCCCTCGCAGCCGCAACGGTGACGCGTCGCGTCGCCAATATATTTAAATAGGTTTTCAAACAATTGCTTCGTAATAAACGGTAATCATACAGAAGCTAATAAGGGTAAAACGTTCCTAACATTACTTGTGAAACATAGTAAACTTTGTTTATATTATGAGAAAAGAATTTACGTAGTTTTAATAGAAATACTAATTAGCATTCTATCTGAATTTGAACAGTATACATCTGGCACGTATTAATTAATATTTGCTAATTAAACAAATTCATCCGGTATCAAATAATAGAAAAAGACTTCAGCTAGTTACTGTACAATGAATAACAACAAAAGTTTTGGAAAAAAAATATATTATATTGGTTATATTCATACCTATTATTATGTAACTGTGGTATCGGAGGTTCAGTAATGCTAGCAGATGGGAATAAATCCCAACATGCTTCGTTATAGATTTTAAGAGCCTCTAGCGACGGGCTAACATCGCCAGCAGTGTCACTTGGCCCACTACTACGGAGTGATTTGGGATGTAAACCTCTGTAGTTCCCGCAAAAACTGTTTGTGTGGGTCTTCACGCCTCTTCCACTTCCCGCCCAAAAGCTGGCAGCGAAAATTTCATCCACCAACGGGATTGGAACTGACTTATCTTACAATGGAGAACCATAGTAGGTACGTGCATCAGTGACATCTATTACGAAGCCACCGTGTTTAATTAATAATGAAAAGAATGAAAAGTTATCTTTCTAGAGTCATTATACGCGGGTAAGTGAAAAATTATCCGCAATACAAAGAGGGCACTTACGTTAACGTCCTTCTTCAAAGCACTTAGCCCATCGTTGCACAAGCTTCCTCGTACCCTCATAAAAGGTTTACGGCCGGTCAGCGAACCACGCATGTACCGCGTCCTTCACTTTGCCTCTTTGCCTCTTTGACTCGAGCACACTAGTCAGAAGGGGGAAAGATCAGGACTACACGGAGAATGAGCCGTTACTGCAAACCTGAGCTTCCGGAGTGTTCTCACCAGTGTGGGCAGCTGTTCGTAGACGGGCATTGTCGTGATACAACACAACACCTGTCGACAGTAGTCCTCAGCGTTTGTTCGAACTGCAGGCTTTAGCTTGTGGACGATTTCCTAAGCAGAACTATGACTAATTTTCAGACGATGCACCACTTCATCAACAGTCACTCGCCTGTCACGTGCCAGATCAGTGTTATCATTTGTGACCGGCGGTTGACGTCTGGCTCTTTCCCCATGCGTGACACTTGTGCGGCGGTTTTTAATTTCTCAATACATTAGTAGACACCCCGCTGAGACAAGACACTATTCCCGCATTTTGCCGACAGTCGTTGATGGATTTTTGGCCCCTGATACACCTTCCGACCACTGCTAGTTGTTTCTCCTAGGCGCAAACTTCTAATGGAGCTGTCAGGAATTATGTGCAACAAAAGGAGGACAAATGACAGTATTAGGATCAAACTTTCTTAGCATGACCCTAACATCATAACAATAAAATAAACTATGACAGAATTCAGTATAGACAATATAAGACAAGTTATAGGTACATTGTAGATAATTTTGGACTTATCCATATAGCCACCGTAGGCTCTTAAAAAAAAAGAGGTAAAGCAGTCAACAATCCGAAGATTGGTTTGAACACCACAGTGCTTTACTAGGCATGGTCCTGTTTGGAGGTGGTATGCCATTGCCTTCCTCCGACCTTCGAACTGACTTACCAGCCAGTTATAGGGGGACCTACAGTTTAACGTGGGTTCCGAACCACGGTGCTAATCGGTACTTTTCAGATGAGCAATACTGCCGGAGGTGAAAGAAGTGGAAAGTGACAGATAAAAATCCTAGGACCCGGCGGGAATCGAACCCACGACACTTGGATTTGTAGTCTGACACTCTACCACTATGCAACCGAGGCGCACCCGTCTATTAGGCAAGAGTAAAACGGGAAAAAATATTCAAAAATGGAAATGGAAAAATATCTTCCAGTAAGGGAAATGAGTTGTTACGTTGTTAAGCTTGTTTCAAATTCTGAAGAGGCTCATCTCTCCCGGCACACCAGCCATGGACTGCACCTGATAATCTGGAGCCGCGTTGGAGTTGTCGAGAGCTCTAAGGCACCTTGTTGCGGAACACGCGGTTTCTCGCCGTCGGAAGTTAGAGTCCTCTCTCGGACATGGGTGTGCGTGTGTGTGTGTGTGTGTGTGTGTGTGTGTGTGTGTGTGTGTGTGTTCTGTCCTTAGTGTAGGTTAGTTTAACTAGTTTGTAAGTCGACGGACTGATAACTAAAGCAGTTTGGTTCAACAGTTTTACAAACATTTGATTATTTGATAATCTGAATTTTCGACAACGATGGAGTCGCTACAGAACAGTGTTGAAAATTACGTGGACTGAATAATTCACCGAATGAAGACATTCTCGGTAGAATCGGTGAACATAGGGACACATGGAAAAATTGACAAGTATGGACAGGGTAGTAGAACATTTGTTAACAGGAAATAACTAGAGGGAAAACAATGATGGGAATACAACCAGCAAATAACTTGGAACGTAGGTTGCAACCTCTATTCTGAAATTAACAGATTGGCGCAGGCTGCCACATCGAACCGCTCGTCAGTCGTATG
The DNA here is from genome assembly GCA_026315105.1 of Locusta migratoria. Taxonomy (NCBI): domain Eukaryota; kingdom Metazoa; phylum Arthropoda; class Insecta; order Orthoptera; family Acrididae; genus Locusta; species Locusta migratoria. The sequence continues at coordinate 43,380,133 of CM048747.1, forward strand.
GCTCAAGAAAACGGAGTCTTTAATTGACTGAAACTTGTCTCTCCCGGAGAAAACTGTAATGTGTTGAGGATATTATTTCGGGACTCGGTCTCTTCTGGGCACCTGCTCATCTTGTAATGTAAGTAGGTGTGTGTGTGTGTGTTTTTTCCGAGAATTTGTCAATGTTTCAGTGATTTTTTTTTCTTTTCGTTTAAAACGGTGATTTGGCGACCTCTTCCAATTTCCGCGGCCAGAGATCGCCAGCAGTCTGGTGGGCGGGTCCCGTGAAGCGGGGACCGTGAAGCCATCAGAGCCACCAGCGAGATCCGCCGCCAAGGCTTATTTCTGGTGCCTGCAAATGAGCTACGCAGCAGCATTAACATTCCCTCAGTCGCCACCAGCCCCAGTGAGGGAATGCTCTTTAGCTGCAAACCCACTCCTACAACGTCCATGTCGATGTTAGTGCATCGCTCTCTTGTATGACACAGCAACGAGATCTATTTGTGAATTTTCTTTCTCCAACCTTCCCTTCCGTATGAGAAAATATATTATTAGTACCCACCTACATATGGAGACATGATCATCATAATAGAATAAGAGAAATCAGACCGAAAACAGAAAGGTTTTCTTTTTCCCCGCGAGCTATTAGAGACCGGAACTATAGACAAATATCATGAAAGCGGTTCGATGAATCCTCTGCCATGCATTTCATTGTGGCTTGCAGAGCATCCACGTAGATGTAGATGAACACGACTTTATACTTTAGATTTCATTGATATTCAGGTCACTAGTACCACAAAGAAATAAAAATACGCAGGTTGTAATGTCGACAATGATCGAAAAATAAATTTAAAGACGAACGGTTGTTGGTTTCCTTAACCACTTTACGTCCAGCCGAAGCCGACTTGATGTTTGACTCGTTACCGACAGAACGATAGTTGTGAAGGTGTTACGTGGTAGGCGTGCGAAGGAACACGTTAACAAAAACATCCTACAACTTTAGGATCACTTGAGAAATTGATAAAATTTTCTCGGGCTTCCAGCCGCGTCATGGGTTTACTATACACGATGTTTCGGCCGAGATCTCGGCCATTATCAAGTGGTTGACTGTCGAATGATTGCTGCTGTCGTCCTAATAAAGCTGCACTGCTGGCTGTGACGTCACTGGTGCTCCGCGACATGCCTGTCGCGCCCGCTTCAACCTTCCGATCGCCGTGTTCCAAGCCGTGCTCAGCTGGAATCCGCCATCTCTATTAAGAGTATTGTCAGATATTTTGACCTCAACTGCCTCTTTTATTGCACTATACCAGAATACGATGTCTGTTTTAAGTGCATGACACTGCTTCCGCCCGGTGCACCAAGGTCCTTGAAACAGACTGTTTCTGCGATGGATGATGATGGCTTGTGGCGTGCAGGTATCGGTCGGTGGGGTGGGTTTTCTTTAAACACCATGGGTGAGGCATCCATTTTCTTTACGGCTGCCGAGGAAGTCAAGAAACGGGAAGGCACCCTTCTTCTCCACCTCCATCGTCAACTTGATCTTGTCATGGATGCTATTGATGAGGTCCAAGAAGTCACATTTGTCTTTTATGGTCATGTCGCGGAGCACCAGTGACGTCACAGCCTGCAGTGCAGCTACATAAGAACAACAGCAGCAATCATTCAACAGTCAATCACTCGACAATGGCCGAGGAGATCTGGTCGATCTCGGCTGAATTGTCTTGGATACTAAACCATATAACGCGACTGGAAGCCCGAGAAAATTTTATAACCATAACTCACCGCGAAACAATGCATTCATATAAATGAGAAATTCATTGTAAGCAAATCAATACTCAACTTGGTGTCAGTGATATACAATGAAAACCCGGCGGTGCCAACGTATTTATTTGTTTAACAAGCCTTGAGTTCACCTGTCCCTTCTCTACGTGTCCAGCTCCTTTTTTCTAAAAGCATGTTATATTTGTGGGAGAATACAGAAAAAATAATGCTGTCTTGCATACTGTACAATATAAGTGCAGTATCCGAACAAAGAAAGGTATTAATGAATATACTAATGATATGTGATATTCATAAATGTTCAAATGTTTTCGTGAATCTATGGGATTTAACTATTAACGTTATCAGTCCCGAGCTTTCAAACTACTTAAACTAACATAATGACAAAACACTCACCCATGCCCGAGGGAGGACTCGAACCGGCGGGGAGCAGTCGCTCGCTACGCAGCAAGGCGCCTTAGAGTGCTCGGTCATTCCATCATGTCTGTAACAATGATACTTTCATGTAATTCATAACATGACTATAAACAATGTTACTTGTACCGGAGCTAGTATGAATAAACTTTTTGCGAGTTCACCCCTTTATTTATTTATTTCATGTGGTTTTAAATACAGCATCAGGTTACATCTGGTACAAATTTAAGATAAAATATTTACGTACCATACATACAGGTTAAAGATAAAATACTGATAATTGACGTCACGTAGAATAAAATAATAATTGCTATAATTCGGTAAGTCGAGGGAATTTTGAACGTATATATATTCATTTGTATAAGTGCTGCGTGTCCGCAAAATATGTTACGAGTGCACTTAGTAGTAAAGAAGTAAGAGATTAAAACATGATGTGTGATGGGGCAGTTTTCCATAAACGTTACTGTTTATGCCTTCATACTCGTGAAATACTTTCATACTAGGAAACAATTTCGAAGGTAGATTCAGCTGTCGTTAAAATTTCTTGCTAGTACAATTTGTTGTGTAGAAATTATAAATTATAACGTCGTTCTTTTACTCAATGAACAGCTGAAAAGTAATAAGCGAGAAACTTTTTTTCCTTTCATCATTTTACTGTGGTTGTCAGCGAGAAAAAGTATAATAAAGGTTTGAAATTATGTTTAAAGTTTGTTGCACGTCTCATTCTCATACAGTGTATGAATTTATTCTCGTCGCATGATGTGTTTGCGACGTTATACCTCCTTAACCATGCGTCGATGTGGTTCTTACCCTTACAACAATTGTTAGCTCACGGTCAGGAATGTGTTCACTAAATTCGGTTGAAATCGGTTCAGTGGTTTAGGAGGAAACGTGCATCATTGTCACATGATGCAGCAGTTTTTCATTGTTTATGACGTCACATCTCCAGATGTTTGTGTTATAGGTGATCCATACACCGACAGCGACCGTCCTGTTGGTTTGAAGGCCAAGACTGGAACATAACTGTTGATTTTCATGCACTACGTGCACACAAAAACACGGACACTGCACTTTAATATATATATATATATTGACCATTTTACTTCTAAGTCCTCGCTGTACGTTAGAAGTCTTTCTACTGGATGATAGCTTTACTAACTTGATGAACATGCATGAGGAATATTTTGCAGTCAGGAGCCACATTCGAGACACAGAACTATTCAATTATTTTTCGGCCAATCGGGTATGGCGCACGCGATAATATTCTGTACTGCGCGGCCTCTTGCGGTGATGCGAGAACTTGTAGTGGCAAGTGTCAGTGTTCCCGCGTGTCTATCGATATATGCCCCACAATACGCGAGATACTACATTCAAGGTCTCTGGCGAAGAACCAAAAATCAAGATAATGTACAGAATGAGGCAAAATATTCGTCTTGTTTTATGCGTAACAGAGGATACGTGACTTTTCATAAAAGGATGGATGAAGAATCGAATTAAATGAATTGTGGTTTTATGAGGAACCGTATTTGGTGTTTACAGAATATTATGATTTAGCAGAAAAGTTCGTATTCAAATAAAGTCAGCCTCGTTACACAACGTTAGATAACTCCAAGATTGGGGAGTGATGTACATCCCAATTGCGGACACTGTGGCCAGGAAATTTCATTGGCTATACACTGTGGTAAAACACGAAGGGATAGTAGCAAGATTCGCTTGCCTGTCTTTTCTAAATTCTGAAATCGAAATGACAATTTTTTGTACTTGATTTAGTTGATATTTACAATAGAAACATTTGAACTGCAATGCCTATCTACATTTAGTAATATGTTCCATATAATTCGAGGATCCCATCGCATGCTGCAAGACGTAAGATTGATGAGAAGTAACGTATCTAATGCAACATTGGAAAACTTTAGTTGTTTTCCCGATAAAATGTGACGTTAAAACATCATGTTCATCCTCAGTAATATGAATAAATCTACATAAAAGAGTGTATTTTCAACAGAAGTGGCTGACATGTCTGTAGCAAAGAATTTCAAATAAGTACAATAAAAAAAATTAATATACGGATACAGGGATATTATATTCCACAAGAAACACAAGAAAAATGACATTTTTAAGAATTAACGGACAATAGGCGTGTCCCAGTGTCATAGCTTGTAGAAAACCAATATTTAGCCAGAAATAAAGTAAAGGGCTTGTTGTAGCCTTTTGTCGTAACACTGGTTTGATGCAGTTCTCCACTCTTATCTCTCCCCATCTAGTTCCTTCATTCCTACACCCATTCAAACCTGCTTGCTGTATCCATAACTAATTTTAAGCCCCACAGTTTCTCCATTGCCAAATGAACTATTCGTTTATGACAAACAAAGCGTTTTGTCAAGCGTTCCCCACTTTGGTCATAAGGTTGCACTAAGAATTCCCTCCCCCTCCCAGAATTTCCTCATTAGTTACTCCATGTATCTAACGTCAGCGTTCTTTTGTATTAGCATATTTCCAAAGCTTGTCTGAACTAAGTTTCAATTTCGTTAATGGCTAGCCTTATTTCCTGGTTTTACTATACCATTTCGTAATCTTATTCCCTCGACGTAATAATATTTAATTCGACTACATTCCGCAAATACTCGTGTGCTTTTGTTGATGTTCATCTATGTGTTTATTTCAAGAAACTGCCCATTGTGTTCAAGTGCTCTTTCCAGTCATTTGCCTTCTCTGATAGAATTGTAATATCACTGGCAAACTTTAAAGATTTTCCCTTTCTCGTTCGTCGGCTCATAGGCGTAGCTTTATTTCTGTATAAGTTGTAAATAATGTTTCTCTCTATGTATTTTCACCTACCAATTTCAAAATAGAGTTTTACAGCACAGATTACCTAATACTATCTCTAAATCTACAATGAGCCTACGTTATCAGGTCAAGTCGTAGAATCAGTTCTGCCTGTTGGATTTATGCATTTCTCACGGACATGGACTGATTTTTTCCAAGACTGACTTGTACCAGTTTGCCCGTTCTTCCGTGTATAATTCGTTACAGTATTTTGCAGCCATGATTTGTCAAAGTGATAGTTCAGTAATTTGAACACTTGTCATTTCTTGGCATGAGAATTATGTAGCTTAAAGTCTGAAAGTATTTCTCCTCTCACATATGTCACACACCAGATGTGAAGTGTAGCGCTGAATAACGGTTATTGTTCCGCACAAAACTTATTAATCCATGCAGTGATTATCTTTGACACGACCTCATTCAGACCATGCTTGCTGTAAGTGTCTTGTAAGTAGTCTGTAGTTTAATTTTGTGCCTTAGATACATTATTGGGATACTTCGTCCCGATAAATTAAGTTTATTAGACTTAACAGTTGCTGAGTGCGACGTGGTCTTCGATGGTCACTGACACCCATAATGAATTACATAAATGAATTAATTATTCATAAATATCCGACTTATTATTATTGCTGTTTTTACGTACAACCTTTGTGCAGTTTATTTTTCAAAGTTCTGTCGATGATGGTCAAATAAATGTAAAAATTTTTACTTCATCTTTAAAGAAAAATAAAAAATAAAAACATGAATGTATTTTTCAACACAATTCACATTTTCTGAAGTTATAAAAGTGAATTACTCCTTCAGTACACAGCAGAAAAATTAGCGTCCGTAAAGAAATAGTTTTCGACCGATATATCCAAGTGACGTACTAGAAATCTTGCTAAACATACATTTTTACAAGGTAAACATTCGCTCATCCGAACGGACAGCAGTGGCTTACACTGAGCGGTGTATATTACTGCCAGTTAAGTGAGTGAGGAAGCGGTTGTTATGTCGCAGTTACTGTTGTGTGCGTGCATTTTGTAGCCTAGTCCTCGGCGTTGGTCAGGCAGTTCTCCACTTCAAGGCTCAAAACACACGCATAAACATACAGCGGCAGGCGGATCTGCCATTGATCCAGAGCCAAAAGCGTGAAACTTGCGCGCCGCCTCCTCAGCTAAACTACTTGAAGACCGCCGGTGCTGACCGTGCACGGCGGTACCAATGGCCTCCCTACCCTGTATGTGTGGCAGCCATTAAAAGACAGGAGAAGCAGCCGCCCTCTCAGACTGCTCTTGCCGGACAACACTCGTCATAAAACTCGCAGATAAAATATTGTGAGCAGCCGGTGCATACACTCCGTGGTCCTAAATCACGAATTCGTTCTTTGCTGTTTATAAATGTGCCGTAACGTATCTAGCATGAAAAACTGATAGCCTAGAAGAGTAAATATAACTCAAGGTAAGAGTTCCATTGCACTGTATTCAAGTCTTCAAAATCTCATCAGACAAGCTGGTTCAGATATTTCGTTGTTTCCTCAACAGCATCAGACAGCTGTAGCAATAGTCCATCCATAACATCGGTCATCGTCCGTGTCTTTCGAAAACTGGTCTGCTGCATATTATTCATTTGTAACACTTAACTCTCACACTAGAACTATTTTGTCGTATGCAGGGTGATATCGTGATGATATAAAAAATTCCCTAAATAATCGAAAAAGTAAGTGGTTCTGGTTCGGAAAAGACGGAGTCTAAAATTTCAGTGCAAAATCGTTATAATGCCCCATATGGTAAATTACGTGTATCGGTGTTATCCGTCAACGGATTTTAGACCAATTGATTCCCACCTCACTTTGGACCGAGGATCCATAAACATCTGGATCAAATATTCCGTTATTATTATTATTCTCGTGTCAGAAACATACATACTTACACAGTTATTAACACTGTAAGTAACAGAGTTATACACATTATATTACATGTGAAAAAAACTTGGCCAATTCTAATACGTTCTCCGATGCTTCATAAAGATCGTCTTCCGTGCAGGTGGTTGGACAGAGTCGACATTGAAGCACTTGATGGTATCGTCCTCAGCGTAGCCCCGTCTTGATAGATTGGATCTGTCCACTTCAAATCTCACCCTATTCAAGGACTTCCATGTCAGACATCCCTTGTCATGACCAGTTGATACAGTTTCAGATACTCTTTTCCACTCAGGTGGTAAAGTGACCTTAGCTTTCCACAATTGCAATCAGGCTTTTTCATCTGTGGTTATAAGTTTTGTTGATGTTCTCAAGAAACTATTCCAGGACTTAAGTCTTTGCACATGCAGCTCATGTCCATATAAAGGATAAGTTATTTCCTGCTCCACTTCCTTCCTTTCCTTCCTCGCTATTATTTATTTTCGAAGAGAAGGTAATGTTATTCCTGTAAGGTGGTAAAGTTAGTCGATTGGAGTAGATCTGAAACATCCCGTTATAATTCTGCTTATGTCATTAAGAACTATATCTGTACCATACAGGGCAGGCGTACTTTGTAGTAAAACTACACAATGCCATTGCAGATGTTCGGATGTTTCCAGTTTGGCTACCTCCATACGAATCGGCCGGTTTTCTAAGGAGATTATTCCTTGTGCAAACTTTCGACTTGGTGTTCATGCAATGCTCATTGTATGACAGACATATGTCGAGTGTCATTCCTAGGTATTTAGGATTATCACAGTGTTCCAGTTTGACCCCTGACCTTACCAACTTTAACCTATTAGTACCTTCCCTGTACCTCAGATGAAAATCACATACGTGTGTCTTGAAAGGATTTGGCTTAAGCTGTTTTATAGTGTAGTATTCCGTGAAAAGTGGATAGACGGAGAAAAGCTGTTTCGTGGACACTACGTTCATCAGATCTCACCACACTTGACTTCTTTTAATGGGGTCTTGCGAGAAGTCATGGATAAGAGGTGCCTGTCGATGCTCAAGAGGACCTCCTATTAAGGATCCTCACTACCTACAACAATGCTCAGACTATTTCCAGGGCGTGAGAGTTTTGTGAGACGGTACCCTGCTTACATTGTGCAGGACGCTTTCTGGAACAATTGCTATAATACTGCTGTAGTACCTAGTGAAACTAATGCTGGTGATGGAATTAATGATGCTGTATCATAGGAATATCTGCGACACCAGGAATTACGTGCCGCATTACCAGACAAGGGATATTGGGTAGTATTCCGCGGAAATTCTGTACGCCATAGTTGCAACTCTTGCGGGATGGCCGTATGGTATGGGGCGTTCAATTATAATTTTTCATTATTCTCATTCCTGTTACCTCCCATTAACTTTTTTATGCTCCCAATCTATATTCTATGCTCATTAGACCATGTCATTCAACAGTCCTGTAAGTCTTCATTTTCATTGAGGGTAACTATATCATCAGCCCATGAATTTTTATCCTGCGCTTGAAACTTTCTTTTACTTCCGTCATGGCTTCTTAGATGTTTACGTTGAACAATTGGGGCCAATGACTGCATCCTTGTCACGCACCCTATATAATCCGAACACTTCCTGGTCTTGAAACCTTCTTATTCCACCTTGATTCTTAGATATATTGTATATTACACACCTCTGACTGTAACTTACTCCTTTTCTTTCTCAGAATTCGGAACCTCGTATGCCGTTTTACTCTGTCGACACTTTTTCTACGTTGGCAAATTCTATGAAAACTGTGTTATCCTTCACTGTTGCTTCCATTATCTGGTACACTGTAGGACTGCCTCTCCAGTGCCTTTACTTTTCTTGAAGCCAAACTGACCGTCAACTAACATGTCTTCAGTTATGTTTTCCATTTTTTAGTAAATGATTCTCCTCATTAGCTTTCATGCATGATATGTTCAGTTGACTGCGTGGGAGTTCTTGCACATATTCGCCTTGGCTATCTTCGGAATGGCGTGGATGAAGTTATCCGAAAGTCTGATTGCACGTCGCCAGTCTGATGGATTCTACGAATATGAGTAGTAGTTTGGTTATCTGTTTCAGCGATTTCAGAAACTCCGATGGAATGTTATCTGTGTATTTTCACTTATATGACGTCACAGCTCTTTCAAGCTAAATTCTATCAAGGAGTCACGTCATGAGACAATTCGTCCCCCGCAAAGAGGCCTTCAGTGTACTCTTTCTACCTATCCGCTTTCTCCTTTACTCTTAATAGTGGAATTCCGAACTTTACCATCCTTGGTTTTAACTTCACCTAACGTGACTGCCCTGACTGAGCATATAGTGCATAATTAATATACCTGAAGAAGAGAAATAATTGCCTGACTCTGATAGTTAATAAATCTACAACCCTACAACTGGTGGCTTTCTTAACCTATAAACCACAGCCGCTGTAATGATAAAATATCCAAATCACCCAAGATTCTTTTTACCTGTCTATACGGTACGTCAGTCCCACCGATTTCTTCAAAGCAGCCATTTTTTTTCTTTCAACACCATAGTGGCTGGCGGGCCTTTTTTCGAACGTAAATAGTTCGTTTTAGGCCAATTTCTCCTTGACTGCCGTGCTTTTCCTGCGAATATTTCCTTTGACACACAGAATGGGTATTTAATGAGGTGGCTTCCATTGACTTCTACATCTTCATACCGTTGATCATTGCTAATTCTTTGGCCTTTTAGGGGCAGTTTCCCATCCAGAAGACGAGACAGTGACCTGAACCGCCGTCTGCTACTCCGCCCTCTTTGACAAGGCTGTTGACAGTACGAGGCTGACTTCTTATACCGCCGCAAGTCTTCGAGCGCCAACGCTGATGATTTTTATTCAAAATGAAAGTAGTGGTGGAATACGAATCAGGTCCAGGACGTTTTGATTAGCAATCAGACACACTACCCTACATCATGGGTGCATAAAATGTATTAATGTGCTAATTTGTTGGTTTGCAGACTTTGTGATTACACGATAATGAAATGCTACTACTATCTCGGCAGGAGACATCTTTCAGTTCAACTTTTCATCATTGCGTAATCTCCGAAAATTTATAGCACTATCAGAACATTTAATGACTATTATTCAGTTGATACATTCTCTGCTGATATTACTTCATTTCTTGGCCATTGAAAGAGATATTACTCCATAGCGAGGTTAAAATTGAAATGTTTGTATAGCTTATGGGACTTAACTACGGGGTCAACAGTCCCTAAACTTACAAACTACTTATGAACTAGCTAATACTAAGAACGACACAAATATCACAAATATCCATACCCGAGGGGGAATTCGAACCTCCGACCGTAGTGGCCGTGCAGACCGTGACTGGCGCTCCGCAGTCCCCTCGGCCACCGCGGCCGGCACGAGGTTAAACAAATTTGTATAATATGACCTAATCAATCATGCTGATATTAATGGCTGTCATCATTATCATCATTGACCACAACACCTTGACAGGTGATTTTTGCAGCTTTTGTGTGGTTATGGGTTCAAACCGCGGTCGAGTAGCCGAGCGGTCTAAGGCGCTTCGCTGCGGAGCGCGCGGTTGCTCGACATCGGAGACTCGAGTCCTCCCTGGGGCATGTGTGTGTGTGTTGCCCTTATGTTAGGTTAGCTTAGTTTAAGTAGTTTGTAAGCTACGGACTGATGACCACGCAGTCTGGTCCGATAGATTTACAAACATTTGAACATTTATGGCTTAATTTTTTTCTTACGGATTATCAAGCCAATCCCAATATGTCATCTCTTGCCGCATTTGTCAGAAGTATTTTTAACTGTTTAGGGAGGAACAGTAAGAATATTGCGAAGCTTTCTCTCTTGTGATCTGTCTAACAAGCCCTCGTCGTGCTACGTCATTCCAGATTATATATCTTGACGCCTCGCTTGTCTCATGCTAGCCCGTGCCATTGGTGTTGATGCCAAAACTCTCAATATCTCGCGTACAGGAGTCCTTGAATCTCAGTAAAAGACGTCCTACGGGTCTTGTGGCTATAGCAATCTCCCCAAGCATCACCTGACGATCTCTCGGGGTTTATATGGCAGACGTGCCCCGGTCAGCGGAGTCGTCTCTGCTTCAGGATAGATGACATGCTGTTGCAATTAGTTTTAGACAGAACTGCTTCGTTGGTCATTTGGTCCTTCCAAGTTACTACAGGTTCTTATGCACCGCATGAGGAAAGCACTCTTGTTTGGATAAGTAGTCCACGTTACCAATGCATACAAAAGTATGTCGAGCTCGCAAATTTGATAGACGAAAATTTTGCTGTTCAAAGAGAGTTTGTAGTTTTTCCAAACACGTGTAGAGAGCCTTCCAAAATTTATTGCAGCTTTACCTATGCAAACATAAATCTCTTTATGATGTTTATTCGATTATATAAGCGATATAGCAGACGTTATCCACGACTTGTAGAATAGTTAGTGATATTCGGCTTCGTATTATCACCCTGGAGCATAATTACAGTCTTACTGCTGTTTACACTCATCGAGAACAGGTCGCGTGATTGATCAAATTTTGACAACAGTTCTTCTGTAGAGTGCGCAACTGCAGCATGATCAGCATATAGAAAATGTGCAAATGTTTGTAGACCTATTGGGCCAAACTGCTATGGTCATCAATAATTAAACTTACAAACTACTTAAACTAACTTATACTAAGGACAACACACAAACCCATGCCCGAAGGAGGACTCGAAACTGACGGCAACGGCCACCCAGTCCGTAGCATGAGGCCTTAGACCACGTGGCCTTTCAGCGCGCCAGGATATATGAGTTCAGGAGCGATTATGTCGTACAGCTTTGTCGTAGTCGTCAGTAGAATAACGTTGAACAGCCCTTCATCTTTCATAGTATGCAGATGTACTCCAACATTGCAATTCCAAAAACAGAATGGCTAAAAGGTTAGGAAAAATGTAAAAAGTAAAAACAAAATGTTTAGGAGATATGGCTTAAATTGTGACGCCTTTAAGATCTCTAGATAGCTTATTATAGTTTCCGTTTTATGTGTTTAAATTAGCTATTGCCATCAGCAGATGCAAAACAGGAAATGAGTGTTACGCCAGATTGTCGATTTAGGTTTTCAATTGACAACCAGGCTCAATATTTAGTAAGAGTACAGTTTGTGTTTGATGATCACAGGGGCCGAACATTACTAATGTAAGAAACAAATATTAATTTACTGACTAAATGGATTTAATCGCAGAAAGTAGTAATGTGGTCAAGACTGATTTAAAAATTGCATAATAACAAGTACAAAGCGGGAAAAAATGCATGAACTTGTAACATAGACCCAATAATTGGCCGACTATTGGGTTTGTGAACAGTTGCAAGTATTGGAAGAAGGACTCGTAAAGTGTCTTTATAGTTTGAACGGTATGGTTTTAATTCTTGTACCAAAACATATTCCAATTACTTCAACGATGGTGGAGCTGCAAATTTGGTCCTCACCGTCCGTTCTGAAACTCCCCATAACGGTTCAGTTATGTGAGACACTGCTATTTGCTGTCCAGGGGGGATGCCTCCTAATTTTATGATGCTGTACAGAGCAATTCTGGAACTTTTTGGATGGTTATATGAGCGCATTACCATTTTGGAGTATAGCAGTGTTTGTTGACCATATGTCAGTCATAGTAAGCAGTTTGCTGTCGAGAATTGTCTTCATTCGCAGTTGTCCCACTAGTGATGGTAATGACAGAAACAGTGGAATACCACGATATAGATGTGATTCTTCAGTTTCTCCCGGCGTATTTGATGATCAAAATATCCACGGGTGTACTGCCGGTCTATAGTGTCCAACGGGCACTATAGACCGGCAATACACCCGTGGATATTTTGATCACGATATAGATGTCCAAATCAACCTGAACGTCCTCCATACTTGACAGAAGGAAGCATGTGTGCCGTATCGTAAGCTTCTGTTGGGGTTGTTAATACGTAAACTAGAATGTCTGCAGGAAGGAATGTAAGTGATGATCGATCAGAGCATTACGCAAGCTACCAGTCATCAGGTGTCCAGATTTTATGATCGTGGGAGCACTTCCTTAGCTGCTTTACGTTGGCCTCCGTTATTAACGGTTTACCAACTACAAATACTATATTTTTATTTGTTTTTGCTTGCTATAGTCACAGTTATCGTTGTAAGTATTTATGCGTATGTGCTTGTATCTGCGTGTTACGCGTTCACACAAATGCACATTAGTTGTTATGTGCTTACATTAGTATGTAAACACGACGTTTTCAGCTAAGCGCCATTTGTTGTCCGCATAAGGAGATTAACAACAGAAAAAAATAAAATAAAAACTAACGATCGTGTGAAATGGCAGCAGGTTCTTTGACAATTGCTTCCTAGCTACTTGCTACTCAGAATGTCGCAGAATTTTTGTACAACATTCTTGAATTATTAGATGAGGGTTCCGTAAAGACCTTTATTTTTGAATGCTGACCTTGATTATGTATGTCGAATCGCAATGAGCCCATCTTCTTCCATCACGCTATTATTTTACATAGAAGAGAATCGCGTAACGCAAATTTATGTTTGATTTTATCTTGTATTACATTTATTTAATACATGTGATACCAATAAAAAATAGCTTTCCTGTCAAAGTAAAAGCGGCCTAATCCCCTCCAGATCAGAAACATAAAAGAGGCCGAGAATAAACAAAATCACAATAACCATGTAATCTCTTTGATATGAAAGCGATCTCTGGTATTACAATTGCAGCACAGTACATTGGTCGATGCTTTCGAAGCACTGTATTTTACCCATCCATCGATGTCCAGAATTCCACTACACAGTGATTCGAATGTTAAATTCCAGCCGTACTGTTTATGGAAACAGTATTACGAAAGTGAACGTCAAGTTTTGCAGTGGCAGTTTTATGCTGTGTGGCCACAACTGTTGTTGATGCTCGTCAATGGTTACCGAGTTTTGCCAATTATTTTCTACTTTGTTTCGTGTTCGCAATCATTACCGAGGATAAAGTTTGTAGTGAAACGTTAGAGCAGCCGCTATCGTCAGAGATGCCCTCATTAACTGCGAACCGTCGAGTTGAACTCTCAGAATTGTTGAAATGTTTGTAAAGCTTATGGGGCTTCACTGTGGGGTCATCAGTCCCTAAACTTACAATCTACTTATGAACTACCTTAAACTAAAGAGGACACAAACATCCATGCTTGAGGGGGATTCGAACCCCCGACGGGTAACGGCCTCGCGCATCGGAGCATAACGCTTCACATGTTCGGCCACTCCGCCACGGCAGTTGAACTCTTCGGGATGATACGTTCCACTTCTCACTAGAGCTGACCGTCGAAAAACTAAACGAATAACACACCGCAGTGCAATGTCTAAAACTTCGTACGTCAGATGTGCGCTTTGATCCCAGTGTTAACGTGAACGCAGCTATGGCCATTTGCAACCACATGTAGTATACCACATGCTTTCCATATTGTCACGTTGAAAACTGCAGGGGTTGGTCGTTAATAGAGCACAACATTTTACACTTAGGGCAGGTTTATTGCTAACACTCAGAAGACTGGCTCCTGATTGGAGTACTCCATTGTTTATACATATAAAGAATTACTGGAACTGATATCGGTCACAAGAAACACGTAGAACATTATAGAAATAGTAAATATAAAGATATAATTTTTGCCAGTGGCGGGATTTTAACCTCGGACCGCCAGCAGAGCATTCTGCTACTCTAGTCACTTCACCACGCGTTCCGTCGGAAGTCTCGAGGCAATATTTTTTGTCCACTCCTTGTATACGTGGATGCACGCTCTTAAACGCCAGGTAAGGCCGAAGCTAAGTGATGTCTTACAAGTGTTCACTCAGAGAAACTGGCTGTACTGCACTACTATTAGCGTCGTTGCGAAAGACCAGTAGAGGCGGGAATGGCCGTGTTTGTTGACGCGTCCACAGCGCGGACGATAAACCAACGTGGCCGGCAGCGGTCAGCCACCCCAGCAGCCAGGAAGCAGCAGCTTCCGACAGCCACAGCGTGGTAAGGCCCGCTGCCAGATTCAGCGCGTCCGACAACAGCTTGCGGGACTAGAGTCGGATCGAAACACGGTGATCCATGGCTCAGCCTACTGGGCCGGGAGAGCTCCCCGGAACGAAGCCATGTTGCCTGATAGTACGCTGCCTGACAATGTAGCTAACGGTCGCTGCTGTCCGAACTGGCAAAAGTGCACAGCGCAGGCGGACCTGCGCATGCGCAGATCAACGTTCGCGTTTGACTTACTCCGATTGTGTGCTGCCGCAGCCGACGCTCAAAGCTGATTGGCGCAACAACCAGGGATCGCCGTATTTTGGCTCGAATGTAGCCGCTTGAACACACACAGTGTGTTCACATACTGCTCGCTCCTGCTGGTGGGTAAATTACTCGCAGCTCTTTGAAGTCTGAGCTGGACGGCCGTAGCGAAACCCACGCTGCAAGAGCGCTCCGTCATGCCCGGCACAGGAAAGAAGAGCGGTGGGACTAAGTCCCGCTTAGTCACTGCTATGGAACTTCAGGCAGCTGAGGCACTTGCTGAGAGAGGCAAAGACAGCTCTCGCAAACGCCCTGCGCAGTTTTTTAACTGTCAGAAGCTCGGCCACGTCGCTAAGCATTGCAAGGACGCCGCGGCGTGCATGCGCTGCGCCCTTGCGCACGACACGCCGGACTGTCAACAGTCACGAGACGTTCCGCCAAAATGCGTTAACTGTGGTGGCCCGCACGCCGCGAGTTACCGGAAACAAGTTAAACTGGAGGCGCCACCAAACATCGAAACGGCGGAAGATGACCCGTAAGGCTACAGCAGTTACACTAGCGGCGGCCCCGGTTCGACCTCCCCACGTCCTTGCACGGGCGATGGGCGGTGCGGATGGAAGTGGAACCGCTTCAGCCGCAACCGACGACGCCCTAGTAACTCTCAAGGCCACGTTTGCGGGCGAGAGGGCAGCTTGTAAAGAAGAACTTGCGATTGTCCGAAGGGAAGTAGCCAGCCTCCGAGAAGAATTACGGAAGCTGCGTGAGGCATCGCCCCCTGCTTCCTCCTGTAACGTCTCAGCTGCGTCCACCTAGTCCTCGATGGGCGAAGTTGCCGTTACATTCTATTTATGCTTAATCATTCAATAATTGTTCCAATGATTTGACGGTATGGGATGCGGACAATTACTAGGTTGATCCATAACAGTAAACTTTGTTAACTTCCTTTATTATGCAACGACAAATGTTAAAAACTCTTCCCTTTAAATACATTGATTATATAACTGCGTGCCACTACGATGAATGTCTACAAGGCCACACTGAAACATTTCAGTATGCAACTGCAACCCGTATGCGATACGACGGAATGGCTAAAACTTTAGCAACCACTAAACGCATGTTACGAACTCACTGCCGACATGCTACCGCCTCGCTCTGCGGTCGGCGAAAGACTGCCTCACACCGGCCAACAAACAAAGAACATTCCAACCTAAGCATTGTTGCCAGCAGCTCTCGCTGCACACCAACGGTAACTATCGTTCGACCAAAACGTACCAAAGAGGTTACTAACCTAAAACCCTGTATCCTCACACTCCCATGTGGTGGTGCGGGCGGGAGTTGATGCCTCCACTCAGACAGATGTCGACATCACTCCTGCTACGTCGCTAGAGACAATGGAGATGTGTGACACCGCCGGAACGCCATCCCGCGCCTCGACTTCATCGCCTATGGCCCCTGACATCACAGACGCGAGTTATCAAATGGTCAAATGTTTGCAGAGCTTATGGGACTTAACTACGGGGTCATCAGTCCCTAAACTTACAAACTACTTATGAACTAGCTACTACTAAGGACGGCACAAGTATCCATGCCCGAGGGGGATTCGAACCCCCAACCGTAGTGGCCTTGCAGACCGTCACTGGCGCGCCGCAGTCCCCTCGGCCACCGCGGCCGGCGCGAGTTATCAACACATAGATGTGCAAGCAACGGCTCTCGCATCTCGCGGCGCTACCACCTGGCACGATACGAGTATTTCCTGCCATTACCGCGCGGCGAAAGTGTCGCACCGGCACTTATAAAGATCAACAGCTCAATAGAAAACAGAACCTATCCACAATGGGATAACCCCTTCCCGCCACCACTACCATACCCAAGGTCGAAATTCGTCAACCTGTTATTGGAGCTTTGACGTAAGTGAAGCCCGGACATACCAAACCTCTGCCATCTTGCTACACGTCCCATCTTCATTCATGGGCAGTGGTACATCATTCTCCGGGACCTCATCTACGACAAAATTGGCCTATCCTGAAAGGACACTACAACGTGCGTGAATCCTCCCACGATGACCTCGGATATGATGGATACGGAGCCTCCAAGGAGAAGAGCTGCAAAACAGACCACAAGACACCGAAAGAAGACATATCACTGAACATCATGATCCTTCAGGACGCCGACCTGAAGAATAGTCGACCCTTCTAATGAAACACTATCACACCACCTGAGAGGACGGGGCAGTAGTAACGTCGGTCACGCCAACAAGGCAACACGAAGAAAAATTAAAGAAAAACCAACCCAACAAGAAATATGCCTAAAACGCAATTTTATATTCTTATGTCTTCTCTCCCCTTTCTTTCCTTTGCTCATGAAGCACCATCCAGTTTCTCCTTCTCGGACAATGATCCCTTCCTGACACATCTCGTTCCCTCAAAACGAAGATGTTAAGAAAGAAAACAATAAATGTTATCTCCTTCCTTTCCCTCACAAGATATAGAAATTTCTTTAAAAGTAAAACCTACGCCAACTAGCTAAGAAGAAAGCCTAAAGAATGCGGAGTGTGCAGCTCTTTGAGGCTGTACGGAAGATCCGAAATTGTAAGAAACTTGTGACGAGATGGAGGACTTGGTGACGATCAGTGACTGGTAGCCGAAGTCGTTCGACTACGTGACGCGACCGAACATTGCAATCAGTCCCAGTGTTGCAGTATGGGCCACTCAATTTCAAACTGGACAGCAGGAAACCTTGTACTTTGTGTGGGGCTTTCGTTTTGCTGTCATAGAAAGTAAAAATTAATATCTTTGATAACCTCACAGCTGTGATAGGCAAACGGTTCCCACTGTTTTCTAGAAGTGGAAGTAACGTCATTTCTTGAAATCACGCAATTATGGCACTCATAGCTCGTAAAGTATGGAGGGTAAAATTTGCAAATAAATTACAAAATGAAAGCACTATTATATACATTGATGTATTTATGCGGTATTTTTAGAATTGAAGTTTCAAGTACTTTTCATAATTTATTATGTTTTGTCTTTAAATTGCATTTTTAAATGGAATAAAACTACGCCATTTTGTTCATCATTTGATTTAAAAAGAGTATCAGTAAACAGATTTATGGTATCTTGAATAGAAACTTGTAGAAAAACTTCGCCGTGTTGTACGCAACCAGTCAGTCCTTAAGCCCCCTGTTGACAGGTCCCAGCTAACGCCACCTGGACACAAGGCCTCACTACACACCGACCAAACCGCGACTGCCACCTAACTAGCTGGCCTCTGGTGCACAGCCCACTGCCTCGTAGCGGCCAGCCAGTCAGCTTTTATTATTATTATTATTCGCGTTGTTCGGACCGTTAAGGACATTACTCCGGTTTTGTTTGTTTTTTTACCGTCGAGTTCTTGCATCTGTTTTTCGTTAGATAGAGCGTTCACCCCTGTCTCCGAACGCGCTGAGCCCCCGCGCAGGCAGCAGCCAGCTGGCGGTGGCGACCTGGTCGCTGTGACGTCACACGGCTGTTGTGAGGCCCTGTCTCCAGGTGGTGTCGGTGCAGCTGCGAACCGAACCTCTTCGCCTGTTGAGTGACGGACGGCAGCCCGCCGCACTCTTAACTTCAAAGAGCAGCGCGAGCTCACATCCAGGATGTTTCACAGTGTGTTTGCCTCTGTAACTTATAAAATAATAGGTGACGGAAATTTTAATGCGGTAGGTCAACACAAGAAATGTTACACTTCCTGCGGAGTTATGAACATAGTTCATTTTATCATTTTCCACAGATATAATTTTTTAAATGGAACAATAGCTTTTTTCTATCATGTATTGGAATTGCTGAAACCAGCTGCGTCCAAATCAATTTAAACAACATTCCTATCACTTCAGGGGCAGATACCACACACTGTACATAATACATGGCTGTGTGGTGGGTGATGGCTGTTATGGCGGTGGAAAGTTGATTTACATGAGATGTTCAAATGTGTGACCATGTTCCTCAATGCATAATGCAATGCGCCGTCGAAAGGATCTGCGGACGAGATGTAACATCGCCGGTGTGACGGAGCGACATGCGGCCTCCATGCGCCGTTTAAGATCATCTGGGGATGTGGGCTTAGTGACATAAACACGATCCTTTAGATATCCCCACAAAAAGAAATCTACTGGTGTTAAATCGGGCTACCTTGCGGGCCATGAATGAGGACCATGGCGCCCCAACCATCTTCCCGCAAACCTGTTGTTTAGTTCTTCCACAACAGCACGCGCAGAATGGGCTGGGTGACCATCGTGCTGCATCCACATATGGACTCTCGTGTGTAGACACACATGTTCAAGGAGACCACCCAAACTGTCGGCTATAAAAGCGCGATATAACTCACGTGTCAGTGTACCTGGGAAGTAGTGTGGACCGATGATTTCATCCCCAAGGATACCACACCACACGTTAATAGACCACCTACGTTGACGGTCGACAGGTCGTACCCACCGAGGATTGTCTGCGGCCCAGTAGTGCATGTTATGGCGATTCACTGCACCATAATTTGTGAACGTGGACTCATCAGAGAACATAACACTTTATAAAAACTCCAGCGGGAAATTACGCATGGACCACTCACAGAATGTCACTCTTGCACGGAAATCGTTCCCATGCAGCTCCTGGGTCAGTGACAAGCGGTACGGGTGAAACCTGTGGCCGTATAGACGCCACACAGATGTGAGACTGACACCAGCGACTGCAGCAACGGCTCATAAGCTGATATGAGGATCGTGGTCTAGTGCAGCTAAACAAACACCTCCGTCTCCTTACTTCTTGCAGATCTTCGTCTGTTACTGCGGCGCATTACCAAGCTGCCTGTTTCCCGAAATCGTTGTTCGGCACGTAAGAACGTAATGGCTGCCGGGGCTATTCGCTTAGGATATCTCACGGCATACGCCGTGGCTGCTTCAGTGGCATCGTGTCGGTACTCGCCGAGCATAAGCAACATGTCAACGTACTCGTTGTTCCTGTATGCCATCGTCATCCGGTGTCAGTAACTGTGGTATATTGCGCCCCGGTTTGTTGTGTGGCTCCAACTGTCGGGTATACGGCGACAGTCGGCAGTCTAACAGCGCACCGAGGAAGCTTCTCGCTCCGTGACACCGGCGACGTTACAACTCGGCCGAACCACATTTAGAAGGCGCATTGCATTATGCGCAGCGTTTGTGGTATTTGCCCCTGAAACATTGAAGGTTTGTAGCTCCCAAACTAACAGTGATAGGGATGTAGTTTATATTGATTTGGACGCAGCTGGTTTCAACGATTCCAATGCACGATAGAAAAAAACTATTTTTCCATTTAAAAAATTATATCTTTGTGCTGCAACTCTTTGGAAAATGATACAATACACTATGTTCATAGCTCCGCAGAATGTGTAACATTTCTTGTGTTGACCTACCGCATTAAAATTTCCCGTCACCTATAATTTTATAAGTTACAGAGGCAAACACACTTAGTGAAACACCCTGTATATAACTTAACCAGCAAACCAGGCAACGCTTCTCAGTAGCTAATGTGTATGGTATATACAGGGTGAATCGCCTAACACGTGAACCACAAATATCGCGGAAACGGAAAGTGCGATTCATGTGCAGTTTTCACAGAAGCGGTTGGTAGTCAAGGACTCGTATTGTTAGCCAATAAACATATTTAAAAATACCTACAAATTGTATATTTTTGCAATACAATTTTTCAAATGGAACAGTGGTTGTTTCTATCACGCACTATATTTTTTACACTAGTTGTGTACAAAGAATTTTGAATGACATTTTTATCACGTTTAGTTTGGCAATTACAACCATTCAAAAGTTTTGGGGGCGGAGGCTACGACAGCGTAGCTGACTGGCTGTTGGTCATGAGACAGTGGGCCGTGCCCCAGGGGCTAGCCACTCGGCCAGTCTGCTACGCTGTTGTAGCCTCCGCCCTCGAAACTGAACAGTTGTAGTTGACAAACTAAACGTGATAAAAATGTCATTCAAAGTTCTTTATACACAGCTGGTGTCAAATATTCCAGTGAATGACAGAAACAACCATTGTTACAAATGAAAAATTGTATGTGTGCATAAAAAATACACATTCTAGGTATTTTTACAGTCTGTTTATTGGCTAACAATACGAGCCCCTGACTACCAATCCATTCCACACATCAATCGCACTTCCCGTATCCGCAATATCTGCGGTGTTTGGTGATTCACCCTGTATATCCCAATATCTGCCGGCCGCGGTGGCCGATCGGTCTGCGGCGCGCCAATCACATTCTGCACGGCCACTACGGTCGGGGGTTCGAATCCCCCCTCGGGCATGGATATTTGTGCCGTCCTTAGTATAAGGTAGTTCATAAGTAGTTTGTAAGTTTAGGGACTGATGACCCCGTAGTTAAGTCCCATAAGCTCTACAAACATTTGAACATTCTTCCCTTCCTCCCTCCTCTATTTCCTCATCGCCTTTCTCCCCTTCATACCAGTCCCTCTTATCCCACACCATATCCCCTCCTCTCTGCATCTATATCATCTCTCCTTTTTAAATCCATTTCATTCTCCACTCTCCATCTCCTCCTCCCCTTTCTCTGGTCTTATTTATTGTTATTGCAATCGGGACCTGATTGGGAATAAATGTCAAAATGGATGGGGGTAAATCAATTTCAAATGGGTTATTAGAGAGACTTTTCGAGTTGCTCTATCTTTAATGGCCGTTCTTTTAATAGTTTTATTGTACGAACAAGTATTACTATAAATTTACGCATAAAAACAATTTTCCTGTTTTACGTTAAAAATAACTGAGAAAAGGAAAAAAAACGCACATTTTTACAGCACAGCTTAGCAGGTTTTTCTCGCCGTGGGTAGAATAGAAATGCATTTTATAACATGTTCATTGTTAAAGAGGTAACTGATGCATCGCTTGCGTAGTCGACTGCTGGATTGTAATTGAACGCCATATCCTCAGATCTAATTGTCTCAAGTGACCGTCTATTTTGTCGACGATCCAAATTATTTTGTGCGTAAGCTGCAACTGAGTGAATCGAAATCAACTGTACCCGTTGTTCCAATCATAACACATCACGCTTGAGAATTTCATCCTCGATTTACCTCCAAACGCTGTGTACGATCCTCGTCAGTCTCATAGACTCTACGATCACGTACTAGGATTGCGTTGCGCGTACGCCGATCGATATTACGACGCCGCAATGGAGGCATAAAAAAATAAAAAATAAAAATAAACCACGATCTGTACTCACTTTGTTTGCAAAACTCAAAAATAACACGAACTGACCTCAATTCTATCCTTACAACGCCCCAAAGATATGATCACCGATAATACCATGGAGGTAAGAATAATTCGGAGGGGCTTCTAAAGAAACAACGTTTCATGTTAAATCTGTCTGACTGCTCTAACTTTGTGTGCATAGGCTTGTCGCTAGTTTTAAGAAAAATTTTGCACTATAATGGTGAACGGTCATTTTTACGATGCGATTCCACCCGTCTGGGAACGTACTTTCAGTTCTTCTCAAATTATGGTATTTTCCGGTAGATTTTCCAAAAATACAAACCTTGTCCTGAGAATTACGAACAGAACAACGAAAAGATCAGCCAAATGGGGAACCCATTCGCAAGTGATGCGCTTTCATACATGCGGCAATTCATTTTCATTAATATAGATTATTTTTTCACGTTGAAGATAGAGGCTCCATAATACTTAAAACTGAAATCAACCTGTGATAAAAAGAAGTTCTAGTACAGGTAATTTTAATTCTTATGAAAACTGCATTTGTTTTAATAAATGAAGAAAAAAATTTTACAACAATGAAACTAATTGTTGTCATGTTATTGTTATTTATCTACATCAGTTTTAGATACTCAGCTTCAAAATGAACCGTAGTTCACTGAAATCCGGTATGACTTTCTTGAGTTTCAAAGCACAAAAAGCGTAGCGTTCGGAAAATGCTTACTTTACCGAATTTTAACTCGAAAAATAGTGATTATTTAAGGAATAAATTAATGACAGTTGTTTTTTGTTACATTAATTGTCACATGTAGAATTAATTTTTTTTAAAAAACATACAAGGTAAATTTTCTCATTTTTTGAGAGATTTTAAGTGGAATAACCCGTGTATAGGGCAGCAACAAATTTAAGTGGGTCGATCATTTAAACCTAGCCGTGCGCAAGAACGATGACAGACTTATTGGAGAAATTCTAACGCAGTCATTTTACATCCTTCATTGGAGGCGCAATCCACGCTACTTTGGACTTTAATTTTGAACAGTTATGTAAAATTTGTTCAATGTTAGTCGTGTAGAAAGTGTGTCTCAGTTATTAGGAACTTACCCTTCATATGGATGGCACGCAAGATGTATACCTCAGACTTTAGTATAACACACACAAACTGCGTAAATTTGTATTATTGTCGTGTGGAATGTGCGTACTGGGTTGTGGTGGCTGTTATCAAAGATACTTGTACGCTGTCCATAAATGGGAACAAAGGGGCACAAATAATTCATTAAAGTGTCAATAAACTGCAATTCTGCGTGTCGCCTATTTTATTTGTTGTAGACTAGTTTTGCCCCATGAAATTTCAGCCAGTCGTGACCGAGAGCGCCGATATACGATAACTGCAAGGGGCAACGAGCAACGATGCGGTAACGTCACACACTTATCAACTCATAAGTTTGAAATGCGGCTGTAAGGTGCCTACAAGCTTCCTCTGGATAGGCAAAAGAGTGTGCCAGCACGCGACGCTTCGCACAGGACGGTGTCGACAAACGCGGAAAAGGAAAAAACACGCAGTTCTCAAATTAACGAGAGTTAATGACGCCAAAATGGCACCAAGTCGACCACCGCTTACCCACGTTTTACGACTTCTTTTTGCGCCTCTGCAACAGAGAACAGTACGACTTTGCCCTGTGTCTAAACGACGTGGCTTCATGTGGGTGACGAGGAAAATATTTCTGACGTACAGCCTCTCAGAATGGACCCCACCCGTCTACCATCATCGAGGCTTTCACTTACTGTCTGTCCACGCCGAGCTGACGATGGGCAGGGTTGGGAGGCAGCATTTGGGCTGAAGGAACGGGGTATGAACGCGAGGCAGCATCGTCTGCTCGAACCTTCAACACTAACAATATACGCAGTAGCGTTGGCAGCGCTCGAGCACAAATGACTGACTACCTTTCAAGTAATGGCGACTTGCGTGGCATCTGGCAGCACCAGTAAATCGTCAGGTTGACGTAGACAAATAGTACATACATTTCGCAGTCTAAAACAACTGTTCATGGGGTGAGAGCAATAGATCTCCGTTCTTGGCACGGCTGAATCTTCTGCAAAGACATCGAGTAAAGTGAACTAGCCCGAGTGTCTGTGGAGTGCAGGTATTTTACTTTTTAGCGCTTCGGTTTCGTGCCCTCTTGCGGCGCGATTACAATTTAGGGATGGAGATGGAGTGGCATCGATTAGAGCATTAATAAAACGATTCCTATCATCTATTGAGCACTTATACATCGCAATGCGTTTACCGAGAGCGTGATATACAATACTTTGCCCCCTCCGATTTGGTATACGGGCAGCAAGCGGCAATACAGAGACAGGGTGACTCTCACCCAAGGACTTGTGAGCATTTATCGGTAACTCTGTGCCTGCAATCTACGTGTCGCCTACATTATCTGTAGCGGATTAGTTTTGGCCCGTGAAATTTCAGCCAGCCGTTACCGATAGCGAAGATCAACGAGAACTTCAACGAGCCCCTGTATGTCACACTGCGTGCAACGGTTCCCTCCTGTACAGTGCATCAAACGTTACATGCGATTTAGAAAAGACACTAGTGTAACGAATAAACTTATCATGCACTGATACGCGAGGAAGAATGCCTCTGTAGTTTCTATTATGGCCTATGAAAATGTAAGTTATTATGTAGTGGCGATATTTTGTGATTATCATAGCATCGTTTCTTCTGTCTTACTTCCTCCAATCTGTGGTTTCTGTTTGTCAGAGCCATTTGTTAAACTATCAGTTAAGACTAAATTAGTGAATTGTTCGGAGGAGACATTTCGTATGTCGCAAACACCTAGCGTCAGCAAACAGTAGCTTTGTTTTACTTTGCTTAGGTTCATTCACTCCCTATTTAAGGTGGCGACAGTAGTATAATTGTTTTCTCAATCTGTGCCTTTACCCGATGTATACTCAAGACTATCTTGTACTCGTAACTCAGGCACGTGAAGCGTCCTGTCCTTTCTGTTTTCAGCGCTGGAGTTGCACGCACGCCTGCAGACAACCCGCTTAGCCGCGCGCCAGCGCCTTATGACGTAAGGCCAGCGCTCTGACGTCACGGCGCGTGTTGACGGGAGGGGCGGCGTCTTCCGGGCCTGCGGTCGCCTGGCCACGCTCAGCAAACTCCCAGCCCAGCAGAGCGCCTTGCGCCTTCCTTCCCGTCACCAAGGTCAGACCTGCGAACTAACTGCAATAAAAACGGCCGCGGCAGAATAGTGTGAAGTAATACACATGACCACTAAAAGAAATCCGCTGAACTTCAGTTACGCGATAACTCAGTCAAACCTTATCGTCGTAAAGTCTACCAAATAGAGTTACGAACAACTTAGACTGGAGAGAACACATAGAAAATATTGTGGGGAAGGCGAACCAAAGGTTACGTTTCATTGGCAGAACGCCTCGAAGATGTACCAGCTCCACCAAAGAGACTGCCTACATCACACTTGTGCATCCTATCCTGGAGTACTGTTGTCCCTTGTGGGACCCTCACCAGGTGGGACTGACGGAAGACATTGAGAAGGTTCAGAGAAGGGCAGCTCGTTTTGTTTTATCACGTTACAGGGGGGAAAGCGTCACGGAAATGTTGCACGAATTAGGATGGAAATCATTAAAAGAAATACGTTTTCATTGCGGCGCGATCTGTTTGCGAAGTTTCAAACACCGACTTTTACTTCTGAATATGAAAATACTTTTCTAGCACCCACCTAATTAGGGAGACATGACCATCCCAATAAAATAAGAGAAATCAGATCGAAAACGGAACGATTTAGGTGTTCTTTCTTCCCGCGCGCTATTAGAGAATGGAACGGTAAATTTATGAAAGTGGTTAATGAACCCTCTGCCAGGCACTTAAATGTTATTTGCAGAGTATCTATGTAGATGTAGAATAACCGTGTGCACTAAGGCGCCCAGCTGCGGTTTGCGGTCATGCGCTGTCGGGAGTTCGAGTCCTCTTGCAGGCACGGTTACTTGAAGTTAGTGTAAGTAGTTTTTTAGCGTAGGGACTGATGACCAACATAATTCCCTTATATTTACAAACATTTGAACATTTCGATTTTTTGCAATAAAAACTTCATACAACATCTATTGTTTTAATTGAGATATTATTGAGTACAGGGTGCAAAGGATACGGCGCCCCCGGGTGCGGTTACTCTAGAGCAGGGATCGTAACGCGTCGATAACGATCTACTGCTAGATCGCGAGAGCTTATTTGGTAGATAGTATGAGTACTGACAGCGCAGAAGAAAACCTTTTCAATAAAACTGAGAATTGTTTTTTGTAGCAGTCAAAATGTGCGGGTGTTCGACTTACAAGTTCATTTTACTTATTAACAACAGCGTAGAACTATTAGCAACATCTACCTTGAACCTTTATAACTGTGTTTACCCGCATTGGTTCAAATATTTGTAAATCTATCGGACTCAACTACTATGTTATTAGTCCGCAGCTTACAAACTATTTAAACTAAGTTAAACTAACCTAAGGACAACACACATATCCATACCCGAGGAAGGATTCGAACAACCGACGCGGGAGGCCTCGCGATCCGCAAAGTGGCCCTCCAGACCGCTCGGCTATTCCCGCGCGGCACCCACATTGTTCAGTCAGCCACTACCTGCGCGCCATTCGTTGCTACACTATTTGGTTCATCTTATGCAGTATGTAGTAGCAGGGGTAAAATATAGGGAGCGAAGAGTTATATTCAGCCGGCCGCGGTGGCCGAGGGGACTGAGGCGCTCCAGTCACGGTCTGCACGGCCACTACGGTCGGGGGTATGGATATTTGTGCCGTATTTAGGATAAGCTAGTTGATAAGTAGTTTGTAAGTTTAGGGACTGATGACCCCGTAGTTAAGTCCCATAAGCTATACAATCATTTGAACAACTTATATTCAAACTATAAAAAAAACCAGACAGCGGTTATTAGAGACGAAGGGCAAGAAAGGGACGCAGAGACAGGGAAGGGAGTAAGACAGGGTTGTAGCCTTTCCCCAATGTTGTTCAATCTGTACATTGAGCAAGCAGTGAAGGAATGGAAGGAGAAATTTGGAGAGGGAATTAAAGTTCAGGGAGAAGAAATAAAAAGTTTGCGGTTTGCCGATGACATAGTAATTTTGTCAGAGACTGTAAAGGATCTGGAAGAGCAATTGAATAGAATGGACAGTGTCTTGACGGGAAGATATGAGATGAATATTAACAACAGTAAAACGAGGGTAATGTTAGAAAATCAGGCGATGCTGAAGGAATTAGATTAGGTAATGAGACAATAAAAGTAGTAGATGAATTTTGTTATTTGGGTAGCAAGATAACTTCCAATGTCCGAAGTGAAGAAGATATAAAATGCAGAATGGCTATGAGGAGGAAAACGTTTCTAAAGAAGCGAAACTTGTTAACATCCAGTATTAATTTAAATGTTAGAAAGTCCTTTCTGAAAGCATTTGTCTGGAGTGTAGCATTGTATGACAATGAAACGTGGACGATAAGGAGTTCAGAGAAAAAGATTGTAGAAGCTTTTGAAATGTGGTACTACAGACGAATGATGAAGATCAGGTGGGTAGATCACGTGACTAATGAGAAGGTGCTTAACCGAATTGGGGAGAAAAGGAGTTTCTGGCATATCCTGACTAAGAGAAGTAATAGATTGGTGGGACACATTCTGAGACGTCAAGGAATCGTCAACTTAGCATTAGAAGGAAGTGTGTGGGGTAAATATCGTAGAGGGAGACCGAGGGACGAACACAGTAAGCAGATTCAAAAGGATGTAGGTTGCCGAACGTATTCTCATATGAAGAGACTTGCACAGGACAGGGTAGCGTGGAGAGCTGCTTCAAACCAGTCTGCGGACTGAAGACCACAACAACAACAACAGTATTCGTTCGGTACGTGTTTGGATAAGGCAGCGAGTTTCATACCTCGTACAATTCAAGAAGATTAGAATGTCAGGGTCTTTGATGCGGTAAAATACGATCCTCTGCGATTTATAGTGTGTGGACAGGATATTTTGTGACTAAGATAATGAAAAGGTTTCTTGTATGAAGTACTTGAAATCACATTATCAAAAATTGTTTCTCAAAAGTACTGCAGAACCCAAAACCTGTTGGGCTCTAAATCATCTAATGTTGCACTTAGAATAAAGGGTTTGTTTGCGTCTTCTTACTGCACTGTAATTGTTTTCAAATATGAATTTTATTAAAAATTAACGCAGACAAGGTTGACTGTTGAACACTTTGCCTCTTGTATTTGACTAAGGGTAACAAATTATACACCAAATATCAAGGGCACTGTTAAATGAACATCTACTAAAGTTTCAAGTTAAATATAAAGTAATATTTGTAAAATATTACACAATAATTTGTTTGTTTTGAACAAATAGTAATGATGTAAATGTTTATTGTTGAATATAATTGTTTTGTAGTACTTAAATTTTTAAATACTGAAGAATTACTGTATTATTGAAAGCAGTAGATCGCTCTGATACAATGGTATCAAATAGATCGCCACGGCTTTGTGGTCGCCTACCCTTGCTCTAGGGAACGGATTCTACACAACGCTGGTGACTACTTTGAAGGACAGTAACAGGTGCAAACATGTAATATTTTTGTATCGTTGTGAGTGAATAGTTGCCACTATTTAAGTGTTAACCATCGTAGTTTAAAAATCGTTACTCGTGTGTTCAATACACTGCTTGAAACCTGTACAGTGCCCAAATGTCATACTGCATCCAAACATGCAAAGGATGAAGTAAAAGGCATTGTTCAGTCGGTAGAACGTACTCTTTCAACAATCACACGTAAAATTTCTGCACGTATGGTTGTTCCACACACAATAACATGGCGGACATTACATATGCACGGATGCCATCCACATCATTTACAGCTCATTCAGTACCTTCGACCAGGAGATGACGATACGCCATTGAAAGTGTGGCGTTTAATACTTGAAAAATGGCCACGTTACCCCATTTTTACTCTTCATTGATATAGCCACTTTCACTCGAGATGGCATCAATAAAATTTGTAACAGAACGTCTAGTCCGAAGAAAACTCACGTACAGTTGTGGAGGCACATTTTCAAGAACGTTTACATGTAAATGCTTGATTTGCTTTGATAGACAGCTCACTGGGCCTGTTGGGCTTCCGAACAGTCTTTCGGGGCCCGGTGGTCTTGCGGTAAAGCGCACGAAGGGTCGCGGGTTCGAAACCCGGTCGGTCCTCGGATTTTTACAGTCTGCGTTGTAACCCACGTTAAGCTATAGGTCCCCTTTCCTTTTCCCGTTTGGATAACCTGGGGCAGGCTGGGGACACGAAAGTCGCCAAAGGGGCGTCCAATTGAAAGACTTACACCAGGCCAATGAGCCACACGGAATAACTATTTGTCCTTATAGTTAGGGGTGATTGGGAACCACGAAAACACCCACTTATTTCAGTATTCCTGAAATGAAAATAAAGATTAAAAGAATTGCATTGTTTCAACCTAAGGTATGAACTTGGTGGTGACATTAAATTATTTTAATGGTTATTCGAAATAAATTCCCTTAAGTAGTCTGTTTGCTCTAATTTTACCGAATGTATTAGTCGAGAACTGATGGTGTAATATTTTTTTTTACTACGCTTCCCGTGACCTCACATAAGGAAGCACGTCTGGGCAGTCTTAACAGCCTATTGCTGGGACATCGGCCATGGTATATGAATTGAGCTGAAGAAGTCTCCTGTGCTCTCCCTGCAGCATAAGTGTAGAGTGCTGTGCAGTAGCAGCTATCTACCATAAGGCGGAGCACTAGTGCAGTAGCAGCTATCTACCATAAGGCGGAGCACTAGTGCAGTAGCAGCTATCTACCATAAGGCGGGCCGCCCGCCACGCAGCGCCGCGGGTAGTCTGCGCGCAGGGGCACCTGCTCTGCACCGCCTCCGCCTCCACGGAGTGACGACTGCTCTTTCAATGCACTCTGTCCACTGAGAAAGATTCAAATCCGACGGTACCACGCTTACAATAACACTTAAAACTTGGTCTGCGGAATTTCCATGCAAAACGAGGCATTATACCACAAGTGACATTGTAATAAGGTGAACTTTTATTGCCTGCCGCAGTGGCCGAGCGGTCTGCGGCCCGGCAGTCACAGTCTGCACGGCCGCTACGGTCGGGGGTCGAATCCCCCTCGGGCATGGATGTTTGTGCTGTCTTTAGTACAAGGTAGTTCATAAGTAGTTTGTACGTTTAGGGACTGATGACCCCACAGTTAAGTCCTAAGCTTAACAAACATTTGCACATTTTTTGAACTTTTATTTAACAAAGCCAAAAAAACCTCTGCTTAAAATAATTACAGTAGCTTCAAACATACGCATCTTAAAAAAGTGTTAATAATTGTGATACTCCTCAGATGACGAGGTTTCATGAACAATGTCTACACCTCAGTACATACACGTTTTCCAACTCAAGCACTCCAATATCAAAAACCAATCTAATTATAATACTGTAGTAACTAAATACTGCAACAGCCACAGGTTTTATCTCTCTTTTTTTTTCAAGTCACTATCGAGTCGTTTCGATTTTCCAGTGTCCATTGCAAGGCCATCTGATGCTCATAAAATTGCAATGATAAGTTGCATAGCTGAACTCCTTGCCAACACTTACGTAAATGATTTAGAAACATCATTTTCTAAGCTAACTTGACAATTAAACAAAATTATTTCTTACATTCACTACGCAGATAATATGTCTTATGTTTGACGGGATAGTAAAAGAAATTGGTTTCCAACAGAATTTAAACAGCATCCAAACATGATATTACTGATGAACTATAATGCTACGCACTGGATGCGTGTTTTAAATGTGAAAATTTGGTGTTAGCACTAACAGTAGCTGCTTAATCTAAACTGAATGGTTGGAATGAAATAATAGAAGTTTGGCACAAATAAATTGAATAAAAATTCTGAATAAATTGCAAATGGGAATGATAATGCAGACAATACCATAAGTCAGCAAGATAGTTTCCACGTGAGCTCTAACTTGCCGGTGGGACTATTTTGTAGTTGGGGATTCTGGTTCTAGAAAGCTTCAAAATAAATTCAACATCCTAGCGAGATAATGATTTCGATACCAGACTGAGAAGCAAAAAGAGTTTTCATAAAACCTACGGGTATATTGCAGTTTTGCCTTGAGAATGGCAGGGTGTGCTTCTGCCAAAATATCGGCCGATCTCGAGTTTAATACCTGGCTGCACATCAGTAAGTTTTTTGAAAACGCCATATGCCTGGAGAAAATAAGGAATCACAGAAATAGTTTTGATTAGTACCTGTGGCATGATTTGTTCAAAATGTTCAAATTTTTGTAATCCTATGGGACCAAACTACGTTGGTCATCAGTCCCTAGACTGACAAATTACTTGAACTAAATTATACTAACCTAAGGACAACACACACATCCATGCACGAGGGAGGATTCGAACCTCCAACGCGGGAGGCCTCGTGATCCATAGCGTGGCAATCCAGATCGCTCGGCTACTCCCGCGCGGCTAGTGATTTGTGATGATAGCAATTTTGAAATGTGCGAGAGTAAAGGTCGGGTTGAGAGTTATAATAGAGAAAGTTTAATTTTTAAAACTCACAACCACCAGCTGCGAACCAAATTCCTAAACATGCAAAAACACTGGAACTGTGATTGCGACTGTTTGACTCGTTTTCTAGCGGATGATATCACACGTCCGCAGCTTTCCTTCCCTGCATATGATTAACAAAACAAATTCATAATAAAATCGAGTTCATGAGAGAAAAGGGTGTATTAACTACTATTTTTGAAAACACGTGAAAGTTCACTTTATGTTGTTTATTTCACAATATTAGAACGCTGTGGCTGATACGCCTGTACGTCGACACATTTATCAAATAAAGTTATAGCTCGTGAGCCCCCAGACAAAAATGAATATTTGTCGCAAATTGTTTTCACATCATGTGGCTGTCTCAAACACCGTTTATGTTCATGCCTATGCGACGACACGTGTTACATTAACAAATCACAGTCACTTTAATTCAATGCGTTGCACACCTTGTTCCAACGGCTAAATATTCACAACACACAGTAGCACTCGATTCAACTTGGTGCAGTCTACGACGAGCAGCCACACGTGGCGATTGTCACACACAAATCTATAACTTCCACCTGAAGATCCACATGCCGACTGATGCAGAACGACGACGCCCGGCCAGCTACCCCACAAACTGCCGTCTCGTCACTTCCTGCCCTCGCGCGGGCGTGCACCAAAAGCTCAACTGCCGGGGTTTTTTCCCCTACGTCATCAACTTCCCCATGTGAGCTGTTCTAGCAGCTTTGCCAACGTTTTTATATTAGTATAAACATCCTTTGTACTATTTATTATAATCGTGCAATTTCTTATATCACAGATCAGTGATTTAACTGAATACTTCAAGGTGAAATACACAAGATTAATTGAAAATAAAATGAGAAATAGTTAATATATTATTTTTATAAACAAACATTGCCATGCTAGTTGTGTAACTGTCTTGTCTTCGTTGGTAATTTATTACTTTTCATTGTCAATTAAACATATTACGCCAGATGTGACTATACAGCTAATGTATTGTTTATTTATCAACAGGCTATTTTGTAATGAGGGCCTTAAAGGCTCCTAACTGCATTGTATTACTTCAAATGCCAGTCGTATTAGAATATTTTATTTCACGCTGTGCATTGCACTGTGCCTGGCACTCGGCATTGTCCCTCTCTCCGGTCACCGGAAACGAAACTGGAACAAGCCAGCAACGTCGGCCTGCTCGCTGGCCTCCCGTCAGCTACAAGCACACAGCAAATCTCAACATGGAGAATTCCTACCTTTGTCCTAACTATAAATGTTGTCACCCAACTGCGTACATACATTGCTACCATAATTAATAAGATTAAAATTGTGTAACATTTAGTGCATTGGCATGGTCAATGTTTGCAGTGAACTTCATACTGTTTAATTATCAAATGCTACTAATTACCAGTATTTCTATTGGGCGGTAATCTTACAAATGACCTACGCAAATCTTGGATTGCTGGAAAACTGACAAGAAAGTAATTGCAGATTCTTGAACCCAATATGAACTAATTAAACGATGAGTTTTGAATATAAAAGATAACGGCGGAATAAGCAAAACGTTCAATCGCGTCCAATCGCAAATATAGGTTTTCTAAAGAATTACTGACCATTTTTGCGTGAAAAGGGGTACTAAGTATCAAATTAGAACAAGGGAATGAATTTAAATTATTTAATTCATAAATTGCTTGCTTGAAACTAATAAAATGTATGGAAATACGGAGCAGTGTCTTGCTCATACTACTATGAAGAAACAACGGAACAAAGTGGTGAGGAAAAATCTTCTAACTCTGTCTGGTCCACGATAACAGAAAAAGAACCAGAATAAAAAATAAGAGATTCAGAAAATGAATATCGACATTGACGAAACGATCGTACAGTTACAGAGCATCAAACTTAAAATAGCGTAAGCTTCTTAGATTTAAAAACTTATGATACAAAATGCTAAACATTTATTGAAATATACAGAAAATCCACTACATCGTATGTTTCAATGAATATTTCTTCCTGTCACCCCAAGCAACATAAGATGGCTTATTGTAGGACAGTAATTTACAGAGTGGAAAAATCTCATTAGCCTCTAAAAAAACCAACAAGAACTAGACAAAATCAACTTAATATCACACAACAATGGTTAAAAATTTGACACAGTCAATAAACTCCACAACAACATTAAAAAGAGATATAGTTACAAAGTAAACACTAAGTCCACATGAAATAGGACTTTATCGCGAATAACTCCTCAAAATGCCGGCCGCAATGGCCGAGGGGACTGAGGCGCTCCAGTCACGGTCTGCACGGCCACTACGGTTGGGGGTTCGAATCCCCCTCGGGCATGAATATTTGTGCCGTCCTTAGTCTTAGCTAGTTCATAAGTAGTTTGTCAGCTTAGGGACTGATGACCCCGTAGTTAAGTCCCGTAAGTTCTACAAACATTTGAACATTTTGAACTCCTCAAAACGCTGTAAAAGATGTTTGTGTACCATTCATTGCTAAAGTGTCGTCAGTTCCGAAACCGCTTCCAACCAAAAATATCAAATTTAGCTTTCCCACAGACAAAAAGTTGAAAGTAAAAGAATTTATTACATAAATTTAAAGAAAGAGATCCATCATACTTTGGAGATTATAAACTAAATTGTTCCGTGTATCTTAAATTTGACACTGACTAAAATGGAAGGAATGTTAGTAAACGGTGTCAAGAACACATGTGTGGCCTCCTACTCAACAACCTAAATTAATCAACTTTTGCTGCTTGGTGGGCTAAACACAAAGATAAGTAATTATTAAAAGTCAGGTGTGATTGCAATAAGCTTTAATTACTAAAGCACTACCGGTTTCGCATTCTGCAGAAGTATCATCAGGTGCTTATAAAATTTTATAATTCATATACTGGGTGATTAAAAGGTCAGTATAAATTTGAAAACTTAATAAATCACGGAATAATGTAGATAGAGAGGTAAAAATTGACATACAAGCTTGGAATGACATGGGGTTTTATTAGAATAATAATAATTATAGTAATAATAATAAAAAAAGTTCAAAAATTGTCCGACAGATGACGCTTCATCTGATCAGAAAAGCAATAATTAGCATATCAAATTATGACAAAGCAAAGATTATGTTCTTTACAGGAAATGCTCAATATGTTCACCATCATTCCTCAACAATAGCTGTAGTCGAGAAATAATGTTGTGAACAGCACTGTAAAGCATGTCCGGAGTTATGGTGAGGCACTGGATGTTGTTTTTCAGCATCCCTAGAGATGTCGGTCGATTACGATACACTTGCGACTTCAGGTAACCCCAAAGCCAATAATTACACGGACTGAGGTCTGGGGACCTGGGAGGCCAAGCATGACGAAAGTGACGGCTGAGCACACGGTCACCAAACGACGCGCGCAAGAGATCTTTCACGCGTCTATCAATACTTTCCCCCCCTAATAAAACCCCATGTCATTCCAAGCATGTGTGTCACTTTTTTTCCTCTCTATCTACATTATTCCGTAATTTATTAAGTTTTCAAATTTTGTACTGACTTTTTCATCACCCGGTATGTTGCTTTTAATCACATACGAGCCTTCACGTCAGTTTATTAAAATATTGAAGGCTGCTACCTAATGTTCACGTAAAAATGATTAAAATGCGGACGCTGCTCATATATAAAACGTACTGATGGGTGAGGGCCGGTAAAACCGAGCCGGAAGTAGGAGGTGGTTACGCGGCACTGGCCGAGGCAGTACTCGCCTATAAATAGTACGTGGTGCAGGAAAAGATGAGCGTCTGGAATCACTCCACACAGTACTTCCGCGGTTGAGGCCAGGGAGCGGCTTCAGCGAAGGCAGGTACACATCGCGTGGTCAAGTCAGGTTCCCTTTCAGCTGTGGCTTTGCTGCCCTTCCCCCATTCATATAATAGCTGCCACATTTGAGCGGCATTTTATTTAAATTTTTAAGTATGACGCCTTCTTCCTTATTATCAAGTATTTAATTCTTTAAGCCACAGTGTCAGTGGTATTTTATAAGTTCAATTTTACATCCAACGCCTCCCCCTCAAACGTGAATGTGGTCCTGTGACGTAAACCAGCTTAAACTTTCCCTATAGCAAGTATGTCTTACACTTGGACTTTTTTTATATACTTTTAAGTCAACTGCTGTTTTTTAAACAATTTTGTAATCTCCCCAAAACGTCTGATGATGCCTAGGACAGGCGAAACGTCACTTGTAAAAAAAAGGAAAAATATTTTATTTGTGCAAGGAAGACTGCTTTTGCCAAAATAAGGGGGCTTGTAGGTATGGAGGACAGTGCGGTGGTTGAGTCCCCATGTTCGGTCTTTTAGTGGGTTTAGCAGGTTTAGTCGACTGTGAGCTTTTTTATGGGTAGTAGGTGTGGTTTCCGATTTCGTTTTCGATAGAGGGATGGTCCGAAGAACGTTATTGTGTTAGACTGAGTTTCAAATGTTCAAATGTTTGTAGAGCTTATGGGACTTAACTAAGGGGTCATCAATCCGTAAACTTACAAACTACTTATGAACTAACTAATACTAAGGACGGCACAAATATCCACGCCCGAGGGGGGATTAGAACCCCCGACCGTAGTGGCCGTGCAGACCGTTACTGGAGCGCCTCAGTTCCCTCGGCCACCGCGGCCGGCGTTTTGAGGAGTTATTTGCGATAAAGTCCTATTTCATGTGAACTTAGTGTTTACTTTGTAACTATATCTCTTTTTAATGTTGTTGTGGAGTTTATTGACTGTGTCAAATTTTTAACCATTGTTGTGTGATATTAACTTGATTTTGTCTAGTTCTTGTTGTTTTTCTTTAGAGGCTAATGAGATTTTTCCACTCTGTAAATTACTGTCCTACAATAAGCCATCTTATGTTGCTTGGGGTGACAGGAAGAAATATTCATTGAAACATACGATGTAGTGGATTTTCTGTATATTTCAATAAATGTTTAGCATTTTGTATCATAAGTTTTTAAATCTAAGAAGCTTACGCTATGTTAAGTTTCATGCTCTGTAACTGTACGATCGTTTCGTCAATGTCGATATTCATTTTCTGAATCTCTCTGATCAACGACTTATTTTTTATTCTGGTTCTTTTTCTGTTATCGTGGACCAGACAGAGTTAGAAGATTTTTCCTCACCACTTTGTTCCGTTGTTTCTTCATAGTAGTATGAGCAAGACACTGCTCCGTATTTCCATACATTTTATTAGTTTCAAGCAAGCAATTTATGATTTAAATAATTTAAATTCATTCCCTTGTTCTAATTTGGTACTTAGTACCCCTTTTCACGCAAAAATGGTCAGTAATTCTTTAGAAAACCTATATTTGCGATTGGACGCGATTGAACGCGGCCGCGGCCGGCTGGAGAGGGTAAGAGGCAGTGAGTTTTGGTACCATGCATGGCATCGCCAGGGTGGAGTTATTTTGATTAACGGGCCGTTTGTGGCCGGGCCCGGCGTGTGCATCGAAGTTGTCCTGGGGGGAGCGATGCATGCCACGAGCTGAAGAGGTTGGTCCGGAGACGCCTTTCTGTCAAGTTATAACATCACGTCTGTGCGATCTGTTTAGCTCGTCTCCCGGCTAATGTTGTTGTGGAGTTTATTGACTGTGTCAAATTTTTAACCATTGTTGTGTGATATTAACTTGATTTTGTCTAGTTCTTGTTGTTTTTCTTTAGAGGCTAATGAGATTTTTCCACTCTGTAAATTACTGTCCTACAATAAGCCATCTTATGTTGCTTGGGGTGACAGGAAGAAATATTCATTGAAACATACGATGTAGTGGATTTTCTGTATATTTCAATAAATGTTTAGCATTTTGTATCATAAGTTTTTAAATCTAAGAAGCTTACGCTATGTTAAGTTTCATGCTCTGTAACTGTACGATCGTTTCGTCAATGTCGATATTCATTTTCTGAATCTCTCTGATCAACGACTTATTTTTTATTCTGGTTCTTTTTCTGTTATCGTGGACCAGACAGAGTTAGAAGATTTTTCCTCACCACTTTGTTCCGTTGTTTCTTCATAGTAGTATGAGCAAGACACTGCTCCGTATTTCCATACATTTTATTAGTTTCAAGCAAGCAATTTATGATTTAAATAATTTAAATTCATTCCCTTGTTCTAATTTGGTACTTAGTACCCCTTTTCACGCAAAAATGGTCAGTAATTCTTTAGAAAACCTATATTTGCGATTGGACGCGATTGAACGCGGCCGCGGCCGGCTGGAGAGGGTAAGAGGCAGTGAGTTTTGGTACCATGCATGGCATCGCCAGGGTGGAGTTATTTTGATTAACGGGCCGTTTGTGGCCGGGCCCGGCGTGTGCATCGAAGTTGTCCTGGGGGGAGCGATGCATGCCACGAGCTGAAGAGGTTGGTCCGGAGACGCCTTTCTGTCAAGTTATAACATCACGTCTGTGCGATCTGTTTAGCTCGTCTCCCGGCTATGTGGTCGCGTACCTAGCGGCCGTGCGACACCTCTAGCGTCCGTCCCTCGCCAAGCGTCGGAGCTGTCAACAACTGGTAGAGAACTCCGCACTCAGCCCCGGCTGCGCCTCGCGTCGTGCCAGCCGCTTTTCATCTGGGATCTATGAAACGTTTCCGGGCGTTGGTTGACACCCTCCTCCTACACCATCGCGAGGTGCCTGGAATTGTCGTGGAATAAGAAATAAATAAGTTAATTGACTGATATAGTCCTTGTGGTGGAACAGCGACACAATAACTACGATGTTTAATATTGTTATTCACGTTCTTCTTTAGTCCCTAATCATGAAATTATTCTGACACTAGAAAGGTTTTATCAGTTGATAGGACGTTGTTGATTAGTTATTTACAGTTCCCTAGCAACAACAACTGTCATCAGCTAACCGTGTAAGTTCTCTAGACTTCGTCCGAAGTGTCCCGCACGACAACATAAATTAAAATTTGCAGGAATAGTTCCTTTAAATAATTCATCAAAAATAAATAAATAAATAAAGTTCTTGTACGAGCGGGACATGGAAAATAGTCTGTAGCCGTTACTAAAATTTCATCAAAGTTAAAAATAGGCATTTGTATTTGCTGTCCTTATCTCCTACTGAAAAATATTAATAATCCACTGCCTTATAAACACTGGTTTTCCACATTCACACTAAATACAAATATAATGTCACATTCTAAGCTAATCAGTAGTGATTCAATCAGAATTAAATTGTTTTCTGAAATAAGTCGAGATTCTTCACAAGAATCAAATTTCTCTTGCTATAAAATGTTCTTGATCATAAATAAATCTTCATAAATGCAAGATATCTTTCAACATTAACAAATATTTATTCTTCTTCATGTTAATACAGCGTCAGTTTAGCAAGAAACGTGAACATGGACAATTAGCTTGGACTGAATCTCAAATAAGACTAACAATAATCTAATATTTTTTTCTTTTCTTTTTTGAAACTATTGAAGCGTGGCAATAAGGAAGGCGCAGTAGCCCCGTAGCTGTCGGTTAAATTTTCATAGCGGCCGTCTGCTGTAATGTTGGCTGCGGCGGCGACGACGCTACCTTTGTTTATTGCGGCGCCTTGATCGTACATGAAGCATACAGAAACAAAACACTTTAAAAAATCATGTTATAATAAATAACAATATTTACATAAGCATCAAATATGTATGCATTCTAAATAAAAGGTTCATTTTCTTTCATTTTTTATTTATTTCAAAACAGGGCTGTCATAGGAAAATGTAGTACGACTATCGTGTCCCACTACATCCTGCTCCGCAAATTTGTGTGTGAAATTTTCAGGATCAGTGGTCGTTCCCCAGGGGCCGTCGTTGCCTGTTTCTACATCGTTAGTTGTTTATTCATGTGCTATACCGCAATTTTAGCTCGGTTCAATTAAATTATTCTTTTCTTTTTGCTCTGAGTAGCAAGTCTTCTGTATACACTAACTTGGTTAACGTAACTGGGGAATTTATCTGGTTTGTACCCTCTGCTAGCTCGCATCTGCACGGGCTGTAGTTGTGTAGCTTTGTTTTTCTTCTTCATTTTTTTGTTCTCGTTCCTGAAATGTTTCCCTCCGCGAGCCATCGCCACCCCGCGGTAGTAATTTGGCGTTCTATCCGTTTGTGTAGCCCCTTCGTGCCAGAGCTGTAGTTCTTGTTGACCGTTGGGCACCTTATTCCTCTCCTTCCTGTTTTGAGTCAATACATCTGTGTTACCTGTGTGGGTGTATTACATTAAGTGTGATTTTGATAAGTAAGCTGAACTATTTTCAATTAAATTGCATGGCTCATTTGTAAATTTTATTGTGTGTTGTTTTATTGGCCTTCGCCTCTTGATATTGTCGCGTTGAAATGGAAACAGGCTTCACTTCGAAGGCAACTAAACACAGCACTTATACTGAAAGCACGTTTATTAAGAACTCAACATATACGACGCACTGACTGCCTCTCAGGCAGAGTGCTCTGCTATTTATACACAGACAGAATTTACCAGAAATTAGAAGAACAGTTAACATAAGAAACAACTAGAATTTACAAGTCAACATAAGAAAGATGTAGAACCTTCTGGAATTGTTAATTACAAAGAAATAAATTTTTGCCGGTGGGCGGGATTGAACCGACGACCTTCTGCACCGCAGTCCGTGACGCTATCCCCTGCGCCACGCCGCCAGTCGGTGTTTGTGGTCTCTCGCGGCATTGCTCCCTCTCCTGGAGAACCAGCGATCCGCTGTTATGATCCCTGTGGAGCCAGCTGCAATGTCCTGGATCTTGACCGTGTCATGGGTCCTCTGTATGACAGTTCAAGAGAATCCTTCCGTTCTCCGCGATTATCGACGACAGACGTTCCTGTCGTGGCTTCATCAGGAACATTACCGTCCCTAAAGTCCTTGAAAAAGAAGCCATCGTCGTCTACCTGCTCTTCAGGATCGTAATAAGGCTTCATGCGCAGGACGTGAACAATGTCTCTTCGTTTTTGACGTTTCGACAACGGCTCATAATCCTTAACTTCGTATGTGATGTCTGACAGGCGGCGTATGACACGATACGGACCAAAGTATCGGATGCCATTATTGCGATGCCCGGTGTAGATGTAAAGCATCGGTTTGTTGCCTGTCACATAAAATAATAATAATAATAATAAAATTAAAATCGAATTTTTTGAGCTCAATCGATAGAGCAGGGCCCTTTAGTCTAGTGTGATATTAGTTTCATCTAAATGTAATAACAGAGACAGTAAAACATGACAATTAACCAGTACTCTGGAAGCAGCTATGTAGTGCTTCCATAAGGAAGTAGCAGGCGCTGCGTGGCGAGGCGGCAAACGTAATATGGGGCACATTGGTCGAGGACGAAGTGGCGAGCACATGTGTATCTATATGTCGGTGTCTTCGTGGGTATCAAAAGCGTTGGACGCTGGCTGAGAACAATGCTTGTTCAAATGTTCAAATGTTTGTTAAGCTTATGGGACTTAACTACGGGGAGCAATGCTTGTAACCACAGCAGTAATGCAGTAGAATGCCAATATCATTTTCAAGACGATTTCAGGCAACGGCCACGCGTTTCAGCATCTGTATACCTAACACTATTATATCTGTAGAATTTTACGAACGTCTCAGATTAATAAAAGACAGAGCAAAGTAGACAAATTTGCTTTAATTTAGCTTAGTTACTGCACTTATTAGTGACAGGACTATACTGAACATTTACGAAGTAATTCCTAAGCAAGTGAACAGTTAATACATTACTTAGTCGCTATCAAAGCAAAGCAGCGCACATCCGAGCTGCCTCCTTGGCGACTTCATTACACATCCCTACAATCCGTAGTATGGAATCTCGTCAGAAATATACTGTATATTACAGTAACAACAATTAAACAAGGTGCTTGTACAAGTTAACGTTAGCAGACTTACCCATTAAGAAAATCATGTCTGTTACTTCTGAAGGTGTGTACAGGTTGTATTGTGCAGTGCGGCGTGGCCGAACAAAACAGAGATGCGTCCGCTGCCAGCTACACTGTCGTACTGGTATCGGTAAACACGTGTTCGCACCGTCTTCATTGCCCGAGTTGCCCTGTGGCGTGTGCCGCCACGCCTCGCGCCGTCTGCTATTGCATTATGGAAACGCTTCACAGCCTCTTCCGGAGTACTGGTCAATTGTCATGTTTTACTGTCTCTGTTAATACATTTCGATAAACTGAATATCACACTAGACTAGACTTTTTGTTCATGACGGGAAACAAACCGACGATTTACACCTACACCGGACGTCGCAAGAATGTCGTCGTGATCAGAATTTGTTTGGCCTGAGTCCAACCACACATTGCAAAAACGAAATTGCAAATAGCTGTTCAAACACCAGAGAAAATGTGCCTGCCGAGTCGTAGGTGAGACACCTTATATATATATTAAAACAAATGGAACCTGAACTGACTGTGCTTGCTTAACTTC
Source organism: Locusta migratoria (assembly GCA_026315105.1). Classification (NCBI taxonomy): domain Eukaryota; kingdom Metazoa; phylum Arthropoda; class Insecta; order Orthoptera; family Acrididae; genus Locusta; species Locusta migratoria. The sequence goes on from CM048747.1 coordinate 43,422,614, forward strand.
ACCCAGCAACTATCCACCGCTCCTACAAACTAGCCTCTCAGTGGAGGTCACCGTTTTTCCTGTAATTATTGCCTGGATTTTAGTGGAACTGATGGGCAGATGCCACTGCTCACAGCGGGAAAGAAAGTTATTATAGTTGGAGTGAACGTTGGGAAGAGCAGATTGCAGGATGGAGTGTAAGAGTGTCCTCAGCCTATTGGAGTAGGGGTGATTTCGGAGTGTCAGGTGTATGAAGGAGATGCAGGGACAGCGACCGGGCAGTGCCCTGGGTTCTTACTTGTCAGCCGCGGTGGAGTGGCCGAGCGTTGTCGGGCGCCTCGCCGCGGAGTACACGGTTGCTCACCATCCGAGCATCGAGTCCTCCCTGGTGCATGGGTCTGCATGTGTGTGTTGACGTTAGGTTAGGTTAGGTAGTTTGTAATGCCAGGGACTGATGGCCACAGCAGTTTTGTCCAGGAGGTTTACAAACATTTGAACATCGAGTCGTATGAATAAAACCAAGTATCTACTTCGTACTCTGGATTCCAAGAACATTCTCAGGTTCACATTAAAGCGAGTCAAAGAATATACTTCGACCGAGTATGTTTTCAGCGTTAGTAAAATGGAGGGGGAGGGGGGAACAGAGAACATTCTCCGATTACGTATGAATGAAACTAAAGAAGTTTCTCACGACCAGAGAACATACTTCAAGCTGAGTAACTTCTATTAAGTTTACGTTTTACTGTAGTTTATAATGAAAAGGGTAAAATTTGTGTTGTTTAGAAGGTAAAAAAGTTCATTTATACGTAGTTTGAAAAAGGTCGAGAGTAACTCAAAGGTTTATGCATATAAAAACATTTTGCTTTACAAGAATCATAAGAGTGAGACTTCAAGCATTTTATATAGTGACGAGAGTGATATCTGAGGAGTTTTTCATTGCCGACACAGAAATGAAACACAAGTGGATTCAGCTGCGTCTTTTACCCGTTAGTTTGGAGTGCATATTTACAATTGTAAACAGCTATGTCGTAAAATACTACTTTTGTTTTCAAATAGGGTCTATTAATAATGTCTTACGACGTTAATTCCAAATAAAGTGCATCCCAGAACTCCATAGTCTGTATCACAAAATAAATATTACTCCAATACCGGGTACTGAAGTATTGCTTGAATGCTCTTGTTCATTCTATGCAAACCGGTTAGCCTATTCAACATGCGTTTTCTCTCTTCCTAATCGTAACTTATGTTAGAAGTAAAATTAATAACTAATTAATGACATAGCTAGCAGTTCTTGTATCAAAATCGAATGGCGTATCGCTTATGAGCATAGCATTAGGTATCATATTTAGCAAAAAGGAGCTCGTGTTAGGAAGCTCTGACAGCGTTCCACGTTGAAAAAGATGAAAATGTGAGCCATTCTTAAAATTTCAATCGCAAATTGTGGTAACCCAACTTCAATAACAAAAAAGTATCTCGCATAACGGACATTTTGTAACATCGTAATGTGAACATCATAGTACAGTTCTTCCTGAACACGTAGATGTCTTCACTATATTTGTACACTGAGTAATTTGCCTGATTGGGCTGGTTTAAAGAAATACACGACTGAACAGCTGTTATGAGCCGGACATGACACACAGAGAAGTTACTCAAGAAGAAGGGGAGCTAGCGAGACTGAACTTACTGCTCAGAGCATATGCTTCCAAGTTTTTATTCACACGAAACTGAGAACTCGCTCAGAGATCGTTCTTTTGCTCTGAGAATCCTCTCTTTTCCATAGTCTTGCTTGCCCCTACTCGGTCCGGCGCCCGCCTTACGTTCCTGACATAGTGGTTGCCGATGTGGCAGGCGCTCGGCCTAGTACTGCAGCGGTAGGATAGCAAAGGTGTTGTTTGTTATGTAGGAGGGACGGTTAGTGACGAAGGAAGCGATGAGGTATATATAATTCACTGTAAGTGCATACCAATTAAGCTTAAAGAGAATTTTTTGACATCAAGGTGGGAGGAATAGGGAGGGGCAGCGCATGTTGAACTGGTCGTGTATGAGATGAAGAAGTTGGTCGTTTGCGGAGAACTTGGGAGGAAACCAAGACTGGATGAGAGGGAGAGGGCGTTATTGCTGAACGTGGTTGTGAATTCGGCGGAGAGAATGGATTTGAGTGCGCTGCTGAATACGGTGGTTGTTCAAGTTTGTTAAGCTTAAGGGACTTAAATGCGGGGTCATCAGTACCTAAACTTACAAACTACTTATCAACTACCTTATACTAAAGACGACTCAAACATCCGACTCAAACATGATGCGTCTGCAGGACGTGAAGCCGGTAGTAGCTTATTACAGGCGGAGCGGACTTATTTTTCACAATTACTAGGGGTTATTGGCAGTGTCGTGCTGAGCTTTGTGTAGCTCTGTAGGCTACAGGCGTTTGACAAGCATATGTCGCTGTAATTGTCGGCGGCGTGTAAGTGGTCTCGGTCATGAGTTCAAATGTTCAACTGTCTGTAAAGCTTATGGGACTTAACTGCGGTGTCGTTAGTCTGTAAACTTACAAACTACTTATGAACTAGCTTATTCTAAAGACGGCACAAACATTCATGCCCGAGGGTGGGTTCGAACCCCCGACCGCAGCGGCCATGCAGATCGTGACTGGCACTACGTAGACCCCTCGGCCACTGCGGCCGGCAGTGATAAGAGTGTGCTGGAATCATGCAGCTTGAGGGGAAAGGGTGGGTCGGTGAGAGCAGGAACGGCGAGGGGTGCGTGGGTGCTGACTGCTTCAGTCTAGTCTGATGCAGGAAAGGGGCGGCGAGGGTGGTGTCTTCACAGACGTCGAGGGGACAACGGTGGCTGTCGGTGATGTACTTCTGGTAAGCATTTCATTTGGCGAATTGTATTCCTGGACCAGGTTTGGCTGAAAGACAACACAAACATCCTTGCCCGATGGAGTATTTGAACCCCCGACGGGGAAAGGCATCAGAGCATAGCACCTCAATGCGCTCGGACACTCCGCCGCGGTGCCGCTTTACTGGCTGTGCAAAGTGCAGAGGAGTGCCATCTTGATTAAGGTACCGACCACACAGCCACAATTCTAAAGGTTTCGACTGACGTCGGTGCGCTAACCGTTGTCATAGTGTTTAACAGCTTCGGTGCAAGTTACAGAAGCCATAGAACTCATCTACTCAATAATAAATAAATAAATCCTCCACGATGAACGATGCCGTCAACCCGCACCACACAGTCACCATTTCAGAATAAAGTGGAAGTTTCCGTTGCCCACTTTTTTCGATTCTGCCTGTTGGCACGAAATTGGAGACAGAAATGGGTTTCGTCTATCCACATCGGAATTCACAGTCCATCCATAACAAACGTTTGTCTTGCTGGTAGATCAGCAGGTAGCAACTACTTAATGCGTGTGATTGTGCATGGATAGCGATGGAGGATATTTCTCAGGATTTATGCAACGTGTTCGCGAGCATATCTAACGTTCAGGCAGTTGCCTGCGTATAGAAGGTTTACGCGCCACCGCTCGATCCTCAAGGATAGTTATGGCCACTTCTTACAAGGAGACTACGTGGGTATCGGATTATAGAATTTCTTTTATATTTGTAGTACGTGAGGTTCAGAAGGCAAATAACAATCAACCAAAGTCATTCGACGCAACTCTCAAAAATGTTCAAGAAAATCAACTTAAGAGAGATATTAGAATCTGACGGTGTACCTCAGATGGTACCGCTTTAGCTTTACAACCATAGGGTCGTTGGTTCGAATGCTGCAGTGGCAATTTTCTTTAAATATTTGTTGTGTTCGAATACTTACACAATTTTGATATCCAATGGAATTTTTAACGAAGAATGCTCGTATTTCTGTTTATTCATAATTTTCTATATTTTTAAATCATTGTTAAGAATGATGGTTTCAATAAAAACATAACCTATATTTTTACAGTATTGGTTTCGGTATTAGTTGACGACGGTAACCTTTTATTGTTCAATCTGTGAAGAACTACGACGCTGTCTTCGGAAAGTCATCTCCATAGCTACTGATGGCTTTCCAAGCAGCTAATCTACTAAACCGTAGTAGCACGTGACGACAAGGTGTTCATCTCGTCTACTTACAAACAAACAAAAAATGACACAACACATGGCATTAGACATGCCTTAAAGTTTTATATAACTGAATTTAAAAACAACGAAATAAAATTTTGTCACATCGTGATGCAAACCATCGACTCAATGGGTGTGTGGCCAGAACGCTACCAGCGAAGCTACACCTACAGATGCTGCAAATGTTAATTGTTGGTACTTACGTGTACTTGCAAACTTCAAAGTCGATTTTCTGGAGAATTTTTGAGAGTTGCATCGAATGGCTTTGGCTAATTGTTATTTAAGTTCTGAACTTCACGTAACATAAACAAAGAAATTGTAAAATCTGATACCCGTGTGGTCTCCTTGTTAGACTGCTTTCCTCCCTCTGCCTAATTCTACTCAATAACTGTTTTCCAATTTTGTATTCGTTTTCTCCAGGCCCTTTGATACATCGAAACAGTCCACTTTTTTCATTAGCTTTATTATCCGTAACTGCTGCAGGTTTACGGCTGTGTGATGACTATTCCTGTGGAGCGCACGTACTTCATGAAGACACTCTTGGACGTCACGGATGCAAACTGAGGAACAGCTTTATGATGCACGCCTGTTGGTGAGCATCTTCTGACGCGTACGGCGTCATCTATCTGTCAGCATTTTTCCATGACGTTTCACCTTGCGGCAATGAAATGATCTTCAAATCTGACATCATTCTGACAGTGGTTGTCTTTCAATGGCGTTTTTAATCTGTAAGTTTAATTATGGACTGGCTGCATAATCGTAAGTAAGTAGGGTGGAAGGCGATCACTGAGAGGGTTTGTTGGTGGTGGCAGGAGGGAGGGTGCATTGTGGGCCAGTCGGCTGCCAGATGTGGGGTCACCACTGTCTATGTGTGTAGGATGGGGCAGGGGAAGAGGGGGAGCGCTAGCGGGGGTGGATGGCGTGGCACTGACGCGGCTGGCAATATCAGCATTGTGTGGCTCACTGTCCTGGGGTGAGGCTTTCAAATGGACGCCACTTCGGCAGCTTGCATTCCTGCCGACTACTCACATTCTTGTTAGGCCATTAAAATGTCACATCCTTGTGAAAAAAGTAACGAAGGACGGTTAAGGAGGAAGGAAGCTTAGGATTTAACGTCCCATCGACAGCTTGGTCATCAGAGACGGAGCTAACGCTCGGAGTTCTGGGTAAGGATGGGGAAGGAAATCGGCCGTGCCCTTTGAAAGGAACCATCCCGGCATTTGCCTGGACTGATTTAGGGAAACACGGAAAACCTAAATCAGGAAGGCCGGAGGTGGATTTGAACTACCGTCCTTCCGAATGCGAGTCCAGTGCGTTACCACTGCGCCATCTCGCTCGGAAAGGACGGTTAAGGTTTAACATACCGTCGACAATGTGATCATCAGAGACTAACCTCTGGCTCGGATTTTTGGATAACGATGGGAAAGGAAATCATTCGCGTGGTCTCTAACGAAACATCCTCACGTTTCTAGATTTAGGAAAAATCTCGGAAAACCTAAAATCTTGATGGCTGAAGCTGGATTTGAACCATTGTCTTTCCGAACGAGATTCCAGTGTTTTACCACTGCGGGGCCTCAATCGGTTTGTGAGGTGAAAGGAATGATAAAAAGCAAACCGAAGAATCCGTGGATGGACAGGGTTTCGAACCCGCGATTTCCAGTCGACCGTCGAGCGCTTTGCCGCCACGCTGCCTGGTCCGACGGCACACACACCTGAGGGCAGGCGGTGGAGCGGCTGCTGTTCTCAGAGTTACGGACTCACTCAACTGGTGACGCACAAGCTACATGGACCAGGCGGCGAATATTCCCGCAAATAAACATGGATACCTTAAGTTGTGCAACATGAAATTCGCGTAAGGAGCTATGCGTGAACTGTTAAACGAATTGGGCAGTAAAATCCTATCGATTGGAAAGCAAATTGTAAGAAGTTGAAACCAGTAAATCGATCGAAACCATCTCTCCAGGCTATTTGTGACCGTAATGGCACCGGAACAGAGTATGACACAGAAAATTATTTAACATCGTATTACAAAACTATTTTACAGAGGAAGATCGCAGTTAAGTTGTTCCCTTAAATCGTCTAACGAATGAAAAAAATACAGACATAGAAGAGCAAGGAATGAAAAAGCAACTGAAATCGCGCGTCACAGCAACAGACACTGCACACGACAGTACACCATTTCGATTCTATATAGCGAATGTAAAGAAAGTTGCATCCCCTTCTAGTAGCCTTCAACCGTTTAGCGATAAAAAATAGACCACAGGCATTCCCTTAAAAAAATCAAACTATAAACCTATACCTTTTCGTTCGTCTCTTATAGATTTTCGAACGCATAGGACATTTATGGAAATACAAAGGACGTTAAACATAATTTTCCTCAACTTGTTCTTCATATAACTTAGATTACATTAAAAATTTCAACAATGACTCGTTCGAATACGGGCAATTGGCTGTGAACGGGGATATTTGCGAGATCTTTTAAATGTAATTGAATTGTAGGATGCACAAATTTGGTAAGAATATGATTCTTGGATCATTTAAGAAGGAAACGTTAAGTATGTTACATGAGTATATTTTTCTTTTGGAATACGCAATACGGACAGAGAGGAAAATTACAAGAAAAATACAAGGACGATGAAGAAGAAAAGTTTTACATGTCCTCTCAATCGATTGATACCATAATAAATCATTCTGTACGAGTATTCACAGAAATACAGCAAGAAGCTCTATAAGTATTGTATGAAACTAAGGATATCTTCTCAAGTTCATATGTAATTAATTTTGGTTTGGCAATCCTGGGATGCAAAAGCCGCCGTTGCAGCTGTTATACCGCCATCTACTCTCCTTCATTGCGCCCTTACCAGTCTCCTTTGCATTCTATCGCTACAGACCTTGCAGTATCCAGTTGTTGTATTCACTTTATTTACAACATATTTTTCTGAAAAATGCTGTGCAAATGAACTTACAATTTGTGAGGATTTAGTAGACCGCTGTCTACATGAACTAAGTACGAACATCAACACTGAAAGTCACAAATGGAAATGAAGTAGTTAAGTAGTGAAAAAAAAGAAAGAATAAAAACATGAATAAATTATTCACTTTACAGAAAAATGGGAGGTATGCTGATTATCCCTCTCATACTTTCGTGTAAAGTATGAATCCCTTCTGCCAGGAACTTCAATTAAAGAGCCTGGATCCCCATATAAAATACCCGTTAGGTTGGTATGTGCCATATTTACCTACGTAAATGCTCGCCAATGTACTACAAAACACTCTGATCTTGTACTACACTCAGTTGCCGCTAGGTTGAGTTAATAGGTAAATGCTGCCCACTGGCAAAAGTATAATGAACTACCTGTATACCAAGTGAAGAAATAAATTCCGCGAGGCGGAAAATTATTTTGGAGGCGGCCGGTAGAAGCGCGCCGCTATGCCACACGGGCGGCTGAGCGTGGCTGCAAAGCAAACGTTCACTTGGCGACACCGCAAAAATACTTCGCGTAGAGGCTGGGCGGCTAATGTGCAGCTGTGAGTTACACCTGCTGCCCATGCGTCATGCGGAGGCGGCAGCAGAGAGAGGGCGGACAGCTACAAGACTACTGCCTCTGATCTCTCATGTCTATATTTCAATCACTATACCCACTTTTTCAGTAAAAATGAGATAGGTCTTCATCAATTTTTATGGAAATTATGGACTCGTCGATTTGGAAGGTGTGAAATATCTGTTCGAGCTGCTCCTTGATTATGGTAATACTGCAGAGGTGCGTGGGCAAAGTTTGAAGCCCTTACTCTTACGGGAATTAGTTTCATAACTACGAGTTTGGAGTTTGAGTACTGTGGGCAGTGCGAAGCTGGGAATTTGTGTCTGACGGGAGGCGTGCTTATGTAGTCCTTGCAGGTGCGGTGATCACTGTGTCCCCAGTGGTGTAGGGGTCAGCGCAACTGCCTAGAAAGCAGGAGACCCGGGTTCGAATCCCGGCTGGGTACACATTTTCAGCTTTGCCCAATCGCAGTTGATGTCATATAGTCTGTGAATATTAAATAATATCAACTGCAGGATCAGAAGCAACGTCTGTTCTTTCTGAACAGACGCCACACACACACAAACACACACACATATATATATGCCGGTGACGGGAAATGATCCTATCGTTAGTGGGGAGGGGTGGGCAAAGTTTGAAGCCCTTACTCTTACGGGAATTAGTTTCATAACTACGAGTTTGAGTACTGTGAGCAGGGCAAAGCTGGGAATTTGTATCTGATGGGAGACGTACTTAGGTAGTCCTTGCCGGTGCGGTGATCACTGTGTCCCCAGTGCTCAACCCGGAACTGGAACACGTCAGAAAATTTTACCTAGAAGTAGGCTTTATACGAGCACATCACTCTATCGCACATTCACTGACATAGTGCCACAGAATACAATCGAGCTGAAATATCCGCTTTATAACTGGACTGCTATATGGAAAAACATCCATAATTCAGTACTTAGTACGAAAGTTATATCCACCTGGTATGACGTTGTAAATGATGTCATCCCTACTGGCGAAAAGATGTGCAGTATCAAACTGAGAGCCACGCCGTACTGCACTCGGTGCCAGCTGCTGGACACGTTAGCGCACGCATTTGTCTGTCGAGATCAGACTGAAATCTGGACGTGGACTGGAAGAAGACTAGCTCTTATGACTCGCACCACCGCACTGAACATTACTGTAAGTGACATACTGTGTCCTGATTGAAAATATTACCCTGAAGCCAAGCATAATAGTTACACTTGGCTTCTTGGACAGTTTATTTATTATGCGATTAATAGGAAAGCTCCTACCTTACAAGATTTCATACTCTATATTAACGACCAGCATTACGTTCTACAAAAACGTTCCAAATACAGGACTTTGTTCCAAAACTTTTTAAAGGTTTCACTTACGTTTTGAATATCATTTCATTTGTTTGAAATACAAGCTTATTCTTTTTCTTCTTGCTACACGAAGAGTGGGCAGTTCTTACTCATTACAAAGAGCATCATTTTAGTTTCGTATTATGATTTGAAGGGAAGACGCAATTGATTTGTTTTGCAACATAACACTGGTACCTACAGCAGAGGAATGTTTTGTTTTATGGCATTTGAAGCGGACGCCGAAGAAGGCGAACACTGGTGAGCGCAAGGCCGGACCGAAGGGGTGGAGAGCAGGCCCGTAAAAAAAATAAAAAATAAAAAAATAATAAAAAATAAAAAATAACATAAAAATAAAAATGTGGTGTAGGGGTCAGCGCAACTGCCTAGAAAGCAGGAGACCCGGGTTCGAATCCCGGCTGGGTACACATTTTCAGCTTCGCCCAATCGCAGTTGATGTCACATATTCTGTGAATATTAATACAATTTTCTATCATTAATATTTCTGATTGAAAATGATGGAACGTAAACTGATGCCGGCCGCGGTGGCCGAGCGCTCTGCGGCCCGCCAGTCACGGTCTGTACGGCCACTACGGTCGGGGGTTCGAATCCCCCCTGGGGCATGGATATTGGTGCCGTCCTTAGTGTTAGCTAGTTCATAAGTAGTTTGTAAGTTTAGGGACTGATGACCCCATAGTTAAGTCCCATAAGCTCTACAAACAATTGAACATTTTTGAACATAAACTGAAAGGGAATTCAATGTTTTGGTAAGGTGCCAGTTAACAGCCGTCATTTGTTTGATAAAATACACCTTTAAACCTTTTGTCTCGCTCATTACAGTCCATACAAGAGTCACTCGCTGACTTGACCATCGAATCCACTCTGTGCGCAGCCGCACTAGAAGTCCTCGCCTCGCATGTGTCACTGCCGACAATATGCATGCTGATGTAAACACCCGATGTTATCGAAAGCCTTACGCTTCATTCAAAGGGAATTGATATCTGTAAAAAGGAAAGACATTACAGTATTTCACGATTCCGTGGCATTGCTCCAGCCTCCACGAAAGACATGGCCGAGCGTTTGTCAATTTGACGTTTGGCGTTTGGCAAGCTCTGTGCCTACGGCACCCAAGTTTACAGTTTCTGGACAGAAAATTCATTGCGCTAGGAATATATATGTCGTAGCGAGTGAATTTCTTTGGTCAAGGTGCCGTTGGAAGGCTGCCAGTTTGACGCAACAACTTTATTAACGCTCGCCACGGTGCAAAGGTTGAAGTCTCTACTCTGGCTTATGAGTGATGAGCTTCGTGCGTCCACTGTGATGTGGGGAGCACTTGACCTCGACACGGGTAACTTATTACGTTAGATTGACGGCACGTAATCACTTGAGTATTTTAGAATCTAGTGTACTCATTTATTGCGCCGTTTCACTATATCTAAATCAGCTGTACATTTATTCTAAGCAGGATGTGATATGCATAGACAACAGAAGGCAGATTGTGCACCAGACCTATATATGTTTATATAGCTCACAATATTTGTCCGTCATGAACTCCGGTACTATCTTAATGAAACTTTGCACAGTGTGTGTGATTTTAAAAATGTTCAACTGTTTGTTAATCTTATGGGACTTAACTACGGGGTCATCAATCCCTAAACTTACAAACTACTTATTGACTACCTTATACTAAGGACGGCCCAAATATCCATGCCCGAGGGGGGATTCGAAACACCGACCGTAGTGGCCGTGCAGACGTGTGTGATTTGGTTCAACTGAAAATGTAGGGTAGCTTTCATCTCGAAATAAGCCAGAACCGTGTTCTCAAATTACTTTTGTATTCCATTTCCACCCCCATGAACCACAGACATTGCCGAGTTGGGGTGGCTTGCGTGCCTCAACGGTACAATTAGCCGTACCACCGTACCACCAACCAGAACGGAGTGGTATCTGTGGAGAGGCCAGACAAACGTGTGGTTCCTGAAGAGGGGCAGCAGCCTTTTCACTAGTTACAGGGGCAACAGTCTGGATGATTGACTGAGCTGGCCTTGTAACATCATTTAATGTGGCTTTGCCACACAGCTACTGCGAACGGCTGAAAGCAAGGGGAAATTACAGCCGTTACTTTTCCCGAGGACATGCAGCTCTACTTTATGAATATTATGATGATGGCATCCTCTCGAGTAAAATATTCCGGAGGTAAAATAGTCCCCCATTCGGATCTCCGGACGGGGACTACTCAGGAGGATGTGATCGGAAGGTAAGACATCACTGGCATTCTTCGGTTCGGAGCGTGCAGTGTTAGGTCCCTTAATCGGGTAGGGAAGTTAGAAAATTTAAAAAGGGAAAGGGATAGGCTGAAGTTAGACATAGTGGGGATTAGTGAAGTTCGGTGGAAAGAGGAAGAGGATTTCTGGTCAGGCAAGTACAGGGTTATAAATACAAAATCAGTTGGAGGTATTACAGGATAGTTCTGATAAAGAATAAGAAAATAGAAATGCGGGTAAACTACTATGAGCAGCGCAGTGATCGCATTATCATAGTCAAGACAGATACAAAGCAAACACTGACCACAGTAGTACAAGTTTATATGCCCACTAGCTCTGCCGATGATGAGGAGATCAAAGAAATATATGAGGAGGTAAAGGAAATTACTCAGGCAATTAAAGGAGAGGAAAACTTAATTTTGATAAGAGACTGGAATTCGGTAGTACGAAAAGGAAGGGAAGGAAAAATAGTAGGTGAATATGGTCTGGGCAAAAGGAATGAAAGAGAAGATCGCCTGGTAGAATTTTGCACGGAACATAATTTAATCATAACAAACACTTGGTTTAAGAATCATGAAAGAAGGCTGTATACGTGGAAGGGACCAGGAGACACTGAACGGTACCAGATAGATTTTATAATGGTAAAAGGTAGATTCCGGAACCAGGTTTTAAACTGTAAGACATACCCAGGAGCAGATATAGACTCTGACCATAACTTATTGGTCATGAACTGTAGGCTGAATCTAAAAAAAAAAAAAAAAAAAAAAAAAAAAAAAAAAAAACTGCAGAAAGGTAGGAAAATAAGGAGATGGGACTTAAATAAATTGAGAGAACCTGAAGTTCTTAAGAATTTCAGAGGGAGCTTTAGGCAACAGTTGACAGAAACGGCGGGAAATAAAACAAATAAAACAGTAGAAGAAGAATGGGTAGCATTGAGAGATGAAATAATGAAGACAGCAGAGGACAAAATAGGTAGAAAGGCGAGATCTACAAAAAATCCTTGGATATCACAGGAAATACTAAATTTAATTGATGAAAGGAGAAAATATAAAAATCAGTAACTGAAACAGGCGACTAAGAAATGAGATTGATAGGAAGCGTAAAATAGCTACGCAGGAGTGGCTAGAAGGCAAATTCAGGTCTGTAGAAAAACGTATAAATAGGGGAAAATAGATACCGCCTATAGAAAAATAGAAGTAACACTTGGAGACAAGAAAAGCAGCTGTATGAATATAAAGAATTCAGGTGGAAAACCAGTTCTCGTCAAAAAAGGGAAAGCTGAAAGGTGGAAAGAGTATATAGAGGGGCTATACAAAGGAAATGATCTTAAGAGACAATTTTGTAGGAAGGGACGAGGATGTAGATGAAGATGAAATAGGAGATAATATACTGAGAGAAGAATTTGACAGAGCACTTAAAGTCGAAATAATGCCCCTGGAGTGGTCGACATTCCCTCAGAACTACTGAAATCTCTGGAAGAGCCAGCCATGACAAAACTATTTCACCTGGTGCGTAAGATATGTGAGACAGTCGAAATACCTCAGACTTTAAGAAAAATGTAATAATCTCCATTCCAAAGAAAGCAGGTGAAGACAGGTTTGACAATTACAGAACCATCAGTTTAATAATTCATGGTTACCAATTTTGATACGAATTATTTACAGAAGGATGGAAAAGCTGGTAGAAGCCGACCTTGTGGAAGATCAGTTTGGGTTCAGGAGACATGTAGGAACACGGGAGACAATGCTGACTTTACGGCTTATCTTAGATTAAGGAAAGGCAAACCCTCATTTCTAGCTTTTATAGATTTGGAGAAAGCTTTTGACAATGTTGATTGGAGTACACTCTTTCAAATTCTGAAATCAGCAGGAATAAAATATAGGAAACGGAAGGTTATTTACAATAACCAGACAGCAGTTATCAGAGTTGAAGGGCATGAAAGGGATGCAGAGGTTGGTAAGCGAGTAAGACAGGGTTGTAGCCTTTCCCAAATGTTATTCAATTTGTACATTGAGCAAGCTATACAATAAATCAAGGAGAAATTTGAAGAAGGAATTGAAAATCAGAGTGAAGAAATAAAAACCTTGCATATTGTTGGTGAAATTGTAATTATGTCAGAGACAGCAAAGGACCTGGAGGAGCAACTGAACGGAATGGACAGTATTGAAAGGAGCATATAAGATGAATATTAACAAGAGCAAACCAAGGGTAATGGAATGCAGTCTTAGAAAATCAGGCGATGCTGAAGATATTAAATTAAGCAACGAATCAATAAAGGTGGTAAATAAGTTTTGTTACTTCGGCAGTAAAATAACATATGATGGTCGCAGTACAGAGGACATAAAATACAGAATGGCATTAGGAAGTAAAGCGTTTTTGAAAAAGATATATTTGTTAACATCGAATATTAATTTACGCGTAAGGAAGCCTTTTCTGAAGGCATCTGTGTGGAGTGTTGGCTTCTATAGGAGTGAAACATGGACGATAAACAGTGCGGACTGGAGAGGAAAAAGGCTTTTCAAAATGTTCAAATGTTTGTTAAGCTTAAGGGACTTAACTACGGGGTCATCAATCCCTAAACTTACAAACTACTTATGAACTACCTACAACTAAGGACGGCACAAATATCCATGCCCGAGGGGGGATTCGAACCCCCGACCGTAGTGGCCGTGCAGACCGTGACTGAAGCGCCTCAGTCCCCTCGGCCACCGCGGCCGGCAAAGGCTTTTCCAGTGTGGTGTTACAGAAGTATGCTGAAAATTATATGGGCGGATCGTGCAACTAATGAGGAGGTACTGAACAGAATTGGGGAGAAAAGGAATTTCTGGCATACCTAGGCTAAAAGAAGGGATCGATTGGTAGGACACATTCATAGACATCAAGAAATTGTAAAATAGATGGAGGGAAGTGTATGGGGCAAAAATCGCAGAAGGAGACCAAGAGATGAATATAGTACGCAAATTCAAATGGATGTAGGTTGCCGTTCTTATCCGGACAGAAGACCACAACAACAACAACGTTTCATTTTATTTTTATTTTACTGTGTATCTACGTGTTAGGTGTCCTTTTGTTTGCGTGTTTGTATTGCGTACAAGCCTAGTTTTGTTGCAACCTTGATGACATTTTACAGACATGATCTTCAAAACAAGGAGCTGATGTAAGGATCACTTGCAACACATAGGTCAGGAGATATGACGTAATAAAAAATGAAATGCGCCAAAAATTATTGCATCACGCGAAAAAGTTTCACGTCAAAAGTTTTGGACATGTCCCTTACCGTGAGGTAGCGATTGCAGCAGCGGTAAGAAGCACCTACGATACATAGCTCAGTAGAAATGATACGTATTGTGCGTGCCGGACGGTGCTTTACCAACAGACTTACAGTTTTGTTTCGATCTTGATGAAATTTTGCACACTTGAGCTTCGAAAAAACAGGAAGGTCACCGTGTACATAAAATTACGCATGCCACACGATGGAGGATACTTACGGACTTCCCCAAAATCTAAATTTTAATCCGATCTTGAAATTTTGTACACTTAACCTTTAGAAAGCTACCGTGTTGTGCATAGTAGAGAGTATATTGCAATAAATTTTACGCTGTGTCCCTATTAACCACGAAAGTGATTTTTCTTAGAGATGAAGAAAAAGAAATGACACAAGAAATGCAACCGACCACCCCTTAAAACTAACTTAACCAATTCCATTGTCAACTCATTAATTTAGACAATATTATATACAGGAAGAACAATGATCGTCTTTCAAAGTATTTTTGTTGAAAAAACAGTCTTGATCGCAAATATTTTTATTATTTATTTATTTTACCGGTTTCGTCCTTACTTTAGGTCACCTTTAGAATATGTATACAGCCTGCAAGGTTAGATACAGCTAAGTTACATGAATAACTATACAATTTTGGCACTATTACAAAAACAGAGAATAATGCTGTAGCATTTACTGCTGCTAGCTCCAGGGCTGCCGTGGTTGCACTCTGTGGGTGCACGTTGGTGGCAGCTGACTAGTGGCTAAACAGCCGGTGGTCAAACAGCGTGTGAATTTCGCGCTATCTTTCAAATCAATGGGAAAAGCCTGTACAAACTGCTAGTTGTCAGTGTTATATAGATTTCTAATTACGTATACTTCAAATACAGTAGTCTGAGAACTAAAAGTTGGTGTTTATTACCGGTAAAATAAAATAATCTTTGCGATCAAGACTGTTTTTCAACATAAATCCATTGTCAACTAAGCTGCGGGAAAAGATGCAAGAAAAGGAAGAAAACTACGCTGGAAGTAGAACTGAAGAGGTGTAGCTGATCAGACGAAGAGGAGAGAGAGAGAGAGAGAGAGGGAGAGAGAGAGAGAGAGAGAGAGAGAGAGAGAGAGAGAGAGAGAGACAGAGGGCGGGAGAAGGGAGGAGCAGATGGAATAACAAGAGTATAAACAAACACCCGGAAACGCTACTGTGTGTTATAAAATAGGTTAGCAAGTACTAAATTAAAGATATTTTGGTTTTACAGGTAAATCGTTGCTTTCATTCCATTTATGGCCGCAGCGGAGCGGCCGAGCGCATAGAGGCTCTATGCTACGATGAGCGAGACCGTTCCCCGTCGGGGATTCGAATCCACCCTGTTGCATGGATGTTTGTGCCGTCTTTAGTATAAGTTTAGGGACTGATGACCCCGCAGTTAAGTCACATAAGCTTTACAAACATTTGATCCATTTTTGTATGTAGGTGTACAGTTGCATGAAGTGATGGTTCAGAATGTGCTGCTGTATCCCCCATAATACCATGGCAAGATGAACCTTGCAGACAATTAGTTCCATAGTGGTTCTTCAAACGTCGACCGGCTGTTGCTACATCCTGTTGCAATTAGCTTTTCTTTTTCCGTTAATGATACCACAAATTAATGTTGAATCATATCCAATCTTCCTGGACACTTTTATTTGTCTCTTGTAAAATAAAATAGTACGTGAAGAACCACGCGAAACTTCCCAGCCGCGGTGGAGAGGCCGACTGTTCCATTACGCTGCTGAACGCGCCGCTGTCGCCATAAGAGGTTCGAGTCCTCCCTCGGGCACGGGTGTATTTGTTGTCCTTAGTATACGTTATTTAAGTTATTGTAAGTTATTTGTAAGCCTAGGGACTGATGACCACAGTAGTTAAGGCCCAGAGATTTACAAACATTTGGCTGGCCGCAGTGGCCGAGTGGTCTGCGGCCCGCCAGTCACAGTCTGCGCGGCCGCTACGGTCGGGGATTCGAATACCCCCTCGGGCATGGATGTTTATGTCGTCTTTAGTATAAGGTAGTTCATAAGTAGTTTGTAAGATTAGTGACTGATGACCCCGCAGTTAAGTCCCTTAACAAACATTTGAACAAACATTTTACCATTTTTTAACTTCAAACGTTATCCATCTGGCTATATATGCTCAGTACGTATTTATATACAATGAAGCATCAAATGAAAATTTCTTTCTAGGCCGGGATGCAGAAGTGGGCACTACGGTCGGGGGTTCGAATCCCCCCTCGGGCATGGATATTTGTGCCGCCCTAGTCCGTAAGTAGTTCATAAGTAGTTTGTAAGTTTAGGGACTGATGACCCCGTAGTTAAGTCCCATAAGCTTAACAAACATTTGAACATTTTTTTTTTTTTTTTTTTTTTTTGCAGAAGTGGGTCTTTTGGCCACTAACCAGTTGGATATTCTGTTTTGACGCCATCACACAACTGTACTACTTATCTAGCCAATTCTCGCACAAGTCAGTTATATAAAATTGTCAGAACGAAATATTTTGGGACCAACGTTGTCCCATTCTGAAGTCCAACAAGAAACAAGGAAAGAACGTAAAATATGACTTAAAAACTTAGATGCGAACACACGAATAATTATCCTTTCTAGGATAACTAACTTAAAAAAGTAAAATGAATCAGCCATTAGATAACGTCCATCTTAAAATATATGCAGCATCGGTGCACTGTCATGCAGTAATCTGACATCGGTTTGAAGGACAAAATGTTCAAATGTTTGTAAAGTCTATGGGACTTAACTACGGGGTCATCAGTCCCTAAACTTACAAACTACTTATGAACTACTTACAACTAAGGACGACACAAATATCCATGCCCGAGGGGGGATTCGAACCCCCGACCGTAGTGGCCGTGTAGACCGTGACTGGAGCGCCTCAGTCTCCTCGGCCACCGCGGCCGGCTTTTGAAGGACAACTGAATGGATTTACCATACTATGCAAAAGTGTTATATATATTCCAGCTGCGTGGTGTGAGCAAGAGGCGCAAGTTCGAATCCCGATCTTCTTCCATTAGATTATTCAGTTTGCATAAATACATCCTACATTGACGTTTCAAATTAAAGCAAAAAAAACTTGAATTATGCAAGATGGCGTTTATGTTGCCACAAAACTGCATAAATAGGTGATGGTAAAGTAAAAACAACTTAAAGAATACAGAAGAGAGAGAGACAACGTTTTTTTTTTTTTCAACTTATAGGATTTTGCTCACACGTTCCGGCAACTGATTGATGTACTCAGTATGGTTGGTGACTGAGCAGCTGTGGCACGCTGCAAGCGATGCCGTCAGTCTCATGTTGAGGCGATAAAGCCCGTTGTTCCCGCAGAGTGGCTGGTGGAGGCTGTCGTGATGGAAAGCCCCTCCCTATTGCATCCCAGACATCGTCTATGGGATTCATTCCATGAGCGCGGGCGGGTCACACCAATCGTGCAGTATTTTCCAAGAAAATTCCAACTACTCTCGCGCTCTTTGAGATCGAGCATTATCGTCCATCAATACGAAGTCAGGGTCCACAACAAGAAAAATCGCACATGAGGTTCCAAAATCTCGTCATGATACCTAACAGCGGTTAAATCTTGTCAATTCAGCCACACTATTTCATGAGCACTTATTGCAGCGGTCGACATAATCTCTGCCCACACCTTTAGACATCCACCTCTATATCGATGTCTTCCCTTAATATCCGGCTCCCTAAATCGTGTTCCACGTTACCTCCAGACGTGAATTCGTCGAAAATCAGTTTTCAGACCGAACTGGGAATCATCTGTGAAAAGAACATCGGCGCAAGCTACAACTCCGCGCTCTAGACGTGTCCTTCTGTGAAGGCGCTTCAGGAGTTGGCATATTCAGTCTCCATATAAAGGCTCTGTGCCGAAGCCGCCTGCGCACTGTTTGCCTGGGGCACAACTCTTCCAGCAGCTGCTGCGACGTCACACGCCACTACCCGTGCACTGTTACCGACGCGCCCTTACGACCAAAGTACACTCCTGTCGTTCTGATGTCACACGGGGTCGGTCCTGACAGTCTTCGGGATACTGTTTCGCCGGCCGCGGTGGCCCAGGGGACTGAGGCGCTCCAGTCATGGTCTGCACGGCCACTACGGTCGGGGGTTCGAATCCCCCCTCGGGCATGGGTATTTGTGCCGTCCTTAGTATTAGCTAGTTCATAAGTAGTTTGTAAGTTTAGGGACCGATGACCTCGTAGTTAAGTCTCATAAGCTATACAAACATTTGAAACATTGATAGTGTTTCGGTCTCTATAAACGGCGGTTATGTCCTAGAAACAACAAAATGATTCACATTAAACTAATGGCACAATTCTATTTCAGACTGTCCTCCTTCCATTTCTACTATTGCTCTCCACTGTAGACTGAAAACCTTTTTGTCTGTATCATACTGCATGTGTATTGTGGATGCCAGACTACCCAGTGTGATAGGCGCCTTGACGTCAATGTTGTCTTAGTTTTAGATTGATGGAATGCCATCTTACGTGTGTAACATGATTACACATATGTCTGTTGACAGTTTAAATGATAATATCGCGAATTCGACACAAAGGAGGAATAGCGGTTTTTTGCTTTAACTCTTTCAGACCCAAAGTTGTTGCTGATGTGACATTAATATATAGACGGACGTTTAAGATAAAAAATACATACCGCAATTAAGAAAATAAATTTATTTTTAATAATTTTGTATCCATACAATTGTCTGATATGGGCATTCACGACATATATTTATGGTCTGCACAGTCTTACAGTAACATGTCTTTTGAAAGAAATAACATCACAGAATCACATAGAACCAATTGGCTGTCAGATATGATAGCTTCACATGTCGAAACAAGGATATCAACACCTTGTCAATAAGTATTTCTTCCCGACATTGTAAGTGTACTGGAAGTTTGGCGACTGGTGGTACCACACACTGTAGAAACATGGAACTATAACACGTGCGCACTTTACCACAGTCCATCCACGATTGTGTGATGCAGCCCCGAACTTCCTAGCGTGAATCACGTAGCAATAAAGCGTGCAAAACCAGAACCGCACAGTTGGGCGTGCAGACCTGAAAGTTTTAATATTGGTCACCAGTGCAGATCTCAGACGAAAAAGTCTCTGAATCATGCTCCGTTGCTAATAATAAGTGTTAAAATACTGTTGAGCAGTGGTTCCCAAATGTTCAAATGTTTGTAGAGCTTAAGGGACTTAACTGCGGGGTCATCAATCCCTAAGCTTACAAACTTCTTATGAACTACGTTATACTAAACATGGCACAAACATCCATGTTCGAGGGGGAATTCGAACCCCCGACGGATAACGGTCTCGCGCATCGTAGCATAGCGCCTCATTGCGCTCAGCCGCTCCGCCGCGGCGGTGGTTCCCAAACCGTGGGTCTGTTCAGGTGCATCGCCGGAGGACTTTAATATATCTGAGTAAAATATGTCAGCAACTGAAACCAATGTAGTTAATTACGTACCAGAACAAAGCAGTCGTAACATTCGTCCGTAACTGCGTTATGATAACGCTGCATCATTTTCCAATTGCGACTAGCGTCATTTGGGTAACATTCCAATGATTCAATCATTCTCTGACACCAAGATCGTGCCTTATTTATTTGTTGTTTAGTGTATGTGTAGTGGTAGTTCCTTCAATTTTCTACTATTTTCTACTTTGTACTCGTGTTTATTCACTAAGGGCGGGTCGATTAAGATTGCGTCATCCATCAAAGGGTGGAGATGGGAATTTTGAAATAGAGCTTAGAAAAAATTAATGGCATCTACAGAAACGTAGTTGTGCGAGCGTACATTTTCTAGATTACTATTTAGCAGAAAGGGAAAAAACAGCTTTGCTTAGTAAAACATTTACGTCTGAAACTAAGTTTCATTGTTAATATACAACACCAAGACCGTACACTTCACAAATCTCATAGACTTTACCATATAATTTGGACAAAATAATTGCTTTATTTAAGACAATATAGTTTCTCTTTTTATCTACAAGTTCCCTTCTCCAGTTTCAAAATTCCTACTCTCTCTTCGTTTGATTTTTCCTTTCTTCTATATTTCCCTTTCTTGTGTAGTGCTCAGATGTCTTTTAACGAAAAACGTACGTAACAAAAAGCGCTACAGAACAAAGTTTATTTATGTTGCTAATTTTAGCCTGACAAATCGTAACACAATTTCTATTTCTTATTGTTAGCATCTAACTATTCGTTTTCGCACAATTTTACTCCGTGATTTCATATGTATGTACCTGTACATTTTCATCTGGTACCGCCTAATATCCAAGCCTCTTCATTTTTCGGTAACACCACATATTATCATCGCTATGGTGTCCCAGCTATCTTGTCCACCCAAAATATCTCTGGAATAATAACAGCTATTGGAAAACGACTTTCATCGGTATCAATGTACGGCTGGAGGCCATGAATGTACACATTTGGAAACATTATAAAACGAAAGCAAATGTGTTTTTTAACACAAACTTATGTTTTTTTTTAATGGACACCCTATATTTTTCTTCAGCAATCCATAGCATGACAAATCTCATAAACAATGGCTTTGATTGCATCGCAATATTCCAATTACATCCAGATATATTGCGACGAGAAGTTGACGTTGAAAAACCCGAAATACGCTGCTAGCGCACGTCCTGAGGCTCAGGCGTGAACCCCATGCTGCCCCTAATCGCGATGTGATTGACATGCGCAATCGCACTTTCATACTTATCAACAGGTCCGAAACGAATAATACGGTCTGTAGCCATCAATTCATAAGCACATAATGGTTTCCCTCTTCCACGTTTTATGTGTCTACGTACACAATATGAACCAGAACCGATTGGTATACAGCAGTCAGGTTGTCTTATATATCCTGCACACCCGAAATAGGGTTTATCGAATGCTTTAAATGACCCATTGTGCCTTTCGCGTGCTCTTTCATCCAGGGCCTAGCTCACCTAGACACGTGTCCAACATAGTTCCCACTACAGCCAGAGTTACCACTTCGCCTCGTTTGTCATTTGCGACCCATGCAAACTCCTGTACTCCACCACCCTCCGAGCATCCCATTTGTTGTTGCTTGGGCGTGCAGTACACCGCTTGCCAGTGTAGTTGTGCATCAGAGTAATCTAATGACGGCACGAAGGTAGTACACATTGCGAATAAACGTTGTGTTGTGGAACTTATACTGTATTATGTACACACATGAAGATATGGTAGAAATGCTGCTGTCGGCCGCGGTGGCCGAGGAGACGAAGGCGCTCCAGTCACGGTCTGCACGGCCACTACGGTCGGGGGTTCGAATCCCCCCTCGGGCATGGATATTTGTGCCGTCCTAGTTCGTAAGTAGTTCATAAGTAGTTTGTAAGTTTAGGGACTGATGACCCCGTAGTTAAGTCCCATAGACTTTACAAACATTTGAACATTTGAATGCTGCTGATCTATGGAGAATGTACGTTGACGCGATATACGCTATTAGATTGCTTGTTTGTTTATAGTACTATTAGAGAACATTATGATTAATATGTCTCTTTTCTACCCTAATCTACATACCTGTACTGTACCCTGTTGTAGGCGGGCGAAATTCTGTTCAGGCAGAACGACTATACAGAAGACGATTCCCTGACAAGCCATCGCGTTCGCGCCGGATGTTTGGTCGTCTCATCTACGTGAAACGGGAAGCTTAAATCCAAGACCTAGACATCGTCCATTGTGACTAACGTACACAGATATGTTTCAGAACCGCAGGATGGCAGGATGGCAGCAGACCGTATTATTCGTTTCGGACCTCTTGGTAAGTATGGAAGCGAATACGCGATTACGGACAGCATAGGGTTTACGCCTGAGCTTCAGGACGTGCGCTAGCAGTGCATTTCGGGTTTTCCAAGCGTCAACTTCGCGTTGCAATATCTCGGGATATAATTGGAATATTGCGATGCAATCAACACCATTGTTTATGAGATTTGTCATGCTATGGATTGCTGAAGAAAAAATATAGGGTTTCCATTAAAAAAACATAAGTTTATGTTAAGAAACACATTTGCTTTCGTTTTAGAATGTTTCCAAATATGTACATTCATGGGCCCCAGCCATACATTGATATCGGTGAAAGTCGTTTTCCAATAGCTGTTATTGTTCCAGAGATATTTTTGGGTGGACAAGATAGCTGGGACACCATATATATATATATATAGACAAAAAAATTTCCAGAAATATCGTGGGTCGTATTGCAAAAAAGAATTGGGAACCACAGGTATACAGTAATCAAACCAAACAATACAGGACTAGGTTTATAAATTTAGAGGGTATCTTTTCGTTGACATAGTGAGGTCTCTGCCCCCAGGAGTGTGTCGGCCGACGCAACTAGTGACGTAAGAAGTTCGTTGCACATGGCCAACGATAGACTCAGGCCGCAGCGCGTACTCCACCATACGTCATCACGGTAGGCGTGAGCCAACGTAGCTGGCCGCGAGAGCACAGCCAACATCAGCTAGACGACAAGGCCTCACAACAGGCCGTGCTACGTCATACTGACCAGGCCGCGGCCTCCAGCTAACTGGCTGGCCGCTACGAGGCAGGGGGCGTGCCCCAGCGGACAGCCATTCAGCTGGCGGCTGCGGCCTGGTCAATATGACGTAGCACGGCCTGTTGGGAGGCCTTGTCTTCTAGCTGGTGTTGGCACAGCCCACTGCTTCATAGCGAGCAGCCATTGATCTAGCAGTCGCGTTGGCTCGTGCCTTCCCTGATGACGCGTGCTGGACTATTCGCGCCGCGGCGAAGTGGCCGAGTGCATAGATGTACGAGGCCGTTCACCGTCGGGGGTTCGAATCCCCCCTAGGGTATGGATGTTTGTGTTGTCTTTAGTATAAGGTAGTTCATAAGTAGTTTGTAAGTTTAGGGACTGATGACCCCACAGTTAAGTCCCATAAGCTTTACAAACATTTGAACATTTTTTGGACTGCGCGCTGCGGCCTGACTTTCTCGTTGGCCACGTTCGCTGTATGGAGCCGTACTTTCCGTGGGCCCCGAGCTCAGGTGAGCAGAGGAAGCAGAGAGAAGTGAACAGGCCGGTGGTCGGCCTTGCCGCGGATGAATGGCCCAAGGTCGCGCCGCTCGCCGCCCCGGTGGCTGGTGGTGGCCGATGCCTGGTGCCTGGTGCCTGGTGTCTGGTTTCGGCGTCGCGGCGTCAGCTGAGCGTCGGCGCCGGCGTCGCGGCGCTCGAAATAAGCGCCCGCCAGGGGGCAGCAGCGGCGCCGGCGTCTGACGGCGGCCCGGCCTGAGCCTGGCTGCATGGCAGTGCGCGCGCCGCCGCGGCCATGACAGCGACATGTCCGCCTCCTACAGGACCTCCGCCTACGTGAGTACACACCATGTCTCTATCTGCCTGCCTGTCCGTGTCTCGCCGGCTCTGTCGGCCACCTCCACAGCGTGCGAGCGCCGCTTTGCGTGTGTCAACAACCACCGGCAGACTCCACTCCACACCGTTGGGGGTGCTCCGAGCTCGCTCCTCGTGATGAATTGCCGTTCCGACTTCAGTGTCAGATGACGTCGACACGCCGATTCGGTTATTTATTTTTCCGTTTTCTGTCGTCAGAGACAGAACTACGTATTTCGTGATGTACTGCCGATTCTTGATCATTCTGGTGTCGATACGGTTTGTTCTACATGTTTAGACGTCAGTAAGTGTGTGTCCTTTTCGTATTATATCTTTTTATACAAAGAAGACAGCTACATGCCGCATATAAGACTATTACTTTGCGAACTGTCTGATACTGAAGGTGACAGTTTACTGACCTCTTTCTCCACAGTTGTCGAAGTTAGGGACGAAGAAAACAATGCAGCTGACTCCACATCAGCGTTGTGCACCGTTGGGGGTGCTCCAAGATCGCTCCTCGTGATGGTGACACTGAATTGCCCTTCCGACTTCAGTGTCGGATGACGTCGACACGCCGATTCCGTTATTTATTTTTCCGTTTTCTGTCGTCAGAGACAGAACTACGTATTTCGTGATGTACTGCCGATTCTTGATCATTCTGGAGTCGATATAGTTTGTTCTACATGTTTAGACGTCAGTAAGTGATTGTGTGTCGTTTTCGTATTATATCTTTTTATACAAAAAAGACAGCTACATGTCGAATATATGACTATGACTTTGCGAACTGTCTGATACTGAAGGTGACAGTTTACTGACCTCTTCCTCCACACTTGTCGAAGTTAGTTCCACAGTTGTAGACGTCTTAGTTAGCGACGAAGAAAACAATTTAGCTGACATACAATCTACAGCATATACATACAAGATTTTTATCTATATTGACGGAAATTTCACATTGTTTTCGCGTTGTTCCCGACAAGGATTGACGCTACTGCGTAGTGCATAGGCAATAATGGATCTCCATTTTCTCTATTCCTTTATTCAAATACTGTAGTCACAACTTAAATGTATGCAGCACAGCACTCCTTTAACAAACAAACAAAAAATCATTATGGAGGTTCGGAAAAAAATTTTATCACTCAATTTCAAAGTCTGTGTTAGAGTAATGCTTACCATAACACCAAGTTCTAAAGTAGACTTATGTGACTGTATTACGAAACATTTCCTCAAAGTTGTTTTCTGTCGATTTTTTCCGGTATCCACTGACGTATCTACTACTCCATGTAAACAGCAGCCAGGGAATGAGTATGAAAGTGGTCCAGCCTTCTAAATGGCGCTCTTCAGGTAGCCACGTGCTTTGTCGTGCTGCGTTATTTTTACCGCCACAAGTCAGTTCACGCTGAGGTCAGCAGCCGGCGGTGACCAACATTTGCCGCCCACCGCCTCTCAACCTCCTACCGGCACGAGCGCTCCGGGCGACCTGCAGTAATAGTTGCGACAAGGCCGTCACATTGCCAGTGACCCCGTAGTTTAGGCGACGGTGTTGTCGGTAACAAGGAACCACTGAGCTAAGCAAATGCGCAAATGGAAACACCAAACGTTCTAATGAAATACGAAATTATTGTCCATCTTAACTATACACTGGTTTTTAATATCATTCTAAATGATTTAATTACGTATTATTAACATCAGAAATTTGTTCGTGTAAGATGCTATCTGAAAAGACAGTTCGTTATAAGCCGCCTGCTAGTATGTTCATTCCACAAAATATACCATCATCTTTCGCTTACGCTGATAATTACATTTTGCGAATTTAGTACACAATTTTTAAATATGACAGTTCCTCGATTAAATATTTCAAATGCTTCCCTTAATTATTCAAGTTCGACATCAACTCGCTTCACTTATAATTGATACTATCGAAGTCATCGAAGCACTGTGATGGTTGAGGATGCAAGAATTTCATGTGTATGCAACGTCCTTTTCAGTGGTATCTCGTGGCAGTGAAAGCAATCGGTTTGTTTTGTCTAGTGACGAGAAAAGTAGCAATTACAGTTTATTAACGTATCAAGCAACAACCGTAAAGTTTGTGTTGTTTTTTTTAACGACCAGTTGCGGTATTACATTAATACCATCTTTAGGCCATATCATAACGTACATCCAAATGAAATGTCAAAATGGCCAGGTTTCCATAATAATTCCCCAGATGTCTTAGGTGACACATGTTTATTCAAGATCTGGGAAATTATTGAGTAAGCAGGTATATTTGGCCATTTCACTTGGATGTATGTTGTGATATGGCCTGAGGATCGTGTTAATGTAATACTGAAACCGGTCGTTAAATAAAACAACACAAACTTTACGGCTGATGTTGGGTACGTTAATTATTTGGAATTAAAACTAGACCAGCCCCAGTCCCAGTTCTATAACATGGATCTACATCGATAAAAGTAGTAGCCGTTATCAATCCAAAGTAGCACCAAAATAATCATCGGCTATCTAATGGAAAAATTCTTATGCTTTTACCAGTGATTCCTAAAACTACATTTATATTGCCGATTCTTCTGTTACTAAGAGATGAAACTGTTACTGTATAAATAATACTTCAAGATATTCACTGTGCAAATTTCTACAATTTTCTTAGCAAATGTTAAAGAAGTTTCCTATCTAGAACGGCAAATTGTAAGCAACTTTCCAGTCTGCTAGGCTGAATTTAAACGCGTTTATCGCTTTATCTTCACGTGTGTGTCCGCGATGTATCTGCCTCCGTAAAGAAAAGCCGCGATGGTCACCTGTTGACTCAGTCACCGCTCAAGGTCATTGGCATTCTTTTCTGACGCGGAACTCATAACATTCAAATCTGACTCGCAGTAGCTGTGGCCAGTGTATCAGTAATGACCACTGTCTGAGTAATCGCCACTTTAATTGTATCTTTAAGATACGCATTAAATCAGTAAATAGATCTGCCACGTGTAAACAAAAATTTACCTCCCATTGCCAACAAATAGTACGATTGAATGCCAATAACACTGGTCCGAAAGGTGCATCTTATAAATGCAATTATTTTAGATTGAACTAATGGTTATTAAAAGGACTTGTTCATGTATATACGAAACCAGATGGATTTTTGCGGCTTGCCACAATAAGTTACAACCAGTATTGTGCAATTAAATATGATTTAGGCTTAATATTTAATGTGAATCCGCTTAAGATGCCGATAACTGGTACCCTTACCCTACACGTTGCTTTCATAACCGCAAAACTACTGTGGCTAAGGAGCTCTCAAATGTTCATTTCGGTTCAGCGCCTTCACCGATTGTTCACTACGTTCATTAAGGAAACAAATCGTCACCTCGTTCACGACCAATCTGAAGTGACGACTGCTTTCACAGTCACAACTGATACAACTTGTACGAAACGACTGTTAAGGTATGTTTCTCTTTTCTTACCGAAGAACGTTTTTGAATGCAGCTTCCTCAAGAACTAATTTGGTATGAATTGACATATTTTGGAGAATTTTATAGCTTGGGGACCAGGAAATGTCACCTAAGCAATAATAAAACCCACTTGTACAGCGCTACGCACATCAGTTTGTTGTGGCTATACTTGTGTTAGGAAGTCCACTCAATAATTGAGAACTTCTTCACAATCAAACAGTGATGCAGATTTTCGCATTTCCTAGCACGGCTGTTCACTGACTTTCCGGTCCTACATGTTTACTGAACATCATACCCTGCCTCAGATGTGAACTGTTAAATGGGTCGTGATGGAAGTCTTGAGCGTCTAATATCAACTTATCGTTCTGAACAGGTAGATGAAAACACGGAAATGCATACGTTTGAACATACACGTTTATAAAACATATAATCTTCGATTGCCTCTAATATGAGACTATTATGATAATTTCATGTTAGTTAATTACAATAGCTTACTTTTTTAGGCAATGTAATTTGAAGCGTGCACTCATTTTTTGGATTTTATGAATTTGCTACGTTTTTCCTAGTGCGCCTATCTTTTCATTCGCGAGTGTCAGCAACTTCGATTTCTTCATTCAATTTTTCCTTTCTGCTATATTTCACTTACTTGTGTGGTGCTCAGATTTCTTTTAACGAAACATTTATGTGACAAAGCGCTATAAGACTAATAAATTTTGTTTATGCTGCTAATTCTAGCCTGCCAACTCGTAACACACTAAATTTATATTTCTTATTGCTAGCATCTAATTATGTGTTTTCACTCAATTTTATTCCGTGATTTCACATTCTTCACCTGCGGCCTCAAACCAGCAGAGATGTCTGATAGATGCAGAGAGAACTGATTGTATTTACGTCATTGTTTCGCGTCTAAAAAGCTTTCGTTTCCTTATCGCAGATAACAACATGCCAATAAAAAAAGAACTACATTTTGTTTCGATTCTTTCTGTGACTTCAAACTGGACAGAATGCTCTTGGTGTTCAGAAATTTTTAACAATGAAATGATTAGAATGAGAAATAGGCGTTATGTCACGCTTGACATCAGTGGTATTTCACGGACCAGGTAGCAAAGAATCTGTGCGATGTAGATTGAAGTGGAATAAATTCATTTTCAACATGTAGTTTGGGAAACGGCACGGCCAGTTTTTAGAAGATGGACAGAAGCACATGAGTGAGAAAACCTTATCGGCGAAAGACCTGTTGCTAAACTGCTTACGCACCATAGGTGTTTGTCATTACATTCGTGTGAGAACATCGTTGCAGACTTTGTCATATTACAGGCAGTACACAATATACTAGCGTGTGCTCTGGCTGTAACCATATTTATAAAGAAACAGATTTAACTTCTATGGGGGACAAATTTCTGTTCCTGCGTGACACTAATGTTACACTTAATGCTTCATCGACACACACAGGCGTTTGAAGATGGACACATATCGTTGTTGTTGTTATGGTCTTCAGTCCGGAGACTGGTTTGATGCAGCTCTCCACCCTACTCTATCCTGAGCAAGCCTTTTCATTTCCTCATAAGAACGGCAACCCACATCCACTTGAATCTGCTTACTATACGCGTCTCTTGGTCTTCCTCTGCGATTTTTTCCCCACACACTTCCCTCCAACGCTAAATTCACAATTCCTTGATGTCTAAGAATGTATCCTACCAATCTATCCCTTCTTTTAGTCAAGGTATGCAAGAAATTTCTTTTCTCCCCAATTCTGTTCAGTACCTCCTCATTAGTTACGCGATCTACCCACCTAATCTTCAGCATTCTTCTGTAGCACCACATTTCAAAAGCCTCTATTCTCTTCCTGTCCGCACTGCTTATCGTCCATGTTTCACTCCCGTACAAGGCAACACTCCACACAAATGCCTTCAGAAAAGACTTCCTTACCCTTAAATTAATATTCGATGTTAGCAAATTTCTCTTTTTCAAAAATGCTTTTCTTCCCATTGCCATTCTGCATTTTATATCCTCTGTACTGCGACCATCGCATGTTATTTTACTACCCAAGTAACAAAACTCATCTACCACCTTCATTGTTTCGTTACCTAATCTAATTCCTTCAGCATCGCCTGATTTTCTAAGACCGCATTCCATTATTTTTGTTTTGCTCTTGTTAATGTTCATTTTATACGCTCTCTTCAACACGCTGTCCATTCCGTTCAACTGCTCTTCCAGGTCCTTTGCTGTCTCTGACAGAATTACAATGTCATCAGCAAAACGCAATGTTTTTATTTCTTCCCCCTGAACTTTAATCCCTATTCCAAATTTTTCCTTGCTTTCCTTCACCGCCTGCTCGATGTACAAATTGAATAACATTGGAGAAAGGCTACAACCCTGTCTTACTCCCTTCCCAACTGATGCTTCCCTTTCATGTCCTTCGAGTCTAATAACTGCGGTCTGGCTTTTGTACAAGTTGTAAATAACTCTCCTTTCCCTGTATTTTATCCCTGCTGACTTCAGAATTTGAAAGAGTGTATTCCAGTCAACATTGTCAAAAGCTTTCTCCAAATCTACAAAAGCTAAAAATGTTGGTTTGCCTTTCCTTAATCTGTCTTCTAAGATTAGACGTAAAGTGAGTATTGCCTCCCGAGTTCCTACATTTCTCCTGAACCCAAACTGATCTTCCCCGAGGTCGGCTTCTACCAGTTTTTCCATCCTTCTGTATATATCACAATGCGGAAATCCCTAACATTACTTCCAGCTTTTTTCTGTTTCTCTGAAGTAATTGCTCCTATCGTTCACCTCTGCTTCGGCTGTCTGTTCGGTAACGAGTCTAGATGAAACCAATGATGGAGACATTCTGTAGAGCTGCGTGGAAAGACATATAAATGTTCTTCCGGTTAGCGATTCGAATAAATTTTTGAGCAATCATTAACAGACCTGCGCAAATGTTTAACAGATACCTTTTCCCAACGTAAGCGGCTGGTACAATTTGACGAACTTTGCATAGAAAGTTTCGTAGTGTCAGTGTATCACAAAGTGACCCGCGTACGCAGTTTAGGCGTCATTCCTGGGGCAGAATTCCAGTAAAATCAATGTACCTCCTACTTTTGAGAACTGAGGAACTTATTTTTAAAGTCGCTTTGTACTGTAGTTTGACTCACTTCATAAATGAGCTTTACCAATTTTTTAAATGAAGAGCTTCGCTGAAACAAGAACACATGTCAGAAGTTGGGCAGAAAATCTGAAAACACCGTATAACGCACATGCTTGAACGTAAAGGGATATGCAGGCGGCGCTGCTGTTCTCGACCACGAGCTGTACCTGTTTAACTTCAACACTTAGTAAGTGGAAGTAGAACAGTGTCTGAGTGCATAATGTCAGGGCTGAGTAAATTCAAACGTGGGCAATATTGCCATAGTGTTTGGTACTTCAAAAGGCACAGTATGTAATGTTTCTACTGCGTACAAAAAAAAGGGAAAACATCATCGCCGCGGTGGAGTAGCCGAGCGGTGTAAGGCGCCTTCCTGCGAAGCACGCGGTTGCTCGCCGGCGGAGGTTTGAGTCCTCCCTTGGGCAAGGATGTTTGTGTTGTTCTTAGCGTAAGTTACTTTAAGTTAGTTTAAGTAGTTTGTAAACCTATGGACCAACGAAGTTAAGTCCTTTAGATTTACTAACATTTGAACATTCTTTTTATCGTTTCTATTGATTAGGTACATTCCCATTGCATAATATTTGTGGTGCAATGGTTATGCTGTGTTGTAAGACGACAGGACCTCTGTCGACAAAATTCGCAACGTTTAGGATTGCTTTTCTCGTATGAGGATGAGCTGTCGCATACCCTAGCCACTACAGGCACCAGATCACAATATTATGATATTATGTGGAGAGAAGGCTGGGTGAACTCTTCCAGCACAGTTATCATTACCAGACTTACCACTCGTCTGCAGGAGGAGTGGTATAGGGTTCTGATGAAAACCATATAGCACTTTCATTTTATCCATTCCAAGCTGAAGGCCAAACTTTTTACTAAACCACAATATACATGCAGTTCGCTTGTGGTACTTACGTATTTTTCTATGAAGCACGTCGGTGCGTTGGAGCGATCTCAAATTAATTTACAACAAATAATTTTCTGAAATGGGCAACCACAGCTTAAATACATTTTGATATGCACTTGTTATGTACCGCGGTCGCAGCAGTTCCTGGTTCTGGAGTTGCCGTCTGTTTCCTGACTCACATTGCTGGCATCTTCGTAATGGAAAAATCGGGGATGTTATTGACCAGCCGGCCGTGGTGGCCGAGGTGACTGAGGCGCTCCAGTCACGGTCAGCACGGCCACTACGGTCGGGGGTTCGAATCCCCCCTCGGGCATGGATATTTGTGCCGTCCTAGTTCGTAAGTAGTTCATAAGTAGTTTGTAAGTTTAGGGCCTGTGACCCCGTAGTTAAGTCCCATAAGTTTAACAACCATTTGAACCATTTTTGTTATTGACCAAATGACGACCACACCCTATTTTGAATTTTGGCAAGGTCTCCTGAAAGGTGGACGCTGTTTTCTAAATATCATGTAATCATTTTTCTAATGTCACCTGAAGCTGCATCTATACCGATGTGAAACTGGTTGTGTCTAAATAAACATGTCTTAACAGCTATGCGGTTTTATCTCTACACATCTGCACCCAGGACTTTATATTATTAAAGGTAATTTTTTAATTTTTAGTTTTAATGGTGTTTGTGTATTGAATTTTATCATAATTTACAACAGTTTCCAGCAAAGATCGCTATTTATTATAATTTTATGACCGGTTTAGATGCTACTTAGGCATTGTCTTCTGATGTCCATCATTCTTCCTAACAGAAATTGTTGACAGTACATCTCACATAGGACATCATCAAATCACATAGGTGTATAGTACAAAATAATACAGTTGCAGCTATTGTAATACAACCTATGTGGATTGATGCATGTGTACTCATTTGTGAGAATTTGCCGCGGTGGAGTAGCTGAGTGGAGCGCGTAGCTGCTCGCCATCGGAGGTTCGATTCCTCCTTTGGGAACGGGTGTGTATTTTGTCGCTACCATAAGTTAGTTTAAATATTTTGTAAGCCTAGGGACTGATAACCGCAGCAGTGAAGTCATTTAGATTTACAAACGCTTGAACATTTTTAAGAGAAATGTAATGCTGCAAGACGTAAGATATATGGTCAGTAGTTTACAAACACCTTACATCGGAGAGAACACACAGAAAATATTGTGGGGAAGGCGAACCAAAGATTACGTTTCATTGCCAGAACACTTCGATGATGCAACAGCTCTACCAAAGAGACTGCCTACATTACACTTGTGAGTCCTCTCCTGGAGTACTGTTGCCCCTTGTGGGACCCTCACCAGGTGGGACTGGCGGAAGACATTGAGAAGGTTCAGAGAAGGGCAGCTCGTTTTGTTTTATCACGTTACGGGGGGGTAAGCGTCACGGAAATGTTGCACGAATTGGGGTGGCAATCATTAAAAGAAAGACTTTATTCATTGCGGCGTGATCTGTTTGCGAAGTTTCAATCACCGTCTTTTACTTCTGAATGTAAAAATATTTTGCTAGCACCCACCTACTTAGGGAGACATGACAATCCCAATAAAATAAGAGAAATCAGATCGAAAACGGAACGATTTAGGTGTTCTTTCTCCCCGCTCGCTTATAGAGAATGGAACGGCAGAGAAAAGTTATGAAAGTGGTTAATGAACCCTCGGCCAGGTACTTAAATGTGATTTGCAGAGTATCTATGTAGATGTAGATGTAATTTCTGTTAGGAAGAATGATTGAGACGATGATGCGTAAGTAGCTCTAAAACCGATCATCCAATTAAAATACATTAACGATGCTGGTTGGAAACTATTGTAAATTACATATTTTTGTCGAACCTCTGCTAAGAGTTAGACATCATTACGAGGCTACTAACGGTTAGACGTTCCCAAAGATCGTTCTAGCTTGCCGACATTCGCGCTGTTTTCATGTTAGACCGGCCCTGGTGCTCGCTTCATCTGGTGTTGGGGTCCTCTTATATGGGAGCGACTAATTTCCTGAGTCGTGACACAGGCACGGAGTAGATACGAGAACAGCCGTAGGGAGTCGCGTGGCAGCCGCGGAGCTGAAATGTTTAAGAGGGTGGCAGGCAGGGGAAGCGGCACAATGGCCACTCATTGTCACCCGCTGCATTATACAGGGCAGGCCGTGGGGGCACACATGGCGCCGCCGGCTGCGTGGGCAGCAGCAGGGGGTCTGACACTTGCCACCGCTCCCTCTCCATACTACCAAAGGCCGGTTCATCAGCAAGAAGCCTCGCGCGAAAAATGTCAGATTACTTTATAAAATGTTCAAATGTTTGAAATGCTATGTAGCCAAACTGCATAGGCATCGGTCCGTAGACTTACAAAATACTTAAACTAGCTTATGCTAAACACAACACACATTCATGTCCTATGGAGGACTTGAACCTCCGACGATGAGCAGACGTGGACTGTTGAAATAAGTTGAAAAAAGCAGTTCACATGATATGGAAGGAACAATTAATTCCTCTAACAGGAGAGTTATCAAAAATGGGGTCCCACAAGGTTCGGTCTTGGGTCCTTTGCTATTCTTAATATCTATTAATGCCAGTCTATATTCACGAAGATGCTAAGCTGGTTCTTTTTGCTGACGATACAAGTGTAGCTACCACGCCTGACGAACAGGAAATAACTATTAAAATTGTAAATGATGTCTCTCAGAAAATTATTAAATCGTTCTCTACAAATGGACTCTCATTAAACTTTGATAAATCTCAGTATATACGAGTTTCATTCAGTAAATGACACGACACCATTAATTTAGACTTCGTACAGAAATATGTACTTAAGCTGGAATATTCAAAAATTTTAGGTGTTTGCCTTGAAAAGTGATTGAATTCGCAGAAACACATTTAAGATCTGCTGTAACGTTTGAGTTCAGCTAATTATGTTATCAGGGTCACTCCAAAATTTGATTACATCTCAGTAAATTAGCTTACTATGACTATTTTTATTCACTGCTTTTATATGGAATCATATTCTGGGGCAATTCAACATTGAGTAAAAAAGTATTCATTGCACAAAAGCGTGTAATCAAAATAATTGCTGGAACCCACCCAAGGTCAACCTGCAGACATTTATTTGGGGATCTAGGGAACTTCACTATAGCATCACAATATATACAGGGTGTAAACGGAAACGGAATGTGCCATTGGTGTACGGTTTTCACAGAATGGATTGGTAGTCAAGGACTCGTATTGTTAGCCAATAAACAGATTGTAAAAATACCTAGAAAGTGTATTTTTATGCAAAGATACAATTGTTCAAATGGGTGGCAGCGTGTACCACCGCTTCACTGCACTGCTTTGTTCGACACGGGGCGCTTTCTGACATTTCCCTCAATGTGTATGGGCGAGGACCTAATCACAGTCAACGCTATTTGTAAAATACGCCGAACATTTCAGACGCATCTTATTCAGTCTCTCAGAAAGAAGATCGAAGAAATATTAGCGTTTTAATCCTTAATCCTTAAACCATCCCCGATGGTTAAATATCAGAAATATATGTTTATATTCCATGAACAGACGGACAGAAACTGAAATAGCAGTAAGTCTGAAGTTACGGCAAATCCCCGGTCAAATAATAAGAAACGCCATAGTGAGTGTGTGTGTGTGTGTGTGAGTGTGTGTGTGTGTGTGTGTGTGTGTGTGTGTGTGTGTGTGTGTGTGTGTGTGTGTGTGACAGAGAGAGAGAGAGAGAGAGAGAGAGAGAGAGAGAGAGACAGACAGCAGAAAGTTGATTTATTTCGTTGAGATGACTACGGTATAGTTTGAAGAAGCTTGTGTCAGGTAGGGTGTAAGGCAGTGTGTGTTGTGGGCAGCGTAAAGAGAAGGCCGGCTCGGCACGCTATTACAGCTCTGCTCTGGTCTAAATCAGGCGGGTGGCCTGCGTGTAATGCGGCCGGTGTCCGCCTGCCCTCTAGCCGCGCTCCCAGCACCGGCAGCACCTTGGCGGGGTACCGCGACACCGCATCTACCAAATCACTGGCCACACTACGCGGCGTACCCACCACCACTAAAGGACGCAGGGGCAAGAAAAGCTTTAACATCACAATGCATCAGCCACGTGGCCACAGTCGCTTCCAACCTGTGTATCTCTGGCGGATGATCTTTCATGCATGTTCGAAGCAACAGATACCATCATCCTTTGTATGCAATGTGTAAAAATTAATGCTTGTTTGTATATTTGTATTTGTGATGAAACCTTGTCAACACATTGCTTGCTCTTTTGCGTAGGTTATAATCATAACACTGTACAATATAGTTGATGAGATATAACGATACTGAGATGCTTGGGACACTGCTGGTATTTCGGCTAGTACGAGATACAGCAGTGATTCAATTAAATGATGCAGTTTAAAATTGTGCCCGTACCGGACGTCGAAACCTGTTTTCTGCTTTCTAGTAAGTTGCTCTTCCACTAAGTCATCTCGGACATGCTGGAAATGACGGCTACAGCAACTGCCCACCAAATTATTCTGAACTTACATTCTAAATTATTATCGCTGTGTCCCTTGCCTTTTACTCGCTCACGAGGTCAGCCGACCCCTGTAAAGAGACCGAGCATCGCATGCAACCGCACTGAAATTTAACGATCTTTTTGTACACTTCCATTCTCTTAAAGGAATACCTAAATCTTTCCGTTTTCGAATTGATTTCTCTTACTTTATTGTAATGATTATGTTTCCTTATGTAGTGGATCTAACAAAATACGTTCGCATTCGGAAGATAACATTGGGGAAAGAAATATCGCGCCGCGGTGGAGTAGCCGAGCACTCTAAAGCGTCTCGCTGCGGAGCGCGCGGTTGCTCTCCTCCGTGGGGCATGGATGTGTGTGTTTGTCCTTAGGTTAATTTACCTAGGTTTAAGTAGTTTGTAAGCTACGGACTGATGACCAAGCAGTTTGGTCCGATTGATTTAAAAAAAAAAAAATAATAAAATAAAATTCGCAAACAGATCTCGCCGCAGCTAGTAACGCCTTTGTTTTAAAGATTTCCACGCCTACTCGTGCATCATTTCTGCGACAATCTTTCCCCGTATCGAGCGATAAAACAAAAAGAGCTGCCGTCTTTGAATTTTTTTCTAAATCGACAGTCAGATCTACGTGGTGTGGATCCCACAATGTGCAACAATATTCCAAAATAGGACGCATGAGTGTAGTGTAGGCAGTTTAATAGAACTGGCCTTAAAAACAGACCAGCACCTCCCACAACGGTTACAGAGCTGGATATTGCACTCACGGAAGAATGGCCAACTATCCTTCAAGAAGGTGCCAATGTCACGCAGATGTGCTACTGTGTTGGCGGTCCGAGGTGATCACACACGATATCAGATGGCAACGAGAATCACTCTTTCATTATTGTGGTAGCCCCGTAGTGCCCCGATCTAGGTAAACACCGTGATCCTCGAGTATAGAGCTGATAATTAAATTTCATTCATGATATAACCTAAGATTACTCGTGACTTTCGTATTGACTTTCCAAAGGTCATTACCTGTTGCCGACTAAGGGTTTGTCAGTATTTGTTGCAACAAAATTCATAACTATTATTCAAGCATGGCCTTATTTTACTATTCATCAGCAGATACTTCAATCTCGATCACTGCTCGTGGCTTCTACTTGAAGACAGTAGGCGAGCCTCCTTCAGGTGTGCCCATTCCCCACGTTAGTTCCGGCGCTGTGCGGCTGCCAGCGATGTTGACCCTGTGTTAAGTGATTCAACCATGTGTTGATCCGTCGCTCCATCTTCCTGTGTAAACTCCACACTCGCAATAAGGAGGTGAACTCTAGCCGTCTTTGGTGGCTCTAGGAAATTCGTAATTTTGTCGTTTCTACGATAGATAAGTACAATTTGTTCATTGGAACAGCAGTTACCATGTCGCCTTCCCAAACACAGGACTAGCATCAATTAAACACATGTGCTCCACTCAATTGACAAATGCTATGGAATAACGTCCACAGGTCCCACATTGCCAGTTCCCTCTGAAGAAGAAATCCATGGCGTGATCGCAGACGTCTTTAGCACAACTTCGTGTTGCTCACGGATTGCAAAGAGCTGTTCCACGACCAGAGTTATGTTTTTAAACATTAACTTCTTTACCTTGTTAACTTTTATAAAGCATCGCTTACCAAAAATGTCCAAGAAGTAATAAGCATTATTTACCCATTACGTATTTCCAAACTGTGTAAACATAAAAATATGACTTCCCTATGCAAAATTCATTTTCATCAAAACTTGTTCCGGAAAAGAAAGCCGCGGTGGAGTGGCCGAACGTTCTGAGGTGCCTTGCCGCGACACGCGCGTTTGCTCGCCCTTGGAGGTTTGAGTCCTCCCTCGGGCATGGGTGTGTTTGTTCTCCTTACGTTAGTTTAACTTGGTTTAATTACTTTGTAAGTCTAAGGACTAATAACCAGAATACAAGTCCCTCAGATTTACAAACATTTGCCATATATATAACATGCCCGAGAGAGAATTCGAACCTCGACGGGGGAACGGCCCCGCGCATCGGAGCATAGCGCGTCAATGCTCACGACTACTCAGTCGTGGCCATCTGCGGATAAGAAAGGCTACTTGACGTTATGGGACACTTGGCGACTTCCTCTCTTTTGAACACTGAAGTAGTAAGGCGGTAAGGAGTTACATAAGCATGGGAGTGTTTTAATAGTAGGCGGAGCAGACGTGTCTGTCGCGGTCCGCAAGTTTGGCACTGTGCTGTGTGACGTCACAGAGAGCAACTGTCGACCCGCGTTGAGAGATACGGCAACATGGTATCCCCGGTCGTAAGGGGCACAACGAAACTCTTTCAAATAAATTTTCTGAGTACAGTTTAGTATGGACAGTATCTTCTGAAACGCTGCAATTTGCTTTAAAATACAACAAACCCTTCACACCAATATTTACCTGCTGACGGATATTTGCTAATAAGTGTAGAAGAAACAGTAAGTAACAATGTTCCTAAAGAGAGGGAAGTCTTCAGAATGAGATCCCGGGTTCGACCCCAGGCCTCGGCACAATTTTCATACATCCATGTTTTATGATTTAGAACATCTACTAGCAACTGTGACTCAAATAAAAAAGTTAAAATCAGTGAGAACTACATTGATCTGTGAGTGGCGTGTTTATTACGAGGTCACCAGAGTAGAGTACGGTTGGCAGTGTGGGCAGCACCTGAGGCCAGATGTCTCGAGCAGACACGTTGCACTCACTGACAACTCCACATAGTCCCTTGTTCTCAGTGAAGATGTTACACGCATTCAGGATAACGTTATACTGTTGTGGGAAAATTTTGTTGGGCCTTTCTGTGTGACTTAAAATCAGAATTATTAATTACACCAATTTTCACACAGAGAGAGAATTCTCTCTCTCTCTCTCTCTCTCTCTCTCTCTCTCTGTTTGTCTGTATGTCCTCAACGTGTTCATAAACCATTCATTCGAGTGCAATGAAACTTTGGTGAACTGTTTACCGTACGCCTACGAAGGTTCCTGACCCAAAAACAAAAGAGTACGACACATAGCTCGGACGCGGCCAACGGGAAATACAGGCCCTCGCGCAGACGTCATGCCACGTAAGCAAGGAAGTTTCGAGCCGGAGCGATCGCTAGCTCAGTGGCTGCCCGCTATGACGCAGTGAGCAGTGCCCGCCGGCCGCGGTGGCCGAGGGGACTAAGGCGCTCCAGTCACGGTCCGCACGGCCACTACGGTCGGGGGTTCGAATCCCCCTCGGGCATGGATATTTGTGCCGTCCTAGTTCGTAAGTAGTTCATATGTAGTTTGTAAGTTTAGGGACTGATGACCCCGTAGTTAAGTCCCATAGACTATACAAACATTTGAACAAACATTTGGGCAGTGCCCCAGCGGCCGGCCAATCGGCTAGCGATCGCGCCGGCTCGGAGCTACCTTGCTTACGTGGCATGACGTGTGCGCTGAGGCCTCTTTCTCACCGGCCACGAGCTCAGGAGATATGACGTCATAAATGAGAGGCTACCGCCTCAATTATTTGAAAATTCGAGTAGTTAGGGACCTGCAACAAAGTTTGCATGTGATTTCGAACATTTCTGAAGCATTCTGTAACTGACCCCCCCCCCCCCTCCCACACACACACAAAATCATGAAACGAAAAGAAGTCTACCGCTCACAACCGTTTCTCTGTAGATGCTGTAAAATCGTCGCATCAGGCATGATCTAGTAACAAAGTTAGAATTACAGTTTTGCATATTACTATTTATTTGTATCTGCAAATGTCCCTTATTTCTCTTGTATCTAAAATTAAGCGCAATCTGTATTGTGAAGGGTAAGTAAGAACATATTCTAAGTGTGTTCTGGGATCGTACTATTTATTATCGTCCTCATGTCGTTCTCAAGGCTTGAACAAATTATTATTAGAGTTTTGACGGAATAATAATTTTTATGTCGTCGCAGCATGTCGATCCCCTCAGACTTTGAAACATTAGAAATATTTCTCTGCCAGAAACACTAGACATGGGCATAGTACACTGATAACTGGACTCCAAACAGAAAAAAAAATCTAGCTGGACGCAATGAAAGGAAGGAAAAGTAGACTTCAACGTCCCGTTGACATCGTGGTCATTGGATACGGGCCACGGTGGAATAGCCGAGCGGTCTAAAGCGTCTCGCTGCGGAGCGCGCGGTTGCTCGCCGTGGAGGTTCGACTCCTCCCTGGGGCATGGGTGTGTGTGTTGTCCTTAGGTTAGTTTACCTAGGTTTAAGTAGTTTGTAAGCTACGGACTGATGACCACGCAGTTTGGTCCGATAGATTTACAAACATTTGAACATTTGGATACGGCGGAATTAATCATCCGAAGGGAACCAGACCAAAACTTACATGGTGCAAAGGTACAAAAATGGTTGCGTGGTTCATAGTGCACTGAAAGAAGCCAAAGAAAAATACAGGAGGGAAATTAAATCTTCACGGAATCGGATGAATACCCTCCGGCCATCCAAATTTAGGTTTTCCATGATATCCCTAAATTACTCCAGGTAAATGCCGGATGGTTCCTTTCAGTGGCACGGCCGATTTCCTTCCCCATCCTTACCCAAAACTCCGAACGTTTGCTCCGTTTCTAATGACCAAGCTGTTGACGGGACGTAAAACCCTAAGCTTCCGTCCCTCCTCTGTCCTTACTCGGATGAATAATCTGTGTAATCTGTAATTTAACAAATTCTGCCCATGCTGGGCACACCGTCTAGCCATCCAGGGCTTGCTGAAGCAGTCGGCACTGCAGGGAGACTGCAGTATCTCTCGTTGAAGCCAACTGGCAGCATAGTCCTTTGCCACCAGGTATTGAAAGTCTGCTCTCATCTTAATCTGACAACACAGTGTGCTTTACTTCATCTCTCACCTCTCCGTAGCACCTCCCTAAGTGGAAAAGCAACTGATCTTCCCTCAGCCAATCCAACTTTGGTGACAATCATCACTGTAATTAGATAAGAGGAATTCTTAGTTGCCGGCCGCGGTGGCCGAGGGGACTGAGGCGCGCCAGTCACGGTCTGCACGGCCACTACGGTCGGGCATGGATATTTGTGCCGTCCTTAGTTGTAGCTAGTTCATAAGTAGTTTGTAAGTTTAGGGACTGATGACCCCGTAGTTAAGTCCCATAGACTCTACAAACATTTGAACATTTGAACATTTGAACTCTTAGTTACGGTGGCTTACGGTATAAATATCCAGGACCTCGTCACCGACTGCTGACGTGTTACTCCCGCAGGTACATATTGGTCCATTTCAGCTAAATAGTTAAATGGCAAATTTTGCTGAATTCAACATATGTCCGAATTATTTTTCTGCACCCTGTATGTACGGGGTGAATCTAAATTCGCGCATTCCGGCTTCG
The DNA here is from genome assembly GCA_026315105.1 of Locusta migratoria. Classification (NCBI taxonomy): domain Eukaryota; kingdom Metazoa; phylum Arthropoda; class Insecta; order Orthoptera; family Acrididae; genus Locusta; species Locusta migratoria. Next base: position 43,463,891 of record CM048747.1, read on the forward strand.
CAGCGCGATTCCTCACATGCTAGCGAGAAAAAAAAATGTCTGTCACAAAATTTCGTCCTGCGCATATTTCCGGCAGTAAATGGATGTCGAAGATTGAGATGGGTGTGTGTCCCATATGTCAGTCTGTTTCAGAGTTACACTATTACACCAACAAACTTCTTGGGTATGTGGGAGGTGTCTTGAGGAACAAAATGAGCATGGAAACCCATGCCCGGAAACGCCATTCAACGACGCTACGGAGAGTCCAAGTTACAGGCACCAGCTCCTGCCGCTAGACATCCCCTCCAGCAACTTCGACGCTCTGTAACAACACACACCCCATTGTATAGTATTTTTGTGAGCCTTACAAAATCTGAAATTCCTGTCACTTCCTCAATTATTAGTTGTTTTATAATTTTAGCGAAAATAATGTTATTTTTCTTTTAGAGGATTCAATTTAAGTTCACGGAACATCTTATGCATTTACATCTAGGCTGACCTTATCGCTGACATTATGATTAAGTGTCACTTTACGGTATTAATCTACAGTTTGTTAAGTAATATCACAAGCTTATTATGAGTGTTACACTAGTGTTGGTTACGGAAATTGTCAATAAAAAAATCATCTAATATGTTCATATGGAAAGTAATAGGTGGCAAATTTCTGCAGGCAATTGAAGGTATTTGTGTAGACTCTCAGGCAGCAGTTAGACGGCAAATTAAGTTCATGGTTCATGGTAGTTTTAGGGGTATGACAAGGCTATAACCTGTCACCACTGTTGTTCGTACTATTCATCGATCATATATTGGAAACAGTAAACTTGCAGGGCGGGTTTAAAATAGATGAAAATAAAATAATCAGTTTCGCATCTGCAGATAATTGAGTTGTAACGGCAGATTTGATTGGAATGTTGCAATCTAATATCTCGGAGCTCTATCAGAGGTATAAGGGTTATGATATTAAGATCAGCATCTCCAAAATAAAAAGTAATATCTATGGAAAAGAGATTTGAGTGCCAAACGGGAGGATAAAATTTAGAACAGGTAGACAGTTTCAAGTACCTAGGTTGTATTTTCTCAAAGTATGGTAACACAGTGAAAGAACTGGAATCAATGTAAGCAAAGCTAATGCAGTGAATTCTGACATAAAATCTAGTCTATTCTGCAAGAAGGAAGTCAGTACCAAGTCTAAGGTGTACACCGCTTTATCTATCGACCAAATTTGTTGTATGGGGCCGCGGCAGAGTCTATGAGCGCATTGAGGTGTTATGCTGTGATGCGAGAGGCCGTTCCACGTCGGGAGTCCGAAACCCCCACGGGCATGGATGTTTGTGCTGTAGTCCATAAGTAGTTCAAATGTTCAAATGTTTGTAGAACTTCTGGGACTTAACTACGGAGTCATCAGTCCCTAAGCTTACAAACTACTTATGAACTAGCTAAGTCTAAGGACAGCACAAATATCCATGCCCGAGGGGGGATTCGAACTCCCGACCGTAGTGGCCGTGCAGACCGTGACTGGAGCGCCTCAGTCCCCTCGGCCACCGCGGCCGGCTCCATAAGTAGTTTGTAAATTTAGGGACAGTTAAGTCCCATAAGGTTAACAAACATTTGAACATTTCGTTGTTTGGAAGTAAAATCTGGGCGGATACAGGTTACCTTATTCATAATGTTGAGGTTACAGATATGAAAGTAGCAAGAATGATTTCACGTTCTAATAGATGAGAACAAAAGCAGAAGGATGTCCATAATGAGGAAATTAAAGAAAAACTGGGAATGAACACTACAGATGTAGTTAGAGCGAAAAGACTGAGATGGTGAGGGTCATGTTACACGCATGAGAGAAGCAAGGTTACCTAAGAGACTCATGGGTTAGGTAATAGAGGGTAAGAGGAGTCGAGGTAAGTATGCGAATTTTGACAGAGCTGGGAAACTTTTTGACTTTGGAAGAGGTTATCATCACCTAAGGTAGAACAAGGAGAAAGTACTTAAATTCGTTGAAGAATGATTTTGAAGTAAAAGGCTTAACATCAGACGAGGCATCAAAGTTAGTATTGAATAGGGGATCATGGAGGAATTTTATTAGGAGGACTATGCTCCAGACCGAACGCTGAAAGGCATAATCAGTCTCTAATGATGATGATGATGATGATGATGATGATATTGTTATACTATTCTTAAATAAGATTATGTAACTAAGATAATTGAGAGGAGTGTAACGAAAACTCGCTGTGAGTATAATACATTTATTTTGTTTGTAAACATAAAAATTATCTGAGCTAGTAAAAAGGCTAGGCAGTGTTTTGCGATGTTTAAATAAATTACTTCGTGCAGAAACCAATCAAGTATCACTATCTAAAAGCAGGGTAAGAGGAGAACGAAAACAAACTGTGCCAGAAATAGTTGAGCCGAGTCAATGACATTCCTGGGACTTTATTTATCGGTTAACAAGGGTGAAGGCCCTCCACGTGGATGCTATTAGGTTTCTGGAGTAGGCAGGTCAACAGCAGACTGTCGAGGTCGAGCAGGCGACACTGACGCCAGAGCCGACCTTGCGGCGAGATAACGAATGCCGCGCCCCGGCGAACAGATGGCAGCGCGCAGACTGAGGTAGAGGTGTGCGTGTGTCAGAAATAAGAGGCTCGCTTGGACCCGTGCCCTCCCGGCAGGCGTTCTGCTGTCTGCCGCCGACCGGGCGAAGCGACCACCGGCGCTGCGCTGTTCACAAAAAAAAAAAAAAAAAAAAAAAAAAAAAAAAAAAAAAAAAAAAAGGAGAGGAGGGCGCTGTTGTTCTACCGGCAGCCTCGTAAGGGGTGGTCGCGTGTTCGTCACTGCTCTCCTGACTCCCTCGTCAAACGAAAGCCGACGGGGATTAAATTTTGAGGATGTTCTCGCGTCGTAACGTCTCTCATTTAATTGCACTTGACACAAATTGACTAATTCAGAATAAAGAAGTAAATCAGTCCTACTGTGGACAACATTTTGCAGCACATCCATTGAGAATAAAACTCTCAGTGACCGAGCTAAAACATTACGGCTTAGGCACGACTAAATAACTGTCCCTATGAAAACCTCGACCTAGCACAACACAGCTCGTGTTATCCGTGCAGGAAAGAGCCAAGCTTTCGAGAAAACTTCTCTAGAGCACCTTTGGCGATAGAGTTCCAGTATATTGATGCATAGACAAGACATTTGTTTCGTTAAGCAAAACATATCGTGTGCTGAAATGATTCTTTTCACAACGTAGGAGGAAATCAGCTATCTCAAAAAATTAAATTCTGGAATCAAAATTAATCTTATAAAAGTGTAGGTTTTACGTTTACCAGATCATCTCCATAGCCATGTCTACAGCAGTGGCGCTGATCAGCTGCAAGACACGATCGCAGTCGGCGTTTCTGCTCCAGCCGTAACTCCAAAATGTTCAAATGTTTGTAAATCTATCGGACCAAACTGCGTGGTCATCAGTCCGTAGCTTACAAACTACTTAAACCTAGGTAAACTAACCTAAGGACAACACACACACCCATGCCCCAGGGAGGACTCGAACCTCCACGACGAGCAACCGCGCGCTCCGCAGCGAGACGCTTTAGACCGCTCAGCTACTCCACCGCGGCGTGGCTCCGAAAGCGATGTTGTAAACGTCGAAACCAGTCAACAGTTAGTAAATATTTATGCGATCTACACAGTTTTAAAATAAACTATAACCAATTATTCGTCTAAAACACGGCTATTAATAGGCCTTTGGTGTTGTGCACAACATTTTAAATCTGCACAGTTCGACTTTTATCTGCTTTCGCTTTTCAATGGACGTTCTAAACTCCAAGGAAACTAAAACCGAGAATGTGAATGTTAATTAACGGGAATCTAATTGTAATTTCATTTAGTGGTGCATGGAAGAGAGGTCACAAATATGAGACGCTACTGAGTCGAATCACATACTTTCCAACGGACGTCACCTGCGACCTTCGTATCGGTACTCACCAATAAGAATTTGGCAATACATAACTCAGGGTAGTACAACGTTTATGGCTCGCTCGTTGTCTCTGTTCATACGGGTGAGTCAGCTTCTATGCCCTAAACATCTACCCAATCTATTTCAACAAGATCAATAATTAATCGCCGGCCTCGGTGGCCGAGAGGACTGAGGCGCTTCAGTCACGGTCTGCACGTCCACTACGGTCGGGGGTTCGAATCCCCCCTCGGGCATGGATATTTGTGCCGTCCTTAGTTGTAGGTAGTTCATAAGTAGTTTGTAAGTTTAGGGACTGATGACCCCGTAGTTAAGTCCCTTAAGCTTAACAAACATATGAACATTTTTGAATAATTAATCTGTACTTTAGCCAGTATACCAATCTGCATATGATGACACGAAAATAAATTTAAACAAGCATAAATTAAACCTCTGAATAACCATCAAAATGGATTCTAAGATACGGAAGTGATTCACTCACGAAGTAATTCTTTATAAATAGAGTTTAGTACTCATTTTGGACATGAAATGCAGAGGTGGTCCTACTTTTTAAATGTTCAAATGTTTGTATAGTCTATGGGACTTAACTACGGGGTCATCAGTCCCTAAACTTACAAACTACTTATGAACTACTAACGAACTAGGACGGCACAAATATCCATGCCCGAGGGGGATTCGAACCCCCGACCGTAGTGGCCGTGCAGACCTACTTTATACATCGGAAAATAACTGAATATTTCTCCAACTATTGTTCATGAAAGTATCACACGCACTCGAGAGTAAAAGGTCCAAATTATCACTCGAAAATTAGTGAAGTCCATGGCACATTGCAGTTCCAAATTAACCCGCGATAACAGTATTTGTTATAAAACACAGTTTGTCATCACTTGAGTACACGATTGCTGAATTATCACAGCCGGCCGCAGTGGCCGAGCGGTATGCCGCTGCGGTTGGGGATTCTAATCCCCCCTTGGGCATGGATGTTTGTGCCGTCTTTAGAATAAGCGAGTTCATAAGTAGAGTGTGAGGTTAGGGACTGATGACCCCGCAGTTAAGTCCCATAAGCTCTACAAACATCTGAACATTTTGGAATTATCTCAGTTCCACAGCCCTACATTTACCTTTGCCGACGACGAAGTCTGAGCTAAATGTTAAATGACCGCTTTTTCTCATCTGTTACAATAGGCCGCGCGGGAATGGCCGTGCGATCTAATGCGCCTTGCTGCGGAGTGCGCGGCTGCTCCCCTTCGAAGGTTCGGGTCTTCCCTCGTGCAAGGGTGTTTGTGTTGCCGTTAGCATCAGTTAATTTAAGTATTTTGTAAAAGTAGGGACTGATGACCACAGAATTTTGGTCCCATAGCTTTACAGACATTTTTGTTAAAATACGAACGTTAATATATTTCAAGGTCCTACCCGTACCTGTTATATGGAAGTGGTACCAGAAATACAAGTGTGTGGACTACTGTCTGTGGCTGGTGGTGTTGCTGCCGCCTGGTCAGCACCGCCCCCAGCCTGAAGCGCGGCTGTGGCTCTTATTTTAAACTCGCGGCTAACAGAGAACGACTGTTTCTGCGTTTCTACTCTGTTTCCCGATTTACGTTTCGCTGCCTCTGTTTGTTCCACAGAAAGTCTTCATCACGAGGCGAAATCGTAGTGTGAGAACTATACTACTGTTGTCGCGATGCCCGCGCCATAAAGTAAGCCACCTCCAACGTCAAACATCCGAGTCGGTATGGATTCACTTACTGCCTTGACATGTACGTCCACTCCAGTTTTCCGTGATCCTATTTCCCCGTACTGTATTTTCTTATCGATGTTGGAAAGAAGAATCTACTGCCGCATTGCAGTTCACCCCCCGCCTCCCTCATAATGGATGTTTTCTCCATGTAAACACTTCACTGCATTTGAGGTGTGATTGTATTGCGCCATGAGACTTTTTTAAATGCTTGAAGAAGTGGAAAAAGTATGCATATATGCTACTACATTTACTGAACTAGTAAACTTAGAATGTTTTATTTAAAACCTTTCACTGCTGCATAATTTGTAAATTGCTGCCGGCCGCGGTGGCCGAGGAGACTGAGGCGCTTCAGTCACGGTCTGCACGGCCACTACGGTCGGGGGTTCGATTCCCCCCTCGGGCGTGGATATTTGTGCCGTCCTAGTTCGTAAGTAGTTCATATGTAGTTACAAGTTAGGGACTGATGACCCCGTAGTTAAGTCCCATAATCTTTACAAACATTTGAACATTTGTAAATTGCTATAACCTCACTCCATTCCGGAGGCAAACTTTATCGTTCACTAAGAAAAATATGCTTCCACTCATAGGGAAGTTTTCTATTTGTTCCAAGATTATCAGATGTCGAAGTGCAGTAATATTATGCCAGTGCAAAAAAAAAAAAAAAAAAAAAAAAAAAAAAAAAAAAAAAAAAAAAAAAAAAGTCAAATGTTTGTTATCCCCGACCGTAGTCGCCGTGCAGACCGTGACTGAAGCGCCTCAGTCACCTCGTCCACCGCGGCCGGCTAATGCCAGTGATCGCTTCCTCTTTTTCTGTAATGTGTCTGTTCTAAATTAGTGTATTAAAACACTTGTTCGCATATTCAAATGTTTGTAAATCTATCGTACCAAACTGCGTGGTCATCAGTCCATAGCTTACAAACTACTTAAACCTAGGTAAACTAACCTACGGAGAAACACACACACCCATGCCCCAGGGTGCACCGCGCGCTCCGCAGCGAGACGCTTTAGACCGCTCGGCTACTCCACCGCGGCTGTTCGCATATTAATTTCATTAATTATTATATAATTTATTTTATCTATTTAACTCGAACTTTATTCATCTCTTCTCGGCAGCGAATTACATTAAAAAAAATAAAAAAATAAAAATGGCAGAAACTTAACGAACACCCTAGAACAAGCACGGACCAACGACCTCAACTATCCGATCTATATAAAAAAATTAAAAAAGAAAAGTGGGTAGAGTATCTGCCAATAAGTAGAAGTACCGGGTTGGATCACTGGTCCTGGCACAAATTTTCAACTGTCTCATTAACTTCAATTCATTGCCAACATTAAGCAACTGAAACGTCTTTGACATCCCCGATTGAACTTAAATTGAGAAAAGATCCATGTCTTAGCCACCTTGGGTATCGCGTAAAACAGATGATCAGATTTATTTGTCTGCATCGATACCATTATTACGTAAATTGGAAAACCCAAATCACTGCAATAAAATTCACATAACTGGAGGTGAAAAGTAAATAAAAGTAAGACCGCTAAATTGATGCCAAAATGTTTTTCTAAGTAAGCAACCAGTTATATGCTCCTTTCCATAAGGTACTGATTAAACAGTACAAGTAGAGTGCAGTTGGTGTGAGCACGGTGCCGCTGTCTGGATAGTGTTTGGCCTGGTTCCCTGCAGTACGCTGTGTGTCGCTGACTCTCAGCAGCAGCGGCAGACGCTGTTTGCTGCCCGGTCGGCGCTTCTTCATTTTTAGCTCAGAGCCGCTCGCGCCTGCCAATTCCGCTCACCACGCCGCCACGGACCATTAAACCACATCCCGCCTTTGTACTTTCAAAATCACCGTGCCTATTCAAATGTTTATCCACGTTCGTCTCTTGCTTCCTGTTGCCCTATATCTACTTCACAAACTTTGTCGTACACCAATGCCGCAACAAATGGTTTTAATATTATGTTGCAAAAGGCACCAAAAACTTAGGTACACATGCCATGCCCCATCTCTTTGAAGTGCGATGGTACAAATATCTTGTAACCTGTTCATGATTTTTCTCAAGATCACTCCGGGTTTAAGTATGAGTGGAGAGGGGCGGGGGAGGGAATTACAATTAAGAAAAAAGTAACATGACGCTCATATAAAAATATATACCTATAAATTACAGTACACTAATGGCAAAACACACTCTACAGATATGGAAGGAAAGATTTAAAGAAATACATATTTATAAATATGTGACACTGCAGAAATAGCTTCTAATAATAATGAGGTAGGAAATCAAGTACTGCAGACATAAGGGTCTAAAAGATCCAACATAAGCCAAGATAGTCCACGATCGTGTTGAAATTACTTCAAACAAGACATAAACTCTCACTTAGAGAAACCTATGTGGGTTTTCAGTAATAGCAGCTTAGACACGTTTGTGACATTTTTAAAGAGTGAAAGTACAGGACGAAATCATTTACTCGTCATGAGGTAAATCTAACCTACCACCCCGTGATTTAGAACGTGAAGAAGTGTCAGAAAGCTGAACAACTAAATCGAAAACACAGTTTCATAACAACTGAAAGAGCGAAACAAGCATTAGTAAAGAACTTACTAAACTCGCAGCACATATAACTGATCTGTTAGCAAGGGATTAAAAAAATAATCAAGAAAGTATTAAATGTAACATTTAAATGGCAATGTCCAACAAAGCAATAAGGACAGCACTTCCCTGACTTTTTAAAGTGTGGCAGCAACACAATGAAAACGCTTACTCGACTTATGGTCTAGCAAAGTGAACTACAAATATGTACGCGATCAATAAATCTAACAATCAGCAATTTATACCGAAACATTAAGCACAAACACAGCCCTGCAGTGCACAAAGGGGAACAATATCCCTTTAAGGCCTTGAGATGTGATATTTCGATCCTTGTTGCTCAATCTTCTAGTTATTTGCCTTATCAGTGCCCACGAGTGCGTTTTTCCGTCCTTTTTTTATTTAGTATTAAGAAAACATGTTAAAAAGAAGGAAATTACGATGAAAAATATTACTCATATAGTAAGAACAACTTACCAATGCGCCACCGTCAATTCCACAACATTTACTTATTCAGAAAACATAATTCATTGTTCACATAGCAAGCTACTCCTACATGACTTTACGCTTAAGAATAATTTTTGTCGTTATGATATAAATTATATTCATATAATGTATTTTTCAAACATTATACGGGTACCACATGAATACCTGTATCGGTGTAAGAAGACGAATGCACGCAGATGTAAATCTGATGATGAGAAATTTATAATAAAATTATTTTTTAACAGATAGCTGTATTACACGGTGTGTCGTATCTTTTGGGTAAGATTTAAACAAGTGACAAAAGGGCCACAAATCATTCTACTGAAGGAGAGAGGGAGAGAGAACCAATAGTGGAAAATGTACACAGGGTATAACAGAAATGTACACGACAAATTTCAGGACACGTCCATCACACGTAGGTCTATAATGTTACATTAACGTGGGTCCGGAAACGCATTGTCATAGTCATAGTCTCCAAACCCATAATCAGGGGAACACACAAGAAGAGACCACACCAGAATACCAGATGCCTCTTTTCTCTCAGGAGGTGTTCATTGTGCCCGCGTGAGCATTGACACACACATTATAACCGCCACCGTATTGAATTTCGGATGCGTCGATATATCCCTGTAGTATTGCGCATGGTTTCTCAGGCTTCCATGGTATGGGCATAGAGACTATACATATTTTACTGTGGTTCGATACGCAAGAGCTTTCAAATACGCCGACAAATTAAAGACCACTGAGTGGGCTTAGGTACGCAGAGGCCGACAAGTGGCCCACTTCTACCTCTCCATTCATCAACGAGTCTGTTTGCGAGAAGCCGACGGACATCAACACTCCGCCTGAAATACATGTTTCGTCGCGCAGCTAAAAGCCACCAATAGTGTATGTTTCCAGTGATGCTCACATTCTGTTTTCGTGAGTTCTTCCTGATTACTGTCTTGGAGACTGTAAGGTGTAAAATGAAATGAAAGCTCTTGACGAAAAACAGTCTTAGTTTCACAAATATGCATTTCACCTGTTCTAGGCATCTTCAGACGATCGAAAGAAATTCTTACAATTCAAACAGCAAATGTGTCAAACTTGATTAAAATTTCCATATTGTCTGATGATGCTTAGAACAGGCGAAACTCATCACATGTGAATATAAATAAAATCGTAATTTTGCAACCAAGACTATGGAGTGGAGTGGAGTGATTTGTTTATACAACACTAGCTTAAATCTCGGCTCGGCTTGGGTACTTATTTACTCTATACCCTCATAGTCCATCCCCCCTTTCTCCAGCCATCCCTTCCTCCCCATTTCCACCTCCCTTCTTCCACACCCACCTTCTCAGTCCTGCCTCCGTGGCTCAGCTTACCCCCTCCCATATCTAGGAAAACTCTCGGGTTTCGTGTTGATCATTGAGTCAACACATGAAGAAATATGTAGACAGTAATCTTCTTCTTGTTTTGAAATTCATGTGTGCAAAATTGCTTCAAGATCGGAACAAAACTATAGGCTTAAGCAATAGAAACACACGGAAACAATAGAAAAAGCGCTTGCAGTTTTTCTCAGATTTTCCAATTTTCCAGTAGATTTCACAAAAATTTTCACAAACCTTGTTCAAAGAATTTCGAACACAACACAAAAGATCAGCAAAAATCGGTTGAGCTGTTGTCAAATTATGACGTGACCTCCGAAAATAGGAATGCAGTTTTATATACAAGGTACGTCTGAAAAGTTCGGTGAATGGTCCCATTTTTTACAAACCGCGCTGGCAAGGATGAGGTGCCCGCACATACACATATGGGGACGTGTCAACAAGCGCCCTGTATCGTGTAAAGCACTGCGGTGAAGTGGTGGTAGACGCTGCGACCGAGCTAAGAGGTCAGCGTGAGAACTTGTGTCATTGCAACAGGGAGCGCAAAATGAGGCAACGCGTTAAGGTCAAGTTTTCTTTTGCCCCACTTTAGGTTACGGTAGTAACCCTATAAGTGACCCTTTGCGGTCGCCTTTTGACACCCCGAAATTTAAATGAAAATAACGTTTTAACCGTTCATCTGACACGAAAATTGTATAATCATATTTGTAGAGAAGAAAATTCTCAAAAACTTTGTTCGCGTATGTTGTTTCTATAACTCGCACCGTTTCAGAAATATTTTCAAAACCAACGGCGGTTTGACACTGTCACTTGAGTTTGCGTAAAGGAGTACAGGCAAAGAAAATAAAACTTGAAAAAATGGACGAACTACCACGGTAAGACAGAGAAAATATTTTAATGGAAAAAGTTAATAAAAATATGGGAGAAATATTAAAACAGTAATTTATAAGAGGGAAAAAAAGTATGTTTGTTAACGCTAAACTCTAATATCAAATAATTTTGGCTGTTTGTTAAAATACGGTAAGAAAGAATATTACATGTTGAATGCACAGATATTATCACAATAGTAGAGTCGTAATCTTAACGATTGCCGCGAGAGCCCACATTTACCGACTGCCGTCGTGGAGCAAGGGATAGCGTCACCGACTGCGGTGCTGAAGGTCGCCGGTTCAATCCCGTCCACCGGCAAAAATTCATTTCTTTGTAATAAAAATTTACAGAGTATTCTACATGTTTCTTATGTTCACTTGTATTTCTACTTGTTTGTTATGTTAACTGTTTTTCTAATTTCTGGTACATTCTGTCTGTGTATAAATAGCAGAGTACTCTGCCCGAGAGACAGATAGTGCTGCGTGTACGTTTGAGTTCGAAATAAACCTGCTTTCAACATAAGTGCTATGTTCAGTTGACAACCCTGCCTTCGAAGTCAAGCCTGCATCCATTTCAACGTGACAATATAATACTTTTATTATTTTTGTCCGAAATGATTGCAAAAAAAAAAAAAAAAAAAAAAAAAAAAAAAAAAAAAAAAAAAAAAAAAAAACGTAAAACTACAGAAAAACCTAAAGTGAGCTGTATAACATGCCAGTACGATTTTTTTTAAATTAGGCAAAACGGCGAAGGAGACCCATGTGATGTTAGTGTATGGTGTTCAAGCAGTAAGAAAAAGTGTGTGTTTGTGTGTTTAAACGATTGCGGAGATCCAACAGAGCGTGACCTCAGTACTTCGAACGATTCCACAAGAAGCGTTTGCTGACACTTTCCAACAGCTATACAACCTACGCCAGGAGTGTATTGTAGCCAATGGCGCTAACTCAGGCCAATAAAGGTATTTTGTTTGTAACTCTTGTTTCCTGTATTTCTAAATGTTCAAATGTTTGTTAAGCTTGAGGGACTTAACTGCGGGGTCATCAGTCCCTAAACTTACAAACTACTTTATACTGAAGACACAAGCATCCATGCCCGAGGGTTTCCTATATTTCTTGAGACCATTCATACGCACCTTGTATACAGATCATGTCTTCGTCTACGTTGAGGAATGTGTCCTGCAATTTGTGCCGATCATTTTGTAACACCCAGTATTTGCTACATTATGCACTGAGACAAAATATCCAACAGAACAACTGCGTAGACCGTGGTAACAGTTCAAAGCAACGACCCCCAGTGTCAGTGTATCACAAGTCTGTACTGAGGAGAATCTACAAGCCATCCACTTCGATGGACACCAGGAACGACTGTCTGCCAACGTGTGGGAGATGGAAGGTTAGGATTTCAGGACCCGTCGACAGCGTGCTCATTGTAGACGGATCACACGCACGGATTAAATTTCGCTAAGGTTGGCAAAGGAAATCGGTGGTGCGCTTGATACAAATAAACCATCGCCTGATTCAGGAACGTATGGACGGGCATTGTCCAAGAGTAACTGATAAGTCCTTGTTTTCTGCCTCTCCGTTTGAGTGGTCCACGTGACCTGATCTACCTAATGTTTGTAAACGGAAGGGACCAAACTGCTGTGGTCATTATTACCTAGTGTTACAAAATATTTTAACTTACGCTAAGGGCAACAAACACACCCTTGCCTGAGGGAGGACTCGAACCTCCCAAAACGGCCATGCAGTTCCTGGCATGGCGCTTACAATTGCACGGATATTCCCAAGCAGCAAGATTTGTCGTTTGTTGTGTGTGAGAGGACGTCGGGGCACGAGGCCACTTCGCTGGTAATGTCGGCGGGCACCTAAACAGCAGGCAGCCTCATTATTGTATTGGAAGGGAACGTCATGTAGCACGGCCAGATTTCACACCGCTGGGTATACGTACAGTCAATGGTATATTACACCCTCCTATAAAGTGATGAAGACTCCGCTTGAGATGATGTCTACCGAGCGAGGTGGCGCAGTGGTAACACTGGACTCGCATTCGGAAGGACGGTGGTTCAAATCTACCTCCGGCCATCCAGATTTAGATTTTCCGTGATTTCCCTAAATCAGTCTAGGGCTGGTCCCCAAGTCCTTTCTCAGTTACGGGAGTCGCAAACATTTCGTAGCATCACATATTTAACACTATACGCACACAAATGCGGTACACATTTGCTCCTGGGGGGGGGGCATTGGGTGGTGACAGGAAGGGCATCCGGCTGCCCTGTAAAGTCTTATTAACAGAGTCGACGATGCATGTGCGGGAACATGGCTCAAGAGAAAGAATGAAATCCACAAGTGTATATTTGACATAGATTTAATTTGTATGCGCGGTAAGCTACTAAATTGTAAAATACCGTATTTGAAAAATTTAAATTACTGGTTATGGACGGTTATGGACGGTTACCAGAATACACAAAGAACCAGTAGCTGAAAGTTAGTCTGAAACAGAAAGAGAAGGGCCGAGCACATTGAAAAACGGACGACAGCTCGATACTGAGCTGAAACTGCAACTGATTGGCCTGGAGCTGGAACGGGGACGGCCACGAGACGCTTCCTGGAACTGGGAGCCGCCGCAAACGAATGTGACCACTGAAGTGAACGGCAAACTGCCGAAGTTCCTCGGTCCTTCGGCTCACTTTTGCCACCCGCTCGTTGGAACCCATCCGCAGATGGCAGTGCGTTTGGGCGTGGTGCGCGCAGTGTGAGCCCCCCCCCCCCCCCCGCACAATTGGTCTCGTTAGCAGGCCAGGCCAGGCAGGGCAGGGCTTATCTTCCACAGCGGCGGGCAGTCTCGCCGCGGCGACCGACCCGCTCGCGCCACGCGCCACGCATGGAGGCGACAGCCGGCGGCGTCGACGCTGACGCTGACAATGACGTTGACGCGGCCGTCGACGGCGCCGAGGCCTGCAGCTCCGTAGGCCTCCCAGAACTAGAGGACGACTCCGAGGTAACCGTCAGCTACATGCTAAACACGCTGGCAAGCCGGCCTAAGGAACGCTGGATTCGCGAGTTTCAGTCAGTCGCCAGACGGAACTGTTGTTCTCCGGATGCTTGTTCTACACGTCCCCAACTGAAAACGCCTTCTCTCTATGAGGCCTGGTTGGAACAGTGCGAATAATGTGTCAGTTGTCAGAAAGGCGAGAATGGGAATTATTGGAAGCGTTGTGGGGAAGTGTAGCGCGCAGCGGATTAGCCGTATGTACTAGGGCACCGTTCTGCGGTGCTCGCAGCCGTTCGCTGTCGGGGGTTCGAGTCCCCCACTCGGCCATGTGTGTTTCTCTTGTTCTTAGGTTAGTATACCTTAGATTAAGTAATTTGTAAGCTACGGAGAAATGACCAAGCAGTGGAGTCCGATAGATTTACAAACATTTTTTGTTAATGCGCAAATACAATTTACAAACAAGCATTTTGTAGCGCGCAAATAGCATGTGCTGGCTGCTTGTAAGACGCAAATTACCGGGCTAGTCTTTGGAATCTCACCGTAAATAAAAAGTCGTCGTAGTAACTGAGATAGGTAATGTTTTTAATGTTTGTTAAGCTTATGGGACTTAACTACGTGGTCATCAGTCCCTAAACTTACAAACTACTTATCAACTACCTTATACTAAGGACGGCACAAATATCCATGCCCGAGGGGGGATTCGAACCCCCGACCGCAGTGGCCGTGCAGACCGTGATTGGAGCGCCTCAGTCCCCTCGGCCACCGCGGCCGGCCTGAGATAGGTGCTGCTAGATTTATTACCGATAGGTTTAATCAGTAAGAGTAAACTTTAATGGCATTTTTGGCTGGGCATCCCTAAATAGTAAATTAACGCCAGTGGTGGGTAAGGTTTCATTAGCCACGTACAATAAGACCTCTTTCTTTCTGGGTGTATAGCAGCTGTGTCTTATTTCTCGGCTAAACAAAACAGTGAAAATTGCGTCCACCTCCAGCATTCGAGCCGGATCACCTGCGAGTCAACCGGCAGTGTACACGTCCGTTGGCAGCCCCCCTTTTTTCTATTAGATCGCTCGTTTCTTGCGGACGTAGCTTTGTGTTGGTTCTATGTTGACCGAAGCGTTCTTAGCTACGTTTTTTATTAGAGAAGGCATCAACGATTTCATTCAGGAAAAAAAGACAATACGACTCGTACAAAGATTCTTCTGTCAGCCATCTCGTTTGAATCCCGGCTGGGGCATAAATTTTCAACTTTCTCATTATTTAGATACCCAGTGGGAGTTAATATTCTAATTTTTTTGTCACACTTATAACTTGAGACGTCACTTCTTATTCGCACTCATAACGCACGTCCAAAATATTTCATAATCGGATGAAGGCCTTTAAAGCTGAACAATGCACAAAGCGGCCAGAATTCTGCTACACGTATTTTAAAATTAAATGCCTTTTATTGAAAGTAATACTGCGTAGCCATTTAAAAGTAATTATTCACGTTATTTAACACATGCAAAGCAGACTTATTTAACAGGCGTGTAAATCTACGTACGTCAGCTTTAGATACTGATTTATCACTTTCTTACAGGTTTGTGCAACTGCACGGATAAATTTAACATCGTTAGAACTTATAAAATTTATAATGTTTTTCACAGAGGAATTGTCACTTTCCTGAAGTTTATAAGGAACTAATATGACGAGGTTCTCTGCGTGCGGGAAAGTCTGCAACTCTTCACCTACATAGATCGCAGGGGAACTTGTGCGTCCAACCTTATTCGGTCACTTGGCGTTTCATGTCTCTTCCAAAAACTAACTAACTAACTCAGCCAGTCACTGTAAGATCTACAGTTTTACGTTGACTCTGAAACATGGCAATGATGCGATGTCAGCTACATTTCCTAATTAAGTGTTTTGGAATATCTTCTTCTGTTTCTTTGATTTACAGTGATAACATTTGTTCTTTTATATTCACCTGTTTTGCGTGTACTCGACATACCATTTCATCAACATACATTCTATTCCCCGTGTTGATTTTCTGAGCGTGGAGAAGTACTCAACAGTATAGTTCAAAACGGCCAGCTCGCCAATTCCTCGCAATGTGCCAGAGACTCTTAAGCTTCCTCTCAGATTAAAACTGTCACCGGACCGACAGTCGAAATCAGGACCTCTGGCATTCGCAATCAGGCGCCCTACAGCCAAACACGATTCACGGCATTACTTCCGACAGAGTGGTCCTGCAGGATTCACGGAAGAACTTCGGCGGTGTTTAGTAGGTAGGAAAAGAGATACTGACCTATGCAAAGCTGTGAGGGCTTGCTGTGTGACATGCGGCGGTAGCTTAGGCGGTAAAGTACTTTTCTGCCAGCGATAAAAGTTCCGAGTCTTCCAGAAAGTTTCATGTCAGCGCACAATCCGCTGCAGAGTGGCAATCTCATTCTGCCAGAGAGCCTGTCTTCCAAACCGTGCATCGAAAACATGTTCCGGTGGTCGAGAGGCGCTCTGTTGAGTTACAATATTTTTTTGTATTTCGCAACCCCTTTGTCTATAAATTCGTTCGCCTCGTTCTTCCTTAGCTCATACGACGAACTGAAGTACTCTGATGTGCTCACTGTAAGTACAATTGCTTAATTTATTTCGGTAGTTAAATAACGTTCATTTACTACAGCTCTATCAGTTTAATGTATTTCAATAAAATTAAATTTTAATTACATTTTGTTCTAGTCCCTAATTATAATCGTCCAAATATTTTTTTTCCGATTTCAGTTTCTCTCCGGGCATCTGTTCTCTAAATTACCAGAAGATTAAGGCAGTGCTTATTGGCCTAAGCTATCATTGTGCTTCATATAGCGGATGTTCTCGGTAGCGGCACGTAATGAAATCCTGATTAAGGTGAGAAAAGTCGTGGGATAACTCCAATGCTGTGCCGGACTTCCTTTTTCTCGGCGAAGAACAGCATCTAGATGTGTCACGTCATCAACAAGTCGTTGGAGTCCCGTGTATGAAAACTAGCCATCAGTACATAATTACGAAAGTCTTGGCAGTGCAATTATTGTCCATGAACTGACCTCATGTCCAAAAATATTCTCGGACGATGAGGGCTAGGCACAATCTGCTCTTCAAAGCAATCGCGAAGACTTGTGGCCAGGTGACAAAGAGCATGTTATCCATAGAAATTCCATCCTTGAATGGGAACGTGAAGTCCATGAATTGCTGTTAATGTCCTCCAAGACCCGAACATAAGCATTGTCAATGAATGAGGAGTTCAGTTTATAGCGCGCACGGTTATGGAGCAGCTTGCACTAGCTTGTATAATGCCTTGTTGACAACTTGGGAGTCTGTGCCACAGTCGAGCGCTAACAAGAGCTCTTATCGAAACTGGGACTCATTGATTTATGATCTCTCGGTGATTAAATGTAAACTGTTGGCCTCTGCGTTGTCCGTGGTGGGAGGTAGTGCCTGAAATTTTGGTACTGACACTGTGGATTTCGGGATTTTCAATTCCCTATTTCCGAAATTAAATGTCCCGCCCGTCAACTACCGATCCGCATTCAGAGTCCTGTAATTCCCACTGTGCGATCATAATCAGGTCGGAACTGTTTTCATAAGAATTACCAAATGTTCTAATGTTTGTAAATCCATGGCACTTAACTGCTCGGTTTTTAGCCCCTAGCACACAAACTACTTAAACTAAGGTAAACTAACCTAAGGACAACACATACACCCATGCACATGGGGGCCCGAACGGCAGCACGGGGCCTCAGTGCGCACGGCTATTCCGCCGCGGCGGCGAATTACCAAATGACAGTTCTATCAATGTACCGCAGTTTAATATCTTGTCTACCCGACTATGTCTAAGCTTTGCGCTGTCGCACGACTTTGTCAACTCATTGCATTATAACCATCCTATCCTTTTATGAATATGTATTAAATGCAAGATGTATGAGACAGGGGAAATACCCTCCGACTTCATGAAGAATATCGTAATTCCAATTCCAAAGAAAGCAAGTTCAGACATGTGTGAAAATTACAGAACTATCAGTTTAATAAGTCATGGTTGCAAAATACTAACACGAATTATTTACAGACGAATGGAAAAACTTGTGGAATCCGACCTCGGGGAAGGTCAGCTTGGATTTAGGAGAAATGTAGGAACACAGGAGGCAGTACTCACATTACGACTTATCTTAGAAAACAGGCTCAGGAAAGGGAAACCTACGTTTTTAGCATTTGTCGATTTGGAGAAAGCTTTCGACAATGCCGACTGGAATACAATCTTCCAAATTCAGAAGGTAGCAGGGGTAAAATATAGGGAGCGAAGAGTTATACACGACCTATACAAAAACCAGACAGCCGTTATTAGAGTCGAAGGGCAAGAAAGGGACGCAGAGGTTGGGAAGGGAGTAAGACAGGGTTGTAGCCTTTCCCCAATGTTGTTCAATCTGTACATTGAACAGGCAGTAAATGAATGGAAGGAGAAATTTGGAGAGGGCATTAAAGTGCAAGGAGAAGAAATAAAAACATTGCCACGCTCCTATGGACATTTCTATTAGAGGGCTTTGAGTGTATTGGCTTTTGCTTATTAAGTGATGGGTGATCCTAAACCTGAGAAACTAGAACCGTGAATAGGTCGATTCCGATGAGTTATGTAGCGAAGAATCGGTTCTCGCTTTCTGTTCTCTGTTGCGTTTACCAAAACAAGACCACAGTTCTAACTGACATCTGCTGACCCTTATTACAATAATTTGGACGTCATTAT
The DNA here is from genome assembly GCA_026315105.1 of Locusta migratoria. Classification (NCBI taxonomy): domain Eukaryota; kingdom Metazoa; phylum Arthropoda; class Insecta; order Orthoptera; family Acrididae; genus Locusta; species Locusta migratoria. The sequence goes on from CM048747.1 coordinate 43,482,613, forward strand.
TGATTTTTTCACTGTTTACAGAAAATACAACGTTACATTGAAAGAGGTATTAAACTATCATAGTAGTTGTTGTGGTCTTCAATCCGCAGACTCGTTTGATGCAGCTCTCCACGCTACCCTGTCCTGTGCAAGTCTCTTCATCTGAGAATACGTTCGGCAGCCTACATCCTTTTGAATCTGATTACTATATTCATCCCTCGGTCTCCCTCTACGATTTTTACCCCACACGCTTCCTTCTAATGCTAAGTTGACAAGTCCTTGATTTCTCAAAATATTTCCAACCAATCTATCCTTTCTCTTGGTCAGGATATGCCAGAAACTCCTTTTCTCCCCGATTCGGGTAAGCACCTCCTCATTAGTTACGTGATCAACCGATCTAATTTTCATCATTCGTCTGTAGTGCCACATTTAAAAAGCTTCTATCATCTTTTTATCTGAACTACTTATCGTCCACGTTTCACTCTTATACAACGCTACACTTCAGACAAATGCTTTCAGAAAGGACATCCTAACATTTAAATTAATATTGTATGTCAGCAAATTTCCCTTCTTCAGAAACGCTTTTCTTCCCATAGCCATTCTGCATTTTATATCTTCTTTACTTCGGCCATCAGAAGTAATCTTGCTACCCAAATGACAAAATTCATCTACTACTTTTATTGTCTCATTGCCTAATCTAATTCCTTCAGCATCGCCCGACTTTCTTACATTGCATTCCATTACCTCCGTTTTACTCTTGTTAATGTTTATCTTATATCTTCCTTTCGAGACACTGTATATTTCATTCAATTGCTCTTCCAGATCTTTTGCAGTCTCTGACAGAATTACTATGTCATCGGCAAACCGCAATGTTTTTATTTCTTCTCCCTGCACTTTAATGCCCTCTCCAAATTTCTCCTTCCATTCCTTTACTGCCTGTTCAATGTCGCCAGGAACAGCATATGCTTCGAATTTCTGTTCAAAAAGTAGGACATGCATGTTACCGAAGTTGCGTCAAAAACAATAGTAAATTAAAAAAAAAAAAAAAAAAAAAAAAAAAAAAAAAAGTACAAAATCTGCACCACACGACATTCTTGTTAATTCCCACTGTCGCTAGTTTTAAAGTCACCGTAATTTCTTTTTATATTCCAACATCTTAACTGTGTGACCTTTTTATTTAAATCGAAGGTTTTGTTAAACAATGGAGTTGTCAACCACAAAGGAGGAACGAAGACAAAATAAAGTTTAACCTCTAGTCGAAGAAAGGTTATTAGAGATGGAGCGATTACGAAAGGATGGGGAAGGAATTCGTCATTTTTTTAACGTACCATTTGCCTAAATCGACTTAGGGAAATGAGAGAAAACCTGAATAGTGATGGCCCGACGGGAACTTCAAGCGTTGTCGTCCTGAATGCGATTTCTGTGAGTTAGCCACTCCGCCACCTTGTTTCATTTTTTCTTAAGAACTGAAAGTTGATGACAAATGACACTGAACTCGTTCGTTCTGATTGTCGTTATTTTTGTGGTCTTCTGTTCGCAGAATGGTCTGATGCAGCTCTCCACGCTACTAAATCCTGAGAAAGCCTCTACTTCTCCTCATAACAACCGCAACCCACATCCATTTGAATCTGCTTACTGTGTTCATCTCTTGGTCTCCCTCTGCGATTTTTACCCTTACTTCAGTACTAAATTGACGATTTCTTTATGCGTCAGAATGTGTTTTACCATTAAATCCCTTCTTTTAGTCATGGTATGTCTGAAATTCGTTTTCTTCCCAATTCATTCAGTAACTGCTCATTAGTTACGAGATCTAAGCATTTAATGTTAAGAATTCGTCTTAGCACCACATTTCAAAAACTTCTATCCTCTTCCTGTCTGAACTATTTATTGTCCATGTTTTTCTACTGCACAACGCAACACTTACACAAAAGCCTTCAGAAAAGACTTTCTTACACTCACATTAATATTAGATGTTAACAAATTTCCCTTTCTCAGAAACGATTTTCTTCCCATTGCCATTCTGCATTGTAAATCATTAGTGCTGCGACCATCGCATGTTATTTTACTGCCCAATTAACAAAACTCATCTACGACCTTTATTCTTCCGTTACCTAATCTTATTCCTTCAGTATAGCTTGATTTTCTTAGACTAAATTCCATTACCCTTGTTTTGCTCTAATGTTACTGTTCATCTTATTATCTCTCTTGAATCCGTCAATTTGCTTTTCTTGCTGTGCTGTACTTCTGAGGCTACACAAAATGGAACATCTTTCTTTGCGTTCCGCCTGTCAGCGAAATTACTGTCTTGACGGTTTCCCTATATCACTTCAGGCAAAGCCTCTCCTGGTGTGTTGCCCAATCAATTTGATACAACTTACCATATTTCGTGCTGTATTCAGTATATTATATAGCTTTAAATTTACCGCGCACCATCAGATTTCGCAATCTTGCGCTCCATTCGACACAGTTTTCAGCTCACACATTGTTTGGATGCTGATGCGGCGATAGCGGCGTAGTTGAGATGCTTCCAGCACGCGTCGGATGGCGGCAGCTCCGGTCGCGCTTTCAGCCAGTTTGGCGATGACAGCGGCTGATTACGCGCCTCAGCAATTCCGGCAGTGTTTACTGCGCTGCTTATGCAGCTGCCGTCTTTCAAGTGGCGGTCAAGGCCGCCGGCGACCCTCTAGCTAAACGCGTCGTTTCCTACTGCAACTTTCTGGGATTGTAATGATCGAAAGTGCGCCGTTTGGAGGTACAATAAGTTTGAATATCTCCCATTTCACTTTACGCCTATCGAGAGATTAGCCATTATGCTCTACATGCAACCCTGCTGATCCTTGCCTTCTGCGAACGGTCCAGGAACAGCGTTGAATGTCTGTGGAGCAGCGAAGACGACTTTCGACTACCATTTTCTCGCGGCCTTTGTTATTGTCGGTATGTGATAGGTTGAGGCGAACCTGGAAACGTTCTCGACACATCTGTACTGCAGCCCGTATAGTTTAAACAGGAGCTTGGCAGTGAACCTGTCTTAGAATTAATATCACATCAAAAGACACCTTTCCGAAAATTCGCTCCTTATCAAAATGTTTCTGCTTAATCCTCTCTGCAGTCATAAAAGTCCGAAACAGTAATTGTGAAGCACCTTATTGCTGATGTGGTAGTCTTCAGTCTGCAGACTGGTTTGATGCAGCTCTCCACCTGCTCCATCCGGTGCAAGCCTCTTCATTTCCGCATAAGAAAGGCAACTCACCTTTTTGAACTTGTTTACTTATTCGTCTCTTGCTCTTCCTCTGCAATTTTTATCCCACACACTCCCCTCCAGTACTAAATTCACGAGTCCTTGATGCATCAGAATTTGTCCCACCAATCAATCCTTTCTTTTAAGGTAACCTAGAAATTTTTCTTCCCAATTCTGTTCAGTACCTTCACATTAGTTACGCTATACACCCATCTTATGTATTCGTCTGCGGCATCACATTTCAAATGACTCAGTCATATTTTAGTTTGAACTATTAATCATACACACTACACTCCCGTAAAATGCTCAACTCCAAACAGATGCCTTCAGAAAGGATTTCATAAAACGTAAATTAATATTCGATGTTAACAACCATCTCTTCTTCAGAAATGCACTTCTAATTACCCGTCTGGTTTTTATATCTTACATTTTACTGTCCAGGTAACAAAACCCATGTACCACCGTAATTGTATTTCAATAATTTCTTTCAGTTTTGATTGTAAGAGCGGTGGGAGCTTTAACAATGCTGTGACAGGTGATGAAGTTGGGTTTATCATATTGACTTCAAAAACTAAGAGCATTAATGTAGTTCCGCTAGAAAACCTCACCGACGGCAAAGTAATTCATATCCATGGTAAGGCACACCGCAGACGACGCCTGCAACAATCTGACGGCATGTTACACTCTCATCGATTATGCTTGCCAGAGTCCTAACTTGTTTTATGCGATATTGATGTAGATGGAAAACCTCTTCGAGGATATCACTTTGACAGCGACGAGGCGACGAGGTAGAGACTCCGTCGTCAAAATAATCATGATACAGTGAGGGTATCAGGAAATTGGCCTGTTGTGTTCGTTTCCTGGGTATTTCGAGCCATGTGACTGCATATAGACATGAAGAAAAGAGATAAACATTACGTGATCAGAACTAACGACTGGCTGAAAATTACATACAATTTAGTGGCTTTCCCCTTCGGTAATATGGTATTGGTCTACCTTTAGCCTTGGTAACACCTTACACTGTCGCAGGCATACGTTTAATCAGCTACTAAAAGGGTTCTGGGGGATGCTGCACTTAGGAGAGATATCGATGTAGCTCGGTGAGGCCTGGCACGAAGTCTACGTTTCAGAAAATCCCAAAGGTGTTCTATAGGATTCAAGTCAGCACTCTGTGCAGGCCAGTCCCTTACAGGAATCTTTTTGCCTTGTAACCACTCCGTCACAGGCCATGTATTTCGAACAGGTTGAAAGATGCAATCGCCATTCCTTAATTGCTCTTAAACGGTGGGAAGAAAGAAGGTGTTTTAAGCATCAATGTAGACCTGTGCTGTTATAGTACCACGAAAAACAACAAGGAGTGCAAGCCCTTCCATGAAAAACACGACCACACCATAACACCACCGCCTACGAATTTTACTCCTGGCACTACACACGCTGGCAGGTAACGTACACAGGGCATTCGCCATACCCACACCCTACAATAGGACCACCACACTGTGTACCGTGATTCGTTACTCCACACAACCTTTTTACACTATTCAGTCGGCCGAAGTTTACGATCCTTACACCAAGCGTCAAGCGTGGTGTCGTTTAGTATTGTCCTGCGTCATATGTGCCTTATGGGCAGCCGTTCGACAATGAAATCCAAGTTTCCTCACCTCCAGCCTATCATAGTAGTTGGAGTACATCCTGATGCAATTTGAAATTCCTATGTGATTATCTGGATGAATGGCTGCCTGTTTCACTGTACGACAGTCTTCAACTGTGGGCGCTCTCTTGTCAGTCAACAGACGAGATCAGCCTGTACACTTTCGTGCAGTCTGTGTCTCTTCAGGTTTCTACTTCACTATCTTATCCAAAGCAGTGGACCTAGGAATGTTTAAAAGTGTAGTAAGTCTCACGCGGAGACTTCTGAGGCAAGTGACACCCAATCAGCTGACCACGTTCGAAGTCCGTAGGTTCCACGAAGCGCCCCATTCTGCTCTCTTACGCCGTCTAATAACTGCTGAGTCGCTGATATGGAGTGGCAGCACAACGCACCTAATATGAAAAACGTATGTTTTTTGAATCTTCCTGGCAGATTAAAACTGTGTGCCGGAACCGGGACTCGAACCTGGGACCTTTGCCTTTCGCGGGCAAGCGCACTACCGACCGTGCTATCCCGACACGACTCACGACGCCGCCTCAGAACTTTACTTCCGCCAGTACCACGCCTCCTACTTTCCAAACTTCACAGAAGCTCTCCTGCGAACCATGCAAGACTAGCACTCCTGGAAGAAAGGATATGGTGGAGACATGGCTTATCCAAAGCCTAAGGGATGTTTCCAAAATGAATCTTTCACTCTGCAGCGGAGTGTGCGCTGATATGAAACTTCCTGGCAGATTAAAATTGCCCGCGAAGGCAAAGGTCCCAGGTTCGAGTCCCGGTTCCGGCACACAATTTTAATCTGCCAGGAAGTTTCATATCAGCGCACACTTCGTGCGGGGCGGGGGGAGAGTGTTGTGTTCGGATACTTTTAATAAATTTTGTTTAATACAAATAAATAATCCCAGAGACGGATTTACGTCTCAAATATGTCAAAGACATTATTGATAGATCTGAAGCATTGAATTAAAATTTGTGGTTCGGCCGGGAATCGAACCCGGACCTCCATGCTTACTAGGCAGACGTCTTAACCATTTGTATAAATTGATATTTATATCACCATAACAGGATTGTTCCACCATGTCCATTGCTGAGGTGCTATTCCGCTGCATGGAGAGCCTTGGCAGTAGTGGCAATTATCTTTGGAACAAAAAAGCTGAATTAAAGTTTGTGTTGTGGAGGGAAATCGTACATAGACTATTCCAAGGCGCCTTAATCGTTAGTGGTGTGGTAGTCTAATGGTTAAGACGTCTGCCTAGTAAGCTTGGAGGGCCGGGGTTCGATTCCCGGCCACACCACAAATTTTAATTCAATGCTTCAGATCTATCAATAAATTTTGTTTAATTTAAACAGTGTTAAGAATTCTCAAAAAATTGAGACATTAGTGTGCAGTGCGGCTTTGTATGTCTGAGCGCCTAGGTCGCAGCTCTGGCGTATGCCGCTTCGCAGCCGGACAGATGAAGAAGAGCTCGCCCGTCTGGTGCAGACAGCCGCGCACTGCGCCTCGGTCGTGTAAACACGCGTTGCGCTGCGCAGTGAGCTACTGCGCACGTCTCTCGCGCCGACAGCCGCCTGCTGTGACGGACGGCCGCGCATGGACGCGCCAAACGCCTGCGGTTCGCGCAGATAAGAGGTCAGGGGTCCTCGCCTATCTGCACGCCGCACCCGACGCTGCCAGGCCGGAGCGGGGTCAGCGGAGCCCGCCTTATACGGCACAACTGGATGCGTGCGCGCCAGGCTTCAGCTGAGGTAGAGTGCGGACAGCTGGCAGTCTGAACACATTCGCGCGCTCTGCTTACTCTCACTGCCAACGATAAATACAGGCCTGGGGGCACAGTAGATCTCGATAGCGTCACACGAGACGTCATTTTGACGCTGTATGGAAAACGATATGAGGGTGTCAGTGGTAGTTGGATACACTAAATTTCCGAATGAACGGCCACATGACAACGTACATACGGCAGGGCATAAGTTTTGTGTCTCGTTTCCGTTGGTTGTCTTAGGTGTCGGTGGCCGAGTAGAGAGAGACCGACACAGGGAATAGGATGCACGCCTGTGCGGGTACAGAGTCTGAGGTGACCAGCAGGTGGAACAGCAGTAACTAGAAACACTAAGCTAGATTAGAACACGTTATATATTTCGTAGAGATAGTACAATACTTATCTTTGTTAACTGAAGACTAGTGGAGTGCATATACATAGTTTAACTAGGTAGAGGCCTGCCTACTGATGAGAGACTTGTCTAGTGCCTGTCTGATTCCCAAGTGACCGATACAGTTCAGTGGTGCCCGCGAGCGGCGTTGCAGCAGAGGGCGCTCGTGGCTGACGTCGTAAGAACGCCGCGCCGTGCTCGCATGGCGGCGCGCGGCGAAAGTACGTCACGCATTTCAGACTTGTGCGACACCACAATAATAACATAAACTCTGACACTATGCCAGTGGCGGCGCGTCCTATGTATTCACAGGTTCAGTGTAGCCCCCGAAAAAGATCGTCATAATATATATAAAGTAGATGAAGATTACTTACCAGGCGAAGGAACACCGGTAGTTATAGTAAAACAAATAAATAAAACACACACACACACAAACGCTAGCTTTCGCAGCCTAGCTGCTTCCTCAGGCAGAAGGGAAGGGGAGGGAAAAGGAAATGATGAGGGTTTTAAGGGAGTGGGTAAGGAGCCAGCTAGGCTGCGAAAGCTAGCATTTGTGTGTATGTGTGTGTGTGTGTGTGTGTGTGTGTGTGTGTGTGTTTTATTTATTTGTGTTACTATCACTACCGGTGCTCCTTCATCCCGCGGCAGGAGGGGCGAGGGGAAACGACGCTTCTAACACTGGCGTTGGTGCTGGTAGAGACGTCAGCTCCAGGCTACTCGAACTCTGGCGGTTACGCACGAATGGTCCTGAAGCAAGACATGGAGCTACTGCGCACCTCGCTTTGCGCATGAGCAAATCCTCCATGAAGGCAACATCCATCTTTCATGTTTACAATGAATTCCAGTCCATGGTTTACAGCAATCAGTGAGAATAAATATCCCTTCATTAAAAAAATGTCTTGATTGGAAATTGTTTTATTCCTTATTTAATGACGCGTTTCGCCATTTAGCAGGGAATATTCAGATTATCTGAGTGACAGAATTTACACAAAATTACGCCTTGTAATTTTGAGTAAATCCTGTCACGCAGATAATCTAAAGATGTGCTGCTAAATGGCGAAACGCGTCTTTAAATGAGGAATAAAACAATTTCAAATCAAGACGGTTTTTTTTAGGAAGGGATATTCTTTCATGTTTGTTTTTGGCGCATTAAAGATTTATCAACAACACATCATATTTGCTAAAATATCCTATAACTATCAATTAAATACGCATCATCTGTAAAAGCCTTTAGAAGATCTGACATAAATAACAGTATAGTCACTACTCACCGCCCAGCAAGAATAGCTGAGTGGTTAGTGCCATCGCGTTGCAGTGTCAAAGGTAGTGGGTTTGAGCCTGACTGCAAGCATTTTTTTTAACCCAATCTTCTTTTTAACAGACACTGCCACATATATTTGGACGTTTTTGGAAATGTGTCACGATTTCGAGGGTAAATAACATTTATAAAAATATTTAACTGAAAAGAGGTGGGGGAGAGCGGCCTTTGCGTATGTCTGAGGTTCGGAGGAGGAAGTGCTGCTTACAATGTCACGTGACCCGGAGGTTGCTTCTCTCTTTATCGTAACAAATTCATTTGTGTGCTCAGTTACTTACTGTGTTTTCATGTGCATATTCTCATGTTCTTGGTGTTTATTATCAAAGAGAAATGAACAACGTTCAGTATCTTTTCTCAGCTTTAAGCTTGGGGAGGGAGGGGGGCTGCCAAAACATCGATGTCCAGAGCGGGACAAGTTGCAGCCTCGGTTCGGAAAGTATCGTATATCCGGCACTGGAAGAAGTGAACCCCCAGTGATCTGAAGCAGCAGCCGCCACTGCGCTATGCGGATCTGCTCTGCTGACGACACATTTCGCCTGCTGTCAGATCTGTGTGTATCGCTGGTCACGGCTTTCTCTGAAGTGACGCAGTGACTTCCAGCGACACATTTTCAGTAGACTGAGCTTGACACGGACACTAGTATGTCGTGAATGTCGCCGAAACAACGGCTAAATATTTCGCTTTCAGAACTATAAGACCCTGTTTGCTTTTTCTCTAAACACAGCATCGTATGTCACAAACGCATTCGGATATTTGTGGCAAGCTAGGAGTGTAAATGTCTTAGCTGCTCGTGTCCTTCCCAAGAATTTATACTGACTTCTTACAGGGTGTCCAGAAAAGGGCTCCCTGAATTCAAAATTAAATATCGCGAAAACAAAGATCGATAGAGGAATGCAGTAAACGGTATGTTTATTGTGAAAGCTGTAAGACTTTTATACAGCAGTTTGTAGTTACAAAAGCTGCTAACATATGGCGCTGTACGCTGTACAGCTCATATCAGCATACATAATTCAAATAATCGTATGAAAACACTATTTGCAAACAATCACATCACAATATTTTCAAAATGTTCACCATTGACACTACAGAGATGGCGCAAACGAAGAATCAAATTCGCCATCACATTTCGTAGTGTCTCAACCGAAATGGTTTCACATGCCACAGAGATCGCCGATTCAAGCTCGTCCAGCGTGGCAGGATGCTTCGGGTAGACCATGTCATTCCACAAAAAAGTCACAGGGAGTCAAATCCGGCGAATATGGAGGCCAATCAATGCCTGCACCAGTAAATTTCGGATATTTCAAAGCAATGACTCGATTCCCGAAGTATTCCTCAAGAAAGCGAAACACTTGTTCGGTCCAATGTGGTCGGGCTCCATCTTGCATAAACCACTCAGTACCTGGTCGACCCTCTAACGCTTGCTGTGTGGCGACAAATTGTTCCAAAATTGCAACGTAAGGTGCACCAGAGACCGTTTTTCGAATGAAAAAAGGGCCAATAATGCCTCTGCTGCATACTGAATCCCACACAGTAACTTTAGGAGAATACAGCGGTTTCGCTTCACACCAATATGGCTTTTCGGAACCCCAAAATCGCCAGTTCTGCTTATTCATGTATCCATTCAGGGTGAAGTGTGCTTCATCTGTAAACCAGATGCAGCCAACATCAAATCCTTCACTATCAATCATTGTGAGCATCTGATTAGCAAAGACAATCCTTTGTTGCACAGCTCGTACGGGTATGGCCTGTTGCGTTTGAATTTTGAATGAAAACATGTGTAGGCTCTTTCTCAGTGTTTTCTGCGTGCTGCAACGCTTCAAACCAGTCTCAGATGCAATTCTACGGACGGATGACATTGGATTGCGCTGAATAATTCCAGAAACTATGGCGATATTTTCAGGCGTAACTGCGGTTTGGTTGCGGCCAACATGCCCCACTAGATCATCAGTTACGCTGCCTGTTCGTTGAAATTTTGCGAAGAGCGTACGAATAGTTTTCGCATCGGGTCCTTTTGGAACATTAAATCGTGCTTGAAAACTTTGCCTTGCTGCCGTAGGACTCTCTTCTAACCTGTGGTACTGTAGCACCAGCAAAACGCGTTGTTCAATGGAGTACGTGGTTTTAATCTCTTCCTTCGGTACGTTAACCTCTTTTCACGTTTCAATAGTGGAACTGATCGCTCTGGGCTTCGGATCACTATTTATACGAGGCATTACGTATTGCGATTACAGCACTATCTTTTAGCAGCTTTTGTAACTATTATTTCAAACTGCTGTATAAACTTCTTACATCTTTCACAATAAACATACCGTTTACTGCATTGCTCTATCGATCTTTGTTTTTGAGATATTTAATTTTGAAATCAGGGAGTCCTTTACTGGACATCCTGTAGGTTCCTCCCCACACTCAGAAGCGTGATGGAACACGTTACTGTCTACAGATACAAGTCGCCATGCCGAGCGGGAATGGCCGCGTGATCTAAGGCGTCATTTTAAGGATTGTGAAGTCGCTCTTGTTTGGGATTCAAGTACTCCTCCATCAATGTATGTAGTTTAAATGGTTTGTAAATCTAGGGACCGATGACCACAGCAGTTTGGTCCCATAAGTTTACAAACATTTAATTTTAAACGCGGCGCGAAAAAAGTACGAAGGAGCAATTTCGAGGAATACAGCGGTAGCGGTCCCAGGAGTACCTTCCTCCAAACTGTACAAGGCGGCCTTTGCAGTACTGTTGTAGATGTGGACGCGAATTTTCAAGGGTAGTTTCGGCGCCAATATGTAGGTAGTTCGCGTTACAATAATACAACCTCTCAGGAGTGAAGACCTCGGTGCGGAAACGAACGAGTCGCAATTTATAAGAAAAAATTAATAAATTTCACTCCTACTCTAGGGGAAAATGCTAAAAAAATCTTATGCGCCGATTGTAATAGTTTTATTTACCTTCACAAAAACCATGAAAAACTACGGTACATTCATTACAATTGTGGCTCGAGATGTGAGACACTTCTGGTTTCGTCCGTCCGTGTTTTCCCTCGCTCCACGAATCATTCCCGTACAGCGCTGAGCACCAGACGAGCAGCTTCAGCCTGCCAGGAAATTCCAGAGGCAGCGCTCAGTCCGCGGCAGAGAGAAAGAATCGCCCGCAGCACAGCTGACCCACGTACAGCACGTACTGAACAACACAGCGCCGTCGGGATCTCGATAGCGCACAGAGTCCAACAAAAACACCGCTGGAAAACAACCGCTGAGATTTTAAAACACGGCAAGGCTGAAACACCGAGTCTTCATTGAAAGATTAAACGTGACGGCGGCAGATTCGCAGTTCCATCAGAGTTCAGTTGTGTCCCCGGCTGGCGACCTTTGATCCCCGGGGACTTATCTGCTCTGGCTCTCTCCCAGCGCTTATTGAATGCGCATCAAAGGCAGCGCGCTGCGGCTGACAGGCCTTCTCGTTAGCGAAGCGTCGCACTCACTGGCCAGCACTATAGTTGCCGTCATGTAGGAAGGCACGGGGCGACAGGCGAGGCGTGGATGGGAGGAGCTACGGCAGCGCCAACAGTGGAGCCTGCAGGAGAAACACTGCGACCAGTCACGCGCCTAGGTAAAGAGTAGTAGTGGCTGCCAGTGCAGTAATGTAGCAAGATGCGCAGAACGGCTGAAAACTGGACCGTCTTCCTACGTGACGCCGACTATAGGATGCGCACACAGTTCATCAAAACGTTTCTGCTTCGAGTCAGTCAGTCAGTCAGTTTAGTCCTCCACAGGTCGTACATTCTATATGAAAGTCTGATATCACCCGTTCACTTACCAATTGCCGTTCTAGCTGAGGACACTGTCAACTGTTGACACGTTCTGTTATTAGCTGTTTAGATTGATGTACGAGCGGTATAACTACGCTCAATTGTAATGTAACACAACTTCTGAACTGACCTTCGTATACGTCCAACAGATAAACGAAATGTACATTCTATTCATTCTTGTTCAGAACAACAATCGAGTTGAGCAATAAGAATAGAAGTCTGTAGTTGTACAGTCAAACAACGCAGGACTGCGTTTATGAAACATTTTACATTCGCTTTTAATACACTATGGGATCAAAACTATCCATACACCTGGATGAAGATGTCTTACAAGTTCCTGGCGCCTTCTTTCGGTAACGCTGGTATTCAATATGGTGTTCGCCCACCCTTAGTCTTCATGACAGCTTCCAATCTCAGAGGCAAGCTTTCAGTCATGTGCCGGAAGATTTCTTGGGCAACGTCAGCCCAATCTTCATGGAGTGCTGCAATGAGGAGAGATATCGATGTAGGTAGGGAGGTCTGTAACGAAGTCGGCGTTCCAAAATATCCCAAAGACGTTCTATACGATTCAAGTGGAACCACTCCGCCATAGGCCGTGCGTTATGAACAGGTGCTAGAGCTTGGTGAAAAATGCACTCGCCGTCCCTAAATTGCTCTTCAGCAGTGGGAAGCAAGAAGGTGTTTAAAACGTCAATGTAGGCCTGTGCTATGATAGTGCCAGGCAAAACAACAAGGGGTTATGGTCCCTCCATGAAAAACACGGCCGCACCCTAACACCACCAGCTCCGAATTTTACTTTTGGCACTACACGCCGGCAGATGACGTTCACCGGGCATTTGCCATACCCACTTCCTGCCATCCCATCGCTACATTGTGTACCGTGATTCTTCATTCCACTCAACGTTTTTCCGCTGCTCAATGTCCAATGTTTACGCGCCTTACACCATACCAGGCGTGGTTAGCACTGATTTGTGTGATATGTGGCTTACGCGCAGCCCCCGGCCATGAAATCCAAGTATTCTTACCTCCCACTCAACTCTTTATCATACTTGGAGTGGATCCTGATGCAGTTTGGAATTCATGTGTGATTGTTTGGAGACATGCCTGCCTAGTACACTGTACGACTCTGTTCAACTGTCGGTGGTTTCTGTCAGTCAACAGACGAGGTCGGGTTGTAAGCTTTAGAGCTGTACATACCGTTTCACGTTTCCACTTCACCATCACATCAGAAACAGTGTACCTAGGGATATTTAGGAGTGCGTATATCTCGCGCACAGACTTTTGGCACAAGTGACACGCAATCACTTGATCACGCTCGAAGTCCGTGGGTTCTGTGGAGTGCGCCGTTCTGCTCTCACGATGTCTAATGACTACTAAGGTCGCTGATATGCAGTACCTGGCACAATGCACCCAATATGAAAAAGTATGTTTTTGGTTTTTCGAATAAGTGAAGTGAATGCGTAATATATTTCCTATTATTACATTAGCTGCTAATACATTACTCTACATCAAAGACTAAGATATTAAAATTAAATAGAAATTTTGGTTTACGATCTCATAATTGTGACGAAGAAGTCTTCACTAGCAAGATCGACGTTTTGAAACCAAATATTATACGCTGGTGAAAGTAGCTTATAGACCCTGACGACCCATAATTTATGAGTATTTGACTAACAGAACAGCATTATTTATCATAACTTCTCTTTCTGAACATTCTGTTTCATTAGGTGCATTTGCGCGATTCGCATTCCTTTCAGCAGGTGCTAAGAATACGCTTCCGCAGTATGACAATGAAGTGACTGTACAGTGCAGAGACTCATCCGTCGATCGTGTACTGTCCAGTATTGCCTGACGCCTTCGGCCGCATATGGCCGTAAACACGGTTCAGTTCCGCGTTCTGCCGTCGACAGTTGTAAACTGAACGAACATATATGACTGACAAAATTAACTGTGAATTAATTAGCACAATTAATGTTTAAATGGTGGCTGCTGCATCACCTGGATATTTTGGACTCCCTTCATTGTTATTAGGTCACAAACAGGTTTCTGTTGTCCGCAGTGATCCTCCTTAGTGTAAATATTAAAGTACATCTTTATTAACAATTTCCAAATCTTGTGGACGCTTTGTTTTTCGTCTGTCCAAGCAAGGGATCGTAATAACGCACCTTGGCCGTGTTTCATCAATCAGAAGTATGGCTACTAATTCACTTCTACCATCTAATGAACGAGATGAAAAGTCTAAGTTCTTGCCTACGATGTGACAGCGTTCTGAAAAGTGACCCATCCAATTTTAATGAGAAAAGTCTTGTGATCTACAAAGTCGGAAAACGCCCTAAAAATCCTAATCTGCAACCCTCGCATGTAGCATAAGATTTTCAATATTCCCTCGCTCTCTTCGCTCATATTATTAGTTCTACAATAAACTTGAAGGAACGTTCTACATAGAATATGTAATAGTTTAATTTTGTAGTGGGATACATTTTCGCTAGATTCAACAGTTTTTTTAATAATTCAAGAAAAACGTGCAAAATTCGTATCCAAAAGTACCCCTGCTCCGAACTAATCTCCCATCGAACAGGATTTACAGTATCTTGGTCGTTGAACCCCTCCCCCCTCATATCGCTGTACAAACAATTTGTTTCTATGGGAATTACTTGCGGTATTTGAGCTTTTATGGTCTTCATTCGTTGACATTCTTTAAGCTGATTATTTTTTACTCTCCGCTATATAATTAATTACGTTACAATTATATAAAAAATAGCTCTTAGAAGTACAGTGATTTCGTAATAAAAGACTAGATAAACGAATCGATTTCATTATTAACTTTATACTGTTAAAAACACAAAATTATAAAATATAATTTTCACAAGACGCTAATTTCAGAACGTATAGCTGCGGTGGCGTAATGAACACCAAAATAAATGGAATACGGGAAATAATTTATGTGCTCCCATAGATTTGTATAGAGGTATGAGGGAGTGCGAAGAGAAAAAGATTACAGTGTTAGAAATCCATAGTTTATAGGCTAAGCGCATCCCAATATATTTTTAAATAAATGGAACTTGTTGCAAAAATGTTCCTATTCCTCGTTCCTATATACGTTGCTTGTAGTGACCATTTAAGCAGCAGCTGGATACTATGTATTGTCATTGTAGTATTTTTAAAGGAAACATCTTTTGATACTGCAAATGAAAGGTTTTCATTTTTATAATTCACCCATACGTGTTTCGCGTTTTTCAGAAGACATAATCAGTGGGTGTCCTAAAATATTTACATGTTTTTGTTTACACATATTGGTTAGAATTTTACATATGCACAAAACATTTCGTTTCTGATTCAAAACAGTTCGTTTTTTGCTATAAAATGGTGTACTTACAGCACTTGTTCTTTCCGGGAACCTGGTCGAAAAGTTCGCAGTTTCCGAAAAACCTCGCATTGTCATAGTTCCACTGTCATCTGCTGCCATAACTCTGTTCACTGTAGCTTGTTCTGTAAGTGTTGTCAACTTTCTCAGCTTATTTGTAATTCAACTATTTCATTGAAAGTGAGTTGAAGGTATCTTTGGGTGTGTATGTGTGTGTGTAAAAACAGAAACGTGTAAATATTTCAGGACAGCCACTGATGATGGCTTGTGACAAAGGTGAAACACGTATGGGTCGATTATAAAAATAATAACCCTTCATTTGCAGTAGCAAAACGCGTTTTCTTTAAAACTACTACACTGAAAATACATCTGTCCTCTAGTTTGAGGAAAGAGATCGAGAGAATAGTGCATATCTCACGCAACGAACATGCACTGTACATTACGTAGATTTTGTAGTTCAATTTGTGGCAGCTGCACTTCATATACCATAAGCAATCTATATGAAACATTCGATTTCCTCTACATCTAATACATAAAAATGAATGTTTGTATGTTCGTTAGTATTATATGAGCTACCGTTCCGTTCATCTGACTGCAATGAAGCTTTGTCAACATATTTCCAGCAGTTTTATATCACTGTAGGACAGATGTTTTAATCCTTTAATGCATAGTAGAGCTGATGAGGTACATAACTTATTTTTTCCACTATCTCTGGAACTGATCAACATTTTAATACAAATTCATATGCTAGTAGGTCGTCCTAGAAATTACAAATTGCAAAGTGCTACTGAATCAGTTTGACAGTTAGCTGCATTGAGTTAGTCCTAACATGTACGTTTGTTTACTTTTGTATTCCTCCTTTGCCATGTAAAACTAGTCAGTCACATACTAAAAATACGTTTGTATAGTCTATGGGACTCAACTTCGGGGTCATCAGTCCCTAAACGTACAAACTACTTATGAACTACTTACGAACTAGGACGGCACAAATATCCATGCCCGAGGGGGGATCGAACCCCCAACCGTAGTGGCCGTGCAGACCGTGACTGGAGCGCCTCAGTCCCCTCGGCCACCGCGGCCGGCTGTCACATACTACTACTGCATTATTACTTTCTGGAAATATGAGAGGCATAATAGTGACATTTACTGCATCAGGTACATCAAGGACGCACTGTATAGCTCACCAACTATGAACTTTTTGTTGCTAGTAGTGCATAATAATTTTAAGGATTTTTTTTTCAACTTTTTCTCATTATATACGCACTATACATTAATCGTGGTAGTTTTCATAGCTTCAAATAAAAAGCCATGCCTCAAAGGCTTAAGAGATCCAACATCATCAGCAATGAAATTGGCGAAAACCTGGTGCATCACGCATCCTCCTAAACCAAGGAAAGGACCTCCTCCCCCAGATGTGCGAGGGTACTCTGTCCAACGGCCGGCCGCGGTGGTCGAGGGGACTGAGGTGCGTCAGTCACGGTCTGCACGGCCACTACGGTCGGGGGTTCGAATCCTCCCCTCGGGCATGGATACTTGTGCCGTCCTTAGTGTTAGCTAGTTCATAGGTAGTTTGTAAGCTTAGGGACTGATGAGCCGTAGTTAAGTCCCATAAGCTGTACAAACATTTGAACATTTTCTGCCCAGCGCCTGTCCCTGGCTGGCTGGAACTACAGAGGCTGCCACTGCCGCTGCGCTGTGTGTCCGGCTGTTGGCAGATCCCCCAATTGGGGCCGTGGCGGCGGGCCCGCAATTAAGCGCTCCGAAATTCGGCGCGGCCAACGCCCGCCTGTCGCCAGGACACGCTGCACAGTTGGCAGCCGCGCTGCGCTCTGTGGCGTGGACAATCTGCCCCTCCTCAGCCTCCTCCCCTCTTTCTTACACATCTTCAGGTTATCTTAGCAAATGAACAGCAGCGGATAACTGCGATATGATGCCGAACCCGCGAAAAGCAGCCCCGCTGCTCAGCACAGAACTGTATCAGGCAACGAGAGATCAAAAATCGACCGAGTTGAAGTCTAACACCGAGCACCGCAAACTTAGAAATTAAGACACTGCTGTGAAATTAGTGCCGCGGCGGAGCGGCCGAGCGCATTGAGGCACTACGCTACAATACGCGAAGCCATTCCCCGTCGGGGGTTCGAATCCCCCTCGGGCATGGATGTTTGGGTCGTCTTTAGTATAAAGTAGTTCATAAATAGTTTGTAAGTTTAGGGACTAATGACCCCTGATGACCCCGCAGTTAAGACCCTTAAGCTTCACAAACATTTGAACATTTTTTTAAGCATAGTAGTTTGGTTCCTTCCAACCATAAACTAACCAAACAACTGGGTCGTGAGGTCCCGCCTTAGTGCCCTCGTGGTTCCAAATTAGAATACATAATGTCATAATGTCATGATTGTGCCCCTAGTATGAAAAAAGCGCGATATTTGCGTATTATTTTGATCAACTCACCTTGCGTTTTTCAGCTAATAGGGAATTGGAAAAATTATCGTTTACTTCTGCAACGTTATCCCGAGACTACTAATCGTTTTTTATAGACAAATGCATCAGCCTAATGTTATTCTCTCTCGTAATGCTATTACCGACTTTGTAACGTGTGAAAAAGTATGTATCTTGATATAATTGTTACACAGTCTCTCAATAAGAAGAATGACAGCAAAAGTGATATCTTATTCGATAAAGAACAGACGGACTAACATCTGAATCATTCTTATATTTGGGGAAATGTAATCACAAAAAAAAAAAAAAAAAAAAAAAAAAAAAAAAAAAATTAAAATTAAATGTTGTAGAGCTTATGGGACTCAACTACGGGGTCATCAGTCCATAAACTTACAAAGTACTTATAAACTAGCTTATAGTAAAGACGGCACAAACATCTATGCCCGAGGGGGGATTCGAACCTCCGACGGGGAACGACCTCGCGCATCGTAGCATAGCGCCTCAATGCCCTCGGTCGCGGCTGTATCACAAAGGTAAATCAAGTACAAGCTTGCAGATTCCATGGGTGTCAAGAGAAAAATACTTGGAATTAAAGATTATCTTCAACTTGTACGGAAATCACTCTGCAGTTGAAAAACATGACGCACTTGAGAGGAAAGTAGTAGTTCAGAAGGGAATTAGACAGGGATATAGACTGTCACCGATGTTATCCAGTCTGTAGACTGTCGCACTGCTTCAGACGCCATGTCATGGTGTACAGGGTGCTCCTGCCGGGCGTTCGAGTCCACTCTCGGGCATGTATGTACGGCGTGTGTCTTTAGTTACGAAGACTATGAGCTTCTTTTTGTTTTGGTCTACAATGGGTAAAACTACAGTGTCCAGAAGAGAGATTGTTAGATAAATATCAACAAGAATAAAATGATAGTAATGGAGTGTAGTCAAATGTTCATATCTTTGTAAATCTATGAGATTGAATTAGTGCGGTTATTAGTCCATAAGCTTACAGATTACTTAAACTAACCTAAGGACAGCAGACACACCCATGCCCGAGGGAGGACTCGAACTTTCAATAGGGAGTAGCCGCACGCTCCCAGCAAGGCGCTTTAGAGCGCTCGACCTTTCCAACACGGCCGAGTGTAATCAATGTAGGTGATGCTGCAAGGATTAGATAGGAACATAAAACATTAAAAGCTGAATTAAAGTTTGTGTTGTGGAGGGAAATCGTACATAGACTATTCCTAGGCGCCTTAATCGTTAGTGGTGTGGTAGTCTAACGGTTAAGACGTCTGCCTAGTAAGCATGGAGGTCCGGGTTCGATTCCCGGCCGCACCACAAATTTTAAATTCAATGCTTCAGCTCTATCAATAATGTCTTTGACACATTTGAGACGAAAATCTGTCTCAGGGATTCTTTCATTGTATTTAATTGATATGTAGTCAATTTCGTTAACTGGAAGAAAGAAGGGGGATTAGGGCTTAATGTTCGATCGACAAGGTAGGATTAGAGACGGAGAACAAGCTTAGATTGTTTTTGATAAGGATGACGAACGAAATCAGGCATGTCCTTTCCAAGATACCATTTTGTCATTCACCTGAAAGATTTAGTAACATCACCGGAATCTTAAACTGGATGGCCTGAGGATGATTTGAACTGCGGTCTCCCGAACACGAGATCCGTGTGTTAGCACTGCGCCCCTCCCTTGGAATTCGTTATTTTGGACTGAAAATAAGTTACGATGCGTATTATCAGTAGGAAGAAAAGCTTTTGTGAATAAAAAACAAACTTATCGATACTCGCAGAACAAAAATTCAAATAATAGGAAGGTTCATGAAGACATTTATTTTGTGGGCAGCAATCTATAGAAGTGAAATATAGACGACAAGAAGTTCAGACAGGAGAAGAGTGTATCTGGAAATATGCTGCTGTAGCATTTCTGAAAATTACATGGGCACATTGAGTGATTACTTCTTTAGGCACTCGGAGAACACTGGAGAAAAGAGAAATTAGTAGCACGTTTTGGATAAAACAACTGGACATCATAGTCTATCAAGGAATGGTGGAATGGTAACTTCGGTAATAGAAGGAACCGCGGGGGGGGGGGGG
The DNA here is from genome assembly GCA_026315105.1 of Locusta migratoria. Classification (NCBI taxonomy): domain Eukaryota; kingdom Metazoa; phylum Arthropoda; class Insecta; order Orthoptera; family Acrididae; genus Locusta; species Locusta migratoria. Next base: position 43,502,650 of record CM048747.1, read on the forward strand.
GGGGGTGTTGTAGGCGGAACAAGGCTTGAAGGTTCAGACGGTGGTGGGTTGTGGTAGTCATGCAGACATGAGGATACCTGCACAAAATAGGATTACCGGTCTTTTGACTGCATCATTTAAAGTTTGTCTGAGGTAACATATCGACTAATAACCGATGATCTCGTGAAACATCGCATATACTCTTCTTAAGGTGAACAAGTTGTGCGAGAGTGGTGAGAACGCGCATCCAAAAAGGTAAACAAAGTTACACTGTTACTACGTTTAGACGAAGAGGAAAAGGTTAGCACCTAGACAGAAAATCACGGAGGGCGGCATCGAAGCAGTGAAAAGCTGACGTCTTTACAAGTAAATAAAGTCTGCAATAAGCTGCATAGATCGCTGTATTGATAAAAGTCATGAAGTGGTTACAATATGTCTTTATTTGACGCATTTCGGCCTGGGCCATCATCAGAACCCTGCATACATAGATTACAAGTATGTCAGTACAAATGGTTACATGTTCTTTTTGTAACGTCAAATAGCAGTCTGCTCCTTGATGTTACGAAAAGAACATGTAACCATTTGTACTGACATACTTGGAATTAATGTATGCCAGGTTCTGATGATGGCCCAGGCCGAAATGCGTCAAATAAAGACATATTGTAACCACTTCATGACTTTTATCAATACAGCGATCTATGCAGCTTATTGCAGACTTTATTTATTTTTAATCTTGGTCGCCTGCCTCCTCCGTGACTTTATGTCAAAATAATGTGACTTTACAAGGATGTAAGCGTCGTGCGTCTGTTGGAACGACGGCAAGCGTGCGGCTGAGGTCCAGCAAAGCAGGGCCTGAGGGCGAGGCGTCGCTAAATCTCTGGCTGACATAAGCGGCCGATAGCCGCCAAGTGGAATGACATCACGCCGGCTGGGCTGCCTTGTTAAAGCCCGGCACAGAGGCTGCGCTGTTGCGAAACACGACGCACGCTACCCGCACTCCGTCACAATTAAAGGGGCGCACACCCGAAACACAAAAAATGCCACCTCTGTCTCCTTACTGGATAAAAATATTGGAAGAAACACTGCTAATACGAGGGGCAGTTGGAAAATAAGTTTCCCCTGTCGACTGTGAACAGATTTGTGAATGAAAGGAAAAAGGTAGAATGAGACATTATAGATAAGTCATAACTTTATTGGCCCACTTTAGGTTACGGTAGTAACACTAAATGTGGGCCTTTGCTATCGTCTTTTAACAGCTAGAAATTTAAATGAAAATAACGGCTTAACCATTCATCTGACACGAAAATTGAATAACCGAATTTGTAGAGGAGAAAATTCGCTGCAACTTTGCTCTGTTACGTTTTTTGCAGCGATATTTGCACAAATAAAGGCGATTTTGCTATGTCTGTCTGCCAGTCCGTAATATGTTCCTTGTTTTTAAGGCGAGCCGTTCAACCGATCAGCACCAAATTTTACAGACATAATTTTAGGCCGCCAAAGACCAGAACCTCCCTTTTTCAAATTTTTCGGACAAAAAATACGGTAGCAATACAAAAAAAAGCCATTTGTAATATAATTGTAATTACCAACGAACCGTTCATCTGACACGAAAATTGAATAACCTAATTGGTAGAGGGGAACATTCTCTACAACTTCGCTCTATTATATTTTTTTTCATATCTTACATCGTTGCAAAAATAAAGGCGATTTGACGATGTCTGTCTGCCTGTAACGTGTTCCCACTTTTTAGGTCGAACCGTTCAAGCGATCGGCACCAAATTTTACAGACATAATTGTTGCTACCAGAACCTAGCTTTTTGAAATATTTCGGACAAGAAATACGTTAGTAATACCAAAAACGGCTTTTGTAATGCAATTTTAATTGCAAATAAACCGTTCATCTGACGCGAAAATTGAATAAACGAATTTGTAGAGGAGAAAATTCCCTACAACTTTGTTTCCTTATGTTTTTTTTTTTCATATCTCGTATCGTTTGAGAGATATTTACAAAAATAACGGAGTTTTGACACCCTCCATTGCGTTAACGAAAACCAGCCGTTCGCAGATGTCACGTGACATTCCTCGCCCAGAACTCTCTCTGGCATACGCCATCTTGCGTTGCGTATTTGCTGATTTTCTTATTGTAACTTACGCGTTGTCATTTCAAAGCAATGGCGCACTGAAGAATTAACTAAAACACGTCGTTCTTCGTACGATAAATGATATTCTAGTGTCTACAAATGCCATATTAGCATCAGTTAACAACGGCCATCAATAGCATGAGATTCAAGAACGTAACTTCTAATAGTTAGCCGTGGTGTAGTGGGCAACATGTTAGACTGTGACGCTGAAGGTCAGTGGTTCGGAACCCACCACTATCTGAATTTTTTTCCTAAAAGGGTTTCAGGCACTCTTATTAATTAAGTTTTTATTATTTATATTATTATTTTGGTCCAAAATGTTTGCAAAAGCGTATAAAACTACTAATCTAAAGTGGGCCGTAAAACACGTCAGTGCGATTTTTTTTTTTTCAAACAATTTCCAAGTACATTGAGACATTAGTCAAACCGCTTCATAACATTCAAAAAGCCGTCTGGGAAAAATCGGGGAATTGCATACGGAAGAAGCGTTGAACGGCTACGGACTGGAAACTTCAGTCTGCAGGTAGAGTGCTACTCACCATTTACTGGGACGACAATGGAGTTTTGTTGCTGGATTCTTTGGAGGATGCAACTATCAATGCTGCGCGATACTGTGCCACTCTGTCGAAATTGAAAGAGATGATTCGGAAAAAGCGGCCTGACCTCAGATCTGGCGTTCTGTTGTTGGATGACAGTGAGAGTCAATGCACGACTCGGCGACGTCAACGTGAAACCACATTGCAACTCCTGGTTGGGAGTGCCTGCACCATCCGCCGTACAGTCCTGAGTACGTGACTTCCGTTTCCAGCTTTGAAGAAGACTCTCGGCGGAAGACGCTCTGTAAACGATGCTGACGTCAAACAAGCCGTTCAACACTTATTCCGTATGCAACGCCCTGATTTTTTCCTGGACGGGTTTTGAAGCTTACTTCTATTTGGGAGTTATGTAGATAAATAAAGATATGTCTTATTGTATTTTTTTCCTTTCATAAGCAACTCTAACCACAATCGATAGGGAAAACGTATTTTCCAACCTCCCCTCGTACATGGCGTTCGAATTATTGATGCCTCGATAAGTTTTGCTGATACCACGAGACTTCAAGGAACTTCGTGACAAGGTGGCTTCAGCAAATATCATTCCAGACCATGGCTTTCATTCATACAGTCTCGTGAACCGTATCGGCTAATTCTTACACACAGTAGGCCTATTTGTAAAATACACCGACAAACTTCGACGGAATGCTGAGGTACTCAGTAAATCAAGTATTACAGAGGAACTCGTGTCCGGAAATGTCATCCAATGACGCTATCAGCACTTACTCAAACACTACGCAGTGAAACTAATCCATTCCAATGCAAACTCTTTGCTTTCCAAATTTTTGGGAGAAGTTACTAGGACCAAAACAAGAAAAACACGTCCATTAAAAATGTGCTCTTTAAATGCATACCTTAAGAAAAGACAGACTAGGGCTTAATTTTAGCACAGTGGTAGACTGCCAGACTATGCAGGTCCTCTGAAGGTCCTGGGATTTTTGTCTATACTTTCCACTTCTTTTCTCTCTGCCAATGTGGCTGATGTGAAATATGGCGAGTAGTACCTTGGTTCGGAACCCACGTTATACTGTAGGTCCCCCTATAACTGGCAGGGTAAGTCAGTTCAACGGTCGGAGGAAGGCAACGGCATACCACCTTCAATCAAGACCATGCCTAGTAAATCACTGTGGTGTTCAAACCAATCTGCGAATAGTTGACTGCTTTAACTTAGGGCTTAATGTCCCGTACACAGCCTTCAGAGATCGAGCACACGTTCGGATTGTTTAGTTAAGGACGGGAAAAGAAATAGGCAGTGGCCTTTCGAAGGAACCATCGCGACGTTTTCTTGGAGTAATTTAGGAAATCCGCGGACAACCGATATCTGGATTGTAGAACGGATTTGAACCGACAACTTTCCAAATGCGAGTCTAGGGTGCTAATCAATACGCCATCTCGTTCCACACAGACGTCTTCAGAAAAGACTTCCTTACGCGTAAATTAATATTCGATGTTAACAAATATGTCTTTTTTCAAAAATGCTTTACTTCCTATTGCCATTCTGTATTTTATGTTCTCTGTACTGCGACCATCATATGTTATTTTACTGCCCAAGTAACAAAACTCATCTACCACCATTATTGATTCGTTACCTAATTTAATTAATTCAACATCGCCTGATTTTCTAAGACTACATTCCATTACCCTTGTTTTGCTCTTGTTAATGTTCACTTATATGCTCCTTTGAACACACTGTCCATTCCATTCAATTGCTCCTCCAGGTCCTTTGCTGTCCCTGACAGAATTATGATGTCGTCAGCAAAACGCAAGGTTTTTATTTCTTCTCCCTGAACTTTAATTCCTTCTCCAAATTTCTCCTTGCTTCCCTTTATAGCTTGCTCAATGTAAAAATTGGATAACATAGGGGAAAGGCTATAACCCTGTCTTACACGCTTCCCAACCTCTGCATCCCTTTCATGCCCTTCAACTCAGATAACTGCTGTCTGGTTTTTGTTCAAGTTGTAAATAAGCTTCCGTTCCTTATTTCTTACTCCTGATGATTTCAGAATTTGAAAGAGTGTATTCCAATCAACAGTGTCAAAAGCTTTCTCCAAATCTACAAACGCTAGAAATGTAGGTTTGTCTTTCCTTAATCTGTCTTCTAGGATAAGCCGTAAAGTGAGTATTGCCTCCCGTGTTCCTACATTTCTCCTGAATTCAAACTGGTCTTCCCCAAGGTCGGCTTCTTCCAGCTTTTCCAGAGTGTAAACGGAATAATCCGCCAAAATTGTGCAGATGGTACATCTCTGCGCGCTTGACCAAATAGTCTAATCAAATATTATTACATCATGTATTTTATTTTTGTCTACGTAAAAACCAATATTTGTAGGACTGATGGTACGCGTATTTCTGTTTACATTGTCGACTGACGATACACGAGAAAGCCCTGTAACCGCGTGGCCTATCCTCGCTGCCAGCACGCTGCTGGGGGTGCGAGAGGGAGCGCGAATGCACTACGCTACGAGAAATGTAAACATCGGACGTGTACAACGACGCAGCATGGCGGCTAGGTGCTTATGAAACAACCATTTTGAACAGCAATTTGGTTGTCAAGAACGTATAAATAATTTTTCATAAACAGTAAATTAAGTACAACCAGACTTTTCTCTTTTATAATATCATTATGTAGATCGAGGTAATAAAGAAAAGCTAATATCAAGAAAATGTATTGGCCTTAGTACAAACTCAACGAGTTACCTAGTAATTGTGCATTACTTACAATCAACCATTTCCTCTTTTTATAACGCTTCCATATCAGAAATTAAATTCCGTTTATTTTCCTTTTATAAAACACTAACGAAAATGAAACCCAAATTACTTTTGTTTCCTCTTACATAATACCATATGATCCTACGCATGCTTCATGACAGCGAAAACACCTTCCTCGCACTCGTTCACACATATGGATATTTGCCTCATGGTATTGGCAGCAACGAAAATCCTCTGCGTAAGTTCGCGCACATGAACTTCCTAAGCATAGAGAATTTCGTTCATTGGCGTCTGAAATAAAAATCCTGTGGATTTAATTGAGGGCTGCGTGTTGGCCCTTGACGTGGGCCCGAACGCCTTTCCATCTTCCTGGAAATCGTCTATCTAAAACTTAGCGTACTCTGTGGCTAATGTGAGGTGTAGCACCATCGTTGAGGAACCACATGTTATGACATATGCCTAATGGAATGTCTCCTAAAAATACCTTGCTAGCAATGTTTTCCCTAGAAACGTTCGGTAATAGTTAAAGGTGCAGGTAAAACACACGGCCCAATAATGTAATCATCGAGCAAACCCACCCACACATTTACGGATAATCGTCGCTGAAAATGTGGTGCCGCTACGTGGCGAGGATTGTGTACACTCCACGTGTGCATGCTATGGAAATTAGTCATTTCGTTCCGAGTGAAACACGTTTCATCTGTGACAAGTATTTTGTTGACAAAATCATGCTGTAAAAATAAATAAATAAATAATTCTGAGAATTCACGTCGTGGAGGTAAATCTTGTTTTTCCATTGCTTGTACGCGTTGAATGTGGTAAGGCCGCAGACGCTGCTCTTTCAGAGTGCGATGAACGACACTGTGCGATACACCCAGTTGGCGGGCGATGTTTCTAGTACTCGAGTAGGATCCTCCTGGATGCGGTCCAGAATTATTTCCTTAGCTTCCAACGTACGATCGCCGCGTTGTAGGCCTCTGCCTTCTTCGCAGAGCAGTAAAGAGCCAGTATCTTTCAGTCTAAGGCAATTAAATACGCACTCGTAAGTTTCATTCTGTCACGATGTAACACAAAAGGAAAGCATATCAGACCAGAAGATACGTTTCGCATACAGACTAAAATTTAAAAATGTACAGAAAACCACTGTACTGTATTAAGAAGTAAATGCATTATAACCGTGTACGAGTAGAGAATTACAGTGCCACAAAGCTTTGGTGAACAGCAGCAATTGTCTCTCGTGCAGCTAGTCATCGTTGTGAGAATCGTTCTCTATAACTTCGTACAGCTAACCTTGCAACACCTTTTGCCTCGCCATAAATGAAATGATTATAGCGTAGTTCAGCAATAGTAAATCTCTCTTCCATCCTAACAACAGAGTTGCAATATCGTCTGCACAGGTTACTCAACGACTGGCGTCGCTCGGCGTATTACAATGACGCAGCCAATCAGGCCGTTGTTGCCTACGTGTTTACGATTCAAGCACGCGATGTCAATACAAGCAGCGGGTAATAACAGGAACCGATTGCTTACCTACAGATACTGCCAAGTGTCTACTTTTCCAAAAACATTATCTTGAGACGGACTGTTCACTCTCTCTCTCTCTCTCTCTCTCTCTCTCTCTCTCTCTCTCTCTCTCTATTTCTCTCTCTGACAACCGTAGGAAATACACAAACATGTTACTAGACTTTTTTTGTCTAGCACATCGAGATGAAACGTCTGTATAATTTTGGCGGCTTATTGCGTTTACACATGTAATTATGCAGCGTTTTATCAAACGTACAAAACATCTCATGAAGGACTTTCGCCGGCCGCGGTGGCCGCGCGGTCTACGGCGCGCCAGTCACAGTCTGCACGGCCGCTATGGTCGAGGGGTTCGAATCCCCCCTCGGGCATGGATGTTTGTGGCGTCTGTAGTATAAGGTAGTTCATATGTAGTTTAGGTTTAGGTTTAGGGACTGATGACCCCGCAGTAAAGTCCTTTAAGCTTAACAAACATTTGTACTTTTTTTAAGGAATTTCGTAAATATAAGATTTTGAACAAAATAGGTTAGACATAGTTATAAGAGGAGTTAAAGAAGGAGGGATTGACAGAGAGGGGAAGTGGAGACGCACATGGAGAACGTATTGATGACATCGACCGGTAGGAGGTGAAGATGCAGAAGCGGGGGAAGTAGAATCGGTGGACAAAGAGAGGTCAGGAGCTGGCGAAGGGTCAGAGGGGAGGTGGAGATGGACAGGGAGAGGGAGGAGAATAAGGTCAAAGACAGGGGATCTCGGAGAGGGACACAGATGACAGGAGAGAAGGAAGTGTAGATGTATGTCCAATTCCCATTCACAGAGCATTATGAAATTACTCGTATTAGAAATGTGTTTGGTCGTTTCTTTCTTTCTCCATTTAATCTGTAACAAACTACAGTAACGCGTGGCCGGGAACAGCTAGTAAACAGTATAACAAACATGACAAGCTCTAATGTTGTGCCAGAACGTTTTTAATGATTTTTACTGGAAGGATCCTTCATAGTGATCTTTTTTGAGACTATAGAAGTTGTACCGCATCACCAGCAGTGTCAGCGGGCTAAGACTCGGCCCTCCCCTCTTGGTGTCTGCGCTCCCTTCCCTTCCCTGCCCCGCCTCCCAGAGACAGCAGCCAGCACTCATCAGTGCTCCGGCCGTGGCCCCTCATCAGGGAGACGCACGCCGAGCAATTGGCCGGCGCTGGCCACCGCTGCCCTGGGCTCGCTAACCACACTAACCACTCTAACCACTCCCCAGACTCCAGGCCGTCTGCGCGTACCCTGTGGCCCTGGCCCCCAAACGCCGGCCTCGACAGATATAAACGGCAGGCCGCACCGTAACACGCGGTTTATATTGGTCCCGACACTCCCGAATTGCTCTCGCCTATCGCCCAGAAATAGCGCAGTCGTCAATACACTCCACCACGGATCCTTAACTCTTCCGTGTACGTAGCGCCACAGCTGCATCGACTAGTCCGTAAGCCTCTGACGCACAAGGAGCTACTATTTTAAACTACTCGATGTTTTAAATAGTTGTTTCTTAATGACTTAACAAATTAAAAACATCAACCAGTTCGCATTGTGATGCAAGGTGGACTACCTGGAAAGTACCTTAATCAGCTGAAACTGCATTAATAGAAATATAAAATATTTGTGGGAAAAATTAGCAGCCACCTAATTTACAATTGCCATCAGAAACATAAAAAAATGTCAAAAAATGTACATGTTGTACTCATTCTCTACTCCTTCAAACCTGAGTCTACTATTATATATTAGAAAATAGAATTGTTTTGGGATTCCGAAAGCAATCAACGCTGAAAGTGAAAATGGGATCTTAATTGATAAACAGTGCTATTAGGACGCTGCGCAAAATTATAGAGCCACAGATAGTGATGTGGTCATGTGTTTATTGACGCGTTTCGATAAAAATCATCTTCAGAATCGTGGAAGGGGGTTTACATAATAAAATTGTAGTGCCTCAAGGCCCTGCTGAGTAATGTTCAGCAGGGCCTTCACGCCAAACAATTTTATTATGTAAACCCCTTCCACGATTCTGAAGATGATTTTTATCGAAACGCGTCAATAAACACATGAACACATGACCATCACTATCTGTGGCTCTATAATTTTACACAATCGAACCATTTTACTTCGTATCAATGTGTTTGCGTTCGAGGTTTAAGTTTTGGCGTCTTTGATTGCGGCTAAAATGTCGAATAAACGACGAAAACACTGTGTGTTCTTGTGAAACAAAGTGTAACGGTCGTATGGCCACGAATGAATTGTGCCGTACAAATCATGATCAGGTGAGACTGCGGACGCCATATTGCTAACTCCACAACTAACAAGGAAAGTACTTGGGCTCGAACAAACACGTATACACCAAAATCGTATGAGAGATAATGTAAAGATCCCTTATTGTACAAGTGATACTCCCGCATCTGCAAAACTCTGCAGTCGTCCATTAGAGGCCTCTGCGTGTGCCATGCTGCATTGCACTTTTACCTGTCGGTTCACCAGTAGGGACGGTGCAGTGTGCCAACGAAGTTGCGTTTTGTGGCGTTATTTGTGTGGTGAAGCGTCAGATGGGGCGGCGATTGCTAATCAATCCTGCTAAGGTATTGCGATTAGTTGAGATGAAGTTACGAAGAACTCTTCTTCGTGAAGATGGCATTAGTGTAGAAGATGAATGATTTGCATGCTTTTTCCTATCTGTTATGGTACAGAAATATGAGCATAAGTTAGATACTGTTGTGACACCAACACATAATAATGATAATAGGGATGATAATGACGAACAACTCATTGCAAGCGGTAGTGCTACGGCAAGTGCAGGAAGAGGCGATGGAAGCAGTGGCAGTGAATACCAACAGTCTTTCGGGAAGAAGGTTAAAGTTGCAACTGTCATCACGGCTTTTGATGACAATTCGCTAGAGAACGATGATTATTACATAATTTATAGTTCAGATATCTGCATTACGTATGGCGTCTACAATTACATCTACAGTGCTATCTAGAGCATGATTGCAACGTTTTGCATAAAAACGACACCCACCAGCACATTGAGGTGTACGTAGAGATCCTGTAACCAAAGGTTCATACAGATATGTTTGTTCTAGCCCATGTACTTTCCTTGTAAGTAGTATTTGTAAAGTTGTGTGTGGTCGATAGTTCACAGTGCAACTAAAGAAACACACGCGTTGTTGTCTCAGTTTAGTTGCTCGTGTGTAGCCGGCTACAGCTGCCGGCTGCAGCTTCAGAATTGTGGCGCGCCGGGTTTCCAGAGACGCGGCGGTCAGGAAGAGGACCGGAAGCCGAGCCGGCTGTTAAAAATACTCGCGGCACGTGACAGTCCTCTCCTCACGCGCAACGAGGCACGCGACGCGCTGGCTGGCACGAAACACTGGGGCGGCCGTGGCGTAGGCCGCCGCGGACTTCAAAGGCTGCCACTCAAACTCTGAATAAAAGCAATTATATACATAACTCACTCTTTTAATTACTCCCAAGACGTACTTCAAAAGTGTACACTCTCATCTTCAGGTGGAACAATGGGTTTTGTTTACATTGATACTTCCATGATCCAGGTAGTTCTTATTTCATCTACAGCTACATGTATACAGGGTGTTACAAATAGGTACAGCCAAACTTTCAGGAAACATTCCTCACACACAAAGAAAGAAAATCTGTTATTTGGACATGTGTCCGGAAACGCTTAATTTCCATGTTAGAGCTCATTTTATTACTTCTCTTCAAATCACATTAATCATGGAATGGAAACACACAGCAACAGAACGTACCAGCGTGACTTCAAACACTTTGTTACAGGAAATGTTCAAAATGTCCTTCGTTAGCGAGGGTACATGCATCCATCCTCCGTCGCATGGAATCCCTGATGCGCTGATGCAGCCCTGGAGAACGGCGTATTGTATCGCAGCCGTCCACAATACGAGCACGAAGAGTCTCTACATTTGGTACCGGGGTTGCGTAGACAAGAGCTTTCAAATGCCCCCATAAATGAAAGTCAAGAGGGTTGCAGTCATGAGAGCGTGGATGCCATGGAATTGGTCCGCCTCTACCAATTCATCGGTCACCGAATCTGTTGCTAAGAACCGTACGAACACGTCGACTGAAATGTGCAGGAGCTCCATCATGCATGAACCACATGTAATGTCGTACTTGTAAAGGCACATGTTCTAGCAGCACAGGTAGACTATCCCATATGAAACCATAATAACGTGCTCCAGTGAGCGAAGGTGGAAGAACATGAGGCCCATTCAAGACATCACTAACAATTCCTGCCCTAACGTTCACAGAAAATCTGTGTTGATGACGTGATTGCACAATTGAGTGCGGATTCTCGTCAACCCACACAAATTAATTGCGAAAATTTATTTCAATTTACATTTAAAGAGAAATACTAAAATGAGCTCTAACATGGAAATTTAGCGTTTCGGGACACATGTCCACATAACATATTTTCTTTCCTTGTGTGTGAGGAATGTTTCCTGAATGTTTGGCCGTACCTTTTTGTAACACTCTGTATTCCGCAATCCACCGTAAGGTGCGTGGCGTAGGGTACACTGTACCACCACTAGGCATTTCCTTGCGGAAGGTACACTGTACCACCACTAGGCATTTCCTTTCCTATTCCGCTCCCAAACAGAACGAGGAAAACAAAAAAAATGCCTATATGCCTCAATACGAGCCCTAATTTCTCTTATATTGTCTTGGCGATTATTGCGCGAAACGTAAATAGACGGCAGCACGATAATTCTACACTCAGCTTCAAATAGCGGCCCTCTAGATTCCCTGAACACAATTGTTCGAAAAGAACGTCGTCTTTCCTCCAGCGAATCCCATTTGAGTTCCCGGAGCATTTCCGTGACACTCGCCCATTGGTGTAACCTACCACTAAAGAACCTATTTGCTCGCCTCTGAATTGCTTCCACGTCTTCATTTAAACTGATGTGCTGCGGGTCCGAGACACTTGAGCAATACTCAAGACATGTCGTACAAGCGTTTTATACGCGGTCTCCTCACAAATGTCCTTACATGTTCGTTCCATTTCAATTCAATGTTACGCCCATATATTTAAACGACGCGACTGCATCAAGAAGCTCACTACTGATGCAATATTCGAACATTATGGGATTGTTTTTGCTACTCATGCGCATCACTTTACAAAAAATGTTCAACTGTTTGTAAATCCATCGGACCAAACTGGGCGGTCATCAGTCCGTAGCTTACAAACTAAGGTAAACTAACCTAAGAACAATACATACACTCATGCCCCAGGGAGGACTCGAACCTCCGACGGCGAGCAACCGTGCGCTCCGCAGCGAGGTGCCTTAGATCGCTCGGCTACTGCACCGCGGCATCACTTTACATTTTTCTACATTTAGAGCTAGCTACCATTCTTCACACCAACTAGAAACTTTTTCTAAGTCATTCTGTATGCTATTACAGCATACCTCAGCTTTTTTCGAAACACTAGGAACTTTGCGCTGAATTAAATATTCGCGATAAATGAAAGCTAAGTAAGGACCAGTGCCGCAGAATACTCTTTGTAAAGCCGAACTGGTATTCCATCCGGACCAGGAGACTTTTTTTGTATTTACTTCTCTCAGCTGCTTTTCTACAACGGAAATGCCTATTACTATGTCCTCCATTTCGGAGTTAGTGTGTTGATCCAATTATAATACATTTGTGCGATCCTCCTGCGTGAAAGAGTTCTTAAAGATTAATTTTAGCCGGCCGCGGTGGCCGAGGGGACTGAGGCGCTCCAGTCACGGTCTGCACGGCCACTACGGTCGGGGGTTCGAATCCCCCCTCGGGCATGGATATTTGTGCCGTCCTTAGTATTAGCTAGTTCATAAGTAGTTTGTAAGCTTAGGGACTGATGACCCCGAAGTTAAGTCCCATAAGTTCTACAAACATTTGAATTTTATAAATTTTAAAACTTCAGCTTTCCGTCTGCTTTCTCTACTAGTGCCCCGGAATGATCAGCGAGTGACTGGATAGTGGACTCTCTTTTTTCTACAGACCGAATAAAACTCTAGGTAATGTAGGTAGATACAAAGATTATAAATTTGTATTGATTTGGTTACTTTCAATTTTTTCCAGTGTATATAACTCTGTAATGTCATGTTTAGAAAAAGACTTCTTTGAATATACAAGACGTACGCTCGGTTGTGAGAATTGTAGATTGCCAGGCTGTGAATCCAAATATCGCGTGTTTGATCTCCGGTCAAAGCTTGGATTTCTGTCACCCCTTTCACCTCTCGCAGTGTTGTTGATGTGAAAATACGGAGCAGCGCCGTGATTCGGAATCCACATTAAACTTCACGTCTCTCTGTAAGGGGCTATTACAAATGTTCAAATGTTTGTAAATCTGTTGGACTAAACTATTGTGGTCATCAGTCTCTAAGCTTACAAACTACTTAAACTAACCTAAAGAGAAAACACACATCCATGTTTGTTGTTGTTATGTTTGTTAAGCTTATGGGACTTAACTACGGGGTCATCAGTCCCTAAACTTACAAACTACTTATCAACTACCTTATACTAAGAACGGCACAAATATCCATGCCCGAGGGGGGATTCGAACCCCCGACCGAAGTGGCCGTGCAGACCGTGACTGGAGCGCCTCAGTCCCCTCGGCCACCGCGGCCGGCAACACATCCATGCTCAAGGAAGGACACGAACATCCGGCGGGGGTCCATAATTAGTAAAGCACTGCTGTGTTCAAATTAATCTCCGGGTTGCTGTCTACTTTATCTTATTTTATCCCCAGAATCAAGAACTTTGGGACAACAACTCATTCACAAAAAAGAAAAAAAAAAGAAAATAAAATAAAAGTAATAGGTCACATCTTTTCAAAACAATATCAGCGTAATTTTTGCCTTTTAAATAACACATTTTACATAAATAAGATAATATGAGTACTAAGGTATCCATCACAGCGCGGGTTTAGAGAAGGGCCAGGTGAATTTAGCAAATCTACGATGATGGTCTAGATGCGGGGGGATTAAGAAGGGCTGAGGTCATAGTAGATTTGTGACACCAGTGACTTTTCTTCGACCAGAATCGATACAGGTTAATGTCGCTCTATATATTTCATTTTACACGTGATTTACCGTTTGCACTTATATGAAATATTTCGACGACTGTACTTACATAATAATTCCGTCAGATGGGAAGATGGTACCATTACTACTGCGATCTTGGCAGCGTTTCATCTTCTCTTAAGTGAAGTAAGATTTCTTCATTACTATCATATGATAGCAGCGATAGTTAATGACGTTTGTTATCTTGAAACGCTGGAATCCACAGCTAAATGTTGTCATTGTGGAAATTAAGTGCGTTCTGATATCAAAAGGATTTTATTTTAAAAAAACATCCGGTTGCTCTTTTCATCGGATGGTTAGGAAATTGTTAAAAAACATGTCTGTTTGCCTGGGAGTGGCTAAAATTCATAGACGTATTTCTTTAAAAATTTAAAAACACCTATTGAGGCGTCTTTAGGACGAGAAACCGGTTTTAGTTGTTCAACAGAAGCTTCTTGCAATCAGATCGCACTTAATTTCAACAATTTAATGATTATTTAGTGATTGTCCGTAAATGGACCCACAAAACTTTGACAAAACACACTGTATTAAAGTATGTAAACAAATAGCTGTATCAAAAATTGTTGTAATATATTCAGAGGACTCAGTAAACAGGATAGAGTGGCCCATATTATTGGCTGTGTATAATGATAAAAACTTGAACTGGAAGAAGATTTCACTACGATTCTCAAAAATGAAGTTCAGTTACTTTTTACCTTTGTATACTCATAGAATTAGAAAAACATAATACATTTACTTTTAATTTTTTGGGGTAATGCATCACTCAAAAAGAAAAGCGAGGTGTGAGATCAATACGTGGTTTTCATCCGGGATCGTCTTGTAGCTGCCTCGTCAAGGAGTTAGGCTTTTTAGCTGCAAGATCACAATACATATTTTCTCGATTAATAATACATCATAAATTGAAAATAACGTCCATACATGCAACATCGGAGGTAACAATGACCTTTATTATAGATTATTAAATCTGCAGTGGCCCAGAAAACAACAAAAATTTCTGGTCTGCAAGCAACAAACCAAGTTTTAGATCTAACCTACTAACAATTCCCCTGCTCCTGCTGCTAGGACGATTTTTATTTGTAAACTGGTTTCTGTTGTTGTTGCTGCTGCTGCCGCTGGTGCTACTGTTGTTGTCTTCGGCCAAAGACTGGTTTGATACAGTACTCCTTGTTACCCTATCCTATGCAAGCCTCTTCATCACAGAATAGGAACGGCAGCCTAAACCCTTTTGAACCTGCTGGCTGTATTCGTCTCTCGTTCTCCTGCAGCGATCTTTAGCCCACATAATCCCCTTCAATGCTAAATCTTAAAAAAGTGAGAAAAAGAGATTGTCTTTAATTGCAACTCTTTGCATGGAACTAGAAAATAATATCGTCATCCTGTTAGCACAAATCAGGTAAACATATCCAGCAGACTGCTTCATTACAGCTGATTTTGACAAACGAAACATTCAAATGATGTGTGACACGTGTAACGAACTGATTCACATGCACTGCGTTGTCTGATCTCCTGTACAGGGTAACGGAAGAGGTCTATAAATCTGTAGCTAAATTAAGGAATCGTAATTTCTCTAAAACTTATAGGATATCGAAACTACAGCGAAACATTATAAAATACTAGCTGAAAACCCGGCATTGCCCGGGTCTTTATTTTTTTATTCCTGCCATTTTTCAGGTGGATATTAATTTGTATAAGGGCTGTATGCCTGTAAAATCTCTTGGAAATTCAATTAGTAGAAAAGAAGTAATTGATTAAAAGTTGATTCGTGATGGGGCGGTTTTCCATGAACGTAACTGTGTATGTGGTCATATCACATGAACTACGTGTCGTACTGCGATACAATTTAGAAGGTATATTCAACTACATGCGTGTATACTATCTGTAATATTTCCTGCGACTTCAATTCATAGTGTATAAATTATAAATTGTAACGTCATACCGAAAGATGTGGTTTTAGTCCATGAACAGCGTTACGTTACTGTTTATGTGCTCATGAAATACGTGTCGTACTGTGTTACAATTTAGAAGGTACATTCAACTATATGTGTGTATACTGTCTGTAAAATGTCCTGCGGCTACAATCTGTAGTGTACAAATTGCCGGCCGCGGTGGCCGAGGAGACTGAGGCGCTTCAATCACGGTCTGCACGGCCACTACGGTCGGGGGTTCGAATCCCCCCTCGGGCATGGATGTTTGTGCCGTCCTTAGTTGTAACTAGTTCATAAGTAGTTTGTAAGTTTAGGGACTGATGACTCCGTAGTTAAGTCCCATAAGCTCTACAAACATTTGATTTGTGTACAAATTATAAATTGTAACGACATACCGAACGCCTTAGTTGTACTCCATAAACAGTGGAGAAGTAGTAAGCGAGAAACTTTTTTCCTTTCATTATTTTACTATGGTTGACAGCGAGAAAAAGTTTAATAAAGGTTTGAAATTATATTTAAAGTTTGTTGCAAGTCGCTAAGTACTGTCATTCTCATACAGTGTATTTCGAAAGTCTCGCCGCATTATAAGGCATTCTTTGCGATTTCTATTGGTTATGACGTAATATCTTTTGAACCATGTGCCGTATGTGATTCTTAACCATGCAGCAATTGTTACCTTACGGTAAGGAATGTGTGTACCAAATTTGGTTGAAATCGGTCCAATGTTTTAGGAGAAAACGAGCAGCATTGTCGCAAAATGCAGCAGTTTTTCGCGCATCTCATTGTTTATGACGTCACTTCTCGTGAACTACAAATCGTATGTGATTCTTACACTTACGGCAACCGTCCTCGTGGATTGAAGCTTACGTGTACAAAATTTCATAAAGATTGGATCAAAACTGAAGATTTTATGCAACACGTACAAACATACGGACACTCTGCTTTATATATTAGATAAAGAATCGTAAATAATTACGAAAATAATGACAACTGGAGGAGCTGACAGTGTAAGACGTATAGTTAATGGAAAGACATAGGCCGGTGTAAGACGTTAAGGAGTTAGGAAGCGGATCAGAAATGAAATGAGGCTTGAGGAAAGACGAGGCGTGAAGAGTAGCAGCTGCTGCTCAGGGCTTGTAGAGCGGAGTCAAGTGCCTGGCGGCGTGAGGCGTGTATTGAGTGAGGCGCACTGCCAGGCGGCGCATTGAGGAAATCCTCAATCAGGGGCTGTGGGACGCGCCGCCGCCACCACAGATCTGGCCTCCGATACGCCGGCGCAGCGGGAACACGCACCTGACACATGGGGCATGTCTGTACTGGCCGTAGCCGAGAGAGACACCGGCAGCGGAAACTCGCGCAAAAGCACGAAAAATGGAAATCTACATAATTACTAGCTGCAAGTCACATTTATGTGCATGACAAAGAGTTCATCGAACTGCTATTATGATAATCAAAATATCCACGGGTGTACTGCCGGTCTATAGTGTCCAACAGGCACAATATTTGGGCGATCATACATGTCGCTATCATCAGGTGAACTGACGGACTGAGCTCCTGGAAACGCGCCGGCACGGAGATCCGCACGCTACGGCGGCTGGAAGGGAACTGGGTTCTAGGCCGGTGGCGGGCGATTTAAATACCCTTCGCCCGCGGAGCGACCCCTCCGTGGTCCGCGTCCCGCGCCGCGGCCGCGCAGTGGAACCGATTGCGCCGGCGTCTGGGATGACGTCGATGTGAGGGCTCTGTCCGCCGTGATCGTCACTACGTTACGTTTGCTAGATTTACTCTTAATTAACCCAATCGCTGGTTCCCAAACTTTGCTAAAATTATTGCCACTGTCACGGTTTATGTGGTCGTCACTAGTGCGAATTTCAATGGCCTCTATAACGACGCAGTCCCAGTATCTCAAAATGTTCAAATGTTTGTTAAGCTTATGGGACTTAACTACGGGGTCATCAGTCCCTAAACTTACGAACTACTTATGAACTACCTAAGACTACAGACGGCACAAATATCCATGCCCGAGGGGGGATTCGAACCCCCGACCGTAGTGGGCGTGCAGACCGTGACTGAAGCGCCTCAGTCTCCTCGGCCACCGCGGCCGGCGTCCCAGTATCTCGACGTCTGTACCAGAATCCTACTGCGTTCATACTCCATCGCGTGATTCGCCGACAGACAATGTTCATCGACCGCTGACTTGCTCGGATACATCAGTCGTGTGTGCCTCTGGTGTTCAAGGCATCCATCCTCGACGGTACGCTCGTCTGTCCAATATATGACTTGCCACGGACACGTAATCTGGTGCACGCCGGCCTTCCTTAAACCGAGATCGTCTTTGGCGCTCCCCACCAGTGCACGAATTTTATTGGGCTATTATGATATTTCTCTAACGATCTATTCGCTAACAGCGCGCAGAAAAAGGAATACCTGAATATTTCCGTTTTCGATCTGCTTCTCTAATTTTATCACGATGGTAATTTCTCCCTGTGTAGGTGAGTGCGAACGAAATATGTTCACATTCCGACGAGGAATTTGTTGAAAGAATTTCGCAAATTGATCGTGCGCAACGAATAAAGCGTTTCTTGCGATGATTTCCACCCGAACTCGTACATCATTCCCTTGTTAGTCTCTCCCCTATATCGCTATAAAACTAGCTTCCCTTGTCTGAACTTTCTCTATATCCTCCGTCGGTCCCACATGGTTAGAATGGCCGCGGCAGAATAGCCGTGCGGACTAAGGCGTCTTGCTGCGGTGCGCGTGGTCATTCACCGTCGGGGTTTGAGTCCTCCCTCGGGTATGGGTGTTTGTGTTGTCCTTAGCAGAAGTTAGTTTAAGCAGTTTATAAGCCTAGGGACTGATGACCAACGTAGTTAAGCCCCTTAGATTTATAAACATTTGAACTTGGTTAGAATGTCATAAGACTCAGCAATACTCCAAATTAGGATACACAAGTGTAGTGTAGCTGGTAAGACGTATAACATACAGTATGTACAAGACCCAAGAAGGAAAAATAAGACTGGGAGATGAAGAACGAAATGCTCTGTTCGAAAAAGGAATGTTAAATGTAAACATAGAAGAAAATAAAAGAAAAAGTCAGGAGTGGCATTTAAACACGCATTGAAAGGATATAACTGATAAAATTTACGGATGGTATTGCTATCCCCAGTGAAAGTGAAGAAAAATTTCAGGACCTGTAGAATAAAATTAACAGTCTACAGAGCATTCAATTTGGATTGAGGATAAACCGAAGGAAGACGAAACAATTAGCAGTAACATTAATAAGAATAATGGCAAACTTAATATAAAAACCTGGGACCACAGTATAGATGAAGTGTATGAACTCTACTACTTTCAAAGCGGAAAATACAATATTAATAAAGCAAGACCACAGAAAGGCTATAACAAAGAGGAATCTGGAGAAGAAGAAAGAGAATCGTAGATTTTGAGACGTTGCGACACCCGGGGAAGTTCAAAGACATGTGGATTAGTAAGGTTACTGATGTTCGGCACATAATCGGCAAGGACAGAAACTTATGGAAAACACCGAGAAGAAATAGGAACAAGATTAAGGTATTCGTAAAGATATCAAGGAGAAACTTTCACAGTACTAGATGGTAAAACTTTAGGGAGAAATAACTGATAACGGAGGCTGGAAGAGCCGCTCTGAGATGAAAGAGTTTGGCGCAAGAGAGGAATTCGTAATGAGGCGTATCAAGAAATCCTCTTAAGTCAAAAACATTGCGTGTATTTAAGACTGATCATCTTTACAGCAGACGCAGATCACCTAAAAGTATCTAAGTCAGATATGTAACAAGATTCTAAGATTATCCCTATCATCACAGTTTCCTGTGTACAACAGCTTCGTGAGCACAAGACATCAGAAAACTGAGCGGTGTGGCTATAACAGTCACAACATAATGAACTTACATTCGGGAAGACGGTGGTTCAAATCCACCTCGGGCCAGCCAGATGTAGGTTTTCCGCGATTACCCTGTATCACTCGAGGCAAATCCCGTGATGGTTCCTTCGAAATGGCCCGACCGATTTCCTTCCCGTCCTTGCGTAAGCAATACGAGCGTGAGCTCCACCTCCAATGACCACGCTGTCGACGTGGTGCTAAACTCCGTCTTCCTTCCTCCATTCTTCAGAAAACTACCGATTCCGCCCAACAGCAGAGTTATACTTGTCGCGAATCTAGGTCGTCTATGAATACAATGAGAGCAGTGTCGGCGTGTTTACAGTTTAACCAATACAATGTCGTCCAAGCATGACGGGCGCGGTGGCCGAGGGGACTGCGGCGCGCCAGTCACGGTCTGCACGGCCACTACGGTCGGGGATTCGAATCCCCCCTCGGGCAAGGATATTTGTGCCGTCCTTAGTATTAGCTAGTTCATAAGTAGTTTGTAAGTTTAGGGACTGATGACCCCGTAGTTAAGTTCCATAAGCTCTACAAACATTTGAACATTCGTCTAAGCATGCACTAGAATACTGAGACGACTATGGCTGTCAAGAATACAGATTAAGGTTTAGCGGCCCACCGACATCGTGGTCATTAGAATTGCAATTGTAAACATGACTAAGCGTCAGCTGTACAATTTGTGCCTTGCCGCGGTGGAGTGACTCAAATGCGCCTTGCTGTGGAGCGCGCGGATGCTCGCCGTCTGGAAATTCGAGTCCTCCCTCAGACATGGGTGTGTGTATGGTGTCCTCAGGGTAGTTTAAGTTACTTTAAGTAGTATGTAAGCCTAGCGACTGATGATAGAAGAAGTCCCATAGATTCACAAACAATTGAACATTTCTTGTGAATATCTGTGCTGGAGCGAGACTCCAGACCCGTATTTCCCATGCGGTCGCCTTGGTGTTTGGCCTTAGCTATTGAGCTTGTCCTGTAGCGCTCGCAAAGTATCTCGTATTCCAGCACAGTACGAGATATTCATTTATTGTAGGTAGCCTTACTTTGACTTAATACTGCGCGCAGTGTACGTGTTTTTACGATAAAATGAGTGCAAAGTCCTTCAAACATGCACGCATTTTCATAGGTCACCAACAAATTGTACAGCCGATACTTGATAATATTCTCAACTGCGAGTGAACAAGTGGTCTCATTGCACTTCTTGTTGTATGCCAGATACGCCCGTTGTAATTTTACTTCTCCGTTACTAATGACCTAATTCATGTTGCTGGTGAGTCTTCAGCCCAAACAATGTCAATGATTTTCAGTATGAACGTGTTCTTCTTCATGGTAGACTGTGTAGCAGGGACCCTGCCGGTCAGAAACACGGGCCCGCTACTTGGTGTGACGCCTCGTGGTCAGGGCGAGGCTAGCCAGCGGGTCCGGCGCCCTCACAACACGCAGACGCAGACACAGACGCAGGCGCGGACGCAAATAGCGGCGCTGTTTACACAGGCTGGCTGTCCATCTGGATGCCGCCTCTCCACGCGCCGCCGCTGCCGTCTCATTTTGATACATGCTCACACCGATATCTGCTCACACATCTTCCTGCTCACTCTTCAACCTGCTCGAACCGCTACCTGGTCACTCGTCACTCTTCATCTTTGTCAGTCTTCAATCTGGTCACTCTACTATTTGGGCATTATGTTACCTCATCACTGTTACCCATCCATTTCCCCATTACCCATTACCCATCGCCCCATCACTCTATTATCTACTCATCACTACCAAGCATGGTGGCACATTTGTAACACACTGGACTTGCATCCAGGAGAGCAGTGTATCAAATCCACCTCTAACCATTCATATTTAGGTTTTCTAAATCATTCCAGGTAAATACTGGAATGGTTCCTTTCAAAGAGCACAGTCAATTTCAGTCCCTATCATTACCTAAAAATACGAGCATGAGCTCTGTCACTACCATGCTGTCAACAGGGTGTTAAATCCTAATTACCTTCCTCCTTCCTTCCCACTCATCACTCTATTTACCCATTCAATCTCTTAAGCACTCATTCTGTTTTGCACTCAACAACATACCAATTCACTCACTCACCCACTCCCTCACTAACTCATAAACTGACTCACCCACTTATTCACTCACTCACTCACCCAATCACTTATCCACGCACCCACTCATTTACCTACCCACTCACCAACAAACCCACTCATTCACATACCTACTCAGTCATATAGTTGCTCATTCACTTACCCAATAACTCACTCACTTAGCCACTCACTCACTCATTCACCCACTTACTCACTAACTCACCCACTCACTCACTCACTCACCAACTCACCACTCACTGAATCACCTACTTAGCCAATCACTCACAAACTCACCCACTCACTCATTCACCTACTGACTCACATACCTCCTCACTCACTTATCCACTCACCCACTCACTCACCCACTCATTCACCTACTCAGTCACTTACCCACTCACTCATTTGCCCACTCACTCTGTGACATGCTCACCCTGTTACACTTGTTGCTACTAGATCATTCAGCTATGTGTTCACTTACATACATATTGACTCCACTAAATGCCGATTCTACTACCTGCTTCCTTCTTACTCATCTACTCCATATTAGATACCCTCTGTCATGCACTACAATGTAACTTGCAAAGTATTTATGTAGATGTAGATGAAGAGGTACCAAAATTTGTCCAGCACTTCAACTGCACACATCTTTATCTTTGTGTTTCTTTCGCTTTATACACATATTAGAGCTGTAAGCTAGAACTATGTAAATTTTATTAAGTTCTTGACCCAATGTCAGTTGTCAATTCTGAGTTACTAGTAAAATGCAACATGTTAATTTTCTGCTAGTGATACATCACTACTACTATGAGATTGTGTTTTCCTTGAGCTGTTGCCTCCTCGAAAGCCTATTAAATGTCGGTTAAATTCAGTGCATGTATGTTTTAATTTAGTTGGTTGAGGTACCTAAATAAAGTTATATGTCTCCTTGCAACTATCCTGATATCGCCTACATTTATGAAACACCACCATTTACCCTTCATCCAGTCCCTTGCCATCGCAACAGTGTGTCCGTTATGAGAACACTCTTGACACATTTTCGGCTGCCAGCACGTGGCGTTATTGGTGTGGCACACGCGCCGGCCCGTTTGGTTGGACGCGCGGCTTCCGTTCAAACAAACAACCAGCGCTGTCTGCTCTGACGTCACGCCTCAGCATAGGCGGCCACGGCCCTTTCCCTGTTCCCTTCCCACAAGCCACGTCCGCACCTCAACTTTTTCTGCGCTTTCCTTCATTTGTAAAGCGGTAAGCTGTACTTTACACATGCAACGATAAAGTGGCTAGAACTAGACGAACGATTCATAAAATCGCATTCGTGAGAGAAATTTAAATTTTCCAATAATTCTGAGACATCCTGTGTCTGCAGACACATTACAAGTGTAGACCAGATTACCAGTTCAGCGACAGCCTATGCGCGACTAGAGTGAGATGGAAAGATACTTCGCCTACTTCTGCACTTCACTGTTGTTTACAGTTGCCAGTGACACCGACCAACAGTCTCAGCACCTTCTACGAACTCGTACTGATAAAATTTATAAAGTTTACTATACTTTTTAATTCCTTTACATGGATGTAATAATAAACGGTTCTGATAATTCTAAGTGAGAGTATTTAAAACCTTCCACTCTCTTATACTACACAGGTTTGAGACATCCTGGTACCCGCAGTTCTAAGCATAAATTCTAAGACCACTTGGGGTTATTCAAATGTATGTGTATGATTTATGCCGCACCACGAATTTCAGTGATACCATATGATTTGTACGTTGGGCAATCTCGATTAATATGTAGGGAGACCACTACAATACAAACGCCTAAATTCTTGTGGAACATGAGCTACAACTTAAAAATTTACAAACGACGTACACAATTTGGCTCTCTTCTTAGAACTTTGGTCATTTCTTTTGCTGTGGTCTTAGTCACAAAACACGCACTGCAGATAGCTCCTCCATAATAGAAGCAGCAGATAAAAAATTCACCGTCATGACTTGAGATGTCAGAAGTTGCTAACACACCAATGGTCACTCTATCAACATACACTCTACCAGCTGCGATCCATTTGTCTGGGACACCACAGAGCCACGGCTTGCTATGTTCAGTATTGTGTATGAAATTTCCGTTTTTCCATCAAGGTCTACATTATCCTTGGATTCCCTAAAACTCATCACCAAACAACTCCTTCCTTTCTATTGTACCCTTTACAGTTGGAAACTGTACTTCGTCTCTTACCACCTCCATCCCAGCGGTAAATTAAACTCTGGGGCACCAGTGGGTCATAAGTATTCAACAATCAACTTGAACCACAGTCGGGGTCAAGCTCTGTTAATCCGGCAAGGAACAGAGAAAATGTCAACAAAGCGTTCCAGAGAAACATTTTAGATGAAAACGGCCAATTCCTATGTGAATTCGTAAAAAGTAGCCAAGAGTTCCGTTCGCAAGCGTTACAGTGCTAGATAATAACGCAAATACATCTATATATTTTCTACATCTATATACATCTATATCCACCCCCATGAACCACAGACATTGCCGAGGTGGGGTGGCTTGCATGCCTCAACGATACAGATAGCCGTACTGTAGGTGCAACCACAGCGGAGGGGTGTCTGTGGAAAGGCCAGACAAACGTGTGGTTCCTGAAGAGGGGCAACAGCCTTTTCAGTAGTTACAGGGGCAACAGTCTGGATGATTGACTGAGCAGGCCTTGTAACATCAGTTAATGTGGCTTTGCCAGGCAGTTACTGCGAACGGCCGAAAGCAAAGGGAAAGTACAGCTGTTACGTTTCCCGAGGACATGCAGCTCTACTGTATGAACATATGATGATGGCATCCTCTCGGGTAAAATATTCCGGAGGAAAAATAGTCCCCCATTCGGATCTCCGGGCGGGGTCTACTCAGGAGGATGTTGTCATCAGGAAAGACAATACTGGCATTCTACGGATCGGAGCGTAGATTGTTAGATCCCTTAATATGGTAGGAAAATTAGAAAATTTAAAAAGGGAAATGGATAGGTTGAAGTTAGATTAGTGAAGTTCGGTGGCAGGATGAACAGGATTTCTGGTTAGGTGAGTACAGGATTATTCGGGGTATTACAAGAGTAGGACTGATAATGAATAAGAAAATAGGAATGCGGGTGAACTACTAACTACTATGAGCAGTGATAGCATTATCATTGTCAAGACAGATACGAAGCCAACACCGACAACAGTAGTACAGATTTATATGCAAACTAGCTCTGCCGCTGATGAGGAGACTGATAAAATGTATGAGGAGTTAAAGGAAATTATTCAGACAATTAAGGAAGAAATCTAAAACAGACAACTGAAGGCGTCGCCATTAGAGATCTGCACCTCGCTCGGTTGCTCGCTCGAATCGCGTGGTACATGTCGTTCTCTGACAGTCCGACAGGTGTCGGCACTGCAGCTTGCGGCAAGGCGTGTGGCTTCCTCCGCGCTCGTTCGAGCGGGGCACGCTCGACCGGCCCGACCGTCGGGAGCAAAGTATACGCGAGAGAATAAATCCTGACTGCGAAATTTGGAATTGTTTCCTTTTCCGGGTGCTTCGAAAGCTGTTCTCTCGATCCAGTTGAAGTAGCTATTCAGTTTCGCATTTTGTACTTTACCATACAAGTTATTACACGTGATTAACATAAAGTTTCTGTGCTAAGATCATTTACTGAATGAACTTTCCATTATCTTTCTTACTTTCTTGTTCCCATTTTGTGGTCTGTTTAGTGGTAGGTGTTACTTGCCCTCTTAAAGACCAAATGATTGTATTTTATATCCATTCCTCTTATCACTCTCAAGTCCTGGAATACTTTGTCCGTCTTTGATATTGATAATAAATACTCCGATATTGGTGTACATTCGTTAGGTTAGTTTTGTGCACCCCTCTTTGTTGCACCTCGTTAATACATATTCCCGTGCCGGCCGCGGTGGCCGAGGGGACTGAGGCGCTCCAGTCACGGTCTGCACGGCCACTACGGGCGGGGGTTCGAATCCCCCCTCGGGCATGGATATTTGTGCCGTCCTAGTTCGTAAGTAGTTCACAAGTAGTTTGTAAGTTTAGGGACTGATGACCCCGTAGTTAAGTCCCATAAGCTTAACAAACATTTGAATATATTCCCGTAGCATTTTGGCACTGTGCGCGGTTGCTGCGCCTCTACCTTTTCCGAGTGAGTCCTTAACGGGAATTTTTACAATTGCAACATTCATATATTCCCCACTGCCACTGTCGTCTTTCTTATCTACATAATAAAGACCGCATGCAAGCTTTTGTGTAATATATAGGATCCGCGCTTTCTTCAGTCATCGGGGTCATATGTCAGTCTAATCCTCACATATCCCGTACCTGTTTTAAATCCTCTTATTCCAACTCTTTACTTTACACAGCTATACAAATTTATGGTGCTCCTGCTGTTTCAGTGATATCTGTGTTATATTTATTTAGGGCCGTCTGAAGAATGTCACCCGGGTGCACGAGGCAAAAGAATGAAGTGCATGTTTTTGGAATGGCTGGACTGTGAAATGCGCGGGGCGCAATCTACCAATAACGTGGACCTTTATTTAGCACGAATTGGTGGTGACGACAACGACCTGCTAGAATGGTATAAACGCAACAGTACTCTCTTTCCTAGCTGTATTGACAAACAGTATTTTGTGTGCCCGCCTCAAATGCACCTAGTGAACGCACCTTCAGTGCGACAGGGAACCTGTTCTCTGATAGAAGAACTCGACTCGATCTACAAAGTGTCAATGATATTTTAACAATACATTTCAATTACAATGCCACTAACGAATAATTTGGGGATAATGTTACTTTTCGATGTATACTTTCTTGTGCGCTAACTTTCACTTTTGTATATTGCAATAAAAACGTTGTTCGTTCCGTAGTTTCTCTTTAGATCCTTTACATTACTATCAAATGTTGTATTTAGTGAAAACAAGCTTTTTGTCTCGTTTGCGGTATAATGATATTGCGGTTACATGCTACTGTGCAGG
Source organism: Locusta migratoria (assembly GCA_026315105.1). Taxonomy (NCBI): domain Eukaryota; kingdom Metazoa; phylum Arthropoda; class Insecta; order Orthoptera; family Acrididae; genus Locusta; species Locusta migratoria. Next base: position 43,529,626 of record CM048747.1, read on the forward strand.
AATACAGTATGCAGCATATCTCATTTTAGTTCCTTTAGTTAGTGAGGGTGCGTCAGACGCAATAGCAGCCCACACCTCAGAGCCACAGAGCCGCTGCTGTAGCGACTGACAAGGAAACCTATCCAAGTGTCACTCTCCGATTTTTATGAAATTTGGATTTGTTATAATACACGAAAAACTTTGCAACCCGTATTTTTATTTTCATTTATTTATTTATTCATTTTTAAGCGGTGAAAAAACATATTTAAGGGGTGAAACGGTCCCTCCAAAATTGGTGCTAAAATAGAAAAATCGTGATAACTTAGAGATTAATGAAGCGATTTTAAGGTTTTTTTGGTATGAACGTATCTTTTGATAAGAATCTGCCTAGGTACATTGCAGGGGAAGTAACAATTAGGGGGACAACTACTCGTAAAGAGCCAATTCTTATGCTCAAAAAATTGTTTTGATTTAAACGAAGTTGAATCTATGAAATTTGTCTTTTATCAAAAGATACTTTCATACCAACAATTATTAAAATCGCTTCAAAAATCTCTAAGTTATCGCCATTTTTCTATTGTAGCCCCAATTTTTGAGGTACCGTTTCACCCCTTAAATATGCTTTTTGTTTTCCCCGCGCTAAAAAAAAAAAAAAAAAAAAAAAAAAAAAAAAAAAATTACGTGTCCCATAGTTCTTCATATATTATAAAATATGCAAATTTCATAAAAATCGGAGAGAGACTTGGGTAGGTTTCCTTGTGAGTACAGCGGCAGTACTACGCTGTGCGGCCCCTGCCCGCCCCGCCCCACGCAGCCTCGTTCGAGTGTCAACACGCTCGCTGCGAGCGAACACACTCGCCGCGCCACCACCGAGCGTTGCGCACTCGACCGAGTACGAGCGAGCGAAACCGGCGATTTGCAGACAACTAGTCCATACAGCGGACTGAAGACACGTCGGTGAGGCCAGCAGCTGGCCACCCACAACACGGCAGTCCACCGTAAACAAGCGCGGGAGGGGGCGTGTCTGTAAACAGAGGCGCTGCAGTGCCGCGGCTGTCATTAATCTCAGTTGCCGCGCGCTGACCTCCGCGCGCACTCAGATTCTTGCCACTTCCCTTCCCCCTGGTACAGCGCGCCAGCCACACAGTCCGGTAATTGAAGGAGGCGTGCTCTAGCCACACAATCGCCGAACAGCAGGGTTTATATACGCTCGTGGTGTACGACAATATCCACCGTTGTCTTCACCATAAATCCTGAGACCCGATGAACACTATCACAATATTTCTTTCTTTTATTTCTTTTCTTTTTAAATAAGAGTATTATGTACATATTGAAAATAAGACAGGAAAAGGAAATTCACAGTAAATTCGGAATTTTTTCAAATAGATTGATGATTCTCAAGTGTGTCCATCACAGTGGTAACTCGGTTTTGATGACATATGAGGAAGCAATGAAGGGAATGTGAAAATGTAAAACACACTTTGTTGTGATAATTACATAATAGTTTTACTTGGCAGATATCGCATGTACCATTTTCATGAAAATATAAATAACGAACACTCGCCTGGCATGCTGACACGCCGAATACAATGCAGCTTACTTGTTGCCAAGTCATCGTAGTGACCGTTTCTCGCCGGCCGCGGTGGCCGAGGGGACTAAGGCGCTCCAGTCACGGTCTTCACGGCCACTACGGTCGGGGGTTCGAATCCCCCCTCGGGCATGGATATTTGTGCCGTCCTAGTTCGTAAGTATTTCATAAGTAGTTTGTAAGTTTAGGGACTGATGACCCCGTAGTTAAGTCCCATAGACTATACGAACATTTGAAACATTTTTGACCGTTTCTCCTGCTAACGTAGCCGCGGCGGAATAGCCGTGCGCACTAAGGCGTCTTGCTGCGGTGGTTGCGGCCGTTCGCCGTTGGAAGTTCGAGTCCTCCCTCGGGCAGGGGTGTGTGTTTTGTTCTTAGGCTACGTTAAAGTTGTTTCTAGGTTTAGGGATCAAAGAACACTGTATTAGTTTCCATAACTTTACGATCATTTGGACATATGAGCTGCAGCGTACAGGAATTACGGCGGTATATGCCGAATATTCGATATCAGGACAGAAACCTCAATGCTCATTGTAATAGACAACAGGGGTCAGAAGGAAAAGGACAGGAAGATACGGCTCTATGTAAAGGATAGCCAAAAACCTTGAGATTCCCATTCCACGTGAGGATAGTCTCTGCTGCTTGGGACATAGCGGTTGCTATTACCAGCACTGTGCTCATTGTGACAACCAGCAGAAAGTAAAATACAAAAATCTAAGAGAGCCGGCCGTGGATGGACGCACTGAAGTACAGTATCTTCTCTCTGCAATAAAGGCACTAACTTACCACAGAGGAAAGTTCAAAATGTTTAAATGTTTGTTAAGCTTATGGGACTTAACTACGGGGACATCAGTCCCTAAACTTACAAACTACTTACGAACTAACTTATACTAAGGACGGCACAAATATCTATGCCCGAGGAGGGATTCGAACCCCCGACAGTAGTGGCCGTGCAGACCGTGACTGGAGCGCCTCAGTCCCCGCGGCCACCGCGGCCGGCACAGAGGAAAGTACACGGCGTTAAAGTTATAGCAGAGATATGTCCTAAACACAGCAAAGCATGAAAAATGAAACCTGAAGCCAAGACGTTACAGCGCGACATGTCCCACACTGTGCACCTTGATGGAAACGGTCTCTGTTTACATCTGTTTAATTCCGTCACCACTTTGACAGTAGTTTATTTTCCAGATTTAGAATGGCAGACAGTAACCAAAACTCGGAAATTTAAACAGATTCAACGACCCTGCATAGTATCATGGACGCTATTCTTGATTTAATAACACACGAGGTATTATCTTGGCCCTTTTAGTCAGCATTTTTCATATATTCATTTTTTGCGGATGACCTTATTTATTATCAATTTTGGACTACCTTCTGTAACGCAACAACTAAAAAGGAGCCGATTCTCTCTTTTTTACACTTCGGCTACGTTTGCTTCACTTTCTCTTAATGATGTACGTAGCGTGATTGTGAGAAATGTCTCCTCGACGCCTGTACCGAGTGAGGCGGTGCAGTGTTTAGTAGACTGGACTGGCATAACAAGAGAGCGGCTGTGTTCTACCCGCCCCTGTCCACCCAGAGCTTCCCTGATTTCCCTAAATAATACCCGGGCATGTCTAGGACACGGCCGATTTCTTTCTCCGTCCTTATCAAAACAATCAGAACTTGTGTTTAACTACCACGTTGTCGATGGGACGTTTAATCTCCCGTTCTCCTTCCTTTCAGATGTCTCTGTTCGCTATTAGTAGACGTCCCGTGGAAAGAAACACTCTTCTTGTATGCTACTCTGCTTCTTGCACTCTCTTTGATTCTCTAGTCCGCATCATGGTTCTCCAGGGTAGTAAAATACTTTCACACTATTTAGGTTGTTGGAGGAATACCGTTAACTTCAGGGAATTTCGAAAATTTACCAGAATTCACTTCGGAAATTAAATGCGGAGCCTGAAGAATGTGAATTAACGGGTGGTTCATATAAGGCCAGTAATTTAGTCAAGTCGGCAGTGAGTTACCAGCTCAACTAACGAGGAAATAGCTTGTGAGGGCGTGTATCTGTGCTTACTTACATCTCAGCTGCTGGTGAACTGTCGACTGACGTGGAATATATAATACAACACAGTTTATAACGAGGAGAAGAATGGAGCAAAATAATATCTTACTACAGATTGAACAGGTAGTGGTGACAGTTATAAATGTAAGAATTGGAAACGTTCAATTGGAGCCTCGAGCAGGACTTTAAACATTTCAGTTGCATTGCTATTGTATTTGCGCATTAACAAAAATTGTTTGTAAATCTATCGCACTCAACTTCTGGGTTATTAGTCCGTAGCTTGCAAACTGTTTAAACTAAGGTAAACTAACCCAAGGAGAACACAATCACCCATGCCCAGACGTCGAACGGCTGCGCGCACCGCAGCACGGCGCCCCAGTGAGCACGGCTACTTACATTTTTCATAAAAATTGATATTAGATACTAAAATTGTGACATTATTCGAACACTACATAAAAAAGGTATCTTGGGAGGATTCGATCCACCGACCCTATAATTACAAGGCTAGAACGCTTCCACCTGAGTTATACCGACATACGCTGCAACTGTTTTAATTACTGGTACTTGCATGTACTTACAAAAATTCAAAGTCGTTTTTCTCGATAATTTTTTCCAGCTGCGTCAAATGGCTTTTGCTGATTGTTATTAGTGTTCTGACTTCACGTACCATAAATATCAAAAAATTCTTAAATCCGATGCTCATGTGGTCTCCTTGTAAGTAGGAATCCATGCGACGTAGACAGCCAGTGTTTATACACAAGACTGTTGTGTCACATGACTGCCTTAGATACATCGAGAAATACGGCCTCTAGGATTCTCGCGTATTCAGGCTCTCATTTCCTCTTCTAGTAGCCTTAGGATTTGGTGTGTGCTGGAGTGCTCCCTTCTACACCTAATTGTTCGTCGGGGATGATCCCGTCCTCAGGTACTTGTTGTAAAAGTCTTTTTGCGCAAAGCCGCTCAAAAACGTTTGAGAGGGATTGGAGGAGGCTGGTGGGCTGATAGCTCGTTACTTGACACTGGCCCTTGCCTGATTTTGGATTTGCTACAACTTTTGCGCGCTTCCACACAGAAGGGTAGATTGCGGTAGGAAGTATATTGTTAAATATATTAACTATGGGCCTGTGCGTCACGGAGGGGACGGGGGATGGCGTGAAACATTTTTAGCAGTGAGGTATTTATACTGTTTTTGTCTCCCGACCTGTTAGTGTTCAGAGTGTTGGGCGCCCACTGTTCCTCCGGTGAAGAGTTGTATGCGCTGTGTCCAGTGGCGGCTCGTATAAAATTTGACCAGTGTGCTACAATATTTCAAAAATAAACAGGGAACAAAATATACTAAAATAAAAAAGTCAACCTTTGTATGATTGTCTGTAATTAAATGTCAGTTGATACTGTATTGACAGTAAGACCTTCAGGGGAATCTGTAACAGCGCTGCGAACTGCATGTACTCACTCCAGGTAGTAAATATAACGTTTCAAAATATTAATTTGTCATATACAGAAATTAAAAATTTAGACTCAGAGGTATTTGAATACGAGCCTGACAGGTAGGTTTGAGAGACAACGCGCAAGACGCCTGAGCCAGCGTGCTATTTGACTCTGTATGCCGCAATATTCGTGATATACTATTCTTCCGCAGGCGATACACGCAGCGCGAAGAGAAATATTGATCTGGTGCTGCAGTAGGTCTCAGCACACGTGAGCCGCCAGGCCTGACGTCACGTCTGTGCATGCGCACTAGCGAACAGACGACTGCGCCGCCTCTCTGCGCACTCACCAGCGCGGGTGAATCCCACTTCACACGGAGCTGGTTTCCAGCTATTGCGGCGAGAACGCTTCAAATGCGTTTTCATCCTTATTACTAGAATTCTAATACGCATTGGAATGGAAGTGGCATAATTTTATTGTGATATCTGGCTCGTATTTCAAGAGAAAGGATGTAATTTTACAGCGATTTCTCGCTTTCACTCGAAGAGAAATGGCATAATTTTAGTAATATATTTACAGTGTGCTGCAGCACATTAGCACATTATCACCAGCCGCCACTGGTTGTGTCAGAGAATGGTCCGCTCTTTCTGCACCTCGCAGTCGCCTCCTTGCAAATCCCATCAGTGCACAGACGGTGTCCAGCAGTGAGTTGACAGTGGCCCTCTCAACAATACTTGGGTGCTGTTTGTTAAATGACCGTCAGCAGCGGCGAGATGTGGGGCAGCCGGTGATCGGCGGGCGGCGTTCCCACGGCACGGCACGGCGCGGCGCGTGGTCTGCATTTAGCCGGGAGCATCGGCCGCGCCGGCGCCGTATTTTTACCTCGCTGCAGCCCCGCCTTCCGCGTTGGCGCGCGCCGACACCTGCCGCAGCCCACATCGCCTTGGGACAGGCGGCGGCACCTGCTGTCCTCTCTGACACGTGGGGGGGGGGGGGGGGGGGGGAGGTCCAACACCTCGCACCAGCGGCTCCGCGTACTACACTACCGTTTGTCGAAATTGCGACGCCAAGAAGGAAACGTATGCAGAGGTGTCCACCCTTCCCCCTTGGCCACTGAACAACCCCCCTTACCTATACCCGAAATATATGGATTCCTAGTTGATGACCTAATAAATATGGTTTTATATTCACAGAATATATGACATCAACTGCGAATGGGCAAAGCTGAAGATGTGTACCCAGCCGAGTCTCCTGCTTTTAAGCAGTTGCGCTGACCTCTACACCACATCAAGGACTACCTTAGTACGTCTCCCATCAGATATAAATTCCCAGCTTTTCCCCGCCCACAGTACTCAAACTCGTAGACCACGGCCGGCCGCGGTGGCCGAGGAAACTGAGGCGCTCCAGTCGCGGTCTGCATGGCCACTACGTTCGGGGGTTCGAATCCCCCCTCGGGCATGGATATTTGTGCCGTCCTTAGAATTAGCAAGATCATAATTAGTTTGTAAATATAGGGACTGATGACCCCGTAGTTAAGTCCCATAAGCTCTACAAACATTTGAACATTTTTTCGTAGACCCGGGTTCGAATCCCGGCTGGGTACTAATTTTCAGCTTTGCCCATTCGCTGTTGATGTCTTATATACTGTGGATATGAAACAATAAGAACTGCAGGATCAGAAGTGACGTCTGTTCTTTCGGAAGACACCATATATATATATCGGTGACGGGCAATGTTCCTTTCGTTAGTGGGGAGGGGTGGACAAGTTTGTGGTCCTTACTCTTACGGGAATTAGTTTCAGAACTACGAGTTCGAGTACTGTGGGCAGGGAAAAGCTGGGAATTTGTATCTGATGGGAGACTACTTAACCCTTGCAGGTGCGGTGATCACTATGTCCCCAGGGGTGTAGGGGTCAGCGCAACTGCGTAGAAAGCAGGAGACCCGGCTTCGAATCCTGGCTGGGTACATATTTTCAGCTTTGCCCATTCGCAGTTCATGTCTTATATTCTGTGAATATGAAACAATAACAACTGCAGGATCAGAATGTGACGTCTGTTCTTTCGGAACAGACACCACATGAATATATAAATATGGTTTTGCCATTAAATATCTTTTATTTCACGTTCTGTAAATTGTTTTATAAAGTCCTCCAGGCTGGTTAAAAATACTAATTTTTCAACCCCCTTCCCTGAAATTTCAATGACGCAGTTTGTGCCCTGTGGGCTCCTCTGAACCCATGAATTCAATGAATTTAATACCGCAGGTTAGTTACGTGACAAGTAACAAATAATTACCGGTTCATATCTATATATGTCCTTTGAGCCCTACTAAACATTACGTCGTGTGGCCACCATGCTCTGCAATTAGAGCTGCTACGCGCCGTGGCATTGAATCAATACGGATCTGAATATGTTCCTCGGGGATTTCCCTCCATGCAGTTTGTATCCGAGTCCACATGTCCGTGACACTAGTTACTGGAGGACCGTGACGCATCAGGTACCGAAAAACCATATCCCAGACATGTTCGATGGGCCACATACCTGACGAACGTGCAGGCCAGGGAAGCAATGGTACTCGTGGAATGTACATTCCTCGCATATGTGGCCGAGCATTGCCCTGTTGAAATGTGGCATGAGGAGATGCCTGAAGCAAGGCCCCACAACCACCGTTAGGTACCGCTTGCTGTTCAAAGTACCCTCAATACGTAGGAGGGAAGATAGGGTGTAGTAACCAGTGGTGCGCCAAACCATCACACCTGGTGTCTGTCCGCTATGCCGCCCCACAATGCAGCCCCCCACCCCCCCCCCCCAGGTTGCCCTCACCACTGTACCGCCTGGCACGTATGCGGCCATCACTATAAGACACAGTGAAGTGGGATTCGTATCGGAAAGATGACATTTTGCCACTCAGCACCCCAGTGACGGTGTACACGTGCCTTTTGTAATCGGAGAAAAAAATCAAATGTTTGTAAACTTATGGGACCTAACCGCAGTGGTCATCGGTTCCTAACTTACAAACTACTTAAATTATCCTAAGAACAACACAAACACCCATGCCCGAGAAAGGAGTCGAAACTCCGACCGCTGGTAGGCGCATTAGTGCGCGCGGCTATTCAGCCTCATCCGACCAGAGGAGCGTGTGATTTCTGAACAGTGGAAACCGACGTAATGGCATGCATGAAACCTGTCCAACCTGCAGCAGATGGCGACGAACCGTCGATACAGAAAAGTTCTGACCCGTTGCAGTGCTCCAACGACAACTCAACACTGTGGATGACACTGTACGGCCCATTACGGCCGTGCAGGCGAGATGACGGCCATCCCGTGCTGTGGCCATGTTCCGTAGTCCAGTTCCCGCTCGTCGCTGCGTACGACTTTCCTCTACCCACTGCTTCCACACACGCACCACTGTCGTAACAGCATGCCCTGTGCGAGCCGAAATGTCACGGTATGACAACCCCGTTCCCCGGAGGCCGATCATTCTGCCCCGTTGAACTCGCGCACAAGACAGTGTGGCACCCGTTTACGTCGACGAGGCATACTGGCATTCCCTGTATTGTTTCCACCTGTGTGACAGCTCTGCACCGACTATACTACGCGCAACACCGACCCTGTCGACCCACCAAAATGGATCATCACGTAGGATTGAAAGATAAAATATGACCTTTTCTCACGTAAGTACCGGGTGATCAGAAAGTCAGTATAAATTTGAAAACTTAATAAATCACGGAATAATGTACATAGAGAGATAAAAATTGACACACATGTTTGGAATGACATGGGGTTTTATTAGAACCAAATAGAAAGTTCAAAAAATGTCCGGCAGATGACGCTTCATCTGATCAGCACAGCAATAATTAGCATAACAAATTAAGACAAAGCAAAGATGATATTCTTTACAGGAAATGCTCAATATGTTCACCATCATTCCTTAACAATAGCTGTAGTCGAGGAATAATGTTGTGAACAGCACTGTAAAGCATGTCCGGAGTTATGGTGAGGCATTGGCATCGCATGATGTCTTACAGAATCCCTAGAGATGTCGGTCGGTCATATTACAATTGCGACTTCAGGTACCCCCAAAGCCAATAACCGCATGGACTGACGTTTGGAGACCTGGGAGGCCAAGCATGACGAAAGTGCTAGCTCAGCGCACGATCATCACCAAACGACGCGCGAAAGAGATCTTTCACGGGTTTAGCAATACTTGGTTTCTTTTTCTTTTTTCCTAATAAAACCCTATGTCATTACCTCTCTATCTACATTATTCCGTGATTTATTAAATTTTCAAATTTATACTGACTTTTTGATCACCCGGTATAAGACAGAGTCTGTCTTATACTTACGTGAGAAACAGTCATATTTTATCTTTTAATCCGATATGATAATCCATTTTGGTGATGTGTATTTTGACAAGTTAACTATGCCTTTTTTCTCATTTCAAAATTTTGACGAGAAACTATTTATTTTACATGTTCTCCTAAGTGAATGTTTTAAAGCCTTCTGAAGATGTAGATGTATATCATTGAAACTGGTAAATAAAAGTAAATGATCTTTTTTGGTGATATTGGCGCAACAACCTGAAGACGGTGTATTTTTATTAATAAAAATTAGAATCTCATTTCAAATTCTGTGCTCGGGGCGGAAAATGACCACACACTTTCAAAAAGGTAAACGAAATTACAAAATCACTGTGTCCCCAGTGGTGTAGTGGTCAGCACAACTGCCTGGAGAACAGGAGACCAGGGATCGAATCCCGGCTGGGTAGACATTTTCAGCTTTGCCCATTCGCAGTTGATGTCATATATTCTGTGAATATGAAAGAATAACAACTGCAGGATCGGAACTGATGCCACAAAAATGTTCAAATGTTTGAAGAACTTATCGGACTTAACTATGGGGTCATCAGTCCTTAAGTTTACAAACTACTTATGAACTACCTAAGATTAAGAACGGTACAAACATCCATGCCCGAGGGGGAATTCGAACCCCCGACCCTAGTGGCCGTGCAGACCGTGACTGGAGCGCCTCAGTCCCCTCGGCCACGCGCTGATGGCACATAAAAATCATACATTATTTACTGTCTTCGTTATCACGACGTTTTCATTTCCACTGCTGAAAACATCACGGATATAGGATGGGGATTTTGGAAGTGGTCTAAACAGCAGGGTCGTCAGTCCCCCGATATAGCAGTTGTGGCACTTTAACTGTCCCGTATTCGTTTGTTATCAGAAACGAACCATTCGAAATGAGCGTCCCTAAAATTCGAATTCACTGAACGTTCATACTTTGCTGTGTCATTTCTGCCGCGGCCCTTGATCGGTGCACAGGGCAGAAGCTGTTCTCTTATTATGATAGTTGAAGATTTTAATGTTCAACAACTGGTAGGAAACGTAACTACACAGCTATGGAATCATCTACTTTTTTTTACCACTGTTAAGGATTTCGTAAACATATAATTTTTGTTTTGTGCACATCGATGGCAGCTCACCTTTCGATCAAATAAATTTCATTGGCCTACTTGTATAATTAACTTCTAAAATCGGAACTTCAATTTTCGTGTTCACTTGCGCCTATTAATATTATAATATTAATAAACATTTCCATCAGAAACACTGTAGTATCCAAACCATTGATAATAAGTTTGCTCCTTTCTCCAATTGCGCTAATACTGTGTCACTCACCAACACAGCGGTCGTCCACTAGCCATCTTAACGACTTGCAAGCTGTTTCTACTCTCTGTCCAAAGTTTAGTTTTTAGTTTCGTCACCGCCGGCTTTGTACGTCGGAGAGTAAACAGTGAGGAAACGGCGCATCAACAGTCTGGAGCGGCTGCTGTCTAAAAGTGTTTGATCAGCGTCGGGCTATCAACTGTCCGCCAGGGGCTTGAATTACTGAAACACAAGCGCGAGGAGCGGCAGCAAAAGCGGCACGGGGAATTACACTGCAGCTAATGGGACAGCTGTTCCGTATTCGATATTCTATTCTCACCATCGTCACGATTATTTTCACGGTATGATAAAAAATGTTCAAATGTTTGTTAATACTTGGGTTTTAACTACTCTGGTCATAAGTCACTAGGCTTACAAAGTGCTTCAACTAACTTATGATATGGACAACAAATACACCCATGCTCGAAGGATGACTCAAAGCTCAGACGGCGAGCATCGGCGCACTCCGCAGCTAGGCGCCTTGGAACACTCGGCGACTCCACCACGGCATGATATGGTCATTATGTCAGCAAAGAACTCCTGTCATCTTCGACATATTCTAGCTATGCTAGGTTGTGTATTTTATGATATGCTGTTTAACTGTGCAGTGATGAACATAATCTTCTCCGCTGCTTACTTCATACACGAGTGGAAAAAAATGTGCAACCTGGAAAGACAGCGACGATTTTGTTCCGATAACAGAAGATGCCACCTGGCGGATAGAATATTCAACGATGAAGGTTTCAACGTCGTCCGCCAACAGATAGCGTACTGCAGAGCTTTCCAAACTGGGTGTCGCGACACTCTGGGGTGTCGCATATTAGTATCAAGGGTGTCGCGAGACTAACAAATTTCGACTCTAAACAAAGAAAACTTCTCATAAAATAACACAAAATATCCTTCTCTTCATACTGCCCTGAAGACTCGCCTGAAACTAATCATCTTTCTCTTCATTCAGTGCACCACAGATCACGTATTAAAGAAATGATCGGTGCACATTAATTGCTCTCTCCGAATTTTCCTCCTGGTGTAACCAGTGGCTCCTTACTGTCAACCCTACAAAATCCCAGGCAATCATCATAGGTCGCACCACCCCTTCCTTTCGCCACCGAGACCTTTACCTCACCCTCCATGGTCGCCCCATCCCGCAAACGAAGACCCTCCGCTACCTCGGATTAACCCTAGACAGAGACCTTTCCTGGAACCCTCACCTCAAAACCGTCCGACAAAAAGCCCTCTCCCGCCTTAACCTCTTAAAATGTCTCTCCGGCCGGACATGGGGACTAAATCCTTCCACAATCCTGTATACCTACCGTTCCCTCATGCGTCCCGTCCTTTGCTGCTTCCATCTCGCCTGGATATTCGCTCCCCCCTCCCATTATGAATCCCACAAAATCCTCGAACGCCACGCCCTTCGCCTCGCCTATCGCACCCACCTCCCCTCCCCCACACGGATCCTCTACGACCTCATCCCATTCCCACACCTGGTCAAATTCCTTCAACACATCCGCTCAAAGTACATCCACCGCAAGATAGAGTCCCATAACCCCCTTGTATCTCCTCTCCTCCTGGATCCCGGGCCCCTGCCACGCCTTTACCGCCACATCCCTCCCTTCCTTCACCTCCACACCCTCTACGTCCTCTCCGAGGGTGGCTTCCGCCACCTACCTCTCCCTGACGACGTTCTCAAAAAACCGTCCCGACATCTATCTCTCCTTCCAACTTTGACCCCTCTCTGTGGATTGCCACCGCCTCCTTCCTCCCCTCCCCTCCCACTCCCGTCCCACGCTTGGCTCACCCCCTCCTTTCTCCACCTCCCCAGGAGCTCCTTCCGGTTTCTCCCACTCTCCCTTTCCCCACCTCCTTCCCCTTCCCCCCGCGCCTTCTCCATCCTCCCCCTTCCCCTGTAGGGCCAGTACAGTGCTGTGTTTTAAGTGTTCAGTGCTTCGTGTGTATAGTGTTTCATCGCCCAGTGTTTTTTAACGTTGCGTACACCAGTGTTCAGTGTTTTTTACCTCAATGTCGCCGTCTTGTTATGCCTCGTCGTCTGCAGTGAGTGTTTTTTAGCCACCGTGGCAATGTCTTGTTTTAACAACCATGTATGTTCTGTCCGCTGTCATATAGTCTTTTAACTTTCTCCCAAAGTTTCATCTTGAAATTGTAAAAGCGCCTTTTTATCACCTTTCATTTTATTTTCTGTTTTGTCCATTGTTTCCATTCGCTCGGCTGTAGAGCAGCATCATCGCTTGCTGCCAGCCTGCCTGTATTGTGGCATTAAAATTCAATAAATGAAAAAATAAAACACATTAATTGCGTGTTCGGCTGCTAGGCGACAGCTCTGCTTCCGCAGCAGTAGACACTCAGGGTTCGTTCAAGCAATTGCCAGTTGTCAGATACCATTCCGGTACCTGCCTTGCCCACGATTAGTTTTATATGTTCGTCTCATTTCAGGTTTCGTTGACTTTTTCAGCTCACGGCCAACGTGAACGCCAAGCTGCGCTACCCACGACTAAACTGGCCGCTTGTCACGGAGCGCCGCTGTGCCACACTTCTTGAGCGACTGCCCCGCCTCCCACGCAGCCAGCCGCCCCACAATTAGCGAGCCGCGCCCTTACGCACGCACGCAGCCACACGCACGCAGCTGCGCGCGCCGCCTAATAAACTGGAGGAGCGCGCGGCCATTCAGATTTATTTGTTTGTCGACCTCTTCACGCGCTACGTGCTGGAGCGGCGCGCTGCCGGGCCGGAATGTAACCCTCCGCCGGCCAAGGCGGTTACACGCCAGCTCCTGATGCCTGTCCCGGGGGTTAAGCGCCTATTAAATAAGACAGAGCGCTAGTTTATTAGCCCTACCATTTGACCCTACGCTTACGACCAGATGAATGGAGGGGGCGACAAATTCGGAGGCGAAAGGGGGCCTGATCGACAGAAAGGCTGCGTCATGAGGGCTTATCAAAGGAATGTAAGTTAATTTACTTTAGATAAACGTAACAGTCATCATCAGTACTCATAACATTTCGGCACCATCTGTCGCAATACTAGACGTACCTAAATGGACCCTCTGTGATCGGCGGAAGTCGGCTGAGCGTCTGTCTGCAGAATATTTAACTCTCTGCCAACCCTACGTAATACGTGCACCGTAGCCATCGTCAATGTATTGTCAATTAGTGCATGGTATTTATTGTTGTCTTTCACCTTGTTATTTGCAAAAATAACTCCACATGCCCTCGACGACAGATCTGAGGAATAGGAAGGCTGTCAGTCAAAGTGGTGTGAGAAATGTAATACTCATTGTTGTTCAGCGTTGCTACAGTAAAAAAGAGACAGAAAGCATTGCTACACCCGCTTAACAAGCCCCTTAAAATATTCATATTTCGTAAATATAAGTTCCAGTTTTCGATTACTCAAACATTAAACTGATGCTTTTACCTAGTACACGTTGTTTCCTTTAAAACCTGCACGCTATACGCCTTAGCTGGCTGCACTGGGAGGAGGAGGTGGGGCTTGTTGTAACAGCCAATGCTTACGAACTGAGTGCAAGGAGACTTGTTAAAGTGCGCGATCTTTACTGTGTGTTGAGTCGGCGGAAGCCAGCCGTGTTGGCCGAGCGGTCTGCGGCGCGCCAGTCACAGTCTGCACGGCCAATACGGTCGGGGGTTCGAATCCACCCTCGGGCATTGATATTTGTGCCGTCCTTGGCGTTAGTTAGTTCATAAGTAGTTTGTAAGTTTAGGGACTGATGACCCTGTAGTTGAGTCCCATAAGCTCCACAAACATTTGAACACCTTATTTATTTTTGAGTTGGCTGAAGACGCGCTGCATTGTTTTGCAGGAGCCAATATTGCAGTGAAGTGGCATAAATCTGTTATAGAAGCTCAAATTTGTAATTTCACCAAACTTTAATCCCTCCGTTAACATCTTCCAGACGATAACAAGGCCTGTGCAGTCTGGCAATTTCTACAATGAGATACTTTGTACTGACATGCAGAGCTTAAATGCTGTAACGCCTGACTCTTCAGAACTAAATAGCACATAATAGATACAAAGTTATTCGATGTTGCATCAGCCATATTAATCAAATCAGAGACGCGCGGGGTTGGCCGCGCTGGCTGAGGCGCCATGTCATGGTATGTGCGTGCGCTCCCGCCGGAAGTTCGAGTCCTCCTTCGCCAATTGGAATGTGTTATTCTTAGAGTAAGCTAGTTTACGTAGTTTGTCAATTTATGAACCGATGACTTCAAATGTTTTGTTCCTTAGGAATTAAAAAGAAAGAAAATACACACAATCAGTCAAAAACTCACCATTCTCAATAGCCTAAATAGAATCACTCACGCATAAGGTTTGCAATACTAAGGAGATAGGCAACGGCGGAAGGGTACTTTATGCCCACCTCCTGAAAATACCATAATCTCGTCTGCTACATTACACATTATAACTGTAAAACATTATTTATCTTTGAAGTCTTCTTGAGAATTAATAACTGTTTTAAATTTTTCAGTTAAATTTAATCCAAAAACAAAGAACTACAACCTTCACAATGGATGTCATAATTTTAGCTCCAGGACCATATTTACTCATCAATATTTAAGTCATATTGTACCTAACAGAAGACGTGCTTGAGTGTTCCACGCAGTTGTAATGATTGCTGTTTCCCAAGTGATATACGCAACTGCCTAGCAAGCAAGAGACCCGCGTTCGAATGCCGGCGGGGTACACATTTTCAAATTTTCCCATTCGCAGTAAACGTACTAAATTCCGTGAATATGAATCATCAATAACTCTTTCAAAAATATATAGTGGGTAAGAATAAAAAAAATACGCAAATTATATTTTAAAAATTGTTTTATTAATCGTAAGGTGCCCGTACTTAGCAACGCGAATTGGACTAATATCAAGTTTCGTTTGGAAATTATTTGCTATGAGCAGTAGCTACAAAATATGCAGTACCAAATGTTGCCTATGCAATTGTAATCAAGAATATATGACCACAGGAGCCATCTTGGACGTTAAAATTTGCTAATTGGAAGTAACATCTATTAATTATAGGTTCTTACCAATCAATTTCTATGCAGCGAAATTGAATCATGAAAAGTATATAAAAATCGGGGAAATTTGCAATGGTTTGGTGCTAATGGGATATTGCATTAGATTTTTATGAATATATGATCATTAATACGAAGAAGAGGATAGAAGGAAGATTAACTTTCAATGTCCCCTTTGACGACGAGATCAATCAGAGAGAGAGAAAAAAGTCGCAGAGAGGAAGAAAATCAGCCCCAGCGTTTCCATAAGAACCAACCGGCATTTGCTCTCTGCTGCTGAACCACCTAAAACCCAAACTTGATGACCTGGAGCGTAATTGAAATATGGAATTAAAACGAGCGGTGATGTACTAACGAAATGTATGTAGTTGTAGACTGAATAAACGCAGAATAGGCTAATTTAGGAGAAGTGTCGTCCTACTCAACAGTTGTGCGTAGCTATGCGTATGGCGCTTCTCATACCGGGCGAGGCACTTAAAACTGTTTTTTCGGAATATTTGGTAAATACCATCCCGTTTTTTAAAAAGTTGCAATAATTGTTTTTCACCTTCAAGAGCGACATCCATTAACATAAAGCTCGACGCCCCCTCCCCCCTACACCACCCCCGGATACGGAAGAGGATGACTTTGAAAAAGGAACCTCTATTTTCAATGCATATTTCGTTTCTCCAGGAAAAAATACGGAAAACCGAGAAGATTTCAGCAGTACCATACGCCGGGAAAGCCTACATTCACATTATGTAACTGCATTTGAAACCTTCTTTTCTTTACGTTTTATAATACATGCATTGTATTCGGTAAAGCTGAAAAGAATTGAAAATCGTTGTTAAACGGTAATAACTCAAACAAATTCACATTGGTCTCTTTCTTTAAGAAACATCTGTAAAATATTGCGAAAAGTTGTTGCAAAAGTAAAATTCCTATTAGGGAACAAATCAGCATACCTTCGACGAACTCTTTCTATTAGCCTCAAAATACGAGGAAATGAAGTCTACTCTCTTGTATTGTCAAGGTCGGAGAATAATTGCGTAGAGATGTGAACAGTCCGAATGACTGAAGTAAATGAACAATGTAACCTTACAATTAGAGCTTGATCACAGTCTGTGCTTCATTCAGTTGTGGGAGGTGTCACATGATAGCATTATCAAAAAAATCAATAACTGTACTTTTTTCGTAATTGATGCGTATTTGTTTGAGATATTACCGTTTTTCAACAATTCTCATCTGATTTTTATTTTTGGCGATTGCAGCGTAATGCATCATGAAACAAAAAACGTTTCATACAAAAGTTAAATATTTTTACACAGAAAATCCTAATCTGCATTCCTGTTTAAGATTTCAAAGTTACTCCCTCTCCCACCCCCGGAGGTGGTGCAGGGGGTGGAGTTTTATGTTAACGGTGTCCATCTTCGAGGTGAACAACTTTAATTACAACTTTTTTCGTCATATTCACGGAATTTTTGACATTAACTGCGAATATTTAAAGTGGAAAATGTGTTACTTTTGAATCAGATTTGTATATTTCCAAATATTGCAAAAAACAGATTTAAGTCGTGTCCGAGAAGAGGTGTTGGCACTCTGCAGTGGACGTAAATACGATGTTGCTGACGTTGGCTGGCTCTGCAGTTTGGCTTGGGAGACAATTGCTAAGGTTTCCCAATGTCTACCTCGCTTTTCCACTGTATCCAAACACGTGTTGGGCGGAATGCAATCTTTTTAAATCAAGAGCGGAGAAAGATGCTGCACCGGTGTTAACTTCGACCACCATAGCCATACCTGTATTTGTACTCTTCATCCTGGGACAATCTTGGCTTTAATAGTAGTACTCTTGAAATGCCAGGAAGATATAAAAATACCCAACTACCTGATTGACAGAGTGAAGAGGTCCAGCCACGCCGCTGTCCGTGCCACCTGGCTATATCAGGTGCTTTGATCGACGAGGGCGGTTGTCCCCCTGATGTTTGTGTGAAGTCTTCTGACAACCAGGGTTGTTGTTGATTGTATTGGTGAGCCCCTGGTTTTATGTTTTAACTGTATTTGACCGGTCGTCTTTTTTTTAAAAAAAGTAAAACAGCTGAAGCGGACCCTTTTATTAAAGATGTATCATCTTAGCTGTTGATGTCCGTCAACAAAGGTTTTATGTTTACCCCGCGTACACAAAGCAAGGCATTGTTCTTAGTGATTGGAAAACAAGCAAGTACTACTCATCTATGAGGAACAGACATAGACACCTAAGTTAAGTGCTCAGTATTTCAGTAGTAATCAACTGAACTACTAATACGTTTAAGCCACTGGAATCAGGAAGGTCAATTCCTCCAGGCACAACTGTTTGCAGTTAGCAACAGGGCCGTGTCTTTCCTCAGGGCTCCATACTTAGGGGAATCACATGAGGAGAAATCTGTACTGGATGGAGCATGAACAACGGCTCCCCAGCATTGGGAAAAGTTGGTGGGCTTTATCCTGATACAGAAAGTGCAACTTTTGTTAGCTTTGTCAACATTTCGGGAAGAGATGAACCCCAGCATGCAACTCTTTATTGAAATAGGTCTCTGTACAGTGGGCTTACCTCAAGAACACGGATGGAAATCGGATATGCAGTGCCTAAAGCTTTCAATAAGGTATGAAGCATTACCAGAGAAAAGTCACTTACTAAAATTTTTGCAGTACGTAAAAGCTGTCAATGGCAAATGAAAAAAAATAGTAATAAAATAAAAAAGGAAAAAAAAGAGTACAGATACATAGGAACATAAATGTTGGATGACGCACATTGTAATTACTAATAGTAGTGTTGAAAACCACCTCCGATCTCTAAAGCACAATGAAGCTCAGGGGACTGACAGTTCGTACACAAAACCTTCGTCGGATTTAGGCCCCCCTCCTCTTTATCATAATTTACCCTGCGTACATGAAGCAACGAATTATTCGTAGTGATTGGAAAACAAGCAAGTAATACTCATCTGTAAGGGGCAGAAATAGTACAAGAAGACACCTGGGAAAACCTAAGTAAAGTGCTCAGTATTTCAGTAGTAATCAGCAGAACTATTAATACGTTTAAGCCACTGGAGTGAAGACGGTCAATTCCTCCACGCACAACTGTTTGCAGTCAGCAACAGGGGCGTGATTTGTGCCCAGGTGTGCACCTCTTCAGCCAGAACATACCGATGACCACGAATCTCTTTCCTTAGGGCTCCATATTTAGGGGAATCGCATGGGGAGATATCTGGACTGTATGGAGCATGTGAAACGGCTCCCCAGCTTGGGAAAATGTTGGTGGGTTTTATCCTGATACAGAAAGTGCGACTTTTTGTTATCTTTCTCAACATTTTGGGAGGAGATGAACCCCAGGAAGCACCCCCTAGCTACGCTCATGCATGCAACTCTTTATCGAAATAGGTTTCTGTACAGTGGACTTACCTCAAGAAAAGTGATTTTAGATTCTGTTCGAATGTAAAAGAAGTGATTTGTTGGGCTTTGTTCGTTAATAAATTAAAGAAGTAGGCTACCAATCCACCGTAATGTTTGTTTGGCGGAAGATGGCAGACTCGTTGCCGGTGGTGTGGGGTGCTGTGCAGACGTCTGCACTGCCAGGTGACTGCCGCCCCCGCCTCCTCCTCCGCCGCCGCCCCCGCCGCCGCCCCACGCCGGCATCTTGATTAACTTGGCAGTCGTCCGCCCGCCCGCGCGCCCTGTGGCTCTCCAGTGTGGTCCCGACTGCCCAGCTGTTTCCGTCACTGCCCGCTCTTCTCGACCGACCTATCGACCGAACACGCGAAATACCGTGCGCGCGCCAGTTGTGTGATGTGCAAAGCAGTTTCCAGGCGACATGGCAGATACCAAAGTAATCGTCGACAATTCGCCCCGAGTTTTCTACAGTGGGAAGACACAGGACGCGGTACAGCAGAGGTGCCGGGCAGGAGCCCGCGCCGTTCAACCAGTAAGTCTGTCGCTTGCACCACTTCCAACAGTGTGGCTACTCCGCCACACCAGGAGAAGAATGTTAGTGACTGTGAATCTGTAACATCCGATATAAGCGCCTGATACAGGGCTGCATGCTGTTGGTTACGTGAAAGGTACATCGAGAATGTGAGACATCTCATTAGGGACCAGGTCAAGAACACATTTCAAGTGAGGTGCTGGAGAACCGATAGATGGCACAAGGACTGTGACTGACAAGGAAAGTACTTAGGCTCGAACAAACAGAATTACACCAAAATCGTATGATAGCTAATGTAAAGGTCCCTTATTGCACTAGTTATACTCCCGCATCTGCAAAACTCTGCAATCGTTCGTTAGAGGCCTCTGCGTGTGCCATGCCGCATTGCACTTTGACCTGCCGGTACGCCAGTAGTGACGGTGCAGTGTGCCTCTGAAGTTGCGCTTTATGACGTTATTTGTGTAGTGAAGCGTCAGATGGGTCGGCGATTGGTAATCAATCCTGCTAATGTATTGCAATTGGTTGAGATGAAATTCCGAAGAGCCCTTCTTCGTTAATACAGTCTTAGTGTAGAAGAAGAATCATTCACATGTTTTCTGGTATCTATTATAGTGCAGAAATATGAGCATAGATTAGAAACACTATAATAGATAATAGGTAACATGCGAATGATTCATCTTCTACACCAATACCATCTACACGAAGAAGGTTTCTTCGTAATTTCACCTCAACCAGTCACCCTATATTAGCAGGATTGATTACCAATCACCGACCCATCTGACGCTTCACCACACCAATAACGTCACAAAGCGCAACTTCAGAGGCACGCTGCACCGTCACTACTGGCGTACCGGCAGGTCAAAGTGCAATGCGGCATGATACACGCAGAGGCCTCTAATGGGCGACTGCAGTGATTTGCAGATGCGGGAGTATCACTAGTGCAATAAGAGACCTTTACATTATCTATCATACGATTTTGGTGTATATGTGTTTGTTCGAGCCCAAGTACTTTCCTTGTGAGTCACTGCCGCCGTCTTCGTAGACGTTCCCAGGAACTGCACCCAATTAACCTAAAACTGGGCCACGCGGAAGCGGCCTTGTGGTCTAAGGCATCATGCTAATGACATGGCGGTCGCTCCTGGCGTAGGTTCGACTCCTTTCCGGATAATGGTGTGTGTGTTTTGTCCTTAGTGTAAGTTAAAGTAGTTTGTACCTCTAAGGACTGATGACCGTAGCGGTTCAGTCCATTCGGTTTACAAACACTTGAACCTAAAATTGGAGACATGATGCCGCAGAGGAGTAGCCGAGCGGTCTAAAGCGCCATGCTGCAGAGCGCGCAGTTGCTCGCCGTCGGGGTTTCGAGTCATCTCTCGGGCATGGGTGTTTGTGTTGTCTTTAGGTTTAAGTTAGTTCAAGTAGTTTGTAAGTTTAGGGACTGATAGCCACAGATGTTAAGTCCCATAAGATTTACAAGCATTTGATTTGGAGACATGATCCATCTCATATCGTGACTTGTAGTGTATCGGCTGTATATTAAATGGCCAGAGCACAGCCAGAGACACATGGAAGTGAAGTGGCAGTACACAAAGTTGTGTTACAGTACCCTCTAAATTGTAGGTGCATCTTCGCATTGCATTACGGTGTCTTGAGGAGATTAAATGTGGATGAGGATTAAATGCCTCGTTTCCTGCTCATTTACAACAACATTTTCAGTCAAAAACAGAAAACGTCTCTGTTCAAGTGCCGGACAGAAAAAAATGCAATCGATGCATGTAAGACCGCTCACAGTCTCGGAGATCATGAAATTCAATTATCGCAATAAAATACAACACATATATGCATTATAGTTGTTTCAATTTACCTTTTATATCTTGTCTTAGTGTATTTGAAATTGATTTTTAAGTATCGGTTTCAATTGGCATGCAATAATTTGTGGTTTCATCCGTACTTTGTATCAACCAACAGCCCTCAGCGGATGCAGCAACTCTCACACTATGAGATTTCACAAAACATTTCTGCTTCACATAAAAAGTAGAACAAGGCATTAAACAGAAAGGGAGGTGCTGAATTAAAACTTTAATTCGACGCTTCTCTTTCTACTCAATATTTTTATATAGTGAAACATTAAGTGTCGGAAAATTGAATTATTGTTTGATATGCAGAACCAGGAAGTAGAATCAGGTTATGTCGAGGCTGACGCGGAACTGGTGTGAACCGGAGTTTAGGTTTCTATTTTAGAATGGGAAATATTCCAAGTATCGAGACACGCTTGTTGTTGAACCCGCTCAGGTGCCTTGGCAAGTCATCACTAGTCTAGACAGAGCTGACGTGCTAAGGATCAGGAATTCGAGGACTGCAGTACGAAAACTCGGTTCCGACC
Source organism: Locusta migratoria (assembly GCA_026315105.1). NCBI lineage: Eukaryota > Metazoa > Arthropoda > Insecta > Orthoptera > Acrididae > Locusta > Locusta migratoria. The sequence goes on from CM048747.1 coordinate 43,551,734, forward strand.
AAGGTTTTCGAGAGGTTTTCCTTGGTTGTAACGCGCATGCCGGAACTGGTAACCTCTCCCACTTATTCCCAATTTGGATCTCCCCTTTGCCCCACTATCACTTGTCTGATAATTGGCTGAGTAGAACCGCGACTCTTTATGGGCTGGATCTCAAACAGCCCGCTCCACTCCTCGGAGAATAAAAAGAACAAGTTTGTTTGTTGTTTGCATTCCAGAATACCAAAAAGTGAACATAAAGTTGAGTTGGAAAAATTACACACGCCGAACCAAATGAACGCTTACATGCACATTTAGATCCCGAATGACGTACACGGAGAAAAACTGGATACGCTACCTATACGGCGGCCTATGAAGAACTACGGCACATGTCATGCAATAGTCTCTATGACTCCACACGGCATAGAATTTCTTTCCATCTCCTGTGCACACTGTACGAGGGATTGTACTGAAACAACGGCCAGACTCTGGGTGTCTTCCCAAATGCGAGGCACTTTATTTACTCTTTGTTCCATAGAACGTTCGTGCTCTAGAGCAGAAGAGGGTCTGGCTATGTGTACTGTGTGTCACTGCTTGATTTATAAATTAATTCAGATGCCGGAAGTTATCTCTTGATCTATACAGTTCCCATCCCCTATGCCTACCTCCAAATTTTCAAATGTTTGTAGATCCAAGGGACACAAACATTCATGCCCGAGGGAGGACTCGAATCCCCGACGGCGTACGACCTCGCGCACCGAAGCAGGGCGCCTTAGCGTGCACGGCTATTCTGCCGCGGCGCCTACCTCCTACAGACCAATATTAACAAGAGTCGATTTCTGAAAACGTTCACTATTTCGGTGCAGTGGCATTCGTTCCATTATCGTCAACGTCTTCTCTTTTTGTATCTCCGTATCCACTTGCTCTTTCCGGTACGTACAAGAACGCAGTTCCGGCGGAAGTTAAAATACGAGGTATGTGCACAAAGTAAGTTCCGTTTGGTTATATAAAACAAACGTGAACAGATAGAGAAAAAATATTTATTGTACAAAAATATACAATTATTAAACTACTTTTCTACATAGCTTCCGAATTTTTGTAGGCATTTTCCATAGTGTGGCAGAAGTCTTTGTATGCCCTCTTCGTAGAAGGTTGCCGCCTGTGTATTCAAGCATGTGGTAACATGTTCTTTCAGCTCGTCATCAACTCTGAGGTGTTGACCACCATGGACAGGTTTTAGGTGTAAGAAGAAAGTCGCTTGGAGCGAGGCTGAACGGAGGATGATCAAACAGGTCCCAGTGAAATTCCCGTAAGAGTCGTTTGGTCACATTCGCCTTGTGAGGTCGGGCGGTAACGTGAAGGGAAAAAGAAAACTCCTTTAATCTCTTCTTACACCTAAAATCTGTCCTTGGTGGTCAACACTTCAACGATGATGAGATGAAAGAACATGTTTGCTACATGGTTGAATACACAGGCGGCAACCCTCTATGAAGAAGGCACACAAAAACTTGTGCCACGCTATGAAAAGTGCCTATAAAATTCGGAAGTTATGTAGAAAAGTAGTTGAACAGTTGTAAATTTTTATACAATAAATATTTTTTTCTGTAACTGTACGCGTTTGGTTTATATAACCTAATGGAACTTACTTTGTGGGCATGCCTCGTATATAAGGGCTGATCTCTCCAGTTTATCGCGCAGTGCAGGTTACTTTGAAACTTGCTGTCAGATTAACACTGGACCCGCAATAGGGACGACAGGGGTTCAAATTCACCTCCGGCCATCCTGCTTGATGTTTTCCGTGATTTTCGTAAATCACTCCAGGCAAAATCCGGGAGGGTTCTTTTCTTCCTCTTCCCAGACAAAAACTAGCGTGTACTCCGCCTCTAATGACCACGATGTCGACGGTGAGCTAAATCCTGATCTTAGTTTCGTCCTCCTTCCATTTTTCAGCCCGCGCCACGCAATGGATACGTGCACAGCGTCAGTGAACGCATCTTAATCAATCAGAGCGCTACCTTGGTCCAGTCAAATTAGGGTTTCACCTCGGAATGAGAGGTAACAAGCTGAATATTTGCATGAGCCTTCGTTTTGGCATTCTAAATGATGTGTCAAAAGTCTCATAAAATCTCGTGCCCGCGTCTTAAGATATTAAAGGTCAAAGGTCACGAAAATCAGTTTTTCGCAAATATCTCGCTTCCTATGCATTAAATGGTATTTGCATCTCCGATAAAAGTTGTAGAGCATGAAATTCTCTACAATTTTTGTTTTAAACGTTTTTTTGTGGAATTCATCGTTTTTTAGATAGAGCGCGGAGAGCGCACAGGTCACAGCGCTCAGACATATAAGACGAATCCCAGTCAATGGTACGTTGTTTAAAGTTCATAAATCATTGCAACAATTGCAATAACAAACCTTCATTCTTTATGAATTGTGTTCAATATTTCTTAATATTATTCATAAATCAAAAAGATTTGTTTAGTAATATTTACTTATTTCTTGAAATTATTACGTTATGAAGCCAAATACTTCAAGTACATTTTAATTATTTTCGCCGGCCGCGGTGGCCGCGGGGTCTGAGGCGCTCTAGTCACGGTCTGCACGGTCACTAAGGTCGGGGGTTCGAATCCCCCCTCGGGCATGGATATTTGTGCCGTCCTTAGTATAAGGTATTTCGTAAGTAGTGTGTAAGTTTAGGGGCTGTTGACCCAGTAGTTAAGTCCCATAAGCTTCACAAAAATTTGAACATTTGAATTATTTTCGAATATATCTTAATTGTATTCTTTTCTACATGAAACATGAAGATATAACAGAATATACTTGAAGTATTTGGCTTATTTGACTGGACTACCTCGTTCGCGTGCTGTGTCGAAACGAGCCGACCGCGACGTCGATTGCCACTCGCGTTTCTCTCTGAATTGGCGCGCCACTGCAGCTGTGTTTACGCGAGAGGCTGTTGCCGCCGTGACGTCACAGCGCCGCCCACGCCTTGGCCGGCAGCCCCGACGGGGGGGGGGGGGGGGAGAGACAGGGGAGGCGGGGGTTACGCCCGCACAGCAGTCAGCACGCAGCCGTTGGAAGCCCGCCACCGCGGATCAAGTGCCAGCCTCCCAACGACACGCGACATGTTCAAAATACCATTTCTTGCAGTACAACTGAAACTAATGCAACGACGAGCTGTGATTATTCCCGTTGATGAGTTCATTTCTCAGTTTACAAGCCTCGGCAACCTTCACATGACAATATTCACATTGCCTCCATCTTCACTATTTTCAACGAAAGGAAGGGTGGAAGATTAGGGAATAACGTCTCTCCGAATTCGTAGTCGTTAGAGATGGGCACACGCTCGTAGAGTTTTTGTCAGATATTATAGAAATATCAAACATTGCCCAGAGACGTATTTTGTCTCGATATCTATAAAAGATATTAAACTGAATTGTTGTTGTTGTTGTTGTTGTTTTTGTGGTCTTCAGTCCACAGACTGGTTTGATGCAGCTCTCTACGTTACCCTGTCCTGTGCAAGTCTCTTCATCTGAGAATACGTTCGGCAAACTACATCCTTTTGAATCTGCTTACTTGTATTCGTCCCTCGGTCTCCCTCTACGATTTTTACCCCAAACGCTTCCTTCTAATGCTAAGTTGACAATTCCTTGATGTCTAAGAATGTGTCCTATCAATCTATCCCTTCTCTTAGTCAGAATATACCAGAAACTCCTTTTCTTCCCATTTCGGTTACGCACTTCATTAGTCGCGTGATCTACCCATCTAATTTTCATCATTCGTCTGTAGCACCGCATTTCAAAAGCTTCTATAATCTTTTTGTCTGAACTCCTTACCGTCCTCGTTACACTCCCATACAATGCTACACTCCAGACAAATGCTTCCAGAAAGGACTTCCGAATATTTAAATTAATATTGAATGTTAACAAGTTTCGCTTCTTTAGAAACGCTTTTCTCCCCATAGCCATTCTGCATTTTATATATTCTTTACTTCGCCATCAGAAGTTATCTTCCTACCCAAATAACAAAATTCATTGAATTAGAGGCATTTAATTACAATTTATCACGCGGCCGGGATTCGAACCCGGGACCTCCTGCATAGTACGCATACTTTTTTAGGCTTAGTTCTGTTCCTTGTGGCTGCTGATCGTGTTTGTTCGTTATTGTTCGATGTGTTCTTGTCTCAGCCAAGGCTGTCCAACAGCGGAACAGCACCCCAGCGAAGAGCGTATTTGTAAGGGAACAAGAGGCAGAGTTGAAATTATGTAGTGGCGAGGGGCGTGTCTTCAGACTATCCATGCAGTGTCTGTAATCATTAAGCCTCGGTGGCGTAGCGGCGTCGGGCGCCGTGGCTAAACGCTCTCTGTACTAAAAAATTTGAGTTAAGAACACGTCGAACCAAAACGAACAAACACGATCAGCAGCTTCGAGGACCAGAACTATCCATAGAACAAAATAATAATAATAATAATAATAACAAATAAAAATATAAAAAATCTCGGTCGAAGCATAAATTTTAATTCAATGCCTCTAACTTAGTTTAATTATAGAAATAGTTGCTGAAAAGCCGGCGTTCCCGGGTTCTTATTTATTCGAGTCTGAAGTTGGTCAATCTCTTCTTCCAGTTCTCTCTCTCTCTCTCTCTCTCTCTCTCTCTCTCTGTCCATCTCCTTCTCTCCCCTCCCCACCCTCTCTCTCTGCTCATCTCCACCTTCCCCTTTCTCACCTCTTAATCTCTGTCCAACTCCTCCTCCACCTCCTCAGTCCACTGCCTCCTCCATCTATGAAAAGTTATAAACTCTGTTAACTTTCCTGGAGATGAGTAAATTGCAAGGTACCTTCCGCCATGCATCTATTAAATCTTAGGCAGATAGTGGCGTCCCTCTTGTTTTGACGGTTATATGTGCAAACTTTCATCGATATCTGAATAAAACCGTAAACTTTGTCCACGTTCATACATAAAGTACGGTCCGACACGCACCGTACAAATTTTTACGTACACAATGACTTTCCTCTTGTTTTGAAGACCAAAGTTTCATCGGAATCACAAGAACGTTACGGCAGTACAAAAATTCGAACAAACTTACGGCAGCTTCCCAGTCGTCTCACTATTTATGGCGCCATATCTCCTAAACTATCAATTGTACAATAAAATAATTTTGTAGTTACATTCATTGGCACAAATAGAAACTGTTTTCAAAATATTTTGCGAATACATGTAGTAGTAAAGGAGAGATAAATGTAAACGTCTTTCATAATGCAGCAGTTTTTCCATGCATCTCAGTGTTCACGACATCATATCTCGTGATCTCGTGAATTGTGTGTTACAGTGATATAATTATACCTATTACAACCGCTAAAGTGCAAGCAAACTGTTGATGTGGTTTCACCTCAATTGGATAAATGCTACGGCAGTACATAAAATACGAACAAACGTCAAAAAAAGGGAGATCAAATGTTTGTAGAGCGTATGGGACTTAACTACGGGGTCATCAGACCCTACACTTACAAACTACTTATGAACTAGCTTATACTGAAGACGGCACAAATATCCTTGCCCGAGGGGGGATTCGAACCCCCGACCGCAGACCGGGCTGCCGTGCCGCATACCGCTCGGCCACTACGGCCGGCATTTATTTTTCACATCACTAAAAATGTTCTGGATAGGGACACCGTAATCACCTAGCAGTATTTAATACGATTTACGATTTATTCTCATACCTACCACATGCACATAGAAAATGCCATAAAATAGGTCCAGCCGTTTTGGAAGAGTACAAGCACAAACACCGTGACACGAGATTTCTATATGTAGAGAGATTTTTTGACTGCGCTAGTGTTCGCAAGGCGACGTAGGTACACCTTAACAGAATCAATCCCTCCACACTAATACATGTGACATTTATTACAGACAACTCATTTTCTGGCGTTGTAGAAAGCACGGTAATACCAGAACGATAGAGGTCCACTGACACCAATGCGAGACGGCGGCAGCGGGACGTCTGGACACTGAACAGACAGGCGGGGGATTCCCCGCAGCCTGCTGCGTCCCAGAGCAGTTGGCAGTGTGCACGGTTTACTTCCCGCGTCCAGCATCACCAGTACAGTACTCTCAAACAATGTTCTCCCTAGAGAACGGCGAACACAACACTTCGAGCACGGCGTGCGTACCCCATACTGGCACGCTCAACCACGCGATACCGACGGCGTACGGGGACGCTACTACCGGCCTCCTGGGTATCATTTCTCCACTCTCGAAATCCGTTTCCTCATTTGGACTAAAGATAATTAGTTATTCTATGGCCAGTGGTCAGCATTTACCGAGCAACTTAACCTAGTGGCAACTGAGAGTAGTATAAGATTCGAGAGTTTTGTTAGTTAATTCGCGCACCTTTACAAAGGTAAAAATGGAACATATCACTCTTGAGGTATGAATAGCTCTTCAATGTCCGTGTCTGCTTACAAATAAATTTGCTTTTTGTGTATGATCTGCCTTGACCAATCATAATTGTTTTTAATTTTTCCCGAACATGTTTCGCTGGCGTTGCAGCATCATCAGTGAGATTTTTTATTGTATAGTGTCTGTCAATTGAACAATGGTTATTACTTTTATGTACATTAAGTGTAGCATGTACAGATAATTGTGAAAATAATATAAATCGCTTCTTGTTTTTATAGGTACACTAGGCCTACCATAATACCACATGTCGTTGTATTTGTGGTTATTTATCTCACAATACATCTCTGTTTGAAATAAATCGCAATTTACGATGTTATGGCTTCACTGTATTAGGTTTAGATGGAATACCAAAATGTGGCGAATGAAAATTTGTGCCCGGCCGGAATTCGAACCCGGGATCTCCTGCTTACTAGGCGTTGACCACTCCGCCACCGAGGACACAGTGATCAGCCTGACTGCAGAGGACTCTTCTCTGCACGTCTCCCGCCACACACAAATCTGCATTCGCCACGCTATGACATTCCAAAGAAAGCAGGGTCAGACAGGTGTCAAAATTTCAGAACCATCAGTTTAATAAGTCATAGCTGCAAAATTTTATCTCGAATTACCTACAGAAGGATGGAAAAGCAGGTAGAAGTCAACCTCAGGGAAGATCAGTTTGGGTTCAGAAGAAATGCAGCCCACGGGAGGCAATACTCACTTAACGGCATATCTTAGAAGATAGATTAAGGAAAGGCAAACCTACATTTTCAGCTTTTGTAGATTTGGAGAAAGCCTCTGACAATGTTGATTTGAATAAACTGTTTCAAATTCTGAAATCAGCAAGAATAAAATATAGGGAACGGAAAGTTATTTACAACTTGTACAAAAACCAGATAGCAGTTATCAGAGTAGAAGGGAATGAAAGAGACGCAATGATTTGGAAAGGAATAAGACAGGGTTGTAGCCTTTCTCCAATGTTATTCAATTTCTACATTGAGCAAGCTATAAAGGAAAACAAGGAGCAATTTGGAGAAGAAATTAAAGTTCAGGGTGAAGAAATAAAAACCTTGCGTTTTGCCAATGACATTACAAATCTGTCAGAGACAGCAAAAGACCTGGAAGAGCAATTGAACGGAATGGACAGTGTGTTGAAAGGTGCATATAAGATGAACATTAACAAGAGCAAAACGAGGGTAATGGAGTGTGCTACGAAAATCAGGCGATGCTGAAGGAATTAGATTAGGTAACGAAACACTAAAGGTGGTAGATGAGTTTTGTTACTTGGGCAGTAAAATAATATATGATGGCCGCAGTACAGAGGTTATAAAATGCATAATGGCAATGGGAACAAAGGCGCTTTTACAAAAGAGAAATTTGTTAACATAGAATCTTAATTTATGCGTAAAGCAGTTCTTTCTGTTCAAAAATGTCTGTAAATCTATCGGACTCAACTGTGTGGTTATTAGTCAGTAACTTACAAACTAATTAAACTAAGGTAAACTAACGAAACGACAACACAAACACCCATGGGAATCGAACCCCCGACGGCGAAAGGCCGCGCGTACCACAGCACGGCGCCCCACTACGCGCGGCTAATACACAGCGGCAGTCCAAGTACCGTGAAGTAGTCGAACTCATTGTGGAAAGAGTGCAAGTAAATACATTATAAATGGAACAAAGGCCGGTTTTATGGTTAAAGATCTGCTAAACTATAAGTACTATATTAGTATATGTGACTATCTTGACAGTTGTTTTATAACAATGGCGATGACAATTTTTTGGAGAAAGTGACACGTCTAAATTTCCATTAACGTGCCGATGCCCTGTCGCTTCTAATGAATTGGATTATCACAGTTTTCACTAAATTAACCAAATTTTGACTGTATTTACAAAACCGAGCCACAACAAATGTTAATCGTTTGAGAAGTGGAAAAGCATCGCCTGATTTTCGTAGCACACTCCATTACCCTCGTTTTGCTCTTGTTAATGTTCATCTTATATGCACCTTTCAACACACTGTCCATTCCGTTAAATTGCTCCTCCAGGTCCTTTGCTGTCTCTGACAGAATTACAATGTCATCGGCAAAACGCAAGGTATTTATTTCTTCACCCTGAACTTTAATTCCTTCTCCAAAATTCTCCTTGCTTTCCTTCATAGCTTGCTCACTGTACAAATTAAACAACATTGGAGAAAGGCTACAATCCTGTCTTACACCCTTTCCAACCACTGCATCCCTTCCATGCCCTTTGACTCTGATAACTACTGTCTGGCTTTTGTACAAGTTGTAAATAACCTTCCGTTCCCTATATTTTACTCCTGCTGATTTCAAGATCTGAGAGAGTGTATTCGAAACAACATTATCAAAAGCTTTCTCCAAATCTACAACAGCTAGAAATGTAGGTTTGCCTTTTCTTAATCTATCTTCTAAGATAAGCCGTAAAGTCATTATTGCCTCCCGAGTTCCTACATTTCTCCTGAATCCAAATTGATCTTCCCCAAAGTCGGTTTCTATCAACTTTTCCATCCTGTAAATAATTCGTGTTAAAATTTTGCAAGCATGACTTATTAAACTGATGGTTCTGTAATTTTCACACCTGTCTGCACCTGCTTTCTTTGGAATGGGGTTTATTACATTTTTCTTAAAGTCTGAGGATATTTCCCCTGTCTCATACATCTTACTGACCAGGTGAAATAGTTTTGTCATGGCTGCCTCTCCCAGATACTTCAGTACTTCTGTGGGAATGTCGTCCATTCCAGGGGCCTTGTTTTGACTTAGGTCTTTCTGTGCTCTGTCAAATTCTTCTCTCAGTATAATATCGTCTATTTCATCTTCCTCTACATCCTCTTCCCTTCCTACAATATTGTCTCTAAGTTCCGTTCCTTTGTATAGTCCCTCTATGTATTCTTTCCACCTTTCAGCTTTCCCTTCTTTGTTGATAACTGGTTTTCCATCTGAGTTCTTTATATTCATGCAGCTGCTTTTCTTGTCTCCAAATGTTACTTTTATTTTCCTAGAGGCAGTATCTATTCTTCCCTTATTTATACATTCTTCATCTGACTTGCATTTGTCTTCTAGCCACTCCTGCTTAGCTATTTTACACTTCCTGTGAATCTCATTTCTTAGTCGTCTGTACTCCATTTTGCCTGTTTCACTTACCGCATTTTTATTCGTTTCTGAGGCTAAGTCCAACACTGCATTTCCCACCGAAAAACTCCTAAGTCCATCCCGGTCGTTTCTGCGGCTAGGTTCAATATTGCATTACACACGGAGCCGAGCGACATGGCCCTGTCCCCTTCAATGTACAAATCTGCATTGTGGGACTTTTAAATATTTCGGGGGTTTGGACTTTGAAAATTATTGTTAGGATTACGGATTTTTAACAGTGTCGTGGACTCTAATAATTATTACTACATTTACTTGCGCTGAACTTTAGATATGGAAATAAATTGCGGATCATAATTAGAATTTTAATCGTAGTTATTGAATATTATATAGCCACTTGTTGACCTATATTGGGGGCTAGAGCTAATATAAACTGTTCCTAGTAAATTGATGGTTCTCGATAGGTTTTTGAGAATGGCAAATAAACCATCTTAATGAAAATGCAATCCTAATGTCGTAGTCGATCATTGTATTCAACCACCCTAGTGTAAATCCCTGACAGTGAACTTTAACAAATGTTAATATATGAGTGTGTGTTCGCCGACGGTTGCAGTGAACCAACAGTAACAAAATCGTCCCCTAGCAATTACCGCAAATGCACTGCCGTCGTCGCCTCACACCATTTATTCAAAACTCAGAAATTGAGTTACGTCACTATTAATCACGCTGTCGACTGGATTTAAACTGTAAGCTTCCTTCCTTTTTGGAACAACCACGTCACTTTTGACTCACGCGAGGGCACGAGTGAGAACCACGAGTTGTCCCCAATAACAAGCTATAATTCTTCTTAAAATTGGACTGTTTCGTTAACAGCGGCCATCTTACAAATTATTGTTGTATTTGATCAAATATGTGGTAATAATTCCCATACAGCACCGAGCACCGGTATGTATGTATACAGAAATATCTATGCTGATTTATAAAATGTTGAGATGTTTGAAGTCTATGGGACTATGCTACTATGGTCATCAGTCCCTAGACTTACAAACTTCTTTCATTTAAACTAACCTAAGCGAGCGTTCTCGTGCAACTAACTTACATCATAGTCGCCGGATCTCAATCCTCTAGACTTCTTCCTACTCCTTCGACTCAAACTCGCTTTCAAAGGAAACAGATTTGACGATATTCCTGGCATCCAACAAAACGTGACGAAGCTTTTGAACACCATTCCAAAGAAAACTTCGTTCAATTTTTTTTTTTTTTTTTTTAATGTTTCAAATGTTTGTATAGCTTACGGGACTTTACTACGGGGCCATCAATCCCTAAACTTACAAACTACTTACGAACTAGCTAACACTAAGGACGGCACATGTATCGATGCCCTAGGGGGGATCCGAACCCCCGACCGTAGTGGTCGTGCAGACCGTGACTGGCGCGCCTCAGTCCCCTCGGCCACCGCGGCCGGCTACAAAATTTCCAGAACATGTATCGCAGAGCTCAGAGTTATGGGAGGTGATTATTTCGAAGGACAGAAAGGTAACTGTAGTTCACAGTTCATCTACGTTAACGTTACAGGACTATTCACCGAACTTTGTCAGAGGTTGTATAAATAGGAATATGACAAAGTAAGTGAGATTGCTATCGCGAGAGTAAATTACAGTGGCAAAACTCGTCGTTGGAATAATAAAACACATGTCACTAGATTGCAGAATGAACGAAAGCTCGAGAATTGCACTGAATCGTGACACCGAGCTTTTATTTTCTACTTAGATTACTTACGGTTCATAACATATTACGTGGACCGTAGAAGATACTACAATTCGAGATTCACAGCTATTTTCATTAATAAAATCAAAAGTGCCTTAAAAACTATAGGTTGAGAAGCGACCAAAATACCGTGCAGATCCTGGGATATGTCGAACTGTGACGTAAATTGGACGCTTAAATCGAATCATCCTCAAACACAGGCGTGTGACTGACAGCCAGTTGTTTACTGGGCAGTTACCATAGCAACAAGCAATCAGAGCACGCGATGAGTCACTCTCACTGTTCTTGCTCAGCTGCCATCGCTCTGCTACTGCCGGCAAACAGTTACGGCCGAAAATTGCGGTGTGTAACATATTTGTTGTTATTTGTTCTTACATGTTTTGTTTTTCTGTGTGGTACATTTCTTTTAGAGTGTGAAGCTAAATTTAAAATTACTTAGGAAAACGTTGGACTGTTAATGCCCTACAAATTTAACTTAATATAGCACGTCAACAAAAAAATAACTAGCCTTAGAACTGGAAGAACTATAATTATGTTTTGGCATAACGGCGAAAGGGTGTAGTCTCCCTACATGTCCTATCCACGCTACGGCACTTGGCTAGTTATCGATGTCACATTCAAGCTACCAACCGTACCCTACCCTTCTACAATGAGGAATAAGGTGCTGTGAACTGACAGGCCACAGGCAAGACATCTCGCACATAGGCCTACCACTGATAAAATTCGGGCATACAGTCGGAAGCATACTGTTCAAATGTTTGTTAATCTAAGGGACTTAACTGCTGCGGTTATCAGTCCCTAGGCTTACCAACTACTTTAACTTATGCTAAGGACAACACACACATATACCCAAGCCCGAGGGAAGACTTGAATCTCCAACGGCGAACAACCAAGAGCTCCGCAGTAAGGCGCCTTAGAGCGCTGGGCCACTCCACGACGGCGAAGCGTACTGTACTTAGGTGTCATGCCGTGGCGATGTTGGCAACGGTCACGCCGTATGCTGTGACAAAGCAGCACTAGTCACTTGTTTATGTGTGCCAAATGAGAAAGCCGTGTTTCAACGTAATATATGACGAAATATTTAATTCTAAACACGAAGCAGTCTTCATTGCAAATTATCGATGTTTCAACAGATTAGTACTTTTCATCAAACCGTAGGGCTCGGTGAGTGGATGACTGAAAGTAATTTCTATACTAAAAAGAAATGATACGTTCTTAACAAAAGAGAAATATCAATTGCAAATGATCAATGTTTCAAATGATTAGTGTGATTAAAATAAACCATGGCGCTCGGTAGGTAGATCGGTGAACGTAAATGTATCATATTCGTATTGTAAAAAGTAATCACACATTAGTAGCAAAACTTTTCTGCTATTGAAGAACGGGACAGTCACCATTCCATCATGTAGGCATGCAATATGACCTCAAGTCCTACCGTATAATCGAATCGCTTGCCGTAGTGACGCAAAAGTTTGACATACATTCGCCAACACAACAAACCATACATTCGCGACGAATTCGGCGGTATTAATTCAGTCCATCGTTCCTCGCCTCATTACATCAAAGTGGCACACCATTTGCTACGTGAAATGTAGTGTGTTGCCAACCTATGAAAGCTACGGAAGCGCCGCCAATACACACTCCGAATGCGTGCCCGACTTTAACCGTATTATTTTATTAAGCATAACATAAAAGTACATAAACTTTGTTAATATCGTAACTGAAAAAACATAAGAGCATTTCCGCAAAATGGCGGAAGTAAACGCATACGGTGACAAGTAAGGGCAAAACATGGCACATCAAAAATCTCGTGTAGCTGAAAATAACGCGAAATTATTCACGAAAGGAAAAGTTAAATCATCAAAACTAACCATTGTTGGAAGAAAATAAAATTAATAATGAATTAATATAGTACGAAATAAAATTATGGAAATAAGGACTTCGAGATTATGTAAAACGTAAATGCATCACTAACAATGAGTTCTCGAACTTCAGTCACTATTGTAGTACATTAAGGTAAAATATCGCTTACCATCCCGGTAGCCTCGAGTGATTATGTTGGCAAGATAAACAACAGGATAGAAAATCTTTGCCAAGGTGTTAATATCCATAGAAATGCACACAGAATGACGTGATTAATGTTTCATACAGAGCATGGCGTAAACAAATAACGCTGTTTCTGCTCTATGGCTGACAGGTTCTTGTATACACCCTTGTCCGCTCAGTAAAAGTAATTGCCCTCGTAAACCGAAGATTTCTTGACAAAACATTTCCGTTTGGTTAATGCCATGTCACACGATTGCCAACATTATCACGCGAGGAAGCCAGGATGGTAAGTAAAATTTAACTGCACATTTATTACAATATAATTGTCTACTAAATCCTATCAACAGCAATTGGCCCAAAACAGAAAATGAAAGTATTCATGAAATATGCTGAGGGAGAGGTTTGTGACAGTTCAGAGTTTTTAAAATAACTTACCTGTGCGCAATGAACGGTCTCTTCTAACATTGTGTGCAGCTATACGTTATGTTGGTGCCACCAGTCGTATATAGCCTACATTATATTCCTCATGATATGAGTTATCAATTTACAGAACGTCTGCAAACGTGGTTGAAGCAACTGCTATCGTGATCTGCACACATTCTCTTTTGCGGAATACATTTCCTTCACATAGAACTGTTATTCAGTTTCAGTTTGTATACACAATCACATTAACCTACATGTACATTAAGTCACCAGTTTGAGATTTTGTACCAGCGATCTCAGTCTAGCTAGCAACAACAATCATGTCTCTGACATCTATACATACTGTTAAAAGCATCCACTGCCCAACCGTCAGCTATCGATATAACCGCTCTCTCTTTCTCTTGGAAAGTGAAAGAAGAAAATGAAATTAGGTAATTACACAGACATACATTACTAGACTGACAAACTTGCCTTTATGACTGAAGTTTGATGCTGCCATCTTGCCTCACCTAACGTCAAAAAGTTTCCGTACGGTACTACTATGATCTTATGACACGAATGACGTAAGCTTTACTAGTTGGTTTGAACATGATTTGCGTTTGAGCTAACACTTCCGTATTTTTGAATCGTGTTATGAGACGAACATGTTATGTACGGTTAAACATTAACATCTAGGCAAAGACTTTCTACCATTTTGTTGTGTTGCCAACATAATCATGAGAGGTCGGCGGAATGATAGGTAAAATTTTACCGTTACGTACAGTTAAAGCAAAAGATAAATAACACGTTTATAATGGTGATACTATTAAAAGAAAAGCCGAAGTTGATCGAAACTGGAAACAAGATTAATAAAAAGAGGGGTTAAATTGTACGACGCTTCTCGCCGGGCTGCAGTGTTATGTTGGCACCAATGCTAATAACGGCAACTCAGACGACCAATATATGTTTTTTCGTGACAACTTCTATTTAAACGAAAATTATTTTTTCTGAATGGACAATCGTACATACAAGAACCTGTCAACCATAGAGCTGGTACAGTATTAATTTTGCTGCGAGTGAAACCAACAGCAATAACATTTACTCTGTAGTTAGTGAAACATATTAACGCAATTCTACACTTCATTGTTCATCTGATGCCAACATAAGCACTGGAGCCTGGCGAGAAGCGTTGTAAAATTTTACCAAAACAGGAAACGCGAATCAGTGTGTGCGTCAAAGCAGACTATAGATTTCGTAAGAACTATCAAAAAAATAAGACTACGTGTTATCCACTATGACAACACTTTTATAATGACCCTACTACTGAAAGAAATCCGAAGTTTAATGAAATTGGTAACAGATTAATAATAACAGCAAATCAATGCAACTCAATACTGTATGTGTTGAAGCTTACTCAAGCTTAAAAAATTTCAGCCATATACAAAACTCGAATTTCCTACATGTCAAAACTAAGGGCAGCATAGTTACGTCAGTTCATCCGTATTTTTACGACTGTTTTCTATAATAACTCACACGACTGCTCGAACGTTATAGTATAGTAATATGGAGGCGAGGCTTCGCTGACACCAATGATACTGCATACGGCATTGCCAGTCTTGTAATATATGTCTGTGGGTAATTACCAAAAACGCTTTGGAATCGAACGGATGCGATATTTATCTCACTGCGAACGATACATATTGTACGAGTGACTATTGTGGCGCCGATTTTGGATATTGTTTTGTTAGCTGACAGGCTTGTTCATGCGGCGCTGAAGCCACGTCCTAGCGGTTACAGTCAAAAAAGGTAATGTGAATGCTTGTTGTGTTGTAGCGTGACTGATGCCTCGAACAAAAATTTAAAAGAAAACAAAAAAGATTTAAAAAAATTTGAGCAACCGGTCAACTAATTCACAATGATACGGACACTTACAGATAACTTTTAGAACGACGATTGCCAGAGAAACTATTAAACTACTAATCATATTAATTTTTAGAACAACGATTGCCAGATAAACTATTAAACTACTAATCATATTAAATTTTTAAGTTATGAATTAAAACATACAGAAGGTTAAAACTGCAACAACAAGGTTCTTACACGCCAGATAGGAAACCTGGTCTGCAAAGGAGTTCAAAGCCTAAAACAAGATCATTTCTCTTTGTGCGTTATATAAGAGTATTTCAGATATGTCATTTAATGGTTAAATAGTGAAGTCACTGGAGGCATTACTCAGCCCAAGTTAGTCACCCGATAATCTTTCAACTCCTTCCATATTTGGATTGAAAGAGAACAGTTCATCACTGGAACTATCAAATAATACATTGATCACGTTGTGATCTACACCACTAACCACAACACTCCACATTTTATATTCTTCCTTAGTTGCATGTTGTTCTGCATCAATAAACGTTTAACAGAAACTTCAGGTAGACCTTCGTGCAGCAGTTTCAGTACGTCAGTTATTTTGTTCAAATGTTCAAATGTTTGTATGATCTATGGGACTTAACTACGGGGTCATCAGTCCCTAAACTTACAAACTACTTATGAACTTACTAAGACTAAGGATGGCACAAATATCCATGCCCGAGGGGGGATTCGAACCCCCGACCGTAGTGGCCGTGCAGACTGTGACTGAAGCGCCTCAGTCCCCTCGGTCACCGCGGCCGGCGCCAGTTATTTTATATGTCTTATTGCATCTTGCGATTCATTCCTAAACATGGCTCCAAATAAGTTCAATAGGGCTAGGTACTGCAGTGGTACGGCTGTAACCTGATGACATTGTGACCCGCAGATTTTTCAGTTTGGTCAATAACATACTGCACTTCTATGTAACGTTCAGCTTCTTTGAATAATTCAACTTTAATTGCAATAGGATCGACGTCACCTCCTTTTTCCGTAAACCATGAATCTTGTGGTTTACGTCAAACTTTAACCCAAATATACAAAGCTTTGCCCATAACTATAACAATGTAAGGCTCCAATTTGGGAAGAATTCTTTAAACATAATTCAAAACACTTCCACATTCATTTTAACACAATGATTATTAGACTAATAAACGTACAATTTCAATAGAACAGTTATAGAAAAAGGGGCTGGCAATACTTACATATATGGCCCACAATAGTATTGTAAAATCTATACGGAAAACCCAGACCCAGTAAAATTCTAAATGACATAAAACTATCGAAATATACGTCCTCAAAACAAAATCCCAAATAGGGCAAGCTTTGGTACGTTCGTGGCATTGCTTATTTCGTGATACGTGGTGGATTCCTCTTCACGGATTTACCAATCAACCTAGGAGGACAGTCGCTGACCCACTGACAACAGCACACGTCCCCTACCTCTAACGGCATTTCACGCCGCACTAACTAGCGGCCTTGGCAGCACAGCGAGTTGTTTTGTTCCGTTGATGTTAGTTGTCTTTCGATTTCTCGCTGCAGAATCCCAAGTGTTTTCAAAGTGCTGATTACTCCTCATACTAAGAAGCTAATATTGTTTTATTTTACACAGTTGTTTATGTGATATCAATAAATTTTTCTGATTAAGATTTATGTTTTTGCGTTCGTTAGTTTAGACATAATAGTCTTAGCTTCGCTAATAAAAGTCTTACCATTTTAACTGCCACCTTGCACCACCAGACTTTTCAAATACACTATGGATTCAGTGTAGTTTTTGTTTCATGTGGTACCATTCGAAGTGTCAACATACTTCTGAAAAGAGTGAGGACATTTTTATGTGTAACAAGTGTCAAAACATTTCTGATGAAGTCCAAAGTAAGGATTTCATTTAATCAGTCAATTCATTTAAGTGTTTTTGCTCATTACTTCGTAAGTACTTTATTATTATTGTTATAAATAGGTCTCAATGTCGTAAAATGTCAAAATAAAATCTTTTATAGAAATATAATGCTTTCATTACTTAATTTATGCATTACCACGAAATTACGCAAGTAATGTCACGAACTTACCAAGAGTATCACGAAATAACCTACAAAATTCTTACTTGATGAAATCATAAGGGAGAGATTGTAGAATCAACTAATCGCAACATTGTGCATATTGAATAATAAATTTAAGGACAGGCTAACAGATGTAATTCAGCAGGCTTTCAAAATACTTTTATATACTTTAAATTAACTTAATAGGGAAATCCTCACGAAATTACCTAGGTTTACCCTACATACCACAAACTCATGTAGGACGAACGTCTGACAAGCTGACCACATAACTATAAAAGACAACAGTCAGAATGACATACAGAACTGCGCACAACATAAAAACCTAATCGTTACATTAAAACAAAAATAACATTATACCAACTACCAGGAGTAACTAAAATTTAATGTAAAGATTCTGAGAAACTTTATGTAGGACAAACGAGCAAAAAATTCGAAATTCGAAACAGGAAACATACAAGATATTACGATACAAATCTTTCAGCATTCTTCAACCATTTAAAAATGTAAAATCACGAAGCCGAACATATAACAAACGCAATGAAAATATTACACCCAACACCAAAAGGCTATCACATGAACATTCTGGAAGAGACAAGCACTGGCGAAATTTTAAATGAATAGAGACGAAATTTAAAAATTATCTAGATAATTTTATTAAAATTTTATATTCGACATAAAAACGAATATATATATCTTAGACAAGTACAACCGTAAAAAAGAAAAATGAGAAAAAAATACAGCACCGTAACATAACAAAGATAACACTACAATGTCAGGATTCTTCCTTACAAAGACATAAACAAACTGTAACAACAGGGCTGGAAGGATGTCAATAATCAAGTCAGAATTAGAACCAATAAACTCATAACCTAACAATCGTTAAATTATATAAAAAAGATCGGAAGAATAATTAGACTGCAATTATGTGCAGCTACAATAAATGAAATTGACAACTCCGCGATGCAATATGGACGTAAGTTTATACAAGTACGTCGCGAAAATTGTATCAAAATTGTAAGCAGCTACATTTTAATAATTTTAACCGAAAATCTTTATCCGCAGTTAGCCTTACGATGGCCGCAGAGCCGAAATAGGCCTATTGCTGTTATGTTAAAACAACAAATATTCGTTACCTACAGCAACATTTTGCCATTACGTTCTTCAGTTGTTCTCAGCACAATAGCATTTCGAGCTTTACAAACAGCTTGTGACCACCCTGCATACCCGATGTTGTCTATCCGCTGTGTTGAAGACGCAGGGTCAGTGTTGCTAACCCCACTTCCCTTCTTTCGCCTTCGTCTTCCCCTCTCCCGGTCGATGGCAGGCAGTTTGTTGTCGCAGCGCCAGCATGCAACGAATGACGCTCAGTTCGACGCCAACGCCGGTCTGGGCAACACAGTCTAACCTCACCTAAGAATCGCGAAACTCAATGAAATGAAGCGATCGAATGGCTTTTCGTAGCCGGGATATCCCCATAGAGGTTCGGCCGCCTATTGCAACCTTTCCTATTGACGGCACCTCGGCGACTTGCGTGTCATTGATGATGATGAAAGTGATGATGAGGACAGACACAGAACACCCAGTCTCCTGACGGGAATCGAACCTGGGCCACTTCCATCGTCACTCGTAAAATCATACCGTGAAACGTTTCTGTGTTGAGTTTTTACTTGGGTGCAGCAGCAAATTCTAAATACCGCCGTATTTAGGAGCATTTGTGCCGCTATAAACTTGTAACAGCTATCACAAATAGATGGTGTACTTAAAGACGGGGAGCACTTCAATTATTTATTGCACAAGAACTAAACATTGTACAGATGTCATAAATATTGTATTTTGTAGAGAAACTCTGAAAGATAATGTTTTTATAGACAACTTCTGTCGCAGTACTTTCCACACTATACAGTAGCCATTTCGAGTTCACGGGATGCACGATGCAGCGATTCCACTGGACTACTTATTTATGTCTCTCGTACGCGCTCCACATTCACACTGGGACGTTCGCTTATCTTCGCCAGGCACAAATGTTCAAATGTTTGTTAAGCTTATGGGACTTAACTACGGGGTCATCAGTCCCTAAACTTACAAACTACTTATGAACTACTTACGAACTAGGACGCCACAAATATCCATGCCCGAGGGGGGATTCGAATCCCCGACCGTAGTGGCCGTGCTGACCGTGACTGAAGCGCCTCAGTCACCTCGGCCACCGCGGGCCAGGCACAAGCAACCCGTCGATACAAAATGAGTAGTTGCTGTTACTTTCATTACTCCTAATCACTAAGCGTTGTGAATTTTCTAATACACATATGAAAACGTTGTTAAAGTAATATCACTGCTTTTGGAAGTGGCAGTCTACAGTAACAAAATCTCAGTGGAGTATAATTCATACCACTTAAAATAGCTGAGTCGTAATCGTATCGTCCAAAAGCGATCAGAAATAAATTGCAACCTGATGTGGTCAAGTACAAAAGTAACTGATTATATTCGCGAGCGTACTTTGACCTTCATGAGTATTGTCTTATTGGATTTCGGACATTATAACATTGTTTCAAAACCAGGCTCCTTGGAGGCTAGTTCTACGTCTCCTTATAAAAGCTCTTCTCACAACCGGGAAGTAGGGAGAACTTCACATTTCCCGGGCTCGTCGCAAACTGATCTCAGACGATTAAACGACTATGGAATCAGGCCCCGTCGAGCCAGCAGGGGGAAATTTTATTGAAACATTCTTGAGGATGTATGCAACACACGATCACACAGACCCATATGTACGAGAGCACAGTCACCGGAACGTGCAAAAAGTCGACGCTCGTGTATATTCTTCTTTTGCAGTAATGCGTGTTGCAATTCCCCCACGAAGACGATCGTAGATGTACCGAATGTTGTCTCGCGTAATAGCCTACTGTGAAATTTCCATCTGGAGCCTCAGTTGGGCCAGATTTCGTGCCAGTCGTGAAGACCGCCTAAGATGACACCTCATCCGGTTCCAAACATACTGAAAGGGGAAAGATCTAGGGATTATGCTGGTCGGGGTAGTTGACGTACACCTTAAAAAGGACGTTGGTTGGTTTGGGATACATGTAAACGTACATTGTCGTCTTGGAAAAGCTTATCGCCTTGTTGGCGAGTTGAATGGTGGTTTCAGTGTACCTTGCACTATTAAATGTTACTTGAACGATCACCAGAGAAGAACGATCACTGTAAGATACGACTCCTGAAATATTTCTCCCTAATAATAAAAAACAAAAATAATAATAAATATTTATTAAAAAGAGAAGGAGGTAATGATTTGTGGAAATTTTGCAAATTTGGAAAAGCAGCGCCTGACAAAATAAAGTTTCGCTAAATGAATGTTAACACCGAAAGCAAATTTTGAAATCAATCGTAATTTTCGAATGAAAAGATTGGAGTTGAAATTACGGCGGGAGAAATATCTCAAGTTAGTGGCCACTTTGTAAATCACTATTAGTCAAAATAGTGCCTGCAAAAATTTAACTGGAAAACGGCACAAAAATATTTAATTCTAGCATCGTGCTTAAAAACTGTCTGATTTGATAGATGAGCAGCTCGACACACATACATTGTACAGAAACTATGTTTGGAATGCACTCGTAAAACACCGATTTATAATAAATAATTAAATTTGGATAAATCGTCGTATAGCCCAGGGACGTTTAGTGCGTAAGATATGATTGTGAAATAATTATGGAGAATTGTGCATCCTTCCAACATTTAATTCCGTACACTGCAAAAAATATGGCGGCTGGTGGCAATCTGTAAGAAATATTCACGCATCATTAATATATTGTACAGTTAGGAGTAATGATATGGCTTTTGAAATAAATAATTGCAATTTCTTTTTAAAACTAGCTGACTTATATTCTGAAAACGATTGATGATATGCAGAACACTTACAAGAATTTACAACGTCCATTCTGGGCTTGGAAAAATTGCTATTAAAATAAGTTAAACTCAGAGCAACACGCTATTGCGTTCGGAACCTATGAATATAAGTACTAGAGCGGGAAAAATAAATAATGGAGACTGCTGCTCCTTCTTATTAAATAAAACATATGATACACTAAATTATTGGTTTGTTTCAATAGATACGAAAATGCTGGTAAGCGTTATACTTTAGTTACATAAATTATTTCTTTGGTGGTTATTTAGTAATTTACATGAAACAAATACAGGATAATCGTAATAAATAATAGAGATTAATTATGGAAAAATAATTAAAATATTGAAATAAAGTCTGGCCAGTCAATGAAACATTATACTCCCCACACCATGATGCCGGATGTCAACCCAGTGTCCCTCTGACGCATACACTCCACATTTTCGCTCCCCCGTGCACGACGCCATATAAGCGCACGACCATGATTGGCACCCAAGAATAAGCGACTCTCATCACTGAAGACGACACGTGTCCATTCGTCCTTCCGTAAGTGCCTGTCGCGACACCACTGGAGGCGAAATGATGTTGGAACGTGAGCGGAAGACATCCTAACGGCACACATGATGGTGTGGGGAGCCTTATCCTACCCCGACCGTTTGATGATCGCCTAGGGAACATTAATTACAAATATCAAGTAATTTTTTGATCAGACTTCGTAGCACAGTTAGAGACTTCATATAAAACAAGTCAACTCTCAGTCTTTTCGCACCTACGTAAATAGGATATAGATCTTCTTACTATAATTATTAAGTCAAAAAACGTTCAAATGTTTGTTTTCCTAGGAGACCAAACTGCAAAGATAATCAGTCCCTGCAAACTACTCAAACCAAATGTTCAAATGTTTGTAAAGCTTATGGGACTTAACTACGGGGTCATCAGTCCCTGAAGTTACAAACTACTTATCAACTAGCTTATCCTAAGGACGGCACAAATATCCATGCCCGAGGGGGGGATTCGAACCGCCGACCGTAGTGGCCGTGCAGACCGTGACTGGAGCGCCTCAGTCCCCTCAGCCACCGCGGCCGGCCTACTCAAATTAACTCATCCTAAGCACAGTCCACGTTAGAGGGAGAACTCGAACCTCTAACGGGAGCGGCAGGGGTATCCGTAACATGGCACGCCACACCGTGCAGCCATTCCCGCGCGGAGATGTAAAGATACTTAGATATATCGTTACGCTAGTCATAGATTCTGCAATAATTTTTATTTTTTATAAAAGTTTAATTTTATTTATTATTAACTGTATTGAATTACAGATTCAATTATATTGCACTAAATACGGAGTCACCATTCGATTGTGTATCAGATTCTCTTACAATCAACTAACATAGCAGCCTTGGCCATTTCCATTCGAATTTGTAATGCATGTACCGTATTTTTATTGGACAGTAGTGTTGACGACCTGCAGGGAAGAAGACGCAGTGTGCCAGACTTTATGCTTAACCCTACCGCTTCAACAAGGAGGTCGCCTTTTGCCGCCGTCACATCGCCTTATGAGTGACAGCGTGTCGAAAACGGGCAGATGTGGAGAGTCGACAGCCTCTAGTTTAAGGAGCCAATCTGACCGGGTAATGAGAGACGCTGCTAAACTGTCGCTGATCCGCGTTATTGGTGCCAAGGCTAAATGTGGACGGCGCGCCACGTTTTAAGTCGCGACCTGTAAACACTGTTCGACGTTTGCTTACTCAGCACTTTGGCAATAGAAGCCTCCGTTATTTTTATCGGCTTAATAATCAGTAGGCCTTTTATTCTCCTACTAGCTGCGAAACCCGCCATTGCCCGGGTATATATTTTTTCCAGTCTTAAATTAGAAAGTAGACAGACGTATTCTATAAACTTCTCGTGCGCATTTCCTCTACCGCATCTCTTCACCCATGTCATCCTCCCTTAATCTATGGCCATCTCATCCTCACCCCGCCTGTCACTCTCTCTCTCTTCAACCTCACTTGCTCCTCCCTTCCTCCACTCTGTCTTCTTGTCTTCACTCTATGTTTCAGTCTTCTCCACCCCAGTGTCTCATGCCAACACCGCCTCCTCTCTCTCTGTCTATCTCTTCCTCACATGTCTCTTCCTACCCACTCTATGTTGGTTATCTCCTCCTCCTCCATATCTTTCTGTTCAATCCTCTCAATTGTATGTATCTCTTTCTTTATCCCTGCATCTCCTTATCCCCCCCTCTCTCTGCCCATTTCCTACACCATTATCTATGTCGTCTGTTCATCATCTCTACCTATCCTTTCTTTCATTCCATCTCTTCCTCTTGTTTGTCCATTTACTCGTCGTCCCTCTCTGTACATTCCTTCCTCTCACCCTCTCTCTACAACTTTCTGATCTCCGCCTCCCCCCCCCTCCCCGTCTCTCTTTCTCTCTCCGACCATCCTCTTTCTTCACCCAAACCTCTCATATCAATTTCTCTCGCCCCTTCCTCGGTATATCTCCTCCGCTCGCCTGTCTGGCCATTTCTTCCCCTACCTCCTCTGTGTTTGCCTCTTGCTGCGCCTCTCTGTCTGTCCAACTCTTCCATCCACCTCATCTTCCTTATTATTTCTGTCCATCTCATCGCCCACGTCTCTTATTGTTTCCTGTCACTGACATGTAGACCAACCTTGAGATCTGGTCAATAAGGATGCTGATACTATTCCCACACAACACAGGTTGTGTAGAGCAATGTGTTGAGGGGCCTAAACAACTAGGTCATCATCAGGGGCTCGAAAACTTATTTCTGCTCGTATCTCCGCTCTTATGGGGGCTTTGAAGTTAAAAACCCCACAGTGGTGATTCTCGTGTTGTAAAAAGTATGTGTACCACATTGGATTGAAATCGATCCAGTAGTTTCGGAGGAGATGTGGAACATACATACACACATAAGCAGATACAGGTATTTTTATAATATATATATATATATATATATATATATATATATATATATATATATATATATATATATATATATATCGATAGATTTCAATGCTCAACTTATGGCCAGCCTGTCTCACAAAACGCTGTGTTCCCCATCAGTTACTTTATTTGGAGAAATTTGTGTTGCAGTGAGGAGCCTGCGTTGGTTGCTATATCTTTCGCAACACAGTAAATTCACTGACGTTGAAGATATATTTTCAGATACAGTTAACGCTTCTAAGGTAAAAATTCAAATGTGGTTGTGTCTGGCAGTAAAAAACTTATTAACTGTTTCATTTTCATATCCACGTACTACCAACAACATTACAGACTTTACTATTTAGCTGAAGCATGGTAATATGTTCACTTCAAAATTCTAAACAACTGCACTGTTAATACATAGGAGGGTAGGGTAGAGGATCTATAGGTTTGCAAGGTAGGGGTATAGATAGACCCACGGCTATCAAACTCTTTTAGAACAGGGACTGAGACATCTTCTAAAAAATAAAATAAAATAAAATAATAAATAAATAAATAAATAAAAATAAAAAAGCAATAGAATGATTACTGGGTCAGCGGGAATGCAGTCTCGACAACAAAAACTGGGTGCTCGAGGTACTTGCAATTCTAGTACTCATAGAGATTGGCTCGACCAAAGTGCAATGGACGAACCTCTTCTTGGAGGAACCGCCTGCAGGAGGACGGCATACTACGCGACCCACGGAATAAAGTATTACAATTGAATTAATACATAATCCTGCTTTCCTTATCTGCGATATGGTTGAAGTTCAGTTTCATTCGGTTTCCACCAAGTCGCCAAAGTCGCAAAAATGACAATATAAGGTTTGATGACATAACTGTGTGTAATGAAAACCATTTTTTTCGTCACAATTGCACTATTTAGAAATTTGTAACTAGTTTCGGACTTGTTCGTCCATTTTCAAACCGTAGACCTTATTCCAACCGTAACAATGCACTGCATGAAGCAAATGACTGATAAACTCTGTACATTGACCACTGATAATACATGATTACATTGAAATTTAAAATAGATGATGCGTTCATGATGAATTTTCATAACTGTTTGTGTATTCTTTAAAACTGTATGGGTTAACGGACTGGGAGTACTTTGTAAAATGGGGTTTGAGTGCAGATGATATAGGTTAGTCACGTGGGAAAATGTAATGTACTGTGAATAGTCAGGAAATGGGTAGTAGGAGGTACAAAGTGGGTAAGACTATAAAGCACGATTGAGTTGGAAGCAAGAGATCATAGTTGACAGGATTGGTGAATTATAGGATTTATAACATGGTACTCTCAGACCATTAGTAGCGTATGAAGAGATGGGAGTGTGTTGAGGCGTAAACTAGGTGGAGTGGTAGGCCAGAATTTCTCAAGTATGGTCTGCAGAAGCCTGCTCTCATTGACTCCCCCTGGCGTGTCGACATCTGGAGCAGACAGTGGCCCACCGTCGGTCTCCCTCGCCTGGCCTCGCACGTCACGCCGCAGACGTGCCGGCGATCATCGGCTTTCGGTCACGGCCAGCAATAGCACGGCGGCGAAAGCGGCCGGGTCTCTAGCCGCTAATTATAAACGCCGAGCCGGACCGTTGGCAGCACTGCCCGCCGCGGGTTTTCCCCGCCGACGGCCTACGCGGTTGCTAAGCTCGGCCGCCAGATGGCTTCGTCGTCGAATGCAGCCGTTGCCCCGTGGGCAGTTAGCGTGTTTCGGAGGTTTGTCCTCATCCCATTTTCGAGACAATGTCACGAACTACGCAGCTTCAACATTTCTGTTTTATTCCACAACATAATTTTTGGTACACATATTACACTATTGGAAAAAAATTTGTACATCTGGAAAGACGACGTCGATTTTGATATTATGACGGCAGATGCCACCTGGTGGATAGTAGATAATGGTTTCAACACGTCGTCCACCAACTCATGGCATACAACAGCCAAAGCGCCATCTGTGTGTATTCCTTAACTATAAGACTCAGGACGATACCAACTTTTGAAGAAACAGGGGTCATGTCATGGAGACAAACTCCTGCTTCCTACAAACAACTGAGCGAGTTGTGATTGAGGAGTGAAATTGAGACCTTCAGATTGGTGGGATGGTCCTTTCGAAGTACTGAGACACAAATTGGACGTCTTTCGACATTTGTGCAAAGTTGCTGGTTGCAGCGGTTAAGTGAACATTTTCGCGCCCATAGACCAGGTTCTGGACGTCCATGGAGCATAGACCCCTCGCCAAATCGTCGTCTTATGGGGCAGCAGTGGCATCTAGTATAGGTAACTGTGTTTGTGAACCCAAAAGTGTTAACACGAACTGTTTCCATCTGGTTACATGCAGTGGGACTAATGTTACACGAAACTCGAACTCGCCTTCCACTCACGCCGCTGATTAACTAGTGGCGTCAGAGGATCGTTCGGAATGACTGGTCATGGTCATCAGCGATGAAAATGTTCAAATGTTTGTAAATCTATCGGACCAAACTGCGTGGTAATCAGTCCGTAGCTTACTAACTACTTAAACTAAGGTAAACTAACCTACGGACAAACACACACACCCATGCCCTAGGGAGGACTCGAACCTCCGACGGCGAGCAACCGCGCGTTCCGCAGCGAGGCGCCTTAGACGGTTCGGCTACTCCTCCGCGGCTCATCAGCGATGGAAGCAGCTTCTGCCTGCACGCAAATGATGGCCGTTTGTGCGTTCGGCGTTCACCTGCCGACCGCTGTCTTGTAGAATCCATTCGTCCAAGGCGAACTGGCCCCATCCTCGGCCTTATGGTCTGGGCTGCGATAAATTACGTCTTTCGTTCAGCTTTGGTGTTACCGGAGGCAACTCTGGCCAGCGCTCGTAACGTGTGAGGATGATAAAAGTCCCGTTCTTTCAACATTACGGTCGTGTGTTGTTCCAACAGGATAGTGGTCGCCCACACACTGCCCATGAAAGTCAACGTGCTCTGCAGCAACTTCCTTGCTCAG
The DNA here is from genome assembly GCA_026315105.1 of Locusta migratoria. Classification (NCBI taxonomy): domain Eukaryota; kingdom Metazoa; phylum Arthropoda; class Insecta; order Orthoptera; family Acrididae; genus Locusta; species Locusta migratoria. Next base: position 43,579,279 of record CM048747.1, read on the forward strand.
CACGATCTTCGCACTTGTCCCCAATCGGGGACATGTCGGATGTGAGGGACGGCAAGTGACACTTGCGAGTCTTCAAACAACAACTCTTGGAGAACTACACGAAGATGTCGAGCAGGCGTGCAAAACGTATCCCAAGACAGAATGGACCCTCTGTATGGCCGAATGGACCGCAGAATCAGTGCCTGCATTGTCACCCGTAGAGGCTACACCATGTATTGATAAGGGTGTTTCAGTATCGATCGACTCCTGGCACGTCAGTGTCATTTGATCGGTAAATGTAATCATTTCTTGTGCTGCATATTCATGGTTCCTCTGAGGTTTAAGCAGCTTACGTGGCCGTCACTGCCACACGTCTTCCTCCACTGTCGTGGGCTGGGGTCCATCCAAGGAGAGCGTGTCTGTCATCATTAGTCGTGCAGGTGAAACGTCAGAACAATCATTAAAGAAACATTGTCCAAAGTCGAATAACTTGTCTGGAGGTAACCATCCATATCGGTGTATGAACCACTGAAATGTTAGAACACACGAATGTAGAAGGTGTTCAGAAGCATATTTAACTTCTAAACGTGTATATTGACTCCCAAAAGTGTCAAGTAACAGCGACAAGAGTATCGCGAGACTAGAAAAATTCAATACGTAACAAAAACGAAAAACGTATCATAAAATTATTCAAATCACCCTTATCTTAGCTCAATGTAAACATAGATCACGTCTTAGATGAGTGATCGGTATGCTGAGTTCCATTAACCTGTACATGAAACTTCTGGACATTATTACTCTTTCATCATTTTCTGTCTTAAGAAGCTCTTAGATCATGATACAGTGGGATTTTACACTTTCTACCCTATTTCTTTGTTTCGTCCGTGAAATGTTTCATCCTTTCACTCCTCTCGGTGTGATACATTTTAGAGAAGAGTGAAAGTTAGTTTACTGTGATGCCAAATATACGACAGTTAAACGTGGTAGTCTGACTAAGCTACATTAGGAAATGTGTATCAATTTGTTCTATAGACGAACCAATGTAGCACAAAATTTTAATGGTCATCAAGCCGATGAAACATTGAATCCATATCAGTATTGAAAATTTATATGACTGTAAAAGGATATTCTATGTATAATTATTCTGCGCTAACAAAATGAGATATAATAATCGTTTGTTACAGTAGAGTATTTTTTATTAATATTAGAGAAAGAGGGTCTTGTCTAATTGTGTGTATTAGGCAAAGTTTGGAAAGCTCTTGTTTAGAGTTTTCTCCACCTGTATATATTCGTCAGAACACGCGATTGCACAAATTTGCGTTTCACATCTCATGCTCGTAGAAATATGTTCCGAAACTTGTGGAAGACATACATACAAGTATTTCTAATCGTGGCGACGGAAATGTCTTACAGTCGATGTACTAACCAAAACTTATACCTAGGTTCTTCTCCGTTTCGATGTGCGGGAACGGCCAAGTGCTCTAAGACGCCATTCCATCGGAGGTTCGAGTACTCCCTTGGACTTGGGAGTATGTGCTGTCCTTAGCGTAAATTAAAGTACTCTGTAAGAGCTTGGCCCCTTAGGTTTAGAAACATTTGATTATTTTTCTCCGTTTCTTTGCACCATTTTGTTATTTGAACTACACTAAAGAGCCAAAGAAATGTAAACTTGCCTAATATCGTGAAGGGCTATCGCGAGCACGCAGAAGTGCCGCAACACAGCGTGACATAGAGTCGATAATGTCTGAAGTAGTGCTGGACGGAATAAACACCATGTATCCAACAAGACTGTCCATAAATCAGTAACAGTAGGGGTAGGAGGTAGAAGAATCTTGTGAACGGCACGTTGTATGTTATACAAGATGTGCTCAATAATGTTCATTCACGGGAGTTGGTGACCAGCGGAGGTTTTTAAACTCAGACGAGTATCTCTGGGATCACTCTGAAGCAATTCTGGACGTGTGGAGTGTCGCGCTGCCCTGCTGGATTTAGCCAATGCAGAGTGGATATGAATGGATGCAGGTCATCAGCCAGGATGCGTACGTAGGTGTCACCTGTCAGGTGTATTGTAGCTCACATCACTCCAACTGCGCCCGCCCTACACCATTACAGAGCTTCAACCAGCTTCAACAGTCCTCTGCTGACAGGCAGATCCATGTTCAAATGTTCAAATGTTTGTAGAACGTATGGGACTTAACTACGGAGTCATCAATCCCTAAGCTTACAAACTACTTATGAACTAGCTAAGACTAAGGATGGCACAAATATCCATGCCCGATGGGGGATTCGAACCACCCGACCGTAGTGGCCGTGCAGACCGTGACTGAAGCGCCTCAGTCCCCTCGGCCACCGCGGCCGGCGCAGGTCCATGCATTCAAGGTTGTCTCCTTACCCGTTCACGTCCATCCACTCGACTCAGTCGGAAACGAGACTTGTCAGATCAAGAAACATGTTCCCAGTCATCAATAGTCCAATATAGGTGCTGATGGGCCTAGGCGAAGCGTAAAGCTTTTGTCCTGCAGCCAGCAAGGTACAAAAGTGGGCCTTCGGCTCCGAAAGCCCATATCGATGCTGTTTCGTTGAATGATTTGCACGCTGTCACTGTAGATAGTCCAGCAATGAAATCAGCGATAATTGTGAAGAACGCTTCCACGGACGCCCGTTTCGATAAATCTCTAAAGTGCGACTCCACTTCGATATCTAGTTCATTTTTGAGGTCGCGTAACGCCCGAATTTCCGGTTCAGGACGGTAGAATTGCAGAGTCTGTTGCCGTGTTACTAGCATGGCGCGTATGTTGGCAACTTTTGAGTGTTTCTGAAGCTGCCCTCACATACTACAAACAGAAATTCTCCTTTAACCTATACCTAACCTAACTTTCACTTAAACTGATCACTGTTTCTTACATCAACAAATCAGATTCTCCCGCCAGCTTGTAACACATCAAAATGCACGATATATCGAAGTGTGGTCACGCCTTCGAGATTTATCGAAACGGACGCTCGTGCAAGCGTTCTTCACAATTACCAAATCCACAGCAATTTGCGGAAGTGTTGCAGTTCTGTCACGTTGAACAATTCTCTTCAGTCGTTGTTGGTCCCGTTCTGTAAGGATCTGTTTTCTCCAGCAGCGATGTCCGGGTTTCGATGTTTCACCGGATTCACGATATTTACGCTGCATTCGTGAGATGGTTGTACGGGAATATCCCCATTTCATCGCTGCCTCGGAGATGTTGTATTCCATTTCTCTTGCACCAACTATAAAGGCTAGTTTACTCAACGACACTACCTTTCATGAAACTGCGCTACTAGCCAATGCGCATACGCGGCAGGCGTTCGAGCAACTCGTTTACGAAACTAAAACAGTTCCGGCACCTTCCAACTTCGGCGAAACTGCTTGTGTGTGTTTTTAGGTTAGGTTATAAACAAAACAGAACAAAATACAACATAAAGGGGGAAGAAACAGTTCGGTTTTTAGACATATATGCGATGCATAGGGATTTTAATGATGAAAATTTCAGGAATAAGCAGCGGGGTGTTGGTACTCTTGAAGCAATTATTCGTGAATTGGGTTAACGATTAGCGAATTGCAGACTAAAATACATTCAATTCGAAATACCTATACAAATGAACTATGGCAATTGTGGATTTCGGAACATGGTATAGGTACTGTAGAGACGAATATGAATCTCCACTTGACAAGAAAAGTAATGTAATTTGTAATTTCAGTTCTGGTAACTATGCTTCACCCATAGCAGTATCTTCTTTCTTTATTGCATTACTAACTCCGTTTAAAAGCAACGTGAACTGCTCTGGTGAAATTCTAAGTTGATTAAAATACCTTCTAGGGTCTTCAGCCACAATTTCTTTCATCAAAGGCGCTGAGCAACCGAGCTGACTTTTTTTTAATCCAGTTACGCACGAATCCAAGCACGTTTCTTATTCTTTTTATGTGCAGTCTTATGCAGCGACTTCACACAGAGAAGCAATAGCTCCGCAACAACCGTTACAACTATCAAAACTTTCACACTACGGCGAATACGGCACTCACAAAACAACGAAACTGAAGTGTATAGTATTGGCGTCGTGCCTACAGATATACACGAAACCAGTTGCGCGCAATTCATTTCACGCAACGAGTGTCGCAACCTGGTGTCGTCGTGTACACTAGCCTTAGCACCACGTGCAAACTCACTTAAATCGTGAGAACCTCTCATTGTAGCAGCAGTAACCGATCTATCGCCTGCGACGGACACTGTTGTCTTACAGAGTCAGTGCCAGCCGCAGCACCGTCCTCTGAGTGTTTACACCTCTCTGTGTTCACATACGCCTGACTACACCAGTTTCTCTGTCTAGTTAGTGTATAAGAGGGGCATCAATTGACGCTGTAAATCCTCTCTGACGTAGCGGTCGCTGATGAAATACTTCAGAATATTGTCTTCTGAATACGTAATGATTATCTTAACAGCGCAGTCCAGGATGTACTATTTTCCATAATTCATAGTAGCTCGTCACAAAGAAAAACTTGCTTACAAGGCAATCACAATTCAATTAATCACTTTAATAACTGTCAAGAACTTTTCAATCGTCGTTCTCTTGTCATACTTAATGTCAACGGCTCGGCATGTTTACGATCACAGGAAACAAAAATTGTAAACATTTCACAATCCTGTCCTCTGTCACGCATTATCGTAGATGTTTCCGCAATACATTACGAAACTGGGCCGGCCGCGGTGGCCGAGGAGACTGAGGCGCTCCAGTCACGGTCTGCACGGCCACTACGGTCGGGGGTTTGAATCCCCCCTCGGGCATGGATATTTGTGCCGTCCTTAGTCTTAGCTAGTTCATAAGTAGTTTGTAAGCTTAGGGACTGTTGACCCCGTAGGTAAGTCCCGTAAGTTCTACAAACAGTTGAGTTGTCATTACGAAACAGATTTTATGAGTTTCTCCGTCTCCGTGCTGAAAGCAAATGTGGTACAGATTTCTTCTAATAAAAGTATTATATATCTTAATATTTCTGATTATGCCTCAAAAAGACGAGACGCTATAATAAATACAAGGTACGTCTGAAAGTTCGGTGAATGGTCTCAGGAAACAAGAGTTACAAACAAAATACTTTTATTGGCCTTCAAAGTAATCGTCATTGGCTACAATACACTCCTGACATCGATTGTACAGCTGTCGGGTACAAATTCATAATGGATAATGGAAAATGCAATAAACATCGCCGTTATCTTGAATTTTGTCAGTCGACTGTTTTGGGAGGCGGGGTAGACGATGAACACCATGCCACTGACTATCGCTTCGACTCCGGATCGTTTTGGTGACACCAACTCTCATGTAATGATGGTTTCAAATCTTGTGAATTCCGGTCACACATGTCAATATAATTCCCAGATGCTACCATCCGAATTTGATTCTGTTCCTGTGTCCACATGCTCGGTACAAACCGGCTTCAAATCTTCCGCTTTCCCAAATGTTCGTGCACAATACTGCTTACACGTCTTCAACTCGTCTGCTTCAATTCTCAAAGACAGCCGCCGATCATCCGCGAGCATCCGTCGCACTCGTTCGATGTTGTCTGGGACTGTGAGTGTGGGCGGTCGACCGAAACGTGGCTCATCTTCGACATTTTCCTTTCCGTCTCTGAAGCGTTGAAACACTCAAAACACACTTTTTACTCACTGCTTCAACACCATAAGCTTTCATTAACTTCCCATGGGTCTCCGACGCCATTTTGCGTAATTTGAAACAAAACTTGACGTTAACGCGTTGCTCAGTTTTGCGCCCCATATTGCAATTACACGAGTTCTCGCACTGACCTTGTTAGCTGGGTCGCAGCGTGTACTACCTCTTCACTGCAGTGCTTTGCACGATAGAGGGTGCTTTTTCAAATGTTCTCAATGTGTATGTGCGGGTACCTCAACCTCGCCAGCGCAGTTTGTAAAATATGGGACCATCCTTCTAACTTTCCAGACGCACCTTGTATAATATTTTCATTATTAGAAGTCATTTTCCATTAGCTGCTGTACCAGCTGGCCCCAATGGAATGGAGAGTATTTGACGCCACGGCTGTCACTCGGTCGCTTTTTCGCTTCGCTGTCGCGAGCAGCTACTAAAAGACTCCAATTTGTGGGGTCTTACATGGCTGTTTGTAACTATGTCGGTAACTGAGAAAGTGGATAGCATTACTCAGTTTCCGACCGCAGACGAAGAGCCTCCAATATGATTCTTTAATCGTATTAATTGATATTTATGTCACCATAACAGGATTGTTCCACCATGTCCATTGCTGAGGTGCTATTTCGCTGCATGGAGAGCCTTGGCAGTAGTGGCAATTATCTTTGGAACAAAGAAGCTGAATTAAAGTTTGTGTTGTGGAGGGAAATCGTACATAGACTATTCCGAGGGGCCTTAATTGTTAGTGATGTGGTGGTCTAACGGTTAAGACGTCTGCCTAGTAAGCATCGAGGTCCGGGTTCGACTCCCGACCGCACTACAAATTTTAATTCAATGCTTCAGATCTATCAATAATGCCTCCAATATGAATTCATGAAGAAGCATGTCGGAACTTCACTGGCGTTCTCTTGTTTTCTGGGGCAGTATGCAAATGAAATGAAATTTACGACAACTGTCGGTGCACAATGAATTAAATCAATCAATAAAGTTCGAAAATTTGTTCCCAGCCGAGATTCGAACCCGGGTCGTCTTCTGTGTTGATCACTGAGTTCCTAACGCAGTTTTTTATAACAGAGGTTGGCTGACCCTAGGACCGAATACCACCGGGGACACGGCGATCACCGCGACACCGGTCACAACCAAGTACTCAAATTATCCTGCCCAGTATCACTCATTACTTGCGGTCTTTCGCCGATTTCCCTAAGAGTGGATCTCTTGTACTTCTACACTGAGAAAACGATAATTCACCGAGAAGAGCATACGGAAAGAAAAGGTGTTTTAGCGAAGCGCCATTCTTGCATTTGTTCGTATCTCATTGTTTTGAAAGTGGCTTAAAACTGTTACTCCATGAATATCCACAACCGGTTCCTGCTCTTCTTTTTTACATGGGTTGAAATTTTGCGCAAGTTGCACAAAGGTGTATTTCCCCTTATATCTATTCATCGTTCGGAATGCCTTACGATGATCATGCCTTTTTAAAATTCGACGAACGTCCTTGGGTAATCTCTCTCATGTTATTATAGTAGACCCGTCACGATTAGCGCTGCATGACGCGTTTTACAAAACACGCCTCTTATAATCTGCTGTCTCCTTTATGTACTGTACTCTTGTCCTCAATCATGGAGTGGGGTGGATGGTTTGACATATTATGCAATGGTTCTGGGAATTTGACCTGCCACTATTCATGACTGTTGGAAGGCTACATCGCTTCCTGCTTGCGTTAAACCGCTGCTCAAAGTACTCATACATAGACAATCATCAGCACTGATCCTTCTGAATGGGTATACTTTGGTGGGAAAAATGGGAAATGAAGTCATACGAGCTAAACTTAATATGCAATTATATTTTACGCAATAAAACAACAGTTAAGAATGATGTAAAATGTAAGATACAGTAACCAGTAACCAGTTTAAACCAAGAGGCAAACAATCTTTAACAACACCAATGAAGAAATGGCTTGACCAGTTTTTATGGGGACGCACAAACCAAAAGGCTCTCCTCATGTTATCGCTAATCTTGTCGTTGTTGTAATTTTAGTGACCACGAGGCAAGAATCCGTCTTTGTAGGAACAACCAGTTTCTTCGGAAATGGCCGTCTTCCTGTTTACTGAGCTGCTGTTCTTACCTACCACTTCATATTGGTTATGTAGGAAAATTGAATAATTTGAAGGTCCAGTATGAACATTTTTGCTACAAATGTAAATATCTGTACAATATGGAGATTAACTTTAACCAGAACATACGTCACAGATTCTGAATGCTGATAACCTATTTTATAGAAACTAATCGTATCCATGGTTTTGATTTGATACAATCACTTAACATAAGTTTGATATGAAACCAGTCGTAGGTATCAGTTTTGTATTTACAAAGGACATTTAACGATCTCTAACTTTGGGTCCAAGTCTATGTATGAACGCATGCTCACAACCCAACTGCAATGAAAGCTTTTATCAGCGTACCTAAATATCTTCCATCTTGGTCGTTTTGGACAAGACATATGTTGCTGTAATTAATTTTACACATGCCTATAGAAATAATGTTAACGTTTCCTGATGAGGACTTACACGGATGAAAAATGTAACAAATATATTATAAATTTACAGCCTACGATTTTTTTTTGGTTCTATTAGCTTTCATTTTATTTTTCCCGCAAACTAGTACCGTCTCTGTCAACAGTATATGATAGCCAGAAAAACTAGACCATTTTATATGGAAATTTGTGAATTCACAGTTTACCCTAAATTTTCTCTCATTATTCAATACAAATTCCATGAAAGTGTATTACAGTATATTGACACGTAAATCTGCGATTTACGAGCCAGCTGAAGATGATTCGGCGAAATGTTTTAAAAGAAACTTTATATACTATTCTAAATGTACGATTGTATAAAACAAATATTTTTTATTGTTGTTCAAGCCGCGGCGGATTAGCCGCGCGTGCTGGAGCGCCGTGTTGCGGTGCGCGTGGCCGTCCGCCGTCGAGGGTTCGATTCCTCCCTCGGGCATGGGTGTTTGCGTTGTCCTTAGTTTAGTTTACCTTAGATTAAGTTTGTAAGCTAGGCACTAATAACCAAGCAGTTGAGTCCCTTAGATTTACATACATTTGAACAAACACTTGATTGTTGCTAAATAGCTTAACAAGGCCGTATTACAAGAGAGTGCTGAGTGGGAATGTTCCATGACAGTGAGAAAGCAAATAATGTTGTGACAGAATAAGCAGAATCACGTTTTCAAGTTTTTCCACTTGTTAGACAAGAGCCTCATTACTGTCAGATCTGACAGTGGGAGAAATGCTGTCGCTCCGTTTGGATTAGAATCGCTATAATATTCTGATCGTTCCACAAACCCACAGTGTGGAGCTCCTTGAGGATGCGGGAAATGCCAGAAATACGAAAGTGCGTAAAACACATTAAAAACATGTAGCCTACATCTTTTGCCGCTGTGATAGGCGGCTGATTTTAAAAGCTGTGTTTACGACCTGATTGCCGGATGAGTGACGTGTGATTTGTTTGTTTGCAGACGCCATGGAGCAAGAGCGCCAGCTCCGGCTATGGAGTAGGCACCAGCAGTGGGACGACCAAGGACCCAGACAAGGTGAGGCCCTGCTGCAGTCCGGCGTAGTCTCCAGCGTCGTAGATACGTGCAAGCGACACGTTCCGGACCTTTATAAATAAGCAGTATATCCTCTAACTACTCTGAGCTAACGAACAGTTGTTTTTTCGTTACTTCAGCAAATCCTTCTAGTTACACTCATAGCAGCAACTGCCAGACACATTGCATGCACTCATCAAACGCATCAAGTTATTTCACTCGGTCTCAAATGTCCTTATATTCTGATGAATAATGAAAAGGCAATTAGGTATCTACCACTCAAGTCTTGAATTCTTATACCAACATCTTCATATAAGCCCATAGGAAACATATTCATCACGGGCTCGCCACAGATGATGTTCCTCTACTTTCCAAGGTAATGCCAGTATTATCCACGCAGAATCACAGTATAAAAATAATTTCATCACATTCTAACAGGCAATTTTAATGTCATGCTGATTACGTGATATGGATCATGCAACACCACAAGTCACCCAATTCTGTTTAAATGGTGTTATATGTCGGTGCTCGTTTCATAACAACTTACGAAGATCGTATAAGTGGTGAGATTTGGTGACTCTAGGCACAAATAGTCATCATGGTGTGTAAGAAAGTTCAACAGCATTGACATTCTCATCGTCACAGGAATAGATTCTCACTTTAATGAGGTTATTAGTTTTAAACAATCCAGTAATAAGGCTCTCGAACTCATATGTGAATGCTGATACCAAAATTTAATTTGTAAAACTAGCTGACATAACAGCGGCCATCTTGTCAAAACTTCTTAAAACAATTGACACATTTTCAGAATTGAAGTTACTTGCACTTACATATAACGTGTTTACAAATACACCACAACTTCACCCAAGCATCATAAAACCTCAACTTCCTTTCTAGAGCTTTGCCCGTTCACTTTTTTAAAACATACTAAATTATGGGTACTGTCTTTGCATCTTTAGCCTGAATATTTTATACATTTACTAAATTTACACAAAAAATTACGATCTAAACCTATGTGGATCAAATGAACTTCATGACTTAAGCAGATATAATTAAACATTTAAGTCAAAAGTGTTCAGCGAAATGCCTTAATTGACAATTCGTGGAGGTGTTTCTTTGAACCTTGAGGTGTGTTTTCGAATAATATATAGTGTGGAAATTCTCATATTTCATTATTTCTGAATTAGTGAACTACATATTGTTATCTATTCTTTCACTTTGAAGAACTCAAAAGGTGCATATTGCCTTATTTACATACCAATATTGCGTTTAAGAAGAGTTTTCCTAAGGACTTTGATATCTAAATTACATTTAAAGTACATGTGCAACATTCAGAAATGGTTTATAAATCTAAATAAAATGTTTACAAAGTTTGTGGCAATCCATAGACAGGGTTGGATTCTATAATTATCCCATGAAGTGTGCAAGCCTTGAAAAACAGGTGATTTATAACTATATATAATCTGGCATTGAGTACATCAGTTATATATTGAGGTCTTATAAGGTATTATAATACCCCCTCATGCAATGTGCACGATAGTAAAAACTATACATCCACAAGTACTGTTAAATAAGTGTCTTCAATTTGATTTTTATTCATCAAACTTTCATAACATTTATGAAGAACATTTGTGCCAATTTGAACTGCAAAACCTATCTTTTCCTCTCAAAAGGATTCATACTGCTCTAAATGAATACAGAAATACATATAAATCATAATATTTAACCATAATAAGTTTTGGAAAAAAAATTAATTGCTAATGATTTAAGAATTATAGGAAAATCATTAAACATGTGATTGTTGAAGATTACATATTATCAAATTTTCAGACTAAAATGAAACTTCAAAAAGTAGAAAACTTTACATTTATAAACAACAAGTAATAAATTTCCAATATAATTATTGTTATATGCTTTGCCTTAATGTTCAGTGTTTTAGCTAATTATTTCTTTTTCTTTCCTCAGTCCATTTTCAGCACACTTATGTCAAGAGTCTATATTACTGTACTTCTTTTATACTACTTTCACAAATTTAGATTTCTAATTTTTTCTGGAAAATACACATAATCAGAAAAATGTTTTAAATTTGTCAAAGATTTAAAAGAATTATATAACATAAGCATAATTGCAGTAACATCATTTTCATTTTGTTATTTACGTTTCAGTAATGATTCCTGATATATCACATATTTAATGGCTTCTGCCATGATTCTTAAAACCTAAAATGTTTTTCCAATGGCGTGTTTTTGTCAGACAACACATATCATATTAAGAAAGCGAATTAATGTTCTGGCATGCCTAGATCCTTGCCTACAAAATTATAAAACACACGTATCCATCAATCTGTCAGACTCAGAAATATCAAGTTAAGAGTTTGTGTTGGTATGAAAATATTTCATAATGTTAGTATACTTACATATTTTACGAGTGATCAGTTTACAACAGATAACAGCACTAAAACCTGAAACTTTTTTAAACACCATTAAAGTGGAAATTTCCTAACAATCATACTTATGCTCATCCTCGAATATCTGGTAGAATCCAACCAATTAAAATTTGCATAGTTTAATTTTTGGTAGTAGAAAAATGAAACTGACACTGGAAAAGTATTGTTATAAATACTAAAGCTTCTCCTGTCGCAGTTCCCTATTTTCCGTATTTCTTTCAAACAATAAATTATTCTCTGCATTCCTTTCTCATTTACGTTTTCAAACTCTTCTGTATTCAAAGTATGAACAGGTACATAAATCCCCTCATCACTATCTTAACCAAAATTACATTGCACTTTGAATAATTTCCTGTGTATGCCCCACGTCCCTTAAAGTCCTTCATTGAAATTTGTCTACCAAACAGGTTTTACCACTACATTTAATTTAGCTAGTTTTTCATTACCTGTATTGTTCCACAGTATTATAGTATAAAACTTCGAAAAACAGGTTAGTTATCAACTTATAATCTGGATTGAAGTCATATGGAGTGTTATAATCGGAAGATGAAACGAACAGTTTAATGAATGAGATGAGAAAGGATGCCATAGTGGAACGGTGGGAGTATAGCATTCGTTTAAAAACGTTGACACATTGAGTGAAAATGTCTTTGGAATGCCGTAGAAATCAGTGGGGCGATTTATGCATTATTCGGAGTTATCAGTATCAGCACTGCATGGCGCATGGCTAGGGTACTTTACTTACGGACTTGGACAGAATCCACAGTTTTGGTGCGATTTTGCTGACATTTTGCACATTTGACCTTCAAAGAAAGAGGACGGTTAGGTTACTTTGGGTTTAAGGATCACATACAACTCATAAACAATGGAATCCGCGCGAATTCGAAAAAACAGTTGCATTGCACAACAATGTTGCATATAACCCACGGACCAAATTTAACCAAACTTACCATGAGGTAATTATTTCTGTAGTGGTAAGAGCCAATTACGAAAATTCTTCACGAGCTATGACGTCATAAACAATGACAGAGACGCTAAGTCGTCTACTCACGCGAAAGGTTTGAATTTGCAGCGTCTTCTCTACTAACTCTATTCGCAAGAACTTCACTTGTGTAGTCCTATTATTTCACTGTAAGACCGTAGAAACTTATTGTATCACACCATTCATGAGAAATGACGTCATAATGATTGAGCTACTTGAAAAAGAAGCTACAGTATGAAATTCACTAGAAGGGGATGGACCGAGGAGTAAGAACGACATTAACTGACATGAGAAATGCTCAAATGTTTGTGAAGCTTATGGGACTCAACTGCGGGGTCCTCAGTCCCTAAACTTACAAACTGCTTATGAACTACCTTACACTAAAGACAGCAAACATCCATTCCCGAGGGGGGATTCGAACCCCCGACGGGGAACAGCTTCGCGCATCGCAGCATGGCCTCTCAATGCGCTCAGCCACTCCACCGCGGCAAATGGAGGGGATAGAGGAGGATGTGGACAGAGAGGGAAGGAATGACAAGGTGGACAAAGAGAAAAAAGGGAAAGAGGAATGGAGTAAGACTGGAATAAATAAGTACCCGGACGACGCTTGGTTTTCAGCTAGTTAAGTGCTTAATACATCGGGGTAAAATATTTCCAAGACATCACGAACCAGATAATTACACCATCTGAAAAGCATTCCTTCAAAAATTGATAAGTACATCTCTCATGCAATTGATTTCATAATTGTTATGCCAAGAACGTTTCGTAGTTTTGACAGAAAGAGAATTTACAAAATATGAGCCTGTGAACAGTAGCCTTGCAAGATGTTTTCGGGCAGTCAGAGCGAGGATCTAAAACAGCCGGTCAGAAAGACAGGTAGTCATTTTCTATAATTTCTTGCCACATTGGCGACTTGGTAGGGAGGAGTTGAACCTCCGACGGCGAGCGAACGCGCTCTCCGCAGCAAGGCGCCTTTGAACGGTCGACCTCTACACAGCGGCTATCGTTAAGTGATGGATTTCGAAATAAAAATGGCAAACCTATGAATCGACAAGGAAGCAGATCAAGAAAGAGATCCAGATAACTAAATAAAATTGAATTGAGTAATTGTAGCAGTTTGGCAACGGGGAACAGTTCTGACGTAACATTTAAAGCTCCGATTGGAGGAAAGCAGCTCCAGTGCGTGAACCTTCAACCAGCGAGTAATTCTAATAGGATTATAGGAAGTAAAGTAACCCATGGTAAAGAAGTCAAGGAGGACATATTATGTAGGTTAGCACATAAACAGAGCATAGTCTACTGTTATCAAAATTAAGCTTTACTTTGAGAAACAAATTTCTGAGAGGCTAATTTTGGAACACGGCATTGTATGGTAGTTAATATAGACAGAAACAGAGATAATGGAAGCTTGTAATATGTGCTACCTTAAAAGAGTGTTAAGAGTTTGGTGGACTGATAAGTGAGGACGATATCCTCGGAATTGGTGGAATAGGGAACATGTGAAAACATTATAAAGATAAAAGGATTACAGACTATTTGTTAAGACATCAGGGCACAGCCTTTACGGTATTACAGGAGCTGTGGAGAGTAAAAACTGTGAGGCAGACGTAGATTGGAAGAGTTCAGGCAAATAATCGACGGCATAGAGTGGAAGTCCTACTCTTCCGTGGAGAGGTTGGTGCAGAGGAGGGACTGGTATCGAATCAATTACAGGACTGATGACAAAAAAATAAAAAAGTGTTGGTGCTACTGGTAGGGCGACATAGATAAACAGAAAGATCCAGCAACTTTAATAACATATGCAATTTATTATAAACAAATTAATAGTCTAGGCGTTGGAGATATATAGTCACACTGATGAAGTCGAGACCTGCGTGAATACTTGAAAGAGTTTTGTTGACTGTCTGCGATAATTTCTAAGTCTCAATACAAAGGCAAGTCTTGAGGCACTGTGTCACGGCGAGGACTTAGTCCTCTGACGACACCGAGTGCACTGACCTGAACTGATGTAGTCTGTCTGCTGGGTCGATGAACTTTCTTACAGGCTCTGCGCTGGCTATTTGACTACAATTCTGCCAGTCAGGTTTGACACACATGGTATCCTTCATAATGCCCTGCCTCTGACGGGAAAGTAGAAGGAGTTGTTGACAACTGTGCGTTTTCCGGGGCCGTGTCATTACCACCTACCGTAGCATCCCTATGAAGGTAGTGAGGTGTGTCATGGATAGAACTCCGGATACTGGCATAACTGACAGTAGTCCTGGTGGAAAGCGTCCAGTAGTTAAAGTAGGGAGCTGGAAGGGAGCACGGGGAGGGAATAGGAATGGGGCGGGGCTGGTAGGAAACGAAGAAGTAGTATGTCACGTAAAGCGTGACTGTGGAATTCGCTGAAGTATGTCACTGACGCGTGGGGCATGCACCACTTACCATCTGAAAAATACTGGGGGTAGGAAAGCACAGAATAATTGGACACAGCCAGACAAGTTTGAAAATAAGCTCGTTTCGCTTGTGCATGTCCATTGGATTTGCTCTGTGCTACGGTATTCTTCTGTTTCCCTGCCAGCACAGCACTCATTGCGAAATGTTTAAGGCGTGAGTTTCTTGTCGCTGACTGCAGTCTCATAGGCCAGTACAGTGCATCCACTAGAGATGGGTCGTTCGCGAATGAACGGATCCAAATGAAAGCTTAACAGAAAGGAACTACATATAAAGAACTCTTAGTCGATCCCAATCGGCGCTTCCAGTTTGGATCGCCGGAACGGCTGCGGCGACTTATAGTTCCAGGAAATGTCGCGTGCCCGTTCCAGTTCCAGTGAGGTCCTGTGGGCAATCCCATTCCGGTCACTCTGTTCCACGTCCAGAACAGTATCGAGTTGTTTCCACTTTGTTGATTGCGCTCGTCCTTTCTCGTTGAGTTTCAAACTGTTTTTAAACTTCAGACTTCTGGTTCTATGCGTAATTCTTTTAGAGCAATCACCCGCAATTTCCATTTTACAAATATTTTGTAATTTTGTATCTTACTGCGCACAAAAATTACAAAGAATTGTAATGTTCGTAAATCTATCGGACCAAACTGCTTAATCATCAGTTCGTAGCTTACAAACTACTTAAATTAACCTAAGGACAAAACACACACACACACACACCCATGCCCCAGGGAGGACTCGAACCTCCGATGGCGAGCAACCGCGCGCTCCGTAGCGAGGCGCCTTAGACCGCTCGCCCGCTCTACCGCGGCTTCAAAATTACATTCTGTATGATATGTCATTTTTACAGGCAACACAAAACCAAATCTGCTTACTACTTCGCAATTTTTATGAACAGGAAGTTAAGATATTTTGATATTATCGAGGTTATATGACCGTGCTTCGCAACGGTGTTGAAGGAGGGCCTGCGTGTATCAATGGCTTTTTAGGGTTCCGGACCACAGTAAAAATAAAATCCTTGCTGGATCGCTCTGTCAATAAACTCAGTTTTTCCTAGCCAAGATGTCAAATAAGTAAAAGTCATTGTCCTAAACGATGTATCTTCATAAAGTTTTTGATACAAAAAGTGAAATGTGCCAAAATAAGCAAAGAAATGTCGTTTAGTATTTCATACACAAAGCGAAATCAGTAACACTATGATCAATGTTTGTTGGTATTCGTAGACATAAGATTGCTTAATGCTGTCACAGACGTTCGCTTCCTTGTTGTACTACCCCATACTTATTATGCAGCAGCGGTGTTTATTAGTTCTTTGGTGCACTACAGCGCCGCTATCACTTGTTTGCTGTACTATTCTATCCATACTTCAAGCATAACCTACATCTAAAACAATTTCCCTGAATCCACTTTTATGAAACGAAGTTGCTCCATGCAAATCCGTAAAGTAGTTTATGAGAGTAGGTACTTCTAATAGATGAACAGGCAGTTACTGAAAACACTTAAGATTGCGGTGTATCGTATTTTCCGTGATCTGATTTTGATGAAATCATTCCTATATATTTCCCCAATCTCAGCTCAAATTTTCGGTGAAAACCGCATAAAAATGTGTTAGTAGTCTTTTTCTTTTAATACGTTTGCGAAACGTGATAGAAATAGGCATTCTTCATGAATCATACATCAGTTATATTCTCCATGTAAAACATTTCATGATCTTTCATATCTCTGGACAATGGGCTGAGGCATGAAAAACTGAAATATAATAAGTAAGAAGTAATTCCTTAATGAAGTAGAAATATCACTGAAAAAATTATTATTCTTACGGTTGGCTCTCTTTCTGTTAGAAGCGCTATTGTCGTTCCAAGCGTGAGACTTAAACTTCCATAGCAGTTGTACATATACGTTATACTGTGATATCGGTATGTAAATTTATGGATTAAACACGACGAGGATTGTATCAGTTTTATATTCATTGCGTTGAATCATATTTCGTAGAACATAGCAACCAAGAAAGAGCTTTTCAGAAATATGGTGCATTTGAAAAGTAGTGTTTTCAAAGGGTAATAATCCGATCGCTGCCCCGATCTTCACTCGAACACCCGCAGCGCTGTCTATTAGTTCTTTGCTGCATTTCGCCGTTCTTTCCAGGCATGAAATACACCTAAAACTTCAAATTACGATATCTTTTGCTTTCCTGATCTGATTTTGGTGAAATGAAGCTTATATGTTGTCCCAGGATATTCTATATTTATCTATGATACCCCCATGAATGTTCATTTAGTAATTTTGGAGATTACTCTCTACAAATAGATACATGCGATTGCTTTGAGAGATATGTTTAAATTGTGATATCTTACTTTATCTGATCTGATTTTGTGAAATGAATCGTTTCTGAAACCGAAAGATACCCTCACGTTTCCTGCAAAAATCCCCTGAAAATTCGTCTATTAGTTTTGGAGATGAAAGAGAGACATGACGGTTCTTTCTGTGATCCGATTTTTATGAAATTAAGTCTATACGTTGTCTATGAAAACACTTTGCGATTTCTATTTTGATGAAATCATGCGTAAATCCTGAATTAATCTTCGCTCATTTTACCTGTGAAAACCGCATCAAAATTCGTCCAGTAGTTTTGAATATTGAAGGGAACAGCGACAGGGCTACATTTAGAAATTTATTGTTAGTATAGATATGTTGTACAATTGTAAAATTTTGCAAGAATATATTGATTTGTATAAGTGCTGTATGTCGGAAAAACCTGTTGCGAATGTGGATAGTAGTAAAGGAGTAATTGATTAAACCGTAATGCTTGATGGGACGGTTTTCTATAAACGTTACTCTTTACGTCCTCATATCTCATGAACTACATGTCGTACTGTGATAAAATTTCGAATGTACATTCAGCTTCAAGTGTGTATTCTGTCTGCAAAATTTCCTGCGAGTACAATTGGACCTGTAGAAATTATAAATTGTAAAGTTATACAGAATGCCATAGTTTTGCTCCATGAACAGCAGAAAAGTAGTAAGCAAAAAACTTTTATCCTTTTATTATTTTGATGTGGTTGTCTGCGAGAAAAAGTTTAATAAAGGTTTGAAATTATGTTTAAAGTTTGTTGCAAGTCGTCAAGTACTGTCATTCTCACACAGTGTATTTATAAAGTCTCAGCGCATTATGTAGCAGTTTTTTTGCGATTCCTAGTGTTCATGACGTTATATCTCCTAAACCATGTGTCGTATGTGTACCAAATTTGGTTGAAATCGGTCCAATAGTTTAGGAGAAAATGTGCAGCATTGTCGTTTGACGCAGAGTTTTTCGCGCATCTCATTGTTTAAGACGTCATATCTCCTTTCGTATGTGTCGTAGGTGATTCTTACCCCGACAGCGATTGTTGCCTGATATTAAAGAACATGTGTACCAAGTTTGGTTGAAATCGGTCCAGTAGTTTAGGAGATGTGGAACATACATACATACATATAAACATACATACATACACGCATACAGCCTATTTTATAAGATGTAAGAACATATGTTTGTAGATTTAATCTGCTTCATTTAATGTCTACATTTTGACTTAACTCTTATTCATTTCATTAAAATTTAGCAGAGGCGAAACATGACGCTTGGGATGGATGTAACTTTTTTAAGTTTCTTTGTTAGGTGTATTTGCATAAAATAATATAATTGTGCGTGATTTCGACTCAGTAGGTGCAGAGATTTCGGTTTCGGATGATGTGGACTGTAATCAATTCGTGTTGTTCAGAAGTAACTTTTAAAACCAACAAGTTTTACTTTCTGTAAATGAATATTAACTGGTTAAAAAACGGTGGACGAGTAGAAAGGGACAGTTCCCAAAAATGAGTCGTTATTAAGGAACTAGTTCCCAAAATATAACGAGTTTGCCCATCCCTGTTTCCCAGTGTCCCACGCTGAGAGCCCGCTGATTGAAGCACACGACCCGCTGAGGTGCACCTTCGCCTAAGCTCGCCGCTAAAATCAATGCCCGCAGGCTCCTTGACGAACTGCAGGAGACGTACGCAGCTTTCCTCGGCCAAAGGAGAGGGGGGATATTTACGGTGCCAGAAAACAACAAGTTTACTAGGGTCGCGAGTTAACGTTCAGCTGGCAGGCGATAGAGTGCGCTTATCTGCGATTTATGCGATCGTAAATCTGAGGCGCGGCAAACATCAACACGCTCTTCTTTCCTCCTCCCGTGATCTCTCCTCATAGAATAATAACCAATTAACTCTCAGTCTTAATAATCGTGTGTTGTGAGTACTTCTTGTCTGTGAGTCGAAACTGAAGGCTTTTACTCGGCACAAGAAGCTCTGATATTCTCTCTGTGTGTAACGAGCCAATTTAATGTATCGTTAACACAGTGTATGTGTACATACTGTTACTCTGTAATCTGAAGCTCGAGTAGCAGCCTACAAATGGAATCTGCCAAATACGGTATCTCGACTTCAGTTACTTCCGCTGCGTAATGGGAGTGTATGCGATTTTTAGAAAATCAATGACAGTGTTCCACTAAAACCTTGAATGTATTGAAGAATTTAGTATGTCATCCTCAACGGAGTGAAGCCTTCCGACACGAAATCAATTTCTGTCATGGCCCAATGTAATTGATTAGAGCCATTAGTTTTCACTATGTACATTAATGAGGTAGTACACAGCCGAGGGAGATCCAAGAAGCTTTTCGCGCATGATGGTATAGTATTAAAAGCAATCGCAAAAGCTCGAAAACTGTTGTGACATGCGGGAGGATCGAAAATTTGTTCATGCAGTGTCAATTGGCCCCTTAGTATAAATAAATAAAACGTATTCCGAATACAAGAAAAGAGAGATTGTTTACTGTACTTCTACACAGCTGCAGAACAATCGCTGAAATCTATTACTTCCACAAAATGTCTGAAAGTAGTCATGAGGAACGATTTAAAGTTGAACGACCACATAAAATAAATCGTCGGTAAGGCAGATGTCCGACTTTGATCCGCTGGAAGAATCCACAAGAAGTGTACTTCATCAGCAAAGCTTACGAAACACTCGTTCGACAAATACTCCAGTATTACTCGTATTGTGCACGGATCCGTACCCGATGGGATTCGCATTTATTTATTTGAAAATTTTTGAGATCTGCTTCCTATTATTGTACGTATAACAGGTCATACATTTTAATTTACATTTTACATGATAGTTATTTTACATTGCTTTGTTCATTTGAGAGTTTATTATTCAGGCATGGACCCAAAAGGACCACGCGAGGTAAAATCCAGCAGTGTGGTTTTTTCATGTCTGGCTATCTTTTGTGCCCAAGTCTGTTTGATCCTTCCAGAATGAAGTCTCTTTCCTTCAACAGAACACGGTGTTCCAGTTCGTTTTCTGACCAACCTCCCAATCACATGCCTTTTGCCTCCTTTTCTCTATCTGTAACGTCTGCCTGAGTTATACCGACTACTTTAAGATTCTCCCGAAACGTAGCGATCGATTTAATTAGTTCGGTTTTAGCCTTACTTTAGTTTTTGTAGAGTCTGCTATTTTTTTTCTCAACCTAATACGGACCATTCTTTTAATGTGTCCATTAAATTTAAGTCTTCGTTTCCTCATGTTACCATGATGGTATATTTTTCTATTTCCTTAATACTCCTCAGCGTAAAATCAGTAAATTTAGAGGCTAATATTTTCCTAAGAATCTTTCATCCTTTCTTTTGAATTTCTTCAATAACTCTATTTCTATTTAAAATTAAAGTTTCTGTTCCATAAAGACATTCAGGTTTGAATACATTTGTGAAATACCGAAGGTGGCCGAGGGGACTGAGGCGCTCCAGTCACGGTCTGCACGCCCACAACGGTCGGGGGTTCGAATCCCCCCTCGAACATGGATATTTGTGCCGTCCTTAGTGTTAGCTAGTTCGTAAGTCGTTTGCAAGTTTAGCGACTGATGACCCCGTAGTTAAGTCCCATAAGCTATACAAACATTTGAACTTTTTTTATAACAATCCATTTTTTTAAATTCATTATTTCCCTCTGTAATGATACCCAATTAATTTATTATTGGAATCAGATAAGATTGCTTATAATCTTTATACAGAACACTGATTTCGGCAGTTAAAACTGCAATTATTGAATCTTTCATGTCATTCACCACATCACAAAGTAAAGCTCTTAAAAACATACTTATTCAGGAACATTTTTGTTGCCTTGTCATAATCCAAATAAAATATCAAAACCATTATGCTTTAATGTGGTGTGGTCACGCTATATTAAAACAAAACTGACTCAAACTTATTGTGTCCACACCACAATAAAGCATGACAGATTTGATATTTCATTTGTATTATGACAAGTCAACAGTAACGTTGGAGAATAAGTATGTTTCTGGAAGCTTTTCTTTATGACGTGGTGAATGACATGAAAGATTCAGTAATGGCAGTTTAATCTGCCGAAACTGCTCATCTGAAAAAAGGTTATAAGCGACCTTGATCTTGTCTGTTTTCTGTAATAAATTATTATAACACATCATCCCCCCAAGTATGACAATAAATACTAAAATCACAATTCCGACGAATACACAGTGTTGAGTATGACACATACTGTCGACCTGTCCCAGAGCACGAGTAATGAGAATCAGAAAACCAGAAGCCAATTGCGTATCACCCTAAGTAAGCAACACTCTAAACTGCAGCTCAGTGCCCACTAGACGTGCCCTTCCGTTCCTGTAACTTGTTATTCTTCCCCCTTCTGCCGCAGTATGAGCGCAGACTGGGCGGCAGCGGCGCCTCCACGCCGGCCAGCAGCTACCGCGGCAGCAGCGCCAGTGCCGGCGGCAGCGGCGGCGCCAGCAGTTACCACAGGGACAGGGAGCTGCCCGCAGACCGCAAGTACGGCTCGCAGCACGAGGCGCCGGCCAGCCGCGACCACGCCTCCACCAGGGCCTCCACCTACTCCGACAACAAGTATGGCACCTACCCACACAGGAGCAGGGTGAGCACCAAACGTTCTCAAACTACCACACGTAAACTTAAGTACCACCCTTATTACTTCATCTTTTACTGGAAACCTGAAAAAGAGCGCAGGCACCTCTTTATTTGTAAATCATTTGTCTTTCAAAGGATTTGATGTCATCCTCCATTCTCCACTGCTGTGCACTGATCTTATCAACCCTGCATACTGCTTATTCCAAACATTCTCCACAATTTGTTCTGCAATTTCTAGAATGAAGAATTTTCCGGCTATTTTGGTGTTTCTCTTGGTAAACTTTAGATACAAAATTTAAGAGAAAATTATCACTCAAAGATCGTAAACAACTGCGGATGCAATAAATTCATAAGAACAACTGAGCTTCAGGAAAGGATGTTCGAATAACGATAATATATTTATTATAAGCCGACAATTTGGCATAAATTTATTGATTACCAGAATGCGTTTTATAACATTAAAAAACCAGCTTTTGTGAAAACTTTTGAAATTAAAATTTTTCCTAAATAACTTTTCATACCGTAGACAGTATGTATGTAAATACGAAAATAGTTCTGAATTAAAAATCACAATTTTGAGTATGTTCCATAAGTTTATTTTAATTCGTGAACCGATTTTCGGCTTATAAGGCCATCTTCAGACTTAACTGTTTATGTCAAAGAAGTTGCAATGTTTCCATACAGACTTGAAAGATACTCTATTTGTTACTCTTATATTCAAGCATATAACAATTATCGTCAATGAATATGTGTAACGAGTAGAATATCTTTCAGTTCTGTATCAAAACATTGCAACTTCTTCGACATAAACAGTTAAGTCTTAAGATGGCCTTACAAGGCAAAAACCAGTCCACGAATTAAAATAAACTTGTGCAACATACTCAAAATTGTGATTTTCAATTCATTACGACGATGTTCCACCAAGAACCAAAGGAAAAATCAGTCAAAACGAAAAAGTTCTGTTCAGGCTAGAAAACCAAGAAAGAAATTTTAGTAAACTCAAACGCTCAACAAAGGAGTGTCACCCACTTTATTTAATTTATATTAGAATGACCTTGTTATGAAGTGCATAGTTAAGAGATTTTTTCTTGACGGTGGCCGTGGGAATCATTGCTGATACACCGCTTCTCGTAATCGACGAGCGTTGGCGTAAGAGGTGTCAATGAAAGCACCCCCTCCATGGGGCCGTTCATTCCCACATATTTGTCGGACGAAAACCACAGCTTTCAGTGCGATGAGCAACACGGTTACGTTCTTGAGAACCTGTGACACTGCAGTAACGGACCACCCAACCGAACCTTTGTCTAAAGACGACGTTCAGCTGATCGCACTCCATTAGAGTGTATGACGAACGCAGCATTTTTTCTTGTGTACAGGGCTAAACCACTATGGACTGGTCAAAACAATTCGGCAAAGTTTGAAGGTGACAGGAAGCAGGGAATGGTGTGTATGATGTTTCAGCCAGCCAGTTGTGCACATACTTGGGGAGCAGGGACGTTTGGGGCTGCAAGATTGACACGTGCATGTGCATGTGGAAAATCCCAGACTGTCTCCAGAACCTCCCAGTTCAGCGACACCCTTAGTGTGACCTACCCAACGTATCTGTAAGCAGCTTTTCAGCTCCACTGCCTTATAGCGCCTGAGGGTAAGCAACGCCGTCGACCATCCTAACAGTTAGCTCGCCTGCATTCTGCGTCTAGTGAATTTACAGATACATTTGTTAAGAGCTCAGCAATGATACATAGGTAGCATTCATTGTATTACTGAACTTGGCGAGGGGCTTAGAAGTGCATTTAATCATTTCCTGAATGAACAGGTCAGTATATAATTCCCCCAAAGTCCTCTTCTTTACACACGGAAGGTTGCGAAACAAGAGGGTTGAACACACGTAAATAGCTTCTCCAACTTCAGATCACGTTTGTTTTTAAATGGTTTTGATCCATCTCCAGGGTTTAGTTAGCATATCAAAGAGCAAAAATTTATATCGCAGGGAACTGGAATAGTATTTAGATTATGTTCAGTAGGATTACAGTCCGCAACGTCTTTAGATGACAGTTAATTCGCCCGAAATCTGCAGTCTCTAAGGATGTCAAGAACGGAGTCCTGTTGCTCATCTCCTGTTTAGGAGACTGCGATATGTGTGGGAGTCGAAAGCGGAAGGGAAGTGGTGATTTCACTGACACAATTTACGCCACACGCTAACGCCTTTTCGTGACGATTCTGAGTGGCGTTGTATCTTACATTTTGCCGTCATCCAGCCGAAAAGAAAAGTATAGTTTTACCGCTGTGTGTCCTGGTTGTGAATTTCATAGCAGAAGCGTCAAAAGAAGAGTTGAAATGTGGCTAAGAGAGGGTGTTGCGAAATTCCTGATGTTACGCCTGTAACTTTAAAATTGTTCTTGACCGAATGCAACTACTTTCTGCTGGGTCTACCTCGACTCATCTTACTCCCCAATACCGAAGGCATGTGTCTCTTAGGTAACCTTGCTTCTCCCATGCGTGGAACTTGACCCCACCATCTAACTAAGCTTGTTTACTCTAACTGCTTCATCTATGGTGTTCACTCCCAGTTTTTCCTTGATTTCCTTATTATGGACACCCTCCTGACAATGTTCGCATCATCAGTAGCTGCAATCATCCTTACTACTTTCATATCTATAGCCTCAACCTTATTAGTAAGGTCCCTGCATCCACCCAGCTTTCACTCCCATTCAACAAAGTTGGTCGAAAGACTGAGCGGTGTACCGCTAACTTAGTCTTGGTACTGACTTTCTTCTTGCAGAATAGAGTACATCAAGCTGAGCACTCACTACTTAGCTTTGCTACACCTTGATCCAAATTCTTTCACTGTGTTGCCATCCTGTGAGAAAATACAAGCAAACTACTTGAAACTGTCCACCTGTTCTAACTTTGTTCCTCCCCTTTTGACAGTCAATCTGTTTAAATCTCTTTCCCACAGACATTACTTTAGATTTGGAGCTACTGATCTTTATACCACAACCCTTACACGTATGATACAGATCTGAAATATTACATTGCAACCTTTCAGTCGAATCTGTCTGTCTGCATATGCGAGAATGCTTGTTTTCGCCTATTTTAATCTCACCCCTCCAGTCTGTTATTTTCAACATATTATCAATAAACGGTGTGAACTACAGTAGTGACAGCATACAGACTTGTTTTTCTCCTGAAACTACACTGAACCACGAATTCAAATTACCGTAAACTAAATATTCAAATGTTTGTAAAACTTAAGGGACTTAACTGCGGGGTCATTAGTCCCTATACTTACAAACTACTTATGAACTAATACTAAAGACGACACAAATATCCTTGCCTGAGGGGGGATTCAAACCAGCGACGGCGGACGGCCGCGCGCACCGCAACACGGCGCTACAGCACGCGCGGCTAATCCGCCGCAACTTACCGTCAACTCTGCTGCCTGACAAGCCCTGCAGAAATTTACCTCCTGTCCCATAATCTTGTAGAACTGACAATAGCTTACCCCTAGGAACACGCTAATAAGGCTTTTCTAGATCTGTAAAATATACAATTTCCTTTTGGACTAATAGCACTTCTCCATTATTTGTCGTTAGCTATGATCCTGATCTATATCTATATCTCTTCGGTGTACGTTTATCACGTCTGAATCACAAGACATAAAGAGTTAAAAATTTGTACAGTTACTAATGTCTACCATGGGAAGGCTTTAGGCAAGGTTTTATGGCGATCGGATAGCTATTTCTCTATATATATTAACGTGAATGTCTGTTCGGTGTACGCTTATCACGTCCAAACGACAAGACGCAGAGACTTACATATTTGTACAGTTACTGATTTGTACCTGAGGAAGGTTTTAGGCACGGTTTTATAGCGATCTGATGGATATTTAGTAATTTGAAGAAAGCAACGCGAAATGCGGAACAATAATTACTCTTGAAAATTATACTCTTGAAAATGGTTTTATTGGTTGCAGTGTTGCTTGAGGGTTGATAATGATAAAAGGATGGATTATATTGGGATGGAAAGTTATCAGTGTATATTAAATTCTACGTGTGTGTAATATTTCGCTCTGCAGCAAAAACTAAAGAACGCAAACGAATGGTCTGTGTGTAATTGTTGTCCGAAGTCTCCCCTTGTACACCATAGCAGTTCCATGCCGACAGCTATAAGGGAGTGGAAGATATGGTGGTTGAAAGTCATCAAATTATAAAAAAAATTCGGACGGAAGGCAAGCGATGACGTTTGCGACACTTTAGTAAGGAGGTTACCTACAGCGAAACGTGATGCCACAGACCATATCTTTAGTCTATGCGTGGTACAATGTCTTCAGCTCTTTCTCTGTAAGGATAAGCATACGAATAAGGAAATATAAAAATAAATAAATAAATCAGTAAAAAAGAAATTTCTTTTAATACATCTCTTTAAAAAAATCAATTTGACGTTTCGGATATTATCTACGATAATCAACCAACACGCGAGCGGAGCCGCGGGTTTAAGCTAGTAGCCTCTAAGAGGCCTAAAGCCACAAATTTTCATCCAACTTGTCTTCCACTAACACCCGTAATCTCCATTCATCAGCACCCCATAAGAGTTTCCCCACAACGCTGTTACAATCTCTTTTGTTTCCAAGCTTGAAAATTGGTGATCAGATAGTGTCACAATGGAACTGAATAATTTTGTTACCAGTGACGATGTGCATTGGAGTCGGTGTCTGCCCGCAGGCGGAGTCCTCTAGCGGCCCGCCTGTGACGCTGCCGCCGACGGCGGGGTCTGGGCGTCGATCCCGCGACCCCAGCCCCAGCGCCGAGTCCGGCGGGTCGTCGCTGCCTCTGCAGCTGCAGCTGCGCATGCTGTCGCACCGGCCCTCCTACTCGCGCTCCACCTCCAGGGAGTCCGCCCCCGCCTCCCCCTCCACCCCCACGTCCAGCAGGTTCTCCAGCGCGACGCTGCCGCGCAGCCCGCGCGACGACAAGCCCGCCCCCGTCTTCGGCAGGACCGACGACAGCGCCGCCAACGACCGAGACCGCGACCGCGACCGCGACCGCGACCGAGAACGCACATCCACCTACACGCCCTACTCTGCCAGGTGATTACATTCAGTTACACTTATTGACAACTAATTGAGTGATACGTAAATAATATAAGTTCACTAATTTCGATATGCTTCAGACGGTGAGATGTACACAGGGCTGCAATCACAGTTCATTGGATACGGCAAACTTTTTCCTTGAAGGAATTGATCGTCTAGCGCAGTGGGATAGATGTATCGTCATAGCGATTACTTTTGAAGTAATAAATAATTTTGTTACTTTTTTCTATCTATCTCATTTTAATCGAGGAAGAAGATTCTTGTCATTCATTATAAGAACTGATATAGTGCGTCAACTGTAAGAGTCTGAAAACGTTTGGTGTTATTTTGGATCTCAGTGATGAAATGAAATGACAGCCTTTTTTTTTTTTTTTTTTTTTTTTTTTTTTTTTTTTTTTTTTTTTTTTTTTTTTTTTACTGAGATCGTTCAGCACCCTGACCGGGCGCGCTGAGCCACGGCGCCCGGCATGTCTGAACTAGTGGGGCTGGATGGTTATGAAAGTGTAGGTTGGGCACATTACTCGTCGAGGGGAACCTGGAGTGAACAATAGTGGGTGGGCAGCTGGGGCCTGGGGCTTCATACTGCCTGCCTAGCAAAGGCCATGTCAAACAACACACTGGCTGCATGATGCGCCTGTACTGATTAAAGTTAGGGACTGAAACTTCCTGGCAGATTAAAATTGTGTGCCGGAACCGGGACTCGAACCTGGGACCTTTGTCTTTCGCGGGCAAGTTGTGAGGCGGCGTCGTAAGTCGTGTCGGGATAGCTCAGTCGGTAGAGCGCTTTCCCGCGAAAGGGAAAGGTCCCAGGTTCGAGTCCCGGTTCCGGCACACAATTTTAATCTGCCATGAAGTTTCAGTCCCTAATTATAATCAGTACAGGCGTATCATGCAGCTAGTGTGTTGTTTGACACGGCCTTTGCTAGTTTCATATCAGCGCACACTCCGCTGCAGAGTGAAAAGTTTCATTCTGGAAAGTAAGGGACTAGTTTGGGGATACGACGTGATATGTCAGCGAGGGTTTACGAAGGGAGATGACCTGTGCCTATGGGTGCTCTTCTTCAGAGGGTTCGAAAATTCTTAGGAAGCTGAGTTTGCATAGTGAACTCTCTCCAGTGGATGTAAAGGATGGACTAGGTTGCTTCTTAAACCCAATATTTTGGAGGAAGGAATTGCTGGAATTTGACTCATGCACAATTTTCGATTTTTTTAAGTACTATAATCAATATATTGTTGTTTTGATTATGACACATGTTTAAGAAGTCTGATGATTATGAGAAAATTACTGTAATAGAATTTTGCAGACATCTAATATGTATTATGATATTAATAACTACATTTAATTTATCTAATTGTATCAAGAATGTTACAGTCACTCAGTTATCATAATTAAGACATTATAATATTACAATAATAAAATTGTGAAGTACAGTTAAATCAGTGTAAGAAAAGTTATTAAATATAAAATTGAAAAACAAATGTAAGTACAAAAGTCCCACCACCATGCAACATTAGTAATATTATTGTTGCCAACTTGCCTAAAGCATATATTGTTGTACGTAAAAGTGCTATTCGTTAACAGTTTTGTTTCATACCATTGTTGGTTTATGTAGCGAAAATTCTTTTGTGGGATTTGAGTTGGATTTTGATTTCATATTTTATGACATTTAATTATGATTGGTTTACATATCCCTCTGTTATAATTGAATGAGGTAACTTGTTTTACATTCTTGGAAAGCCACTACTAATCTAAAACATTACAGATCTTATAATAGATATTTTAAAGCTTAGTATTTTGTTCATTTCAGCAACCCTTGAAATTCAGTTTTTTTTTTTCCTTAAATCAACAAGCAACTGCACATTTTTTTCCTTTGTTTCACTGGAAATGCCCGAAACTGGTAAAATAAAATAAAAATAACTACAACAAGTTGCTGCTATTTTTAAAACAGCTTATAAATCTACATATTCTATCAGAATCATGTTTTATGCCAGAGATGTGAGTCGGTTAAGTAGTCTAATATATGGTTTTCATGATTTAATTGACATAACATAGTTTTTGGGAAGTTTTGAAACCTTTGAGCTACGTCATTACGTATTTACGTGAGTTTTGCTATAATGAATTATTAGTCTTTGTTGTGTATGTTTGTTTCATCTGTACATTTCATGCTCTATGTTACAATGCATGTACACATTGATGTACTTGCAACATCTTTACATACATGTTACTTGTGACATGTAGATGGTATAACATTGACAATATAGTACATAGAAGAGCTTTTGACATGTTACTAAATTGTTGTCTTCAAGATATTGCGCACTTCTATATTTTCGGTTTCACGGATGTGATTCCCATATATATTATCTCTTTCAACTTACATTTCATCATGTGCCATTGTCTCTGATTTTGTCCATGTCTGTTTCTGCTTTCTGTAATTTTCTGTGTCACCGGTGCTGATAAATATTGTGTATGTGACTGGTGACTGTATGTTGATGTTATTTCTGGTATACCCTTCTTGTAGCTCATGGAGATTCTGTCTGTTGTGCCATTTAATTCGGACTGTAGACTTTGTCACTGATGAAGTTACAAATGTTTTTGTCTCGGTTATGAATGTATTTCCTGGAGGTCCAATTCTGTTGCTGTGTGTTTCCATTCCATGATTAATGTTATTTGAAGAGAAATAATAAAATGAGCTCTAACATGGAAATTAAGCGTTTTCGGACACATGTCCACATAACATATTTTCCTTCTTTGTGTGTGAGGAATGTTTCCTGAAAGTTTGGCCGAACCTTTTTGTAACACCCTGTATGTACTGAATCTCTTCACTCTTTCCTTTCAGCCAAACTGCTACCATTATCTCAGGTACCCTTAGATTTGTCCTTAATTTGAACGTATTGTTAATGATGGACGCCCATCAGGTCTAGGAACGAGGAGCGCTCGGCCTACCTGTCGTCGCTGCTGTCCGGCAAGTGTGACGCGCCGGCCTCGCCCTCCGCCTCCTCCTCCTCGGCGTCGACGTCGGTGTCGTACCGGCCGTCGCTGGTGGGCGCCGCCTCCACGCTGGGCAGGACCCGGCCCGAGGAGCGCGCCGCCTACCGCTCCTCCACCTCCACCGACCCCCGGCCGCTGACCACCGCCTCCTCCTACCTCAGCCACAACCACAACCACAACCACACGCCGTTGCGCACCAGGCAGGACGCCTCCACCACCAGCACCGTCTCGCGAGATGACAACAGGCCCAGTGTCACGACCGACACCAAGGTAACATCTCTCGACGACCGTTCTTGTGAAGTTGTAACCTTACTACTCTGTTTAATACAAAGAGCCACACCCAATCCTGTGTTCATCAGCTACACTACAAAATTGAATTGGAAGTGAGTGTAAGGTCACCACCCGTGGTGGAATTTTTAATTGAACCGTGTGTGTTTCTAAGGACAAGCCACCTCCCACAGGCATAAATGTTCAAATGTTTGTATAGCTTATGGGACTTAACTACGGGGTCATCAGTCCTGAAACTTACAAACTAATTATCAACTAGCTAATACTAAGGACGGCACAAATATCCATGCCCGAGGGGGAATTCGAACCCCCGACCGTAGTGGCCGTGCAGGCATAAATCTTTGAGGCAAATTAATTATGAAAGCCGGCCACGTGGGGTGGCCGAGTGGACTGCGGCGTGCCAGTCACCGTCTGCACGGCCACTACGGTCGGGGGTTCGAATCCCCCCTGGGGCATGGATATTTGTGCTGTCCTTAGTGTTAGTCAGTTCATAAGTAGTTTGTAAGTTTAGGAACTGATGACCCCGTAGTTAAGTCCCATAAGCTATACAAACATTTGAACATTTTAATTATGAAAATGAGGGTAAATACAGTGTACAATAATCTGTCAACTTCCTGAATAATGAATGAAAATCCACCAGCCCAATTAGGCAATGAAAAGTCTGATTCAATTCTACTGTAACTGTTAGTGTAAAACAACAGTACAGATACAAGTAGAAAATCTCAGGTTTATGATTAAATAAGCATTCACTGTCACTGTAGAAAGCAATGTTAATGATAAGGCAGACTAGACTCTAAATATGAAATAAGGCTTTGCAGTTTACTAAAAATTGAGAGAATTTTGGACATACGTTCCCCTGATGCAGTTATCCGCTCTGTTCGCCGCGTGGTCTAAACCACCGCTTTCCGAAAGGGGAAACCGTACCAACCCCAATTCGAATCCGCCCGGCAGATTAACGAAGGGAGTCGGAGTGCCGGCCAGCTTGGATGTGGTTTTTAGGCGGTTTTCCACGTCCCCCTAGGTGAATACCGGGCTGGTCCCCAAGTCCCACCTCAGTTAGACGATTCGCAAACATTTCGTAACACTTAACACTTTCACGCACATATAACACTATACGCAGACATTTGGACTACACATTTCCTCCTGAGGGGCATGGGGTGGCGACAGGAAGGGCATCCAGCCACCCCGTAAATATTAACACGCCAAATCCGGATTTAACCAAGTCGACCCACCATGTGCGGGAACATGGTCAAAGAGAACGAAACAAAGAAAGTTCTCCTGATGCAGTTAATCTTTAAATTGAACACACAAATTTCAAAACAGTAACTACACATCAACACTGAATTACTTTTTGGTAAAATATACTGCGTATACTTTAACTAGATTTTTAATTGTGTTTTTCTTTTAATTCTGGTGGCAGATCTGAAACTCACGGCACACTTTCCTTTATCTTGCCTGAATTTCAACAGCAATAAAGATTTTGTTGAGATAATTTAAACTGGATCAAAGATTGAAATCAGTTAAAAGAAATATTGTAGCTAGCCATTACATACACTCGAAAAATAAAACAAAAGTGTGATGCATTACTACACTTCATGAATTTCAAATTTGTTCTTGGAAATTTCTACTACTGACAAACATTAGAATTATTAAATTATATCTGCAATTTTCAAAATTAACTATTTTTATCTCGAGCTGAAAATATGTATTGCATTCGATAACTATTGTTGGACCTTACTTCAAAGTAGCTAAACAATTTCACTAAACTTCACTGCTCCGAAGACATAAAAGATTGTTTTATTATTGACTTTCATTAAGGACACTCGGATATTAGCACTATAGGACAGGACCCTCACAAGGTGAATGATTAGGATAAATGATAATTAACAACAATTTTCATCAAATACGATAATTATTCGAACGGTTTTTACATCAGTTTCAGAATGGTCCTTACATGAATCACAATTTTACCCAACCTGAATCTGTGTCTCGTGCTGCGTGCGAGTAGTGGCGCAATTGCACAACGTGAGGCACACCCCTTGCCATACATGGCGGTTGTAGAATGGCACAATATCCTCTTCTCAGCGACGTACTGATAAGTTGCAATCTAATTAGAGTGCCATGCCACGCTTAATGCAGAATGTTCCATCATTCCTGGCGCACTTGTTGCAGTTGGATACTGCCACATATCTAGACAAGGCTGTTTCACGTTCGTCTCGCCCCACAGAATCGCACTCCCTACGCTGCTTGTATCAGAATCTTTCCTTGCGCGCCAAAATTTTGTGTATTCCATGTCAGCAACAGGAAAGACTCTTGTTTCCAAAGACCATATAAATCCTACCTTTTGACCAATATATGCATTTTTGACATTCACTCACACATAAGGACCAATATTATTACAAATTCGTCAAACAGTTAATACTCAAACTTTCTTTCAATGAATTACAATTCTAAAAGAAATTATGAATTTGTATATTAATGTTACAAAGTTACCTTCTCCACATTTTTGTTTACGACCTATCGAAATACAAGCATATGTTGAAAAACAATGCTTTCAAAGTTGTTATTCTGTTCTTTCTTGTTAAGTATATTAATCAATCAACGTTCCTGCTCTGGAGACGTCAATCATTAGAGGCCTCTGAATTGTATCGTTAATGTTATACACAATCTAACTGCGTCAGTGCACCGGAAAGACTCAAGTCACGTGCCTCCAATTCAAACAGGCAGATGAATTTTAACTGCTAATGGCTTATGTTTAAGGGGCAGTGAGGCACAACACCACTAGTAATTCTGTGGTGTAATTTTATCCTGAGTAGTTTCTTCAACATTGAATCCAACAGAGATCAATCTATCCAACAATATGCGAGCGAAAGCTAGACAGATGTTCTTTACCTTATTATTAAGGTTACATATATGAATTTAGCAACGATGACTGCTGCTACTAATAGATGGGACCAATGGAATGAGGGTGTCCATATTGAGAAAATTAAAGAAACACTGGGAATGTATACCATAGACAAACAGTTTGTTTGAACAGTATTACATAGTGGAGCCGTGTTACATTCATGAGAGAAGCGAGGTTACCTAAGAGGCTTATAGGATTGTCAGTAGAGGATAGGAAGATTCGAGGTACACCAAGAAAGAACTTGGATTCCATCAAGAGTAATTGTGAAGTAACAGACTTAACATCAGACAAGACATTAATGTTATTATTCACTGTGGGGTCGTATGGGGTCGTGGAGGAGTTTTATAAGGTGTAATAGGTTCCACATTGAATGCTAAAAGTTATAATTAGTCTTAAATGATGATTATGATGATCATACGGATAATTCTCTCAAATAACTTGAGCATGACATGATTTTGGTATAGTACAAGTGATAGATCAGCAGTAATCAATCTTAGCTCCCACTGTTCTGTCGAAAAGACAGACAATGTTAACCTGAGCTGTCATTACCCAAGTGTGGTCTTGCCATAACTGCTCTCTCTCTCTCACAGCACAACCTGCTGCAGTGACGAATCATTGCTCCCACCCACCATGCAGTGCAAAGTGTCAGTGGCAAGTGGCCCAAAGTTCCTCTACAACCCTGTCACTGAAAACTGCAGGCACAGCGATGTCACCAAGCTGTTTGCCTTGCTACACCTTCCCCCTCATTTCAGCACATCTTAGGTCCACCTCAGACAGGCCTGGCTCATGACCTTCCCATACCAAAGTGACCATACTGTCATTATTAACTTTATTACATTATAAATATCATGATTTGTAGTGCACATATCATCTACATAGCTAAGCCATACCCCTCTATGACAATGATAAATGTAACCTTTTTTCAATAGTTTGAACTGTTATTAGGTCTGCTAGATCTGGATATAACTAGGGGATGCTTACTTTAGAGATGTTAGACATTACCATTATTTAGCAAAAAATCATGTTATTTGACATAAATATCACATTTTAAACATACATTCTAAACTAATATGCCATTTGGGTTTATTTCAATTTGGTGTGATACAAAGTGCGTAATTTTATGTTGTTAAGGTTAATACACCGATAAAAACATGTCAGCAGCCTTGTTGGAAATGACATAGTGAGATTTAACGAGAGTCTCAGATGTACTAAATAATTAGGTAAAACATGCAATGCACAAAGAGAACAAAATACGATTATTTGACACACTAAGCCAGTGCTACTAGTTGTTGCTGGGGATGTGATTAAGCTTGACAGGGAACGTTCTTCACACTAATCCAGTGCTGCCATCTATGGATGCCACGAGTAAGCTGGGACAGCATACGATTTTCACCTCAACGATTCATTTCGGCTTAATTTGCTGCATTTTAGCCGTTGTTCACCAAGTGACCTCAGAGAAGTTCCTTTATAGAGTTTATAGGCATTACGGTTTTTTTAAAATAATATGAGGTATTAATTTCATACCATGTTAGTGCTCCTCTCTTGAAGATAAAATTAAGCTTTTCATGTTACACTTTTAGTGGGAACAATTCATGTTTAGTCTATTTTGTAGATGTTCAGCTATTATTTGTCGTGGAAAGAGCATCAGACAAATTACTTTATGGAGTTTATTGGTAGTAACATTACAGTTTTACCACGACTGGCATCTGTTGGCAGGCTTGGCAACCTAGGACCTCAGTGCTGCCATATGCTGTTAGAGAAGAGCAACTGAGAAGTTAGACTACAAAGGCGAAAATCACTTGTCAGCAGCTGCATATTACTATTTCATTACTTACATATTATAAGCAAATGTTGGTTTTTAATTATCTATATACAATTTGCTATACACTCAGTGCAGCATTCCATAGGACCCTTATAAAACTAGCGATGGAATTGTCCCACCTTATTGCTTGTGAGGTGGGGCATGGGATCTGTTAGCATGTATACTCAGCCACAAACGAATTTTTGGTGGTCGGTAATGCAATTGACTATTTAAAGGAGCACTCATCATGTGGGGGTAGGGGAATTTCCAAAATGGACGTGATAGAATGTCATATAATTTCTTTACATGTGGATTCCTCTGGGAATTTAGAGGTGGAGAGGATCTTTGCATAATTGTATAATATCCAGGCCTTGGGTTGGGAGAAAAATTTCTGAGATGGATATTATTTGACCGACATTCTCAGTGAGGAAAGCGATTGAAATGTTTTATGCAACAACTGACTACAAAATATTTCGTTAGAGAATCTACATAACAATTGAAAGGTTACAAATCTATTTTATGACCTGTTACAGAAATATGAATGTAACAAATTTTATGTCCTACTTTAGCAATTCAATGTAGCCATTGCCAAATAGAGAGGCTCTCATACTTCTTTGGTAAATTAGATTTTGAAAATCCAAAGGACCGGACCTGGAAATTGTGAACTATTAAAAATGCACAGATTCTTAAACTACTTAACACTTAACTATCTGTCAGGATACCTTGATCAGTTGACGGCTGTTCTATGACTGTTTGAAATGGGCACATACTAGTGAAACAGGCGACATAATGTGTTTTCTTAGGTTTGATTCTTCCTTAATTTTATCTTTATACAACTTGCATCTAAAGACACTTGAAAACAATCGGACCCTTTAACCGTGAAATGTAGCTATGTAGCTTCAACTTTTTGTTACATTTGTGATATCCACATCTACCCACCGAGACCAAACTCCCTTACTTACAAATGCAGACCAAGGGCTATTTACCACCACAACCTTGAGTGGATGGCAGTAGGTGGTTATGAAGAAAAGGCTGGACAAACCCGCAATCACTTTCCTTATATATTACATATAAACCTCCTGAAGAAAACAAAATCACATGTGTCATTACTCATGGTAATCAGTCCAACGGTGTCAAAATCTATAACAGAAGTACCTTCTGCCATGCACTGTGTGATAGTGTACAGTGTTTCGTCAGAGACTTCAATGCATGGTTAAGACACCAACACGACTATTTCATTTTTATGACGTCATAACACTCACCTGTATCTACCCACAGAGACCAAACTCCATTTCTCATAAATGCAGAAAAAGGGTTATCTACCACTACAATGGGACAGATGACCTAGATGCTTAGTCTCCTCAAAACAACAGCAACAACAACAATCCTTACAACCTTGAGTGAGAGGCAGTTGTGGTTATGCAGAACAAGCAGGACAAACCCGCAGACACGTTCCTCTTTTATACGTATTTTGAATTTGTACCCAAAATTTATTACAAGTTTCATACATTGATGTTATTACAAAACAAAATTTTGTTTTTGTATTATTTCAACTTTTTTACAATGTCATTTAATGTATGCAAGAAACACTGACAGATATAGTTCAATTTTGTCTTCAAAACAGTGTGCCACAAGTAGCTTTTTACATTAACACCCACAAAACACAGTTTCATCTAATGACATACACATAATAATCAAATAATTAATTGCATACATGTATCTCTCGAACGTCAATTTTTAAATGTGTTCGAGGGTCCTGTTAATGTTTTCCCAAGTGTTTTCCCAAGTGGCAATGGCAAATAAGCTACAATCACATTCGATATAACTGATAATAATTAATTGTGGTCCAAATCAATTTCGATATTTTTTACTTTAGTAAAAACATTTTGATCATTTATTCCACAGAAATAGCTTGTTTGATTAATTACAGTAATGGAAGTTCTCTATGCAAAAATTACGTAAATAAGTTTAAATTATTGTGAGCAATAGATTGAGAGCATTGTTTCATGATAATTATATTTCCCTAAACAAGTAAGTATGTATTTAGGAGAAATTACACATTACGTTTCTACATGATGGTATTCAAAATATTTGAAACTGTAGAGAACTTGATGAGGAGATGAAACCAACTATATTCTTGCCGATTTCAGATAAAGAAAATAGTGACTAAGCCTTAGCTAGAACCTGAAATTATCAAGCCATTTCCATCGGCGATTATAGAACATAATGGAATTCTTATATGTATTCTTCTTTTTCCTTGATGAAGTGTCCGCCTGAATCCTTTAGACTGTGTTGAATGCTTTCGTAATTTAGTAAATCATGAAAGCATAGAACCCAAAAATTTGGCAGAGCTTACTTCACTGGAATAAAATATTTCAATCCAGTGACATTTAGTACAGTTATTGCCAGATAAAATGTTTTCACACTCCAACGATTTCGTTGGCTTACGAGAAAAGTTACATTATTTAAAGATAGATAAGATGCAAAAGAAGTAAACAAAACTGATAAAACGCATGTTCACCAGCTGTCAGTTTTGTGTACTGGTCTGGATGCTGCTCTTAGTCACTGATAAACATGTGAGAGACATGTCTTAAACCACAAACATACCATATACATAATAATTCTATGCGCAGATGCGATAATAAGGTTAGAGCTCGTGCCGGAATCGGCTAGCATAAGAGGCGTGGGACCGAACTGAACTGCTTCTGTTGTGTGTAATTTGTAGGAACTTGCAGAGGACGAGAGGTTTGTGTGGCCAGCCAAGTGGTTGAGGCGACCGCAAGCCCCAAGCGGGAATCGCGACTTCGAATCCTGGCTGAAACAAATTTTCGTTTTGCCTTGAATTATTTCAATTCCCTTATATACCTAGAGTCATTCTACTCCTTTCATTTCTCTTTATTCCTCTCTCTAAAGGTGCAAACGGTAATTTATTAGTTGCAGAAAAATGGGCTACACAAATTACTTCAGTTGTAATAAAATAAATAATGCTTGATTTGTTTTTATAAGACTTTGCTTTTCGAATCAACCTGCCAAAGTACACCTGGTTTGGTTGAGTTTTACCTCGTGTCTCGAACGTCAGTACTTGCTGGTGTTTGTTATTTCATTCCTCTCGTATTATTGTTATCTCGTCATGTTGTCCTACTGGTTTAATTACTGTTGAAATTTTAATAGCGTCGCATTCCGGTGTGCGATGTGCGTGAACAGGTGGTAGACAGTGAACTGCAGAGAG
Organism: Locusta migratoria; assembly: GCA_026315105.1. Taxonomy (NCBI): domain Eukaryota; kingdom Metazoa; phylum Arthropoda; class Insecta; order Orthoptera; family Acrididae; genus Locusta; species Locusta migratoria. The sequence continues at coordinate 43,617,655 of CM048747.1, forward strand.
TGGCGGGGTATACAGAACTACAGTTCAATCAAACCACGGTATCCCAACTGTTCATTTCGTTGTGTGACACAGTCACAATTCAATCGGTCTCTCGCGGTCCTCGTCGTAATGACTTTAATGTCACCCATGCATTGTTTCATACACAAACAGCCCTAGTCGTGTATAACACTCGTGCAGTCATATTTTTATATTCGATTAAGCGCCCAGATAATCAAATGTTTTAGTTAGCGACTGTGCTGTCAGTCTTTTCACACAGACACGGTTGCTGTCATATTATTTGCTGGATGGCAACCATGCTCAATACTATCGCACACTCGAGCCACACTCCAATTCTCCACTATCGATAGTCCATCTGGACTCATCACAAGCTCTCGTTACCAACTTATATATAAATTATGCAGACTCTTCTTAGCCATGCCGATAGTACGTGTCGAAGGCAGTTGATCGTTATTCTTATATTGTTGCTTTCCCAAAGTTTGCATAGCGCGATAGTATTTAATAAGGTTCGTAAAAGTTTGCAGTTGTGTAGCATATGACAACTATTAATACAGTTCAGAAAATAGTTTATATGACGAATAAGTACTGACAATGACATACACCATCCAGTCAAAAAGTTCCAAGACTCGTTTTGGTACTGGCTTATAGGTGACGTAAATGCAGTAGCACATTCAACTAAGAGCTGTAAAGAACAGGCGTGTATTCCATCAACGAGTTGTGAGGAAGGGGTGTTAAGAGGCTGTAAAGTGTGGTGTTGTTAAGCTGACTGGAGGATTGCCAGAAATGATATTTACGTCGACATAAGAATACATCCTTTGTGCCTTCACACTTAAAGATGTGCAGACACTAAAAGGCCTAAACCTAAGTACAGTCCTGAGTAAATGGCACAGAGACCTAGCCATTACTACACTACTGGCCATTAAAATTGCTACAACAAAGAAGAAATGCAGATGATAAACGGGCATTCATGGGACAAATACACTACTGGACATTAAAATTGCTGCACCAAGAAGAAATGCAGATGATAAAAGGATTTTCATTTGATACATATATTATACTAGAACTAACATGTGATTACATTTTCACGCAATTTGGGTGCATAGATTCTGAGAAATCAGTACCCAGAACAACCACCTTTGGCCGTAATAACGGCATTGATACGCCTGGTCATTGAGTCTAACAGAGCTTGGATGGCGTGTACAGGTACAGATGCCTATGCAGTTTCAACACGATACCACAGTTCATCAGGAGTGGTGACTGGCGTATTGTGACGAACCAGTTGCTCGGACACCATTGACCATACGTTTTCAATTGGTGAGAGATGTGGAGAATGTGCTGGCCAGGGCAGCAGTCGAACATTTTCCGTATACAGAAAGGCCCGTACAGGACCTGCAGCATGCGGTCGTGCATTATCCTGCTGAAATGCAGGGATTCGCAGGGATTGAATGAAGGGTAGAGTCACGGGTCGTAACACATCTAAAATGTAACGGCCACTGTTCAAACTGCTGTCGATGCGAACAAGAGGTGACCGATACGTGTAACCAATGACAAGCCATACCATCGCGCCGGGTGATACGACAGTATGGCGATGACGAGTACACACTTCCAATGTGCGTTCACCGCGATGCCGACAAACACGGATGCGACCATCATGATACTGTAAACAGAACCTGGATTCATCCGAAAAATGACGTTTTGCAATTCGTGCACCCAGGTTTGTCGCTGCGTATACCATCGCAGGTGCTCCAGTCTGTGATGCAGCGTCAAGGGTAACCGCAGCTATGGTCTCCGAGCTGATAGTACATTCTTCTGCAAACGTTGTCGAACTGATGGTGCAGATGGTTGTTGTCTTGCAAATGTCCCAATCTGTTGACTCAGGGATTGAGACGTTCCGTATTGCACCTCCTGGACCTACCGACTCCATATTCTGCTAACAGTCATTGGATCGCGACCAAAGCGAGCAGCAATGTTGCGATACGATATACCGCAATCGCGATAGTCTACAATCCGACCTTTATCAAAGTCGGAAACGTAATGGTATGTATTTTTTCTCCTTACACGAGGTTTCACAACAACGTTTCATCAGGCAACGCCAGTCAACTGCTGTTTGTGTATTAGAAATACACAAGGCTCCAACCTTGTGTGAATGCTCTGAAAAGCTAATCATTTGCATATCACAGCATCTTCTTCCTGACGGTTAAATTTCGCGGCTGTAGCACGTCATCTTCGTGGTGTAGCAATTTTAATGGCCATGAGTGTACAATTAAAGAAAAGAATCAAAATAGTCCCCCAAAATGATCAGCTTATTAAATCATTTTGGGGGATCACTTTTGATATTCTAACTATTCATTAATAGATTGGAATTGAAGGTAATAATATACATTTATAAAAGCACTCGTGTAAAATGATTTGGACCATTCAATGTAAATTAAGAGATATTTACGGAATACAAATAATCGCAGTTGGTAAGGGAAATGGATACCATAAAGATCGCTGTGTCCCCTTCGATAAATAAGAAATCAAATTCAGATTATTAAATCTCTGTGGACACTGTACAAACTACTACGAGAACTATACAAGCCTTGAAAGAGTAATTCTATTCTCATTAAATGCCTCAACATTAACCTGAAAGTAACTCGTGGTTCAATAGCAACTACCGTGCGATTCAGCGTTTAATTTATGCTCTGCAGGCAGCGCTCTGCCTCAGTGCTTTAGCAATTATCTTCCACTTCTGCATTCTACTCTTTAGCAGGACAAGAAGTCTTCTGTTTCCCACAGAGTAGAGTCAAGCCAGCCGCTCTGCCACCGAAGTCTCTCTCACCAAGACGACCGCTCACATCCGCGGCGCCTGGCTTTGAGTTCTCGCTAGAGTTCGCACTTGATAATTACATCGGACAATACTACATGCTATCATTGTAAATGGTCAAGATGACCTGACATCACGCCTCTTAAAAGGCAGTCGACATACATCTCTCACAAGACATAGGCACACCACCAACCACTTTGCTGGTGGGTTAGTGAGCACGGTCGGCTAATGTTTCTCCTTACTTAACAACCATATACAACCGCTCTCTGAAAGAAGGATCTGTATCAAAAGATTGAAAAAATGCACAGGTCACACCTATATTCAAGTAAGGCAGTAGGAGTAACCCACTCAACTACAGGTCTATTTGATTGACGTCAATTTGCAACAGGGTTTTGGAACATATCCCGTATTCAAATATTATGAATTATCTCGAACATAATGATCTATTGACCCAAGGTCAACACGGAGTTAGAAAATATCGTTCATACGAAACACAAGTAGCACTTTACTCACACGAAGTGATAAGTGCTATCGACAAGGGTTCGCAAATCGGTTCCGTATTTCTTGAATTCCAGAAGGCATTTGACACCGTACCTCACAAACGGCTTTTACTCAAATTGCATGGTTATGGAATATCGCCCCAAATTTACGACTGGGTAGGGGATTCCCTGTCAGAGAGGACACAGTTTGTAGTATTCGATGGTAAGGCATCGACTGAAACAGAGGTGATATTGAGCGTTCCACAGGGTAGTGTTAGTGATCCTCTGCTGTTCCTTATTTACGTAAGCGATTTGGGAGAAAATGTAAGTAGCTCTCTTAGGTTGTTTGCAGATGACGCTGTCATTTACCGTTTAGTAAAATCATCTGAAGAGCAAAACCAACTGCAGAACGATCTGAATAAGATATCAGTATGGTGTAAAAATTGGCAATTTACTTTAAATAATGAGAAGTGTGAAGTCGTCCACATGAGTACGAAAAGAAAACCGTTAAACTTTGTTTACAAAATAAATAAATCAAATGTGAAGGCCGTAAACTCCACAAAATACCTAGGAATTACTATTACTTCAGACTTAAATTGGAAAGAACACGTAGATAACGTCGTGGGAAAGGCGAACCAGAGACTACGTTTTATTGGCAGAACCCTTAAAAAATGCAACAGAACTACAAAGAAACTGCATACACTACGCTTGTCCGTCCTTTTTTGGAGTATTTCTGCCCAGTGTGGGATCTTTATCAGGTGGTTTTGACGCAGGACATAGAAAGAGTCCTACAGCAGCAAGTTTTGTACTGTCACGATACAGGGGAGACAGCGTCACGGAAATGATACAGGATCTGGGATAGAAATCATTATCGCTGCAGCGTGGGCTACTTACAACGTTCTCCTCGGAATGCGAAAATATATTGTTGACTCCCACTTATATAGGCTGAAATGATCAACAGAATAAAATACGAGAAATCAGCACTCGAATGGAGAGATTCAGGTGTTCTTTCTTCCCGCGCGCTATTCGAGAATGGAATGGGAGATAAACAGTATAAGGGTAGCTCCATGAACCCTCTGCCAGGCAGTTAAATGTGATTTTCAGAGAATCCCATGTATGTGTAGATGTAGAAAACCCAAGAATCATACCCTTAGCGTCCTCGGCGTGCTGGCGCTCGCTCAAACGTCTCGACACGCCGCCAGCAGCGGCCGGCCGCCTTTGACCAGTACTACTTGCCGCCGTGACAAATCGTTGGAGCTCCTCCGCCGCCTGCATTTCAGACGACACTCGCTTAAGGCGGCGGATGCTTGCGGGAATTTTCAGAGCAACCCCTCACGTTGGTGCAGCCAGCAAACGTTTCCAAACCGATACTATCAGCTTCTACAGCTAAATTAAATAATATTCCTAACTAAATGATTAAATCACAAACAACATTTCTAAATAAACCAGTGTCAACAACAGTATCGAACATAATGGAGCAGAACGAAATTGCAGTTATTATCGCGACTCCCTTGTACCATGGAGAAATATTAAATTAATAAACAGTGGAACAATTACGTAGCAGAGTGTGTTTGTGATCTTTCAAAGTGTACGTGCAATGTGGCAACGAGGTTCACTAGAGCACTACCTCTAAATCAAGTGTCCAAGACTTCCTGCTGAACGGTTGAAGAAGAACACATTAGCGCCAAGAATGTTCCGCACACTTTGACTGCCGTACTAAAACGACTGCGACTTGATTGAAATATAAAGAATCGTCACGGGCAGCGGGGCCTACACATTTTTCAGAACGGCAAAGTGCAGAAAATCACATGAAGTGTCAACAACCGACGAAATTAAAGCTAACGTCGTGGGAAAATTGAACAACATTCCAAAGAAAGACATTTTTAACAGCTTCACAAGATTGTACGATCATTCTGTGCGTTATGCGGTACTCATGTGGAGGAGAATATCTAGAATACCTACAGCATTAAAAGCACCACCTTAACTTTATAGTCTTTTTTATTTTTAATCCTGTCGGTAAACGTTTTGAACGACGAAGCTCGCTTGCGGGAGGACGGTGCATCACAACTGCCTCGGCCAGCCAGATTTAGGTTTTCCGTGATTTCCTTAAATAACTCCAGGAAAATGTCAGGATTGCTCTTTTGAAAGGGCACCCTTGATTTCCTTTCCTTTCCTTATCCAAATAATCCGAGCTTGTGTTCTGTCTCTAGTGACCAAGCTGTCGACGGGAGGTTTATTCCTTGACTTTTGAGCAGACGAATACACTGGGGTATTACTACGCCTAGCAACTCTGCAACACTGCGTAATAAGGTGGAGTCTCGTATGGAAGCGTACCGCTCACTACAAGCTGGCCTGCTCTTCACACCGGGCCACAATTAAATTTAAACGCCAACCTGCTCTTCCATGTACAGGAGCCTTCTTCAGCGTTGTATTATGAGGTAATGGTAGTCTTCTTCTTATGACTCCCTCCTGCTGTGTACGGTTGTCACCTTCGTTCGTTTTGGGAGATACGACTTCACAATAGTTCCGATTTTTCGAAACTCTCTTCACTAAAACACTTTCTGTGTCAGTGTTTTATCACTGTGAGAGATGCAGCGGTGTTGTGTGCTTCTAACGATCTACCAGCCTTCTATATTTTAGCTGATTTTCTAAAAGTATCGTAAAATTACTCGTTGTTGAAATAGAAAACATACCAGCGATTTCTTTCCCGATGTGAGCTTGCGTTCCTTCTGTTTAGCCACTCACTGACACTCCATTCTCCCGACAAACATTAGAAACCAGTTTAGGGCCAGTCATCCTGTCGACTATGAGGCGGTTAGAGACTAACAGCCGCGCCGCAGAAGCCGAGCGGTCTGGAGCGTCACGTTACGGCTCACGCGTCGGAGGTTCGAATCTCACTCTGGCATGAATATGTATGTCGTCCTTAGGTTAGTTTAACTTAGTTTAAGTAGTTTGTAAGACTAGGACTGATTACCAACGTAGTTTGGTCCCATAGGATTACAAACATTTGACACAGGGACTAATTGCTGGATCAGATTGGGGACGATCTCAGCGTTCTTCTTCAGCGATTTAGAAACAAAACTAAATATGAATGTTTCTAATATGAAAAAATCAGCCAGGATCGCAAATAATATACACTTCATTTATTTAATTTATGTATTTATTTTTTTATTTCTTAATTTCATTTATTTATTTATTTTAATGTAAAGGTGAACGGTTTCCATCTTATACAGATCATCATCAGTCTGGTTTGCCTCAAGTGGAGACGATGAGCGTTGTGACGACTGATGACTGTCTCAGCACCAACGTAATGATGATCTGATATAAGACCGAAGGCCGGCCGCGGTGGCCGAGGGGACTGAGGCGCTCCAGTCACGGTCTGCACGGCCACTACGGTCGGGGGTTCGAATCCCCCCTCGGGCAAGGATATTTGTGCCGTCCTTATTATTAGTTAGTTCACAAGTAGTTATAAGTTTAGGGACTGGTGACCCCGTAGTTAAGTCCCATAAGCTTAACAAACATTTGAACATTTGGAATAAGATCGAAACCGGGCACATTTATGAAAAAAATGAAGTGTATAATTTCTGCGAACGTGAAGAATTTATTTTTTTTCATTTAGAACCATTTCATCAGTATGCTGTTTTTCAAAAGGTAAAAAATATTTTCCAAACTCATTGACACTGAATGGCCCGTAGGATGAGAGTCCGTTGTGTTGCCAGTGTTCCACCAGAAAAGGTGGTATAAGAACTACTTTTGGACGTGGAAGTATGCATATTGATATAGAAGAAACGTTGAACAGATGCCGAAAGAGGGGAAACTGAGATAAGTGTCAAAGGAATAGAAAATCAACAAACGCTTGCCGTAGTAGTGGAAATGCCTCTCTATCGGTGTGATGATTATGAAATTTTGCTCACATCTTGTGAAAGATCTTGCTCTCTTCCTAGCAACTACTTACGGTGGGTACCAACAGCCGAGAGGAACACTAAGCGAACGTTAGCAAAACGTGAATCACTCTCACTTTCATTGTGACACGTCAGAGAGATAGAAGTAACTATAAAGTTATATCACTGTCAACAATCATCAAAGGACCCTAAACCACATATGTCTTTTAACAGAGTAAAAGTGTTCGGAATTCTGAAGTAGAAACTTTTTAGAACGTATTCTATGTTGTTTTGCGTTCAAAATCACATTTTATAATTCGCAAATTTCTGCATTAATTTCACATATATTATAATGACTTTTTCACAGTGCGTTTGCTTTACATTATGATGCCGGGCAGAAGTGGGGTAGGCATAAGTTCAACTTCAGTCTGTTGAGAGTATTTTGGGAAGAAGTGGTTCATCCATAAAGGAGACCATGTATAGAACGCTTGTGCCACCGCTTATTGAGTACGGTAGATTTGTTTAAAGGAAGACACAGAAGTAATTCAGAGGTCGGCTGCTAAGCTTGTTGTTGGTAGCTTCGATAAGTGCTAGAGTTTTACTGAGATGCTTAGGGAAGTCAAATGAGAATCACTGGAGGGACGCAACGTTCTTTTCAAGAAACACTGTTGAGAGAGCCGAAATTAGGACTGCACTACTATTCGACCACCTCCAACTTACACTTAGCGTAACGATCACAGACATAAGAAAAATTATAGGCGTTCAAACATTAGTTTTTCCCTCCTCCTGTTCGGGAGTGGAACCTTCCGCATGCTGTGTCTATAAGCCTCCTATAATTCCGAAAATGTTGCCAGTGCAGGAATTTGTGAACGAACGGACTTCTCGATATGTCCAGTTGGATTCTTGGAAGGTGATTTTGGTGGGCAACAATCCACTGCAACTGTTTGAATGTTTTTTAGTCCGATAGGGAACAATCCAGGGACAGTGGCGTAGCGCACTGATGCGCATAGAAATTGCATCGTTGTTTGGAAACATCATGAGTGGCTGCAAATGGTCTCCAGGAAGCCGCACACAGCCATTTCTAGACAGGTGATCGGTTCAATTTGACGAAGGGATCCAGTACATTCGACATCTGTACCCAAAGCATTACCGAGCCACCACCAGGTAGCTTAGAGCCTTGTTGACATCTTAAGTCCATGGCTTCCTGGGGTCTACGACCCTATCATCAGCTCGTATCAACCTAAATCGAGAAACTTTCGATCGAGGTAAGGTTAGGCATTAGTCTACCGACTAATCGGTACGATCACGAGCGCAGGACATGCGCTGTAGGCAATGTCGAGCTGTTGGCTAAGGCACTCGAGTCGTTCGTCAAGTAGTGCCGCACTGTGCTAACAGAGACAATCCGCATTGATGTCTGCAGTTACCTCACCAGTGCGGCCTCTCTACCAGTAGTTACGACGCAAACGCTAGCGCTCTCGGTCATTAAGTGGGGGCTGTCGTTCACTGCGTTGTCCGTGATGATTTGATATTCAGGAAATATTGGAATATTGAATTTCCTAATTATATCTTAATTTAACGAAATTTATTCGCAATAGATTATTTCTTACATCTCCTCTGTATTAAGTATAGATGTTTCAATGGTGTCAAATGAAAACTTACGCTGGGCCCGGACTCGAACCCGTGTTTCCCGCTTTTCACGAGGCTCGCCGTACCATTAGGCTATCCGAACACACTCCAGGACCGACCAAAACTTCAATATACCACACTGACTACATTTGTAAGTCTGTTACAATTATCCCTTAACACTTGCAGCTTACAATATATTCCCATACCAGAAACAACGGAGCATTACTCTACATTGTTGTCATCATAATTTAGACTACCGTAATTCGTCATTTTGAAAGGAATATTACAAAAGCTAAGGTGGGGTAATGACGACAACATTGTATAGTAGGACATCAAAAAAATTACAAGTGTATACCCAAGACTACAAGTTATAGTACGTGCAACTTTTCGATTGGAGAAACGGAAACCAGCAACAAAATGAGTGATATTCTTATTTCAGATGCAGAAGATGAGGCCTAGATTAGTTAATGGAACACTGTAATATTACGGAATGATTGGTGACATGTAAAAATGTGATATATATTAGATTAGTTTTTTTTCTTTAATTTCTTTCTTTCTTTCTCTTTGGCCATGTTCCCATACAAGCAAGATCGGCTTTGTTAAATCCAGATTTGATGTGTTAATATTCACGGGTTGTCCAGATGCCTTCCTGTGACCACTTCATGCCCCCTGGGAGGAAATGTGTATCCAAAATGTCAGCGTATAGTGTTATGTGTGTGAAAGAGTAAAGAGTTGCCAAATGTTTGCGAATCGTGTAACTGAGGCTGGACTTGGGTACCAGCCCGGTATTCACCTAGGGGGATGTGAAAAACTACCTACAAATCACATACAGGTTTGCTGGCACTACGATCCCCTTCGTTAATCTACCAAGTGGATTTGAACGGGACAGTACGCCTCCCCGTCTCGGAAAGCAATGCGTTAGACCACACGGTTAACGGAGCGGGTATTAATTCCTATAATGTATTACAATAAATGTGAGTTAAATAAAAGTGATTTTTCGAAGTAAAAATAAATGTAAATAATATGTCTTTAAAAGTTATTTCTTGTATAAACAACATATGTGAATTAAAAAAAAAAAAAAAAAAAAAAAAAAAAAAAAAAAAAAAAAAAAAAAAAGATATAAAATCAACAATGGACTTGGGTGTTAAAAATAGCATAGCAGAACATTGGCAAAATATATCATTTAACACATGTATTGTGATTCTTCAGTTTCTCCCAGCGTATTTGATAATCAAAATATCCACGGGTATACTGCCGGTCTATAGTGTCCAGTGGGCACAATATTTTGGCGATCATACATGTCGCCATCATCAGGTGAACTGACGGACTGAGCTCCTGGAAACGCGCCGGCATGGAGATCCGCACGCTACGGCTGCTCGAAGGGAACTGGGTTCTAGCCCGGTAGCGGGCCATTTAAATACTCCCTGCCTGCGGAGCGACCCCCTCCGCGGTCCGCGCCCCGCGCCGCGGCCGCGCAGTGGAACCGATTGCAACGACGTCTAAGATGACGTCTGTGTGAGGGCTCTGCCCGCCGTGGTCGTCACTACGTTACGTTTGCTAGATTTACTCTTAATTAACCCAATCGCTGGTTCCCAAGCTTTGCCAAGATTATAGCCACAGTCACGGTTTATGAGCTCGTCACTTGTGCGAATTTCAATATAAATCGCCCGTTACCGGGCTAGAACCCAGTCCCCTTCGAGCAACCGTAGCGTGCGGATCTCCGTGCCGGCGTGTTTCCAGGAGCTCAGTCCGTCAGTTCACCTGATGATGGCGACATGTATGATCGCCGAAATATTGTGCCCGTTGGATACTATAGACCGGCAGTACACCCGTGGATTTTTTGATTAACACATGTATTACTTACAAGTCTGTTAAAAACAATGACAAGCATTGAAATAGTTTTTTTATTATTATTTTTTTCTTCAGAAGCAGAAAAATGTTGAAATAGAACTAATTTGTTGTTGGTAACATTGATGCTCACATTTGAGGTTTGTCTCAACTAATTAAGAGTTGTAACAACCACGATTTGTTACATAGAAGCACAGCATAACATTGGTGACTCAATCAGATATTTCATATACAGTATACATAATGGAAATTTGATCATTTGAATATGAATCAGAGACGCTGACTTCGTGTGGGCAGCAGCATTGTGAGAGAGAGGGCATGTTGGTGTTGGCAGAAGCAGGATGACAAGGCGAAGCAGGAGAGCTCCAGCGAGGAGGAGTCCGAGACAGAAGAGTCCGAGTCCGAATCTGAGAGCAGTGAAGAGGAGGAGGAGGGTCAGGGGGAGAGGGGCGGGTGCCCGGCGCGCCGCCGCCCCCCAGATAGCAGCCAGCAGCAGCAGCAGACGGTGTTCGTGACGGTGGTGTGCCGCGGCACGTCGCCCACGCCGCCCTCGGCCGCGCCGTCGCCCTTCCTCCGCAGCCGGCGCGGCGAGCTGGCCAGGGTGATCGAGCGCACCGTGGCGCGCCCCAGCGCCGCCAGCCGGCCGCCAACCCAGGACTGCGGCGTGCAGTCCGACCGCGGCGACGACACCGCCCGCACCTCGCGCTTCGCCGGCGCCTCCAGGCCCTCGCCCTGGACATCCTACCTGGACAGGTACCACATCTTCTGTGTCTCTGCTGGGCTGTAGCTTCTGGAGGGAGATAGTGATTACCAAGGAAGTGGACATAGGTCTACATCTACACAGATACCCCGCAAATCACATTTAAGTGCCTGGCAGAGGGTTCATTAACCACTTTCATAACTTTTCTCTACCGTTCCAAAGCGTGTAATTAATATAATTTCCAAAACCCATTGAAGATAATTCTGCAGACAATTATTTAAGCATCAAGAGTTCCTTATATTAGCATAATATAGAGTGTCAGACTACAAATCCAAAGGTCGCGGGTTCGATCCCCGCCAGGTCCTAGGATTTTTATCTGTCACTTTCCACTTCTTTCACCTCTGGCAGTATTGCTCATGTGAAAAATACCGAGTAGCACCGTGGTTCGGAACCCACGTTAAACTGTAGGTCCCCTATAACTGGCTGGGTAAGTCAGTTCAAAGGTCGGAGGAAGGCAACGGCATACCACCTCCAAACAGGACCATGCCTAGTAAAGCACTGTGGTGTTCAAACCAATCTTCTGATTGTTGACTGCTTTACCTTTATATATATATATATATATATATATATATATATATATATATATATATATATATATATATATATACACTGCTGTTACTTTAGAATTGGGTAGTATATATATAAAGTAACAGCAGTGTACATAGCTACAACACTAGGACGATCTATACTATTCAAGTTCAAATATAATTTTTGCACAGAAGGGGGTGAATAATGCTGCCAAAAAAGTCTTCGGTCACTTACCAAATAACATCAAATGTCTGAAAGATATCCAACCAATATTTGAAAACAAAATAAAAGAATTTCTGAGGACTACTCCTTCCACTCAGTAGATGAATTTTTTTACATATAAATGTGCAATTTAAAAACGTATTACATGCACTATATGTTAGAAGCCTGATATGGAGCAGGGATGTATCCCAAAGTAGTAAAAAGTTATATACCGGTCATACTATATCCCGATCCTGACATATGCATCCGAAACCCGTGTTACGAAAGGAAGAGAAAAAAGTAAATTACAAGCTATTGAGATGAAATTCTTGAGGAACTGTACTGGAGTGACAAAGATAGACAGGTTAAGAAATGAGAGGATCAGAGTTAATGAAGGTGAAACCATTACTAGAGATAGAGAAATCAAGGCTGAAATGTTATTGACATGTTAAGCGAATGGGGGAGAAGAGAATACCAAGGAGGATACATGATATGAAACTCAAGGGAAAGAGACCAAGAGGAAGACCGAGAGACAGATGGCTGAAAGGAGTGGAGATGTGTGAGGAAGAAAGGAGAAGACTGAACCAAAGTGAAGAGGGAGAGATGGTGGCAAGACAGAAGACAATCGAGAGGCTATTGTTTGAAGCAGACCCGACCAGAGGCTGGAAACTGTCCAAGATTATAGTGATGATGATGATATCATGTACTGCCATAGTAAAATGACACGTTCCATATCATTACGATATCTTGTATTCAACGGCTATGGAACAAGTATTATACATTTACATCTACATAGATACTCTGCAAATCATATTTAAGTGCCTGGTGGAGGGTTCATTAACCACTTTCATAACTTTTCTCTACCGTTCCATTCTCTAATAGCGCGCGGGAAGAAACAACACCTAAATCGTTCCGTTTTCGATCTGATTTTTCTTATTTTATTGGGATGGTCATGTCTCCCTATGTAGGTGGGTGCTAGCAAAATATTTTCACATTCAGAAGTAATAGTCGGTGATTGAAATTTCGCAAACAGATCTCGCCGCAATGAATAACGTCTTTATTTTAATGATTTCCTCGCCAATTCGTGCAACATTTCCGTGACGCTCCCCCCCCCCCCCCCCCCGTAGCGTGATAAAACGTGATGCCCTTCTCTGAACCTACTCAATGTCTTCCGTCAGTCCCACCTGGTGAGAGTCCCACAAGGGGCAACAGTACTCCAGGAGAGGACGCACAAGTGTGATGTAGGCAGTCTCTTTGGTGGAGCTGGTGCATTTTCGAAGCGTTCTGCCGATGAAACGTAACCTTTGGTTCGCCTTCCCCACAATATTTTCTATGAGTTCTCTCCAGTCAAAGTTGTTCGTAATTGTAGCTCCTAGGTATTTGGTAGAATTTAAGACCTTAAGGTTTGACTGATTTATCACGTAATTGAAGTTCAACAGATTTCTTTTAGTAGTCATGTGTATTACTTCACGCTTTTCTTTATTTAGTGTCAATTGCCAATTTTCGCACCAAGTAGAAATTTTGTCTAAATAGCCTTGCAGTTGCTGCTGATCCTCTGTTGACTTCACTAACCGATAAACGACAGCATCATTCGCGAACAGTCTAAGGGAGCTATTCAGGTTGTCTCCTAAATCGTTTATAAATACGAGGAAGAGTAGGGGACCTATAACGCCTTCCTGTGGAACGCCAGATATCACTTCTGTTTTACTCGATGACTTACCGTCAATTACAACGAACTGTGAGCTTTCTGATAGGAAATCGTGAATCCAATCGCACAATTGGGGAAATATTCCACAAGCACGCAATTTCATAAGAAGCCGCTTGTGGGGTACAGTTTCAAAAGCCTTACGGAAATCCAGAAATATGGAATCGATTTGAGATCCCTTGTCGATGGCACTTAACACATCATGTGAATAAAGGGCAAGTTGTGTTTCGCAAGAGTGATACTTTCTGAATCCGTGCTGACTATTGGTTAATAGGTCTGTAACTAAAAGAATTGGTTAGCCCACATAATTTTATTACATGATCAAAGGAATAGTTAACTTTGATGTGCTTGTGATGCTACTCTGCAACATAGCACAAAGAGTACCACAATACTGTTCTGGCTTGTGGTGAGGCAGACTGCTGGCTCTTCTTCTGTGGACCCTTGGGTCAGAACTGGAGAACTCAACTGTCCTATACTGTCTGTGTGGTGCTGTGGTGTAACAGCATACCTGCCAACTTTTGAAAAGCGCTTTCAGTAAAACTCACGTGTCGCAAAGAATCTGGGAAATAATTTCCACATAGTCCGGCTTGACGAAAAAAAAGATTTTTCAGGGTTACAAAATACAATAATGTAATCGTATCTACATACGTCATAGGCCATTGTTCAAGCGAACATATCAAGAAGAAATCCACACGTTAAATAGCACTAGGCACGGTGAATATTCGTTTAGAGCATACAAAACAGAACTTAGTTGATAAATTAAGCAGATATGATATAGCTGAAAAAGGTTTTACAAAAACTTGTTTAAAGGCAAGAAATAATAACGCACACTGCAAATGATATGCTAGTTCGACTATAGCCTAATTTTCTCTCTTGAATAAAAGGAAAACTTTACCAAGAAAAAAGGAATGGAAGAAAACTGTGCATCTTCAATTTTGTCTCACCTCGAGTGCAAACATAATTATTTAGTGACAGACCTTACTTCCTTATTGATGAAAGAAATGGTATTTATCTGTATCCTGGAAATCGATAATGTAGATAGGTCTGAATCCCAATAACTGAGTCATCAGGGCTTCTTTGAATTTGCAGAGCAGAGCCTGTCGACCCCTGAGATCCACATAAAACTTGAAGAACTGTTAGCCCGCCTTTAAATTCAATTCCAATGCCGTCACCACAGAACACGGCGTCACGAACATCAGAGTTAAAAATCAGATCAATGAATAAATTTTCGACTATCATAGACGTATCTTCGACCCACACAAACACTCGATTAAACTTATGTGGTGTGATTATCGAACGTTAACGTTCAGTTTCTTGTGCAAGTCGTAAAATAACACCGACCATCCGTAAAACCGTAAAATGATGCAATTTCCGTAAATTTTACGGATAAACCGTAAAAGTTGGCAGGTATGTAACAGCATATCTAGGCAAGCCCCCTTCTTACTATTGGTTGGCAAGCGAAGTAAGCAAAGAGGCACCGAGACTGTGGTTGCCCTCGGCAGTCAAAGTACCATAGAACGATTTATCACTCTTCTTGTAGTAGCGCAGTTACTTGTGTCGAACGCCATAACTAATCCAACATCGAGGTCGCAGTCCACTTTATCGATATGAAATCATAAAAATGATTCCACTGTTATCCTTAAGGTAACTTAATCTACTAATCACAAATCATGGATCAAATACCCCTTTCGTGGTCGTTGGATCATACACGTCCCACTAACGTCAGACATCATTTGTACCACTGGGAAGCGAGTTGCGTGATTCTGCATAGTGCTGCCATTTGTTAATAGCACTTCAGAACGCGGGAAAAAAACCGAGGCACTGGATTTCTTACAGCATAGAAGGCTGCTACTGTTTATATGGGCTGCCGCCATAATCATTGTTTATTGTGCCTTGAATCGGTTTTCGTCGTTTACTTGCTATCGTAAATGTGCAAAATAAGTATATTTGCTATTTTATTTTTTTAGATGTTCACAAACAATAATTTCTAAGACTCATTTTACTTCAAAAGTGTTTTTCAGTGAATTTACAATTAGTGGGACGCATGTGTCCCAGTGACCATTGTGTAGCCCTATAGTGGTTTTAATTTGCGATATTGTAGCAATCATATTTCAAAGAAAAAAATTGCGCTAAAAAAACACTATGTGGTTTACAATTATCTGCAATTTCTATTATAGAAGCTGCAAGACTGTTGTCACTGCCAGACAACCCTTTATAGGACAGATTAATACCAACAATGAGTTAAATCCTGAGTCGTTGATAGAGGAAAGCAGTGTTGTGAGTGAAAATGAAGTGAATAAACAAAATGTTGAAAGTGATGAATGAACAGATTCTGGTTGGGATGATGATGTAACCCATTTTGAAGGACTAAATTTACCTTCCTTCCTTGAACCAGAACCAATAATAAACTTCCCTTTGACAGACAATGAATTTGTGTATTTTTACAAATTATTTGACGATTCTATCATGGCCGGCCGCGGTGGCCGAGGAGACTGAAGCGCGCCAGTCACGGTCTGCACGGCCACTACGGTTGGGGGTTCGGGCATGGATATTTGTGCTCTCCGTAGTATTAGCTAGTTCATAAGTAGTTTGTAAGTTTAGGGACTGACGACCCCGTAGTTAAGTCCCATACGCTCTACAAACATTTGAACATTTTTTTTATTTGATACTATCATGCAGCAGATCTGCTTTCAAACAAATCTGTATGCCAAACAGAAGAATAGTGCATAGTGGAAAGAGCTCACAGTTCAGGCACTAAAAGCTTTTCTGGGCTTTATAATAATAATGGATATTCACCAGTTACCTGAAGCAGCCAGTTACTTGAGCTCAGAGCCATATCTAAATGTAAATGCAATATCTAATGTTATGCCACTTACTCGCTACAAGAAAATAACGGAGAACCTTCATTGCAATGATAATTTGTTTCAGCCAGCAAAACATTATCTAAATTATGACAAATGTAAAAAATCTGACCACTTATTTTGGCATTAAAGGAATATTATTTTAAAGTTTACCTATCAACTTTATACTTCACTGGCTGTTGATGAGTCAATGGTTCTTCATTAACCATTTTTTGAGTAAAATACTTGTACAGACCCTATGACACTTAGGATAACTTAAGAAATAATTTTTTTAAATATTAGTTAATACGGTGCCAGAAATGATCAGTGATACATATATTTCCCGTGCTAAAATTTTTTGAGTATCATATTTGTAATCCTGACTCAAATCAGACTCTATGACAGTTGAGGTAACTTAAGTTATACTAAAAAATTAGTAAAAACCACGAAAGGAATAAACATAAAATTCTTCATGTCACCCCAACCAAATAATGAAAATTAATATTAAAATATTAATCGTATAATAAAAATTAATTAATTTAAAGCTCTATAGGGTCTTATCCTCAAGAATTATTTAAGCCTTTAAAACTTAAAAATTAAATTCTAAAGATTATTAAGAAACAGTTAATGTCTCGTCTAACCATTCATTTCAACTTCCAATTAAGAAACTAAATATTATGCTACCTTTGCATGGTCACAATACAGCGGATCTTTAAATATTAGTCATTGAGCAGGCAAGTCTTCAAAATATCATCAAGAAGACATGTTTTTGAAAATCAGGTGCAAATTAATATTGCCTAGTTCCTTATAATAAATTAACGAAAACATATAAACAAAATAGATGTACTAATTACATCATCATTGCAAAAACTTTAAAATTCAATTAAACATTTTAAAATAAAGCCCAAAATAAATATAAAATCTAAACATAAAATAATTAACTAAAATGTAATAAAAATAGCTGATTTTAAGCTTGTTATTACATTTATACACTGATAAATTATGGGTTATTAATTTTAGAGATTATCTCCTAAAAATGAATAAACTAATACTTTAAAATCAATTATACTTTTTCTTGAGAAACTAAAAATATTAGGAGACGAAAAAAGTTTATACAAACAAATTAGTAATATTTCAGAAATAACAAATATCAATCATTTGTAGATAAACCTAAATTGAGACTATTTAATCTAAATTAAAATTTTGATAAACCCTGATACAAAATGTGCAAAGAATAAAATTTACTTATTCTAATTTCAGTTAACGATTAATAATAATTGTCTTAGAGGAATCTGCTGATTATGTGTTTTTGGCTGCCTGGGCTGGCTGATGAGTGTTGGTGCTTGTCGGTTCTTCTGTGTTATATTTCTGTTTGTCAGTGAGTATATTTTGCATGATTTTTAGTGTTTTCTTTACATTTGCCTGAAATCATGTGGTTGGGTCTGATTTCAATGTTATTACGTTGTTGGCTTCTATATATTCTTTAATTTCATGATATAGTGTACTTTGTCCATCAGTACTGTTGTATTTCCTTGTTTGCTTTCGTTACATAGCTACATTATAGTATAAAAAAGCAACTGTGCCAAACAGGACGGAAAAGTAAGTTAGAACCACGCCTTTGTCATATTGGGTGTGTTGGAATAACTTCCACGAGCTCTCTTGTTTATCAGTTGTCCAGCTGTGTAATAAGCTGGATCACATGCCCTTCAATTACTGTACAACGCACTCCTACGCTGCCCCACAGGTACTCGTCCTCGCGCTACTCGTCAGGTGCCGCTTCGTCGCGCGTGGGCGGCTACTCGCTGACGTCAGCGTCACCCCGCACCTCGGCCTCCCCCTCTTCGGACAGCGGTACCTCCAGTGCGACCAACGCCGCCAAATCACCCAGCGCACCATCCGTGTCTGGCGACTCTGCAGAAGAGTCGGCCAAGGACAAGGACAAAGACAAGGCCGCTAGCGCGCCCAGCACGCCGTCCAGCGAGGCCTCCAAGAGCGTGACGCGCGCCATCTCGTTCAAGAGCCTGCCCAGGAGCAGGGCCGCCTCGCAGGACTCCCAGGACGAGAGCAGCACCTCCAGCAGCAGCGCCCCACCACCCAGCAGTGCCGCAGACGCCGCCAAGCCGCCAGCGATCAGCCGCGCCGCGTCCTCCAGGAATGTCTCCTCCGTCATAGGTCAGACTCCAGTCGTGTCCAGGAGCAGGGCTCCCTCGCAGGACTCGCTGGACGAGAGCAGCACCTCCAGTAGCAGCGCCCCACCTTCCAGCAGTGCCGCAGACGCCGCCAAGCCTCCAGCACTCAGCCGTGCTGCATCTTCCAGAAACGTTTCCTCCATCATAGGTCAGTCTCAAGCTGTATGCAGGTAAGGAGGTTACAATTATGACGCTACCTATGGGTAGCACAATTGTCAACTGAAGCCAGTAACATCTCATCCATTAACAACAGCTTACATTTTGAGGCCAGCAGCTATGCACTGGATGGTTATGACAGGTGCTAGTTGTGGGCGTTCAGAGTACTTTAAATGATTACAAAAGGTGGTTGTTGGCCTAATATGTCATTCATGACACATTTAATTGTAACTAATGACTCAAACTTTTACGAGGGATTACCTTGGAAAGAAGTTTAGTGCATGGGAGAACGTTAACAGCTTGCTAGGTTGCGGACATGGTGGCTGTCCAAGAAGGAGTATGAGGAGGAGGAGGGTATGTCTGTTCGGAACAAAGACTGTCCAGAAAGAGAGCGACTGGTTCTGCCGAGCACCTCTAGCCGGGCCACACTAGGCCCATCACGTGGTGGCTCCTTGCACCCGGATTGATCAGTTAGCTGAAATTTTCCGTGCAAGCAAGGAGAGGTAGAGTGTACTCCTGTCAACTGAATTTACTGTGTGTAGGCTTGCACGTCAACACGGTATGGGCAGGTGGTGCTGACTAGTGGATTCCGGTGCACATCCACCAAGACCTGGCTCTGTGGCTGCCTTGGATGGAATGGAATTGAGCGAAATATTAAAAATTAATTTCTAAAATTAAAGTTCTCTGCAATTTGTCAGCCCACCATGCACAGCTGCATGCATTACACGTACTGAAATTGTCACCTGTAGTACTTTACAGTAAATGCAGAAGAGGTTTTTTTCCTGTTTTGACAGAGCAAAGATGTATGGTTTTTTGTATTCAGTATTGAAGAGACGCTTTTTACATTGAATACTACAGTGCTGCATGAAAAGTCATTAGGTCAAAACAAACAATAATAATAATAGTAATAATTTTGTGTGGCTCATTGGCCTGGTGCAAATCTTTCAATTGGACTCATATTTAAATCGGAAGTACAATACATAACTGTGGAAAGTAACATATTGTAGCAACTACACCTATTTTCAATTCAGATAGGGCCTATCTTCCTTCCATGTTGATGACTGATTAAATCACTGCCCATTAACGAATTATTCTGCCCTGTCAAGTAGAAAGAATCTTACCTTGAAAATGGTGGGCCACAATCAGAAGAGGAGTCTATATTGCAATGGATCGCATTAGACTATGGTAGGATTGCTATCTACATTTTCATGAACACAGAGTCTTCACTGTGTTTTCATTTACTGCCTGTCATATACAATTCTACGCTCTTCGCCAAATTGCCATCAAAGATCATTAACTTTTTATAAATTAAATAATTACGAATGTTCTTTCACAATAAATGCAGACCTTTTTAAATAGTTGGTATAAATATAAATCATAATCTGCCAGTTTACAAATAAACATGTTCACCATGACACACCAACTTTTCTGAAACACATACATTTAACTATCCTAAAACATAAACCTATCTTATATAATTGGTCATATAGTCCTGCTACATTTCCCGAAATCGCAACTCTGTTTCATAATGCACTACTCTTATTTTAGTAGCTCTACTATGCTGAACCAAAAATCAAACACTGAAATACTTTAATCAATACTGACCCTACGATCCACCTACTTTTCCCACAGATCACTGTCGTTAATGGAATTTACACTGCAGTCAAAAATAAGAATTTGCTAACTTTAATCAAAATCTGGTAGTTTTGTTCTTTCTGCAAACTCTCACTGTCATATGCATCTGTAGCTTCAAAGAAGCTGTAACCTATCAAAACTACAATGAGCCTTTGACTGACTTACATCAGTCATAAACTGCCCTAAAGTTTCTGTGATACAGAAAGCTTTGATTCCCTCGACTCAGTAATAATGACATAATTCTCACAGGAATATTCTACTATCTCAGATAGTTCATATTTCTATTCTCAAGGGGCTATAAGGACTGTTAAGCACCACATCTAGACTATGCCTTTCGTAGGAATTTTGTAGAACTATCCACTGCAAATCCTTAAGTACTGCTAACTTTCTGATGCACGCTATGTCGGCTCCACCCAGTATAATATATCTGATCAATCACCAGTCTAGGTACTCTCAGCAATTTTTGTCGAACAATTGGTGTCAAGGGGATGTGCTAAGTATTTCTATTTGTCTCTCTCTCTCTGTCTCTGTCTGTGTGTGTGTGTGTGTGTGTGTGTGTGTGTGTGTGTGTGTGTGTGCGTGTGTGTGTGTGAACACACCCTTAATGTAGTTTGAAATACTCTAATTTGTCGGGAATTTTCTGTGATAAATTCTGTGTCATAACGCATGACATGTGCCTGATAGCCTCATAAATTTAAGAGTTATCCAGCTGCATTCTGCTGACATGGGAAAGGTCTATTTATTTGATATCTTATCTACATGGCTTGACAGTCTATTTAACAGAACCAGTGGCAGAGTATTTTATGACTACAGATGTTTGCCAATTTTTCCGTCCATTTATAAGAACGCACATGAGTTAGGTGAAGGAGTAGTTCCAAAAGTGGCTTTCAGCTTCACATAAAGAAACTCTTGTTTGCTGAAGAGCCTGGTTGCCTGTCATATCCCTAGGTGCGACATTAATCTGTCATTAGCTGCTAGCGTTGACTGCACGTGACTCACACTTGGCAGTGACCAAGCGTACATTATGCACCATGACACTGTAACACTTTTACTTACATTTTCAAACATTTCATATCAAACTAAGCCACATTGAAGTACGGTCAGGTTTAGCTAGTCTCAATAAAATGACATAAAAACTGTATAAAACATGATATGTAAAGTGAATTATGGAATGAAATAGAATGATATAAACTTTATGGTAGGTTGTAACTGAGATATAGCAATCGCTTTCTTTTTGTTTAAGTAAGTTCATGTCGGAAAAGTTAGAAAACTTGAGCAATTGCAGACATCCGGCGAACATCGATTCAGCTACATAGGTAGTAAAGCTCAATAGTCCTGTGCATATCGCTATGACTTTTGTCAGTGCATATCGTGGCAGGTTCTCATCTTTGATATATATTTTACATCATACAGGGCGAGTGAGGAGGAAATATACATACTTTGACGAGTGTTAACTCTGGTGGGTCTCATCTAAAAGTTCTAATAAGCATATGCTATTTTCTTAATCATTTCCGTGTAAACTAATGAAAACAACAAGGATTAGGAAAAGTGCAGGTGATAGAAAAATTAAGATAGTGTTGTGTTTTGTTTTGTTTAATTGTGTGAGTTTCGTTACAGAAGATGTTCAAACAGTCTAACGTCAACTTCAATGCATTTTGCTGCTGTTGTAGGCAGGTTTGTGTTGCTGATCAGAGATCAGTTCTGTGTTCCTTTACTTGAGCACAAGCATGTAAAACACGAACGTTATGTCCTTCTACAAGAGCACCACAGTGCACTGAAGTTAACGGTGGACTGTTCGAACGTCTTCTGCGAGGAAACTTACACAATTAAACAAACCATAACAGTATTTTAATTCAGTTCTTCATACGCCCAGCTAGGCTGGATGCGCCCACATAAGTGACGCGATTTTCAAACGCTATGCTTACTTCATCGATTTCTCAGTCACCAGTGCCGCAATACTTGTCTTCTCACATTAAACAGCTATAATCATTCCACGACAGCAATACCACATCGGATACGTCTAGCATCTTGGCTGTACCTTCACACAACACAAAATCTTTCTCAGTGTCGTTCTCCATCTCGGCCATATGACTATGGAACACAGTGCCATGTGGTCTACGTCTTACCCTAAACCACTCGACATTGAAAACGCGAAATTTACATATTAACGATGGAATAGCCTCCATTGTTAGCCCTCCTGTCAGTTCTTTCCCCTCTCCATTACAGCTTTGAATTTCATCATTCTATTTTTCTTCCCCTAACCAATCTATCTCTTCTATATCTCTTTCAGAGCATTATGTAGTCTCATGTCACTTTTTAATGTGTATAACACACAATCTGTAACAACACAACGAGGCAATTCCTAAATGGTAATAGGGCTGATGTTCAAAATATGGAACAGGCTTACTGTCCTTTGCAAAGTCATTATTATTATTATTGTCATTATTAGTGTTATTAGTATAATTTTTGATTCTTATAAATTATGTATGTTACAATTATGTATGTTATTGTTACAATTATATTCTAGTAATAATGATGATTTTTTTAAGTTGTATTACACATGGTATGCCTGTGCTGTACTAAACAAGTTGTTTACTTTGAGTAAGCCTAGTTGGGTGTAAGAGAGGGCCTGAAGGCCATAATCTTGCCAGGTAAAATAAATGCATAAATACATAATTTACTGAATGAAACTTTCTCTCTGCAGAAGAATGTGCGCTGATATCAAACTTCCCAGCAGTTTAGAAAGTAGGAGGCGAGGTACTGGCAGAATTGAAGTTGTAAGGCGGCATCGTGAGTCGTGTCGGGATAGCTCAGTGGTAGAGCGCTTGCCCGCGAAAGGCAAAGGTCCCCGGTTCGACTCCCGGTTCCGGCACGCAATTTTAATAAGCCAGGAAGTTTCAAATCATTTACTGTCAGATTCACTTTTCCCATTCCTAGTTGTTTTCATTGGTTTACTTATAAACTGATAAGAAAACGTCATATCTTTATTAAAAGTTTTGTGTTTAGAATCACCAGCACGTACCTGAAAAGCTTTGATATGGTTGTAAACACATTATCAACATTACAAAACCTATAACCTTTTCTACTGTTTGAGATGACATCTTACCTTGGGGATTGCGTTCTTGCATTCTTGATCATGTGTTTCCATCTGTATAAAAGTTTTTAAATTGTAATCTGGCTATAAGAAGCTCTACTGTGGCTTAAAATTATGTATGATCGAAACCGGCAGCTCTGAGCCAAATAAAGTCAAACACCCTGTATAGCGATGTCTAGATCGTATCGACAAGACAGTGTACACTGCTACTAAATCGCTCTCGCTGTGATGTATTTCATCGGAGGAGGGTCCCCAGTGATAATGGTGTCACGGTATTTTCCGCAGGCCGGCTGCAGCGCTCGGACTCTGACGTGTGCGCGCGCTCCAAGTCGTCGTCGGCGGCGGCCAGCCCGTCAGTCGGGTCCCGCGCCGGCACGCCGCTCGACTCGAGCCTCAGCGAGAGCTCGGCCGCGGCCTACAAGACGCCGCCCTCGCAGAGCCCCAGGACGCGCTCGCCCTCGGCGGCGGCGTCGACGTCCGCGTCGCTGGCGGACGCGCCGCGCTCCAAGTCCGGCTCGTCGTCGTCGCTGTCGGAGGCGGCGGGCAAGCCCCCAAGGGCGCCCCCGGCTGCCGCCCCCGCCGCCGCCGCCGCCCCCGCCTCCGCCTCCAAGCCGCCGCCCTGCCCGTCGCCGGCAGACCTGGCGCGCTCCGTCACCAGCGCCGCCCTCGCACAGACAGGTGACTGCTGCCACAGGAAACCTCCGTAAGGGCCCGGTCCTACGCTCAGGGGTGGGGGAGGGAGGTTTTCCAGCAGTTCCGTAAGATGTCCCGTGATGGCGCTGCGGTCAGAAGCAACTCTTTTAAACTGGCCAGAGCAGGCGGCAGGTAGCGGCTGCCCCCACCACCACATCCCCTCAAACGCCAGCAAGCGGGACACAGCCGTTGCCTCGTGGCAGGCGGCACGAGCTCTCCCCTCACCCTCCCCTCCACACTACCCTCTGACATGCGAGAGGCACCCTCAGAAGTGCCTCTAGTGTGGTCTACCGGTACTAAGCAGGGGAACCGCCTGACATCTGGTAGCATCTTACGGAACTACGAGGGGAGCGTAGGACAGAGGTTTAGGAGGGGCTTCTTCTCTGTATATGTTACTCTGTGACTCCACGCACGCTGGATGTACTGAACAAACACACACACACACACACACACACACACACACACATACACTACCCATACTTCACGCACATCATATCTACAGTACACAGAAACTCCCACTCAGTGTCTGTCTCATCACCTACTCTACACAATCTTGCTGTGCTCCACAGACTCTCTCTGTAATGAACACGTTTACTGTACTCCACAGCTTCCTCAGTCTGTAGGGTGCACCCTATACTGCGAGAAGCACCCTAAGCCAGCGATCCGCCTGACACCTGCTAGCATCTTACAGAACCATGAGGGTAGCGTAGAACAGTGGTTTAGAGGGGGCTGCTCCTCTGTATATGTTACTCTGTGCTGCTGCCTTCTGTCTCCACCCACTCCCCGCTACTCCTTTTCCTCACTCCCACCCTAACTTCTTCCTACTGCACCCCAGGTGTGGACAAAGGAGTAGATGACATAGCATTAATACTTGTTCCATTGACGATGAATACAAGATATCGTAATGATGTGGAACATGTCGGTTTAGTATAATACTAGCTTATATGCCCGTGCTTCACCATGGTTGTTGAAGGAGGGCTTGTGTGTATCATGGCTTTTTATGGTTCTGGACCTCATTCAGTAAAAAGAGAATCATTGTTGGATCGATCTGCCAATAAACTCAGTTGTCCTAGCCAAGATGACAAATGTAAATAAAAGTCATTGTCCAAAACGATGCATCTTCATAAAGATGTCAAGTGTAAGTAAATATTGTTGAAACGAGATAGAATGGCTGCCCAGTACTTACCTTTGTGCTGTAGCGCCGATAGTAACACAAATGAAGAAACAGAAAAAGGGGACAAAAAGGACAAGCTTTCGGAACACAGTTTCTTCATCAGGTGGGAGAGAAGGGAAGAAGAAAGGATGGGAACAGAAGGGAAAGGTCGTGAACTACCTTTCCCTTCTGTTCCCATCCTTTCTTCTTCCCTTCCCTCCCACCTGATGAAGAAACTGTGTTCCGAAAGCTTGTCCTTTTTGTCCCCTTTTTTCTGTTTCTTCATTTGTGTTACTATCGGCGGTACAGCACAAAGGTAAGTACTGGGCAGCCATTCTATCTCGTTTCAACAATATTTATCATCTCTGAGGAGAATTTTCATCATTAAACCAAGTGTAAGTAAAAGTCATTGTCTGAAACAATGTATCTTCTTAAAGTTTTTGATACAAAAAGTGAAACGTGCCAAAATAAGCAAATAAATGTCTTTAAGTATTTAATACACAAAGCGAAATCAGTAACACTATGTTCAATGTGATGCTTGATGGCGCCGTTTTCCATGAATGTTACTCTTTACGGCCTCATATCTCATGAACTACGTGTCGCACTGTGATAAAATTTCGAACGTACATTCAGCTTTATGTGTGTATTCTGTCTGCAAAATTTCCTGCGAGTACAATTGGTAGTATAGAAATTATAAATTGTAACGTTATACCAAATGCCATAGTTTTGCTCCATGAACAGCGGAAAAGTAGTAAGCGAGAAACTTTTTTCCTTTTATTATTTTGATATGGTTGTCTGCGAGAAAATGTTTAATAGAGGTATGAAATTATGTTTAAAGTTTGTTGCAAGTCGCCAAGTACTGTCATTCTCATATAGTTTATTTATATAGTCTCGTCACATTATGTAGCAGTTTTTTGCTATTCTTATTGTTTATGACGTTATATTTCCTTAACCATGTGTCTTATATGGTGCATGCTCCTACAGCAATTGTTATCTCACGTAAGTAATATGTGTAGCAAATCCGGTTGAAATCGGTCCAGTGGTTTAGGAGGAAACGTACAGCATTGGATAAAAGTTGTACAGCATTGTCGTTCGACACAGCCGTTTTACGCGCATCTCATTGTTTATGACGTCGTAAATCCTTAAGTATGTGTCGTAGGTGATTCTTACCACGACAGCGATTGTTGCCTGATATTAAGGAACATGTGTACTAAGTTTGGTTGAAATCGGTCCAGTAGTTCAGGAGGAGATGTGGAACATACATACATAAATACATACACACATATAGGCTATTTTATAAGATGTAAGATAACAGCACATGATATCATCATCACCATCATCTTGGACAGTTTCCAGCCTCTGGCAGGGTCTGCTTCGTAGCCTCTCCATCGCCTTCTGTCTTGCCACAATCTCTCCGTCTTCACCTTGGTCCAGTCTTCTCCTTTCTCCCTCACACATCTGCAGTCCTTTCTGTCTATCTGTCTATCTGTCTTCCTGTTGGTCTCTTTCCCTCGAGTTTCATATCATGTATCCTCTTTGGTATTCTCTTCTCCACCATTTGCCCGTACCATTGTGGACTTGTATTCTCTATATCCTCTTGTAATGCTTCCACCATCATTAACTCTCTGATCTTCTCATTTCTTAACCTGACTATCGTTGTCACTCCGGTACTTTTCCTCAAGAATTTCATCTCAATAGCTTGTAATTTATTTTTTGCCCTTCCTTTCATAACCCAGGTTTAGGATGCATATGTCAGGATCGGGACATAGTATGACCGGTATATAACTTTTTTACTGCTTTGTGGTACATCCCTGCTCCATATTAGGCTTCTAACATAACAGTACATGATATACGTTGTTTAATTGCTCATTTATATGTAAAAAATTCATCTACTGAGTGGAAGGAGTAGTCCTCAAAAATTCTTTTAGTTTGTTTTAAATTTTGGTTGGATATCTGTCAGACATTTGATTGTATTTGGTAAGTGACCAAAGACTTTTCTGGCAGCATTATTCACCCCCTTTTGTGCCAAAGTTAGATTTGAACTTGAATAGTATAGATCATCCTAGTGTTGTAGCTATTTACACTGCTGTTACTTTCGAATTGGGTTGGGTTATTAATAACAAATTTCATAAACGAATATATATATATATATATATATATATATATATATATATATATATATATATATATATATATATATATCGTCACTCACCCATTGACAGTAGGCTGATAGCGCAATGCATGTTTTATCTGCCTCTCACTATGTCCATTCTGACGAAACGTGACTTCGAGATGGAACAACTCAGCTGACAAACTTTCATAGCCTGAAATGGGCCCTATGAACCAAGGTACGAGTCCTCCATCACATTGAGCTGGATGGTGACAACTATCAACTCGCAGATACAAATCAGTGTGAGTAGGCTTCCTATAAAGAGCATGTCCCAATGTACCATCAACCTTCCTTCTGCCCAACACATCAGGGAAGGAAAGGCAGCCATTCTTTTCCACCTCCATAGTGAAATGAATATTCGGGTAGGTTGAATTTAGATATTCCAAAAACCGTTTAAATTCTGACTACCATGAGTCCACACGACAAAAGTGTCGTCTACATACGGTATCTGCAAATTGTGTTGGATGTCCGGCAGGCGCGGAGAAGCCGCCACCCGCGCCGCCGCCGCCGCCCCCGCCCGCCCCCGGCGCGCCGCTGTCGCGCTCGCAGTCGTCGGGGTCCGCGGGGGCGGGCCGGAAGCTGCCCCCGGTGTCTCCGCGCGCGGCCAACAAGGACTTCCGCAAGTCGGCGCTCAACGTCGACCTGGAGGCGGCCGTGCGCCGCAAGCTGCGCTCCGGCTCCGACGGCGCCCTCGACGCCGCCGCCCACGCCGCCCCCGCAGAGGGCCGGCTGGTGGGCAGCAGCTCCGCGCCCAAGGTGCTGGCGGCGACTACTCCTGCCACCACCGTCCCACAGACAACTGTCGCAGCAGCTGAGACCACCAGCAGCAGTAGCAGCAGCAGCGAGACCGAGTCCTCCGAGGAGACCTCCAGCTCCGAGTCAGACTCCGAAGAGGTCAGTCTCTGCACCCAGACGCGCTACAACTGGCAATTAATTAAATAAACACCAAGCTTCTGTGAAGTTTGGAAAGTAGGAGGCGAAGTACCGGCAGAAGTAAAGTTGTGAGGCGGCATCGTGAGTCGTGTCGGGATAGCACAGTCGGTAGTGCGCTTGCCCGCGAAAGGCAAAGGTCCCAGGTTCGAGTCCCGGTTCCGGCACACAATTTTAATCTGCCAGGAAGTTTCATATCAGCGCACACTCCGCTGCAGAGTGAAAGATTCATTCTGTAAACACCAATCATTAGCTGCCGTGGTGGCCGAGGGGATTGCGGCGCGCCAGTCACGTTCTGCACGGCCACTGCGGTCGGGGGTTCGAATCCCCCCTCGGGCATGGATATTTCTGCCGTCCTTAGTATTACCTAGTTCGTAAATAGTTTGTAAGTTTAGGGACTGATGACCCCGTAGTTAAGTCCCATAAGCTCTACAAACATTTGAACATTTGAACCAATCATTAATAACAGCCGACATTTGTAGGAGATTGATCTTAAATGGTTAAAATAAAACACTTCTTAAACCAAAATTACTTTATTTCACAACTAGTTTCGGCAATACTTGTTGCCTTTATCAAGTGACAGGCCTACATTAAAAACTACAGTGCACATGTGCAGGAAAAGACGTCAAATTCGTGGTTTACCAAATGGCCGACCAATAGCAAAGGTGGTGTGAGAAAACTGTTGGACATGTCGTACAATTGCTGCTGGCAACTTCAAATCAGCTGTTGTTACATGTTCAGTGGTGGTTCTCTTGATGTTAAGTGAAAGACACACGATAATGTGTGTTGTCAAAAAAAAAAAAAATGGTGACACCACTGTTTTAGTGCCAAGCAAGCCCTCATTGACAGACAGCGAACAACTGTAGACAGTAAATGCAACAACAAGCCAGTAGCGGTTACATTCGAATAAAAGTCCATGGTACATTGCGACTAATAGTAACATATAAAACATGGTACGCTGCTGCAGGTAACTGACAATAAGGTATATGTTTATACTTTGTGTGTTCCGATAATTCTCTGAAACCCGATGTCATATACTCCAAGTCTGCTTCTATCAGTTTTTTTCACTTTTTTTTTAAATGATTTAGCACTGGTCCTTTTTGTCATAGAAACGTTTTAAACCAAAATAGGCGAATTTTAAAAATACGACAGGATTATACACACAGCAGAAGATGATCAATGGTGTTAAACTTAATTAGACAGCACAGTACAAAACATTTTGAAAAATCTGAACAAGTTAGTTTTTGCTCCTCTAACTGTGGGCATTTAATGTCCCATGGTATCAGATATATATACCTGCAAACCAACAGAAAATTAACCCTTTCCAGCCCAAATATTATCAATTTGTCAAGTATTTCTTTTCATATTTCTATTCATAATGATTGGAATAATGTACATTTGTTGAAATTTTTGAGATCTTTTAGTTTTTGGACGGAAATTTGGGATGACTTCATGAGGCATCAATGGACATCCCTTTACCGTTCCTATCATCATTTTAAAACTGTTTACTGCTAATTTAGACATTTTAGAATAATTTATTAATGATTTTTTTTAATTATGTTGTTTCCTTTACCTTGATGTAACATTTTGAAAGTCTTGCTGTTTGTACTTTAACTTAGACATTAAGCAACAATACATATTTTGACAATGCGTTGCAGCCTAATGCTCCTCTGTTTTCTCGAAGTAATGGTTGACAAGCTACCCGCAATGGATTTTGGAATGTCCTGCAGTCTTCTTTATAATCTTTGGTCAAATGGTTGAGCCGAGAGTGACAGATACAGATGACGATGCCATGTGGCATCATTGGGCTGTAAAGGGTTAATTACATAACTATATTTTATTGGCATTATTTAGAATTTTATGCCCATCCCCTGCGCAACACACATTCGTTAAATCACATCAGATGCAGGCGGAGAGACCAAATCAGGGCACAATACTATGGGATTAGAGGAAAATTCTGCCAGTTCCTATTAGAATCGGAATTGTCAGCCTCGATTCCGATCGCCCAGACGGACGTGTGTGTGCTGAGGCTGTGCTCTTATTGCCACCAGGAGTCTGTGGAGAAGCCGGCGGACAAGGAGGAGGCCAAGTCGTTCCTGATGCGCGCGCTGGCCCCCGTCACCAGCTTCTTTCGCGGCTCCAGCTCTGGCGACGACAAGGACAAGGACAAAGACAAGGAGAAGGAGAAGCCGGCGAGGCACATCCGCCACGTGCAGTCGGGCGAGCGCGCCTGGTGGCTGGACCCCAACGCGGAGGTGCCCGAGGGCGTCGTCCGCATCGCCAGCACCCACCAGCTGGCCCCAGGTAGCCACCGTACTGCCTCAACTCCACGCACACCGCATCAATTCCACTCACAAACACCCACTGCCTGCACTCCACATACAGTGGATGTATTGCGTAACACACACACACACACACTCTGCCTGCACTCCACCACAGACAAATATATACAGACGGGAAACCTGCATAAAGGCCCGGTCACACGCTCAGGTGTGTGGGGCGGGGAGGAGGTCCTAAACCAGTTCCGTAAGATGTCCCATGATGGCGCTGCGGTCAGAAGCAGCCCTTTAAAACTGGCCAGAGCAGGCGGCAGTTAGCGGTAGAGATGGGCTAAACCGTGATTTTCCGCTACCAGTGATTTCCGTGATTGCTACTTTTAATCACCGTGATTCTAAACCGTGATTAATCACGGTTTAGAATCACTGTTTGAGGTTTTCACGACATGTATCCCTCCGCGATTTCTACTCCTCCCGCTATTCCGTGATTTCAGCTCTTTCCGCTATTTCGTGATTTCTGCTCTTTTCGCTATTTCCGTGATTGAATCGCCGCGATTCCGGCGACTTGTATGATTTACCATGGAAGTGACAAAAATTGAGTTAGATACTTTTGTTATAATGTTTCATCCGCCAGTAACTAATTTATCGTCTCTTTGTTGTTATGAAAGTTATGTTGTGAACCGAGAAAAGTAAATCTCAACAAATAAGTCAATAGTAAGTATAGTTTAAAATAACTGTACAATAAACTTTCTAACCACATCAAGACAATGAAAGAATCGTAAATATTCTTAGTAAGATACACACTTATAGACGACGAACGGCGAAATGGATGACATATGTTTTTCAGTTTTTAACATCTTCCTGCCGGGTCCTGGCGATTTTCTAGGAAAAACGCACTAGTGTATGGGAACTGGTCGCTGTCCATAATCGGCTTTTAGCCGGTACACCCGCTCTTCGCTAATCGGTGATTCGCTGCTATACCCGTTCTTCGCTCATCGGTGATTCGCTGCTATACCCGCTATTGCTGCATTGATATTAGTACAGATTTCGACCCACAGATGGCTCTTTTAGCCTTTGCTGCTTCTCTTTCCTCACCTCCTCTTCGCTTTTCCGCTGTTCGCTGCTACACCTGCTATTCGCTGCTGTATTTAGCACTCATTTCGGCCACCAGATGGCTCTTTGTAGTTTGTAGTACTGCTGTTCGCTGCTATTCCTGCTCGTCGCTACCAAACCGTGACCGTGACTGAAATCACGGTCAGATTCCAGATCGCCGCGACCGTGAAAACAGTGAATTTTCAATCACCGTGATTTTTCACGAGTACGTGATTTCTTGCCCATCCCTAGTTAGCGGCTGACCCCACCACCACCTCCCCTCAAACGCCAGCAAGTCAAACAGCCGTGGCCTCATGGCAGGCGACACGAGCTCTCCCCTCAGCCTCCCCTCCTCGCTACCCTCTGACGGGCGAGAGGCACCCTCGGAAGGGCCTCTAGTGTGGTCTACTGGTACTAAGCAGTAAAGCTCTGTATAGGGAAAGTATGACCATCCTTTTCCGCGCCGCGTGCCGCGCAGCTCGTGATTGGCTCAAAGCGAGTCACGTGGTTCTTTCCGCCATCTTGGTCCTATACGTTGCTTGGCTGCCATGAGAAGTCCTGTGAATATTCGTATGTTTTGGTTTGAGTAATGCCACTGTGTTGTACTTTTGAGTGTTTTTAAGAAGCGAAGTAAACATTATAGTAGTTCCATTAGGTATCAGAAATACAGGAACATGAACAGTCTGGCTGATGAAAGTCGTCAGAAAAATAGGAACCCAGAAGCGACCTACGATTATTCAACTAATTCATAATATAAATTAATAGATTAAAGATTCACTGGCGAATGGATTCGCAGAAGATACCTATATATTTTTAACTTCAATAAATTTGTGAAGAAAATTCCTGCATAATATCGTAAGATTAAATTATTCACGAGTCGTTGATTTTATTTGCACGTAGTTGACGAAAATACACAAATTTTTGACATATTAGTGAGTGAACTAGATTCCCGTTTAGTTATGAAATTAATGTACAGTTCCTGAAGCAAGCTTTTCTCATTCGTTTTCGTGTGTTAGAATGTGCCATTGCAGGAAAAAATGACTTAACAAGACATACATTAGACATTTAAATGTAATTGGCGTTGTAAAGGCACCTTTAATTTCTTTTTCTGGTAAAAGTCATGTAGTGGGTATATCCTTGCATTTTTCGTAGTTCATGTGAGACATAAGCAGATAATACGCAAGAAAATACTCATCAAAGCCTTATCCATAATCTCAATTGTTTTCTTCATTTACGCTATGCTCCGATGACATGTTCGTGGTCTATTTGAATATTTGGCGACGGTACAGGTCAATCTGAATTTATATGTGAACCCTTTAGATCTTGAGCCACAAACCAAACAATTTTCTTAAAATCGGACGAAAAGTATTCCGTAGAGCAGCCAGGTCCCGAAATTCCCGCATCTGTTCGTCGAATATAACACCCTGTAACTCGAGAATGAAAAGAGTTATCGTTCTGCTCTCAACCTTAAATAAAATTTCGATATCTTACCTACATTTCGTCTGCAGCATTGTACGTGCTAAAATCAACCATACGCAAAGTCTATGCAATGCGAGTTTCCTCTGCAAACTCTTCAAAACTTTGCGCAGCAGTTTACTTAATTTGATATAGCGTGGAAATTATAAGTAATAATGAATAGAAATTGAGATTCTTATCGAACGAATA
The DNA here is from genome assembly GCA_026315105.1 of Locusta migratoria. NCBI lineage: Eukaryota > Metazoa > Arthropoda > Insecta > Orthoptera > Acrididae > Locusta > Locusta migratoria. Next base: position 43,651,379 of record CM048747.1, read on the forward strand.
TATCACACTATAACACGTGAAAAACTTAATTTTTTTCATTGAACAGTTTTCCCCAAATCCGTTGATAAGTATTGTTACGCGCTGGGAACGTTGCAGCGGCCGGTGCGTAAGCAGCAGCAGAATAGGCCCAAAATGGCTGCCGCTGGCAGGCTGGCCATACTTTCCCTATACACAGCTTTAACTAAGCAGGGGAACTGCCTGACATCTGGTAGCATCTTACGGAACTACGAGGGGAGTGTAGGGCAGAGGTTTAGGGGGGGGGGGGCCTTCTTCTCTGTATATGCTACTCTGTGACTCCACGCATGCTGGATGTACTGGACAAACACACACACACACACACACACACACACACACACACACACTACCTGCACTTCACGCACACCATATCTACAGTATCACACTAACTCCCACTCAGTATCTGTCCTATTACCTACTCTACACAGTCTTTCTGTGCTCCACACTGAACTCCATACACTCTCTCTGTAATGAACACGTTTACTGTACTCCACAGCTTCCTCAGTCTGTAGTGCGCACCCTATACTGCATCCGCTCAGCACTTTTTGTCTGCAATGCACAGGTGTACTCTACAGCCTCAGTCTCTACTATGCACAGATTACCTGTACTCCCCTCACTCTGTCTATAGACTATGCGCTTCTCTGTCCTCCAAAATCTGCACTCCACACACTGTGTTTGTGCTGCACACACCCTTTCCACGCACACACACTCCATACTGCATACACTCTGTCTACACTCTACTCGTCTTTCAGTTGTTTGCAATGAAGAAACGTATTTACAATTCTCGTTTGCATCTAGATCTGAAAACAGTTCATTACAGAAGATGATGAACTCTGCATTTATTCTAAAGGTTTTAGTCTGATCTCCGTTTATTGATATCGAATGTTTGTACACTCACTATATTTGTTAATTCAAACGAGACAAAGTATAACTAGTATTTAATTACCATCACTTGGCTACATCCACAATATATACGTTATATGTATTACTGTATGTTGTTTCGACAACTTATCTGCTAATAATGGTTTATAATTTCGTTTAAAATGTTCTGTTGATCTGCGTTTTCTTATATTATTAAGTATATTTATTTATATTTGTTTAAAAATGTGAGTGGGGAGAAGGACATTGTGGATGTTAATGATGGATATATATAAACCGGACGTGAGACATGTGATGCCGATTAGTTCGGGGTAGTGCATAGTGAAGGCAAAGTAGGGGGGGGGGGGGGGGGATATGTCTAGTTCCCTGCACTTACTACACATTAAGCAGCTGTTTGTGCTGCCTCAGTGTTCTGGTCAGGGATCTCGGGTTTTAAAGATTTTTATGGTGCCTGTATTCCACTCTACTACTCCTCTTAATGTGAGATGAACAATATAGACTTGTTTCCAACAAAGCAATCTGGATGACGCATTTTCATTGTAATGTCCAGTTTATTAGGTTATCTGTCGCCACAAACATCTGATTTTGCAAGACTTATTGCTTTTTATGGACATGATAATAATAGTCTTAAATGGAAACATTTTTGTTTTGAAAAACACATTACATAAATATTTGTTTTATGAAAATATCATAGAATTTTAAAGCGTAACGTTCACGCACTCATTCTACATATCCCATCTGCGCGCCAAAGACAACTGTTCTACTTTTTGAGGTATTGCTTGTAAATTTGTACTGCTAAAACATCACATATCAGTGAAAAAGTGCTGTAAAAAATATATCATGTCCGAAGTTGAAGAAAAAATAGGGAAAATTTGTATATATTGGAGGACACTGAAGACGCATATAATGAAAGCGAAATGCAAATGCCAAGAAAAATTGGTTGCATTATGCTTTAACAGATAAACGAATGATTATGAACTTACAAGGAAAGTACTTGGGCTCGAACAAACACATATACACCAAAATCGTAGGAGAGAAAATGTAAAGATCCCTTATTGCACTAGTGATACTCCCGCATCTGCAAAACTCTGCAGAGGCCTCTGCGTTTGCCATGCCGCATTGCACTTTGACCTGTCGGTTCGCCAGTAGGGACGGTGCAGTGTGCCTCCGAAGTTGCGTTTTGTGATGTTATTTGTGTGGTGAAGCGTCAGATGGGGCGGCGATTGCTGATCAATCCTACTAATGTATTGCGATTAGTTGAGAAGAAACATTCTTCGTGAAGATGGTATTAGTGCAGAAGATGAATCATTCGCATGCTTTCTCGTATCTGTTATGGTACAGAAATATGAGCATAAGTTACTGTTGTAACACTAACACATAATAATGATAATAGGGATGATAATGACGAACAACTCATTGCAAGCGGTAGTGCTACGGTAAGTGCGGGAAGAGGCGATGGAAGCAGTGGCAGTGAATACCAACAGTCTTTCGGGAAGTAGGTTAAAGTTGCAACTATCATCACGGCTTTTGATGACAATTCGCTAGAGAACATGTACGATGATTATTACATAAGTTATAGTTAAGATATTTGCATTACGTATGGCGTCTACAATTACATCTACAGTGCTATCTAGAGCATGGTTGCAGAGCTTTGCAGAAAAACGACACCCACCAGCACATTGAGGTGTACGTAGAGATCCTGTAACCAAACGTTCATACAGATATCTTTGTTCGAGCCCATGTACTTTCCTTGTTAGTGTATACTCGGGCCGCTGAAACATTGCACTTGACGTTTCGAGTTACGGCGAGTAAGTTGGCTACACTGCTATAGCGGCGTTGCAACACTATCCTCTGTAAACACAGCAGACGAAACGGGTTTCAGTTGCATCTCGTAAACTTAAGCTATTGAACAATAAAAGCGCATATAACAATTCGTTCTTGAGCTGTTACCACATAGCAACAATTAAGTAACGGCACACTAATGTAATCAAGAGCACAACCAACCCGTACGCTTTCAGTAACGAAGCAGAGAAATACAGAAAATAAGCATTTGATCATGACAGATACGAAATAAACAATAATCAAGACAGTAATTTCCCTGTTTTATAATCACAATGATTTTCACTCACCAATTTACGGCGACAATGGTGCAATTCCATCCAGCTCCCCATCTTCACTGTCGTCGTCACTGCCAATTTCGTCTTCATCGTTGTCATCGCCAAGACAAATCATTAGTTGTTCATGATCACTGATAATTCCTTCCATTGTCTGCGCTACTCGAATCAGTTTTTTCTACATGCTCGACCTTTTTTCTCCAAGATGCAGCATCCACATTGACAACTGCTTCACGCAACAGCCTTTCCACCTCTGTTATCTTGAAGCACTTATTATTGTTCCTGATTTAATTCTTTACATCACTCCACACTAATTCTATGGGGTTAAAATGGCAGTGATATGGGAGAAGCCTCATTACATTGTGGCCCAGCTCCTTTGCTATTTCGTCAACTACATACGTGGGTGTAACAGGCTTATTTTGTTTTACGAGCGAATACAAAAGAGGTTTTGTCATTGTCATATCTGCATCAATATTTGTTGTAGCCACTGCACCATAACTTCTTTCCGATCGTTTGAAGTTAGGGCCTTGTTCAATATCACTGAATGATACGGAGCATTGTCAATTACAATCGTGGTAGGGACTGTAAACTCTTTTAAGACGTTCCTGAACCACTCAACAAATCGTGTGTGGTCCATGTCTTCATGATAATCACCCGTCTTTTTCGATCGGAAAACAAGAAGAGCATTAGGGAAAAAACCACTAGATGAGCTTGCATGGACCACAATTAATCTAGCCCCTCTTCCTGTCGGCTGATGACCACTACTGCTAGGAGTGTCATCTGACCAGCATTTCTTCACGGCTTCCCCGGCATTAACCCATGTCTCGTCTAGCCATACTACGGAATGAATATCTTTTCCCACTATTTTATGCAAGAAAAGGCTACAAGCCGTAACAATATGCGCCTTTTCTAACAGTACTTTGCGTCCATCTAGTTTTTTGTATCGGAAACCGATACTTTTAAGGACAACTTTAAGTGACGTTTTTCCACCCATGAAAAGTTCGCTTTCTTTAAGTGAAATTAACAACTTTGCTAAAGTAGGGTATTCCTTCCTGCTGTAGTATGCATATAAATATAGCCTACGTATAGCATCTGTCTGGAAATTATCCAACTGCGTTACAGGGCGAGGCTGCTTCTTCTTCTTTCCTGGTGTCCCTAAAAATATGTCCTGTGATGCAGACTGCTCGGGATCATCGATGTTCTCATCTGCATCATGCAAGTTTTGCAACAACACTCCCTTACTCACCACTGTTCTTGCACTACAACCAAGATTTTTGGCTGTTCGTTGAACAACTTTATCCGCAGGAATGGATGGCCGTCCATGAATATTCACAAACGTCTTCTCCTGCTCGTAAAAGTCACGAGTACGTCGCAGCAATTCTAGTGCCTGGCTGTTAAGCGGCACACCTCGACGCAGAGGATTGTTACTAGACAAACATCTTTTCGGTGACATTATCCAATTAGATGAACACTGAAATTCGAGTTAAACCACTCACAGCAAACACAAATCGCAGCGAAAAAAGCACACACAACATAAACACGCGGTACACACAACGATGTTTACGGTAGCACTGAACAAAGCCGGCAACACCGGAACTGTGACGTCACGGTACGTGACCATCGGAAGTGTTTACGGCGCTGTGACTGGTTCGTTCCTAGCGACTAGTGCCTCACGCTTCTTGCTCTTCACTTGTTATTTGTAAATGTCAAGTGCAAAGTTTCAGCGGCCCGACTATAAATTAACGTAAAACAGAGGAAATGGGACGAAACAGTGGGGCGATGTCAAGTGGTAACCTCTGCTCGTACCACTCTGGACTCAGTATTAGGCAGGGGATGTGATGGAGACTGGTGGCTGCCACAGGGGTGACCCGCGCGCCCAGTTCGTCGCAGGTGTCCGGCGGCGGCAGTGGCGGGCTGTCGCGCGCGCCCAGCTCGCGCAAGTTGGCAGCCCTGCAGCGCGCGCCCAGCTCCCAGCGCGTGGGCCCCGGCTTCCGCATCCGGCCGCAGCAGTCCGGGGAGCTGCCCTGGTGGCTCTGCAAGGACGCAGAGGTGCCCGAGGGCGTCGTGCGCCTCGAGACCAGCTCCAGCGACGAGGAGGACTCCAGGTTAGTCGCGAAGGGGGACCTACATGCGACGTTCACCAGTTCCTACCCTCACAATCTACTTAAGACAACACACATGCCAATGCCCGATGGAGGACTCGAGCTTCCGACAGGAGTCTTCGCGCATTCCCTGACATGGCGCCTAGAACCGTACGGTCATTCCATTGGTCAGACCACAGGTCAAAGCACTACTATGCTATCTTACCTGGCGACAGTATTCGATACTCGATGGCATCGTCCCACAAGAGATCAACTCTAGATCTGAATCATTACTAACAGTATGCACTGCTTGTCATCCAAAAAACAATTCCAGGAAGGACTGGAGATATCAACCAAAATTTGTTTGGGGGGGGAGGGGGAGATAAGACATCCTAAAAACAACACATAATTAAAAATGCAGCCCCATATCAGCTTAAGAAAATGATAAAATCAGTACAGATTGCTGCCTCCAATGATGGCTCTAACCGCTGCTTCAAGTCTCGGCATTGAATTAAAGACGCTCTGTATGTGTTTTTGGGACATAGCGGTTCATTCTGGTTCAACATATCGACAAAGTTGATCAGGAGTAGCTGCAAGTTGTGTATCCTGGTACAGTCATCGACCAGATGCATTCAATAGAAAGGAGAATAGAGAGGCGAAGGTAGCAATGCAATACTATGGGCGACAAAGGAGTCTTGACCTCTGTATACCACGAGTAGTCCAGCATTATCATGTTGCGGCATCAGCAGACTCCGAACGCATGAGAGAACAACAGGCTCCAATACTACAGACGTTTAGCTTTGGCTGACTAGTATAGTGGCAGTGTGGACTAGGGGACAGTGTGCAGTGTGTATACGGGGACAGGGTGTGGTGGAATCCAGTACCACCCCAAATCATGATACTGGGTGTAGGATCATTATGGATGTGCATAAGGCAATAATTCAGCAGGGTGTCTCCAGATTAATTCAACCATCATAGTGGTTCAGACGGAATCGGGATTTGGAGGACACTCTTTTTACCGACGTATCCCTGCCTGCATCGCCATGATAGTCGATGTACAGTACAGGCACCATACTGAGAGACTATTGACTGCTGCCTTATGTACCGTCTTACAACATTATGCTTCACTGTATTCCACTCCCGCACCAACTAGTACACATTGCCAGTACACTAACCAGCCAACATCACACCTCTAACGTGTTGGAATCAGTTGTTCCCGCATACCCTTGGAACTTGTAAACAGTTATATTGCTACAGGACAATGCACGACCACACATCAGTGGCGGGATGGTTCCTTCCAAACGACACGGCAGATTTCCTGACAATAAATATCCGATCATCGGCTCCGTCTCTAATGACCATAATGTCAATGGGACGTTAAACCCTACGCTTTCTTCCTTTCCTGCCAACTTTCACGTTACTCAGTGTTCAGTAGCTCAGATTGCATTGTTGCCTTGACCTTACTGTTCTCCCTATGTCTCGACTATCGAAAACGATCGGTCAGTGTTTGTGGAATAATCAACTGGCAAACACACCTTAATCACCTTCTAGGCAAGACACGAAAACGACAAGGACTAATCCAAAAAGTACATCGACGATGTCATGGGTGTAGCGTTAGAGACTGCGATCCACAAATATAAAACCTTCATAGGACCTGTACTGGAATACGCCAGCGCTCCTCTATCAGGAATAAACGACACTCGTGCAACGGCTATACCGAACTGAAAGACGACTACTGACACGAAGTAACAAACTATACGACATAGTAAACATATAACCACTACAGACAAGACTAACCAAATTACGCGCAAACTACGGACATCACATCCTAACGAAACGACCAGACCTTGAACACTAATTAACAACCAGACCACGCACAACAAGAGACCCTAAGTTCAAATACATTAGTCCGGCGCATACGGTGACCCAAAACACAGCCAAGACCTTCCCTGAATTAGCACCTACCGAGATACCCTCATCAACAAAACATCACACCGCCACAGTTTGACACCCGGTAACAGACACACCACATCTACACATATGGAGAACAACCACACATACGAGTACACACACACACACACACACACACACACACACACACACACACAAGCACACATGCCAACGACCCACCTAACCACACTGTGGGCAAATCTACATGCAATAACATGCACATAAAATGTAACAATACCCAAACTGACAAAAAAAAGGGAAAAAATGAGACCACCACGACCTTCTGCACCCTGAAACTTATGGCCGGGCAGTGTCCCCCCCCCCCCCCTCCCAACCATAGAACACTGTACTGGCACAAAACCTGTAAATACTGGAAACGCCAATACTAAATACCCACTTCCATGCACTATCTGCAAGTCACTCATAACATATCTTCCCTTCTTCTTTCTTTCCTTCTTTCATCCTTCTTTTCTTATTGACCTATAGTCACCAGAAAATATAAGTAAATTGTAAATATTTGTAAATATCCATCAAATCTGTATATAGAAATTTTATTGTAAATACTTACAAAATATGTCAATACCAAAAATGTCACAACAAGAAAAACCGAAATATTGTATATAATTGAGTAGTGTTAAAATTAGCTAATTGATGTTAAAAAACAGCAATTGTTATCCTAAATGAAATTGATAGCACTTAATGCAAGTCAGATGTAATCAAGAAAAAGAAAAATGTAAACCTTCCTCTGACTAAAAAGTGCGCTGCATACACTATAATAACCCGCCCGTCTCCCTCAGGGATGGGAATGAAAAGCGCTAAAATAAAGAAATAAATAAATAAAAACTCCAGCAACACACTCAGAGACTCTCTCATTCAGCAGTGAGGCGAGCAGCAGCAGTTATAGTCAGCAATGGCAGCAACACTCAACACTGATTTCAAGACCCTCCTCACTCCACATGCAGCTTTATCGTCAAACTTGAGTTCATTTTATAAAGTGTTATCCCCCACACAGATATGACTGAACTTTCACCGGTTCCTTAGCCCCAGCAGACACCATATACAACACGTTCCAAGCACAAATCAATGTTTCCTTTTAAGAAACATCGTCTACTCCTTCTGCCATAGGTCACTCTTCACCATACTGATTTTTGATCCTGTATTTGTGAACGTTTCCCTGGGTATTAAACACAATGATGAGACATATGTTAACTTTCAGGTTAATTTTATTTTATTTTCACCTGATGATATTTGAATTAGAATATTTTATAGCTAACTAAAAGAGTAATATGCTAATATATTTAACTGTTCTCTTTCCAAAAAGGAAAAGGAAGAACACAAAATTAATTTTATATGGTTAGATATATGATTTTATTATAAATTTAACTTTATACTAGCTACTGTATCCTAATTCACGCTTGTCAGATGGCCTCTCCAGAGGAATGTACAGTATTAAAAGACATTATGTGAATTTTCATTCAATGCTAAATTCTAGTAAACATGTGATCTAAAATGCATATTTTAAGAGCTATGCGCACTTCTTTCATACTGTGAAACAAGGGTCTCCTACTGCAATTTCTTTGTTTGCCATATTTTGAAGATCTACTACTGACCAAAACAAGAAATAGTATTCTAATAAATATAGGCTCTGAAGTGCATACCTTAAAATCTGTGGGTACTTGTTCAGTACATGAGACATGTTTCACAATATCGAAGATACAGTTCTCATTTTTGTTAAGTTGCGAACTTTACAGCCCATTTTTTATGCCCCACACATGATATTTGTGATGCTAATTAGTTACTGCACTTGCAGAAGTCGAAGTCATTGTGTTTAAGTACACTGCTTATATTAAGAGGCTGGCTCTTGACACACATTTTAAATTCCATGGGTGGGATAGAAGCCGAGTTTCTTTTGAGAGAGGAGCTGCTTTTGGCTAGCGGGAAACCCTGGCCGAACCTGTGCTGCAGCTGTAGGCCAGGCAAATTTTTTAGGAGGCAATAGGGGTTTTACAAACGCTCGTGGACTTTGTGTGGCACGTTCACTCAACCTTGCCCATCCAATTGTCGTAGCAGTAAACGTGTGTGCTACACCCTGGCGCTGTAAAGTTACGTTACATTTAGTAAGTGTACGACAAAGTTTAAAAGCCTCACTTCTCACTGGAGGGACACGATATTGTGAAGCCACCGATACATTGGTACGGTGCTCGTCATTGACTGTCCGGAGCAGGCGTATCCAGCCCGTAAATTTGGGAAAAACATCGAAAGGTATATACAGAAGACCTAGCTACCAACACTGTCAGACGATCTGCATTGCTGGTATGTTTGTCTGCCTCCCTGAGCGATCAGACGGGGTACGCCTGTAAGAATAATCAGTGGATCGGCCGCACACAGCACTCGGCATGGCGTATGGTAACAAACACTTACGCATCAGTTTTGTTGGCTGTCTCCCCTCTATCCCAACATAGGCCAATTTAACATAACCATTTATTGTCCAGCAGTGATTACCACTCCCGAACGTTATGCGCCTTCTAGTTCAGAGTGAGAGTATTTATTACGTACCCAATCACCCCATTATTGCAGGAGCTTTGCCAAATGCATCGTCTGTATTGTGCAATTATTTGTTTTGTCAGTGTATGTTATCCGTTCTAATTTATTATCCCTAGGCTAAGTGCTGGTCTGACAGCATGTAGAATTATTTCGAATTTTGCACCCATTTTCGTAAAAAATGGCACTTCTTTCAATTAATAAATAAGTTCGTCCTGATCCTCTCGTTAACTTTAATTATTTCCTCGTCCCATTTAAGATTTACATGACTGCCTTTCTTTTCTTTTTTTAATTTATTTCTTTATTTTGCATATCAATGAATTGAGCAAGAAGTTTTTGGCCATCTGCCACCTTAATTAAGCTCACTTTTAATAGCAAATACGACTCCTGTGATACGAAGCCACGACTCAGTGATCATAATTTTACTGTCGTGCTTTCTCTTCCCGTCGCAATAGGCCTCTGAAGCTTTTACAATATTAATAACGTGTATTTCATGGGCATACAGTACATTTAAAGCGAACCAACAAAGATGTTCTAAGGATGAAGTTTGCAATCGTGCTCGAAAAGAAAACCCTTTTCAATTAAATGGCTAAAATGAACCTGGGGTTCCTAAGCCAGACATGACTTATGACTGCCGCTATGCGATTCCTGAGATATTTACGAATTTTTTATGACTAAATGCCCTCCTATTGGACAATATCAGCCATTTACTCTCACAAGGAAAGTACTTGAGCTCGAACAAACACATATACACCAAAATCCTATGAGGATAATGTAAAGATCCCTTATTGCACTAGTGATACTCCCGCATCTGCAAATCTCTACAGTTGTCCGTTAGAGGCCTCTGCGTGTGTCTTGCCACATTGCACTTTGACCTGTCGGTTCGCCAGTAGGGACGGTGCAGTGTGCCTCCAAAGTTGCATTTTGTGATGTTATTTGTGTGGTGAAGCGTCAGATGTAGCGGCGATTGCTAATCAATCCTGCTGATGTTTGCGATTGCTTGAGATGAAGTTTCGAAGAACCCTTCGTGAAGATGGTATTAGTGTAGAAGATGAATCATTGACATGCTTTCTCGTATCTGTTATGGTACAGAAATATGAGCATAAGTTAGATACTGTTGTAACACTAACAGATAATAATGATAATAGGGATGATAATGAAGAACAACTCATTGCAAGCGTAGTGCTAAGGTAAGTGCGGGAAGAAGCGATGGAAGCAGTGGCAGTGAATACCAGCAGTCTTTCGGGAAGAAGGTTAAAGTTGCAACTATCATCACGGCTTTTGATGACAATACGCTAGAGAACATGTACGATGATTATTACATAAGTTATAGTTAAGATATCGGCATTATGTATGGCGTCTATAATTACATCTACAGTGCTATCTAGAGCATTATTGAAGAGTTTTGCAGAAAAACGACACTCACCAGACCATTGAGGTGTACGTAGAGATCTGTAAGCAAACGTTCAAACAGATATGTTTGTTCGAACCCATGTACTTTCCTTGTCAGAGAGTGAATGGGCAAGGTAAAAACGAAGGAATTCAGTCCGCTATAGTAAACTCGTTGTACATTGTAGGCCTCACTGGCTAAGTTCGCCGAGTGAGGTGATGCGTTGGAAACACACTGGACTCGCATTCGGGAGGAGGGCGTTTCAAGCCCGCCTCTAGCCCTCCCAACTTAGGTTTCCCATGATTTCGCTCAGTCGCTCCAGGCAAATATTGGGACAGTTCCTATCACAGGACAGGGCACATTTCCTTCCCCATCCTTAATGACAAATCAGTACGAGTTAGTTGTCTGTCTGTAGTGATGTTGTGCTTGCTTTTGTGACGGCGTGCAGCAGCAAGGCGGATAGCGGCCGCCGCTCGCCGTACGACAACGTGCCGGAGCCAGAGGACCAGCAGCAGCAGCAGGTGGTGGTGAAGGACGCGGCCCCTACCACCGGCCCCCAGCAGGCGCGCCGGCGCGGCAGCCGCGGCTTCATCGGCGCGCACACCAACATCGACGACATCCTGGGCAGCGTCGCGTCGCTCGTCGAGCCCGCCATGGGCGTCGCCAGGCTGCGAAGGCGCCAGATGGGGCTCGCCGACCGCGACGACGACGACGACGACGCGCAGGGTGAGTCAGCCGCTCACCGATACTGCTTCTGCAGCGTTTCATCCGAGAACACGATCAGTAGCCCAGTGTTATCTCTGACTAGCCGAAAACCCGGCGTTGCTCGGGACTTATTTATTCCAATCTTCACATCCTGATCCGTTCTCTCTCCTCTCTCTCTCTGCACCTCATCATTCCTTTGTCATCTCCTCCTCTTCGCTCTTTTTGTTCATCTCCTCCTCTCCCCTCTCTCTGTTCGTCGCCTTCTCCTCCTTTGAATGCCTAACAACACCCTCCCTTTATCTGCCGGAAATAGCCTCATCTCTGTGTCTAACTCTTTCTCCACCTCCTCAACCCATTTACTCCTCCATTTATCAGTGAAAAATTAAGTAGCTCTGTTAATTATAGTGGTGATCAGTGAAGTGTTGTCTAAGTTCACTGCAAATTACTCTCCAAATGAAACCTTGAGTGGACAACGATGTGTTGTTTTAAAGGTGCAGTGTGTCAAATTTTATCAAGATTGGAATAAAACCGTAGATTTTGTCCAAGGGGACTGCGGCGCGCCAGTCACGGACTGCACGGCCACTAAGGTCGGGCGTTCGAATCCCCCTCGGGCATAGATATTTCTGCCGTCCTTAGTGTTAGCTAGTTTATAAATAGTTTGTAAGTTTAGGGACTGATGACCCCGTAGTTAAGTCCCGTAATACAAACAAACATTTGAACAAGTCCGTAAGTAAAGTACGCTACGCCACACACCGTACAAAATAATACACACGCAGTGACCTTCCTCATAGTTTGAAGCTCAAGTGTGCAAAATGTCAGCAAGATCGGAATACTAATATAGATTTTGCCGAAGTCCCTTGGTTCAATATCCTCTGCGATGTACCATACGAAATTTTATCTAGACTGTGACCTTACTTTTGTTTTCAGTCAAGTGTGTAAAATTTCGTGAGGATTAATTACATGATTAAATGCGGCTTCAATACCACTTCAATATTATGCAAACTAATCCTTCATGAATGTCCAAGAAATACGTTGATAACGATACATCGCATTAAAATTAACAGTACGGACTTGCATTCGGGAGGATGGTGGTTCAAAACCACCTCCGGTCATCCTGATTTAGGTTTTCCGTGATTTCCCTAACTTGCTCCAAGCAACTACCGGGATGGTTCCTTTGAAAAGGCACGGCCGATTTCCTTCCCTCTCCTTACCCAAATGGGACTGATGACCGTTGTAGTTTAATTTCTTAAAATCTCACCCATTTCACTCATATTGTGTGAGAAGATAGAGCTAGATATATGTTACATGTTCATAAAATATTTTGCTTGAGTAGGCCATAGGAAAATCGAAATTTCTTGTCCCCACGTTATCAGCTATTTTAGGTGCCCACATGTTACGTGTCAAAGTAACTCAGTTGGTTAGCTCAAAACGTCGTGATTTTGCGGACGCGGGATCGCTTCCCGCTAACCCCAATATGTTTATCTTTTATTTATGTATTTATTTTCAAATTCGCATTAAAACCACACGTTGCTAACAACAAATTCCTTCTGCTGGGGGTTTTCACACCAATGATTCGCTACGGTTGGTATGCATCGAAGCTGACAGCCCAAAAACCGCCATTTAAAATCTGAATGAAGTATGCCTTCCACTGAAGCATATTTTTAAAAAACTTTCTTACTTTAAATTGCTTACATAAAATTCATGTGGTGCGAACAATATTTATGTTCTAAATGTTTCTTTCATGATTATCACGCTGAAAAATGTAATGTAACTTCCAGAGAGAGCTGCTAGAATTTTCAGAAATTGTATTTCATTCGAAACTTCGCCGAAATCTGAAAATTAACTGTTTAGTCACGTTAAGTACTTGATACCATTGTAGGTAATCTGAATATATTAATACTGCACTGATAAACTGAATTGTTCAATCACATTTAAAAATTTCATCAAGATAGAAATACAACTGTAGAATCTGACGAAGTCCATATGTAAAGTATCCTCCGTCATGCATCATCCAAAATTGTATGTGACAGTGATATTCCTCTTGTTTTGAAGGTCAAGTGTCCAAAATGTCATGAACATTTTAGGATGAATAAAGTGTTCTTATTCGCATGTCACATGATGCCAAGGGTTTTAAACCATATAATTGTCTATGACGTCATATCTCCTGAATTATATGTCGTAAGCATTTCTTACCCCTACGTCAATTGTTACCTCATGGAAGGAATATGTGTTCCAAATTTGATTGAAATCAGTACAGTGGTTTAGAAGTAGACGTCACATTATGCAGCACTTTTCTGTGCATTTCGTTGTTTATTACGTCATATCTCCTGAACTATTTGTCGTACAGTCATTTAATGGTGCCTATGACCATCGCGAAAGTGCAAGCAACGTGTTGACAAAGTTTCATCACAATCGGTTGAACAGTACGACGGCGCATAAAATACGAACTCACAAACATTCATTTTTATATTTTAGGTTATCACGTGTAACTTCTGCCTCGCCCCCTTATCTACGGTACATAGAGGCTGTTTCAAAAGAAACAGTAAATATACACTTCTAGTTTAGTCCGAAACCGTAACCGAAAGTTGCGTAATTAAGTTAAAATTTCTGTATATTTACGTTATCACAAATCACTACTTTTTCCGCATTTTTCATTATCCCCTCCCTGTACAAAGGGAGTGTGTGTAAGCCTAGTCCGGAATTCGTAGAAGATGACATGGGAGGCGGTAGAAACGCCCAATATCACTTCTGTTTTAGTCGATGCCCTACCACCGATTACTACAAACTGTGTCCTTTCTGACAGGAAATCCCCTATCCATTCGTAAATTTGGGGCGATATACCATAACCACGCAATTTGATTAAAAGCCGTTTCTGAGGTACAGTGTCAAAAGCCTTCTGGAAATCAAGAAATACGGAATCAATTTGAGATTCCTTGTCGATAGTACCCATCACTTGGTGTGAGTAGAGAGCTAGTTGTGTTCCCGTGTTAACCTTGGGTCAATAGGTCATTCTGTTCGAGATAATTGAATACAGGATATGTTCAAAAACCCTGCTGCAAATTGACGTCAATGAAATAGGCCTGTAGTTTAGTGGATTACTCCTACTGCCTTTCTTGAATATAGGTGTGACCTGTGCAACTTTCCAATCTTTTGGTACAGATTCTTCTTTAAGAGAGCGGTTGTATATGGCTTAAGTAAGTATAATCGAATAGAAATCTAATTTGTATACAGTCCGGACTGGAAGATGTGTTAAGTGATTTAAGTTGCTTCACTACTCCAAGGATATCTACTTCAATGTTACTCATTCTGGCTTCTGTTTGTAACTCGAAACCTGTAGTCATCATCAAACAGAAATATTTGAGAATTATCTGTTAGACTAGAAGGCACATCATTTATATAAATAAGAAGAAACAGCGGCCCCAGAACAGAGCCCTGGGGGGAGCTCAGTGTGGCTAGTGTGGCCTGACGCTCTGGCTGCCTCAGTAGCGAGAGGCGCGACGCAGCACACATGTTGGGCCGGTCCCAGCAGCAATTGTCTGCTTAAGGCAGTGCTCAGTGCTTGGCACTCGCTGCAAGTGTGGCTGGCGGCCGGGCGCAATTACTTCCAATCGCGGCAATAGCCCGTGTCGACATCTGGCGGCAAATCACGGCGACGCCAGCAGTTTCTTCCGCTCTGCTGTGAGTTGCTCTCACTTCCAGTTCTGCGCTAGATTAACAAGTGTTGACAAGCCTTGCGTCAGTTCAGCACTGCGAATTTCATCTACGATCAAGAAAACAAGTAAGCACAGAACATTCTGATCAGCTATTTACTTCTTTAGTTTCAATATTACCTTCGGTCCATATTCACTATCGTAAGCACAGGGTACTTTCTATCGTGGCTCATAAAGGTTCTGATATTTATCCATGCTAACCAGTTGCGGCCCCCTCCATCTATCTCCCTCGTTGTGATGCTGCTGCCCCTATCCCACGCGCCATCTTATTGATTCCTGTTGCTCTTCTGGCCCAACCCACACACGCCACCCAACCTCATCATCTGCCTCCCCCTCAACGTATCTCAATTCACCCAAACTATACATCTTTTCCATAGTCCTTAGCCAAGAAACCCTGTCAATGTTTCACCTCAATCTGTAGTCAGTGAACATTTTCATGCGACCTTGTCATTCGTGTATTCAGTTTTCTACATCTACATAAATAATCCGCAAAACACATTGAAGCGCCTGGTAGACAGTCCATCCAACCGCTTTTATTATATTTGTCTAAGGTTTCATTTTTCATTCCGTAATAGCGGACGGAAAAAGGAACACCTCAATTTTTCGATCTGATGACCACGTCTCCCTATGTAGATGGGTTCTAACAAAATATGTTCTCATTCGAAAGAGAAAGTAGCTGAAAGAAATTTCGAAAATAAATCATGCCGCAAGGAATAAAGCCATTCTTTTAATGATTTCCACCCCAAATCTTGCATCATTTCCGTGGCACTCTCTCCCCTTCTCCATATCATTCATTAGTCCCACCTGGTGGGGCTGCCGGTCCATTCTCAGAGAGCATAGTTACACGTGAAGAATCTATAGAGATCACATTTAGTTGTTTATAACAATTTTTAGTTTATTAATTCAAAATGCTAATAAAATTTTCCAAATGATGTTTATGTTTTAAGTTGTTTGTTCGTTTATGACGCCTTACGGATTGTTTCTTCTGTGTATGCCAAATTTCAGTGTCTTCTAAAATATTCCTACTGATTCCTTTACGAATTTTATGTGGTATGTGGAGTGAGTGCCGCTTCTATTTCTGTTTTATGATTGTGGGTTTTTAAATGTAGAAACCAAGTGCATAGATTACCGCCGAAAACTCTTATATGTTTTTTATACCTGATGAAGTTACATCCAGTTTCACCTACGTAAAATTTTTCCCAATTCCCACAATTATTTTTGATATTCTAGGTTATAGGTCTTATGGTATTATGACTTCTTCTGAACAGATTTTGTACTTAATTTATACAATTTAGATACATAATTATATTACGAGCAAACCGAGCGCAAATACGAATGTATAAACCAAAATTATAGGCAATATCTCAAATAGACCAACTTCAACAGTTTTTCATCTTAGTATGACCGGCCGGCTCATAGATATTCTTTGAACAGTATTTACAAAGGTTTATTTTTCAGGAACATTATTGTGCAATAGTTAGCGTCACAACCGCGGGATCACCGCCTGCAGAATTATGTCAGCAGTTGAGCGTGCCGAGGTCTAATCGTGTCGTGTCTTTAGATTAGCGCAATAGGTTGTTACTAAATTCAAAGTGATCGTTCATTAATTTATGTGGATCCTTCATCTTCATTGTCACTATTTCCCATTTCATTGTCTAAGGCACGAACTGTAGAATTTACAGGGCGTTTTCTTCCCCCCAGTGTCACGTGGTAGTACCACGAATTAGTCATGATTGCCAGGAAGTGGCACTACAGGAATCTTAAACCGATTGCAGTCTTCTGTGTACTTTACGCTCTGACATACGGTGGCCGAGGAGACTGAGACGCTTCAGTCACGGTCTGCACGGCCAATACGGTTGGGGGCTCGAATCCCCCCTCGGGCATGGATATTTGTTCTGTCTTTAGTATAAGGTAGTTCATAGGTAGTTTGTAAGGGACTGATGACCCCGTAGTTAAGTCCCATAAGCTTCACAAACATTTCAACATTTCTGACATATATAATTTAGAAGCCAGAGAGGATGTTGATGTATTTTGGCCTCTGCCTCTGGAGTGTACATCTACATCTACATGGGATACTCTCCAAATCACATTTAAGTGCCTGGCAGAGGATTCATCGACCCACAATTATACTATTTATCTCCCATTCAATTCTCGAATAGCGCTCGGGAAGAAAGAACACCTGAATCTTTCTGTTCGAGCTCTGATTTCTCGTATTTTATTCTGATGATCATTTCTACCTATGTAAGTGGGAGTCAACAATATATTTTCGCATTCGGAGGAGAATGTTGACGACTGGAGTTTCGCAAGTAGCCCACGCCGCAGCAATAAGCGCATTTGTTGTAATGATCCCATCCCAGATCCTCTATCATTTCCGTAACGCTGTCTCCCCTGTATCGTGACAATACGAAACGAGCTGCCCTTCTTTGGACTCTTTCGATGTCCTCCGTCAAACCCACCTGGTAAGGATCCCACACTGGGCTGCAATACTCCAAAAATGGACGGACAAGCATAGTGTATGCAGTTTCTTTTGTAGTTCTGTTGCATGTTTTAAGAGTTCTGTCAATAAAACGCAGTCTCTGGTTCGCCTTTCCCACGATAGTATCTACGTGTTCTTTCCAATTTAAGTCTAAAGTAATAGAAATTCCTAGGTATTTAGTGGAATTTACGGCCTTCACTTTTGATTGATTTATCTTATAAACAAAGTTTAACGGATTTCTTTTCGTACTCATGTGGACGACTTCAACACTTCTCATTATTTAGAGTCAATTGCCAATTTTTATACCATACTGATATCTTATTCAGATCGTTCTGCAGTTGGTTTTGATCTTCAGATGATTTTACTAGACGGTAAATGACGGCAAACAGCCTAAGAGAGCTACTTAGATTTTCCCCTAAATCGTCTGTGTACTTTACGCTCTGATATGTATATAATTTAGTAGCCAGAGAAGATGCTGGTGTATTTTGGCCTCTGCCCCTGGAGTGTAACGTGTGCGTTTGTTGTGTTGGCAGACGTGGAGGAGGTGGACGCGTCGGCGGTGCGCCTGCACGACAGCTCAGCCCAGAGGCCTACCATCGTCCGCCGCAGGTCAGTATACATATGTATATGCCTATTTTTTACTACAAATTATGGGAAAATAATGTAACAACTTTTCACATTCTTTTGGACAGATTGGTATCATGCTACAATGCACGTACACTATTCTGCGTATAAGACCGCGTTGGCAGGGTTGGGAGATGCGCATCTATCATGATCTTTCCACGACTTCCTCCCTCAACCAAACTCTTCCCCTCGAAGTAACGCCTACACCCGATGTTACAAATTACTTGTAAAATATACGATCGAAACTATCCGTACACTTATTGGTGGAAATTCGTGCGAGGTTAGAAATTTTCTTAACTGATGGCTGCATTAAAGAATATACGATCAACAAACCGCTGGTTATTTTGCTTACCACAGTACCTGTGAATGTGTCAGATGCTTTCAAGCCTGAGTTTCTATTATTTTCCGAGTATCACGCAGTAGATCAGTGTAAACGTGATCCCAGTCTTATAGATAGAGTCACATTTTTTTAAAATGCGAGGATCACCATTAGCACACCTATAAAGAACAATATGATTTCACATACATTTCACGTATAAAGAGATACTCCAAACAGTATTCCTCACAATTTGATACTTTCCACTGCGAGGTAAGATATTTAAACATTTTGGTATGAATTCAAGCAATACTATCGTTTTCTTTTAGTTCGTGAAAACAGAACGAGCATCCAGAAAGTATGTTTCCCTGTACTTTTAAAACAAAATAACATATTTACGTGAAAAACTGTATTGGCAACAGTTAATACAATGTTTTAACTATTTTTCCACATATTCACCAAAATTGTTGACACTTGTCATATCGCGGGGTCAACTTTTGTTCTGCTGTGTTGTAGACGT
Organism: Locusta migratoria; assembly: GCA_026315105.1. Lineage (NCBI taxonomy): Eukaryota > Metazoa > Arthropoda > Insecta > Orthoptera > Acrididae > Locusta > Locusta migratoria. The sequence continues at coordinate 43,670,700 of CM048747.1, forward strand.
CGGTCTCCTGTAAATGGAACTAGAGTGTGACAGTGCATGGCCGAGGATTCATCGAACCACTTTTATGATAATTCTCGATAGTTCAATTCTCTAATTGTTCGCGGGAAAAACGAAACCCTAAATATTTCTGTTTTCAATCTGATTTTTCGTATTTTATTTTGATAACCATGTCTTCCTATCTACGTGGGTGCTAACAATATATGTTCGCGTTCTGAAGAGAAAGTTCATGAAAGAATGTTCGCAGATATATCTCGCTGCAACAAATAACGGCCGGCCGCGGTGGCCGAGGGGACTGATGCGCTCCAGTCACGGACTGCACGGCCACTACGGTCGGGGGTTCGAATCCCCCCTCGCGCATGGATATTTGTGCCGTCCTTAGTATTAGCTAGTTCATAAGTAGTTTGTAAGTTTAGGGACTGATGACCCGGTAGTTAAGTCCCATAAGCTTAACAAACATTTGAACATTCTGAACAAATAACGACTTTCTTTTAATAATTTCCACCCCAACTCGTGCATCATTTTCGTGACACTCCCTTGACCTATATAACGATAATACACTACTTGCCATTAAAATTGCTACACCAAGAAGACATTCAGGTGATTAACGGGTATTAATTGGACAAATATGGTATACTAGAACTGACATGTGATTACATTTTCAAGCAATTTCGGTGCATAGATCCTGACAAATCAGGACCCAGAACAACCACCTCAGGCCATAATAACGGCTTTGATACGCCTGGGCATTGAGTCAAACAGCTTGGATGGCGTGTACAGGTACAGATGCCCATGCAGCTTCTACACGATACCAGAGTTCATCAAGAATAGTGACTCGCGTATTGTGACGAGCCAGTTGCTCGGCCACCATTAACCAGACGTTTTCAATTTATGAGAGATCTGGAAAATGTGTTGGCCAAGCCATCAGTCGAACATTTTTCGTATCCAGAAAGGCCCGTACAGGACCTGCAACATGCGGTCCTGCATTATCCTGCTGAAATGTAGGGTTTCGCAGGGATCGAATGAAGGGTAGAGCCACGGGTTGTAACACATCTGAAATTTAACGGTAACTGTTCAAAGTGCCGTCAATGCGAACAAGAGGTGACCGAGACGTGTAACCAATGGCACCCCATACCATCACGTCGGGTGATACGCCAGTATGGCGATGACGAATACACGCTTCAAATGTGCGTTCACCGCGATATAACCAAACACGGCCATCATGATGCTGTAAAAGGATCCTGTATTCATCCGAAAAAAAAAAATGACGTTTTGCCAGGTTCGTCGTTGCGTACACAATCGCAGGCCCTCCTGTCTGTGATGCAGCATCAGGGGTAACCACAGCCATGGTCTCCAAGCCGACAGTTATGCTGCTGCAAACGTCGTCGAACTGTTCGTGCAGATGGTTGTTATCTTTTAAACGTCCCCATGTATTGACTCAGGGATCGAGACGTGGCTGCATGATCCGTTACAGCCATGCGGATAAGATGCCTGTCATCTAGACTGCTAGTGATACGAGGCCGTTGGGATCAAGCACGGCGTTCCATATTGCCCACCTGAACCCACCGATTCCCATATTCTGCTAACAGTCGTTGGATCGCCACCAACGCGAGCAGCAATGTCGCGATACGATAAACATCAATCGCAGTAGGTTACAATCCGACCTTTATAAAAGTCGGAAACGTGATTGTACGCACTTCTCCTCCTCACACGAGGCATCACAACAACGTTTCACCAAGCAACGCCGGTCAACTGCTGTTTGTGTATGATAAATCGGTTGGAAACTTTCCTCATGTCAGCACGTTGTAGGTGTCGCCACCGGCGCCAAACTTGTGTGAATGATCTGAAAAGCTAATCATTTGCATATTACAGCATCTTCTTCCAGTCGGTTAATTTAGCGACTGTAGCACGTCATCTTCGTGGTGTAGCAATTTTAATTGCCTGGAGTGTACAAATAGAGGTGCCTTTCTCTGTATTTTCTCTACATCTACATGGAATACTCTGCAAATCACATTTAACTGCCTGGCAGAGGGTTCATCGAATCAACTTTATACTATTCATCTACCATTCCATTCTCGAATAGCACGCGGGAAGAAAGAACATCTGAATCTCTCCGTTCGAGATCTGACTTCTCCTATTTCATTCTGATGATCATTTCTACCTATGTAGGTGGCAGTCAACAATATATTCTCGCATTCGGAGGAGAATGTTGGCGTTTGGTGTTTCGTAAGTAGGCCACGCCGCAGCGATAAACGCATTTGTTGTAATGATTCCCATACCAGATCCTGTATCATTTCCGTAACGCTGTCTCCCATGTATCGTGAAAATACAAAACAGGCGGCTCTACTTTGGACTCTTTCGACGGCTTTCGTCAAACCCAATTGATAAGGATCCCACACTGGGCAGCAATATTCCAAATGAGGACGGACAAGTGTAGTGTATGCAGTCTCTTTAGTAGTTCTGTTGCATCTTTTAAGTGTTCTGCCAATAAAACGCAGTCTTTGGTTCGCCTTTCCTACAATATTATCTATGTTTCCTTTTCAGTTTAGGCCTGATGTAATAGTAATTCCTAGGTATTTAGTGGAGTCTACGGTCTTCACAATCAATTGATTTATCTTGTAAACGAAGTTTAACAGATTTATTTTCGTACTCACGTGGACGACTTCCACACTTCTCATTATTTAGAGTCAATTGCCAATTTTTACACCATACTGATATATTATTTACATCGTTCTGCAGTTGGGTTTGATCTTCAGATGACTTTGGTAGACGATAAATGACGGCGTCATCTGCAAACAACCTAAGAGAGATGTTCGGATTTTCTCCCAAATCGTTTATGTAGATAAGGAACAGCAGAGGACCATTAACACTACCCTGTAGAACGCCGGAGATCACCTCTGTTTTACTCGATGCCTGACAATCGATTACTACAAACTGTATCCTCTCTGACAGGAAATCCCCTATCCAGTCGCAAATTTGGGGCGATATACCATAACCACGCAATTTGATTAAAAGCCGTACGGTGTCAAAAGCCTTCTGGCAATTTAAAAATATGGAATCAATTTGAGAACCCTTGTCAATAGCACTCATCACTTCGTGTTTCACATGAACGATATTTTCTAAATCCGTGTTGACCTTGGGTCAATAGATCATTCTGTTCGAGATCTTTCATAATATTTGAATACAGGATATGTTCCAAAACTCTGCTGCAAATTGATGGTAATGGAATAGGCCTGTAGTTTAGTGGGTTACTCCTACTGTCTTTCTTGAAAATTGGTGTGACCTGTGTAACTTTCCAGTCTTTTGGTACGGATCCTTCGTTGAGCGAGCGGTTGTACATGGCGCAGCGTAATTACATGGAAACCTAGTGGGTATACAGTCCGGACCAGAAGACTTGTTCCCAACTGGTGTGGATCCCACAACGTGCAGCAATAGCCCAAAATAGGACGCACAAGTGCAGTGTAGGCAGTTTCTTTAGTAGAACTGTTGCATCTTCTAAGTTTTCTGTCAATGAAACGAAGTTTTTGGCTCGTCTTCCCTACAATATTTTCTATGCGTTCTCTCCAATTTAAGTTGTTCGTAATTGTTACTCCTAGGTATTTAGTTGAATTGATAGCCAGTATGTTTGAATTATTTATCGTGTAATTGAAGTTTAACGCATTTCTTTTAGTGGTTATATGGATGACCTCACACTTATCACTATTAAGGGACAATCTTTGGACCATGCAGATATCTTATCTAAATTATTTTTCAACTGCTTTTGATCACCTGGTGACTTTACTAACCGATAAATGATAGCATCATCCGCGAACAGCTAAGAGAGCACTCAGATTATCTCGTAAATCGTTTATAAAAATATGGAGCAGTAGGCCCTATCACACTTCTCTGTGGAACGTAAGATATTATTTCTGTTGTACTCGATGACTTACCGTCAAATTATACGTACTGTGTCCTTTCTGATATGAAATCACGAATCCAATCGCACAACTGTGTCGATATTGCATAAGCAAGCAGTTTGATTAGAAGACGCTTGTGACGTACAGTGTCAAAAGCATTCCGGAAATCTGGAAATACGGAATCTATTTGACAACCCTTGTCGATATCACTCATCGAATCATGTGAATAAAGAGCTAGAGCTACGTTTCACAAGAACTATACTTCCTGAATTCTCTTCGAGGTAGTTCATAATATTTGAGAAAAAGTGTATGTTCTAAAATCCTGCTGCAAACCGACGTCAATCATATAGGCCTGTAATTTTGCAGATCACTGCTATTGCCTTTCTTGAAAATTGGAGTGACTTGTGCAAGTTTCCTGTCTTTAAGTACGGAACGTTCACTGAGAAAGCGGTTGTGTATGACAGCTAGGTATGGGGCTATGGCATCAGCATACTCTGAAAGGAACCTAATTGGTATACAGTCGGGACCGGGAGACTTGCTTTTGTTAAGTGATTTGTTTTAAATCTCCTGGGTATCTACTTATAAATTACGCATGCTGGTAGCTGTTTTAAATACGAATTCTGGATTTTTTGCTTCGTCTTCTCTAGTGAAGAGATTTCTGAAAGCTATGTTTAGCAATTCTGCTTTATCAGACCTGTCATCAGTAGTATCACCATTTCTATCGTGTAATGAAGGTATTGATTGTGTTTTGCCGCTAGTATTTTTCACATACGATCAGAATGTCTTGGGAGTCTCTACCAAATTACGTGACGTGTTTCGTTGTGGTAACTAATAGCAAGCTTCTCGCACTGAACTTCAAGCTAAGTTTCTAGATACTGTAAAAGATTGCCAGTCTTAGGGATATTTTGTGCGTTTAAATTAGGCATACTTTTTTCTTTGTTTTTGTAACAGTGATCTAACCTTTTTTGTGTACCACGACGGGTCACCCCGCCCCCTCTTTTGTTAATTTGTTTTGAATGAATCTCTCAATGGTTGTCGATATTATTTTTTTTTTTTAATGTAAGCCACATCTTATCTGGACAATAATATTGTTAGTTTCGAAAGACTGGAAATTCTCACTCAGGAAAGCATTAATGGAATTTTTATCAGCTTTTCTTGAATAAATACACTTTTCTTTTAATTTTGGTGGATTTGGAACGTCCGAAATTTCGTCTCGCTACGACAACTCTTTGTACACTAATCCCTGTATCTGTTTTGATGCTATTTATTAGCTTCGGATTATTTGTTGCCAGGAGGTCAAGTATGTTCTCACAATTATTTATTTACTACTCTAGTGGGTTCATTAACTAATTGCTCGAGATAATTTTCGGAGAATGCGTTAAGTACGATTTCGGACGATGTTTTATGCTCGCTTTCGGTTATGAACATGAATTTTTGCCTACCTATCGCGAGTAAGTTAAAGTAGGCACAAATTTCAATTGTATGCCTTGGATATGTCTTTGAAATTTGATCCAACCTTCCTCTGAACAATTGTGCAATCGAATCGGATGAGTCATGGAGTCAATAAAAAGAACCAATAATAAATTTATTTATTTATAACCTCTACCCATACCAACTATCAGGATAAATTGCCTTATGACAGCAATAAATACGCCACTATCTATTTTATTCAATCTTTTCTGAACACCATTTGCCCCTTTGTAAAATTTTCAGCTGAACTAAGCTACGCATTTAGGCAGCTTTCGCTACCTATAATGATTTGAGATTCAGTACTTTCTATTAGTGCCTGGAGTTCTGGTACTTTCCCCATACAGCTACGACAATTTACAACAGTTTGACTAATTGTTTTGGTCTGTGTTCGTCCTATCTTTGACCTGTACCATTTGAGATTGAAACTCTTTCTTTGTGTTCCTGAGGCCATTTAACCTTATCTGTAGGTGGTGCTACGCCGCGATATTGCTGTTGATCTTGAACCCGCGGCCGGCCGCGGTGGCCGAGGGGACTGAGGCGCTCCAGTCACGGTCTGCACGGCCACTACGGTCGGGGGTTCGAATCCCCCATCGGGCATGGATATTTGTGCCGTTCTTAGAATTAGCTAGTTCGTAAGTAGTCTGTAAGTTTAGTGACTGATGACCCCGTAGTTAAGCCCCATAAGCTATACAAACATTTAAACATTTTGAACCCGCGTGCCGACATTCTTCAGTGCTAATCATTTCTTCAAACAGATACTAATGAACTTCACCTGCGGATATTAACTTCCTATCTCCAGTCTTTCAAATTTTTCAAATGTTTGTATAGTCTATGGGACTTAACTACGGGGTTATCAGTCCCTAAACTTACAAACTACTTATGAACTAACTAAGACTAAGGACGGCACAAATATCCATGCCCGAGGGAGGATTCAAACCCCTGACCGTAGTGGCCGTGCAGACCATGACTGGAGCGCCTCAGTCCCCTCGGGCACCGCGGCCGGCTCTCCAGTCTTTAAGGTGTTTTGTTTCCTGGAAGTGTGTGCTAGCACTTGGATCATCGACTAGTCTAAAACAAAACAAAATCTAAATATGAACTCTGACATTTTGCAGTAAGTAGATTTTACAATGAATAAAAAGTACAATAGGTATAAATACCTCTACATTTACCTAGTACCTGAGTCCACAATCTGTCTCTGTGTTAAACCATGTGGAAGTGCTATGTTTTACAACTGTGTTTAATTTTTTAAACTGACATTTAATAGAAGTAGGGTGGTGAGAAGGGGATGGGAAACGTTGGAGGGGGAGGAGAGATTGGGAAATTGATAGAGAGTAATTAGGAAACTGAAAAGGAAGGAGGGTGGGACATGGGGAGTGGTAGGGATGTCATGAGTCTTAACTAACGTGGGTCCTATAACATTGTTGTTGTGGTGTCCAGTCCGGAGACAGTTTGATGCAGCTCTCCGTTCTGCTCCCTCTGCAATCAGTTCGTAAAATAATTAAACAGCTACTATGTTACTAGCCAAAGAGAAATGTCTCTACAGTTTAACATGAGATTCTATGTGTAAAAATTGAACGAAAATAACACTATCGTTGCTCATAAGATTCCACTCGGTGGCGCTAATGATGTGCTAAGCAGCGGGTCGCCGCATATGAACAATCGGCTCGTAACTTCAGCGTAGCAGTAACAACAGCGGCAGCATCAAAGCTGGTCGCGGCGGCATTAAAACCGCTCACAGTGACAGCAGCACACGTTCTCAGTGGTGGCATCACGCTTGCGACACATTGTCACGTTCACTTGTGCTTGGCTAATGATAGGTACGTTGTGATTTGTTAGATGTATACTATTTCAAATTTCTGGTGACAACCTGTTTAAAAAAAAATAACAAATGAAACAACAACAAAAAGTAATAAAATTTAAAAATCTTTGGGAGGTGCCGGAGAGGGGAGGAGGGGCTTCAGCCCCAACAGCCGCCAACCCCGCCTCCTCCAAAAAGGAAAACAAGAGTCGGGTAGTGCCGCGGTAGAATAGCCGTGCACACTAAGGCGCCTGCAGCCTGCGCCTGAGCGCGGCCGTCTGCACGGCCACTACGGTCGGGGGTTCGAATCCCCCCTCGGGCATGGATATTTGTGCCGTCCTTAGTTGTAAGTAGTTCATAAGTAGTTTGTAAGTTTAGGGACTGATGTCCCCGTAGTTGGGTCCCATAGACTCTACAAACATTTGAACATTTATTTGAGCGCGGCCGTTAGCTGTCGGGGGTTGTGATCCTCCCTCGGGCATGGGTGTTTGTGTTGTTTCTTTAAGTTAAGAGTAAGTAGTTTGTAAGCCTAGGGAATGATGACTAACATTGTTAAGTCCCTTAGATTTACAAACATTTGAACATTTCTTCAGTCAGGATGTGTAACTGAAAATAAGAAGGGGGGAGGGGGGGATAGACGTTATTATGTTTGTGTGAAGATTCGGATTCATCACCAACAAGTGACAGCACAAACACTTCCACCGAATTAGAGACACTGAAAATCTTGATAGGTAGTGACAGTAATTTAGATTCATTAAATAAATCAGTAAAGAAAATTATCGTTTGGAGGAATGATCTTGAAGTCTCATAGAAGAAAAATAATTATGATTTATTTGAGAAAATAATTATTGTGAAATTAAAAAATATGATGATGATAATCTAAGAAAAGTATTTTAATAAAAGTATTTCCATTTCAAATACAAAAATTAAGAAATATTTGGAGTTTGTAAGTAAATCTCTTTTTAAAAGTATTTTTCACATCTCTAGTAGAACACTAAAATCCACTACATATCGTTTCCATAGAAACAGAGGAGTCAAGATTAGACCAATTATAGCGCGTAAAGAGGCGTTTCAGAAGTCATTTTTCTCGGAAACAGAGTATGCAAGAACCAAATACGTGATGCATTAGAACGTACATTATGCCATGCTATTCAACTGGATAGCACAGGATGGATATAAAAGTAAATAGAGATGTAATTATCAGGGGAGTAATCGATACGTATTTTCACATTTCAAAAGAACGTATTGTTAAAACACCGCTTCCGGTTCTACGAAACATCTGTGGAATCAGCTGTGTGAGCGCGTGATTCAGTTGTAAGAACTTCTGTTGACATGTATTTTGTTAATGTATGCCGGCGAATGACTTGTTTTGTGTTAAATGAATGCTGGCGAAGTTAACAGCAGACACTTAAAAACATCGTCGAAGGTATGTATCCATGAGCAGTAAGAAACAAAACGTTTTACTTGCATGTGCACAATGTGCTAGTCTATATGATGATATTTTTGCATGGAAAGACAAACGATTTGTCTCTTGTACTAGCTATTTTTCGTAGCAGAAGTTACCTAATACATATAATGTAATAAAACGTTTTGATTGTTGTCCGTTAATGGGTGTATAATTACAAATTACTGTGAAGTATGCACAAAGAAATTGCTACCCACTTCACTTGAATACTGAATAATGTTTTTAGTGGATGGCAAGTAAACAGAATTAATCAAAATGAGTCATTTTTAAACAGACACAACACATTCTGCAAGAAATAAGAAATATATTTTTTATTACGAGTGTTACAGATTCAAGGAATGGGTTACTTCTATAAGATATTCATTCTCTGTACGGTAACAATCGTCTCGGAAAGAATACATTTTACCATATTTTCAACACCATTTTTCACTTGACCGTTATAGACCATTTGTTTAGCATACTAACAGCCAAGTATAAATTACGTAAAACGTCTTTTCACATTATTAATCATGTACGCAAATGAATTACAATGCGTACCGTATCTGATGAGGCGACTTGCTGTTACAGGAGCCAACCGTCAGATGGCCCGGCGAGCGCGCGAGACGGCATGATCAAGGTAAGACAGCTCTCAACAGATGGCAGGAGCGTCGCTAGCGGCGTAACGCGAAGAGCGCCGTATACGTTGTGCGAGGATAAACTTGAATCGCATATTTTTCTACCAGTATTCTTTGTTTACGTCGGTTATTATGGAGTGTCTGAACGACGAATACATTTTTTACGGGCTCTAAAATGTCAGCACTAGTTCCTAGTATTCTAAAATGAATTTAGAATAATCTTCTTCTGAGCGCCTGCAACAATGATTAAGCCGTACTTGTTTCTTTTTTGCTTTAAACGTATTTACGGCGGATAATCTACGTTAATCGTTAGGTACAAGGTAGCTGTAATCTTCGACTCCAAGCACTTTAACATTGAAGGTAAAATGCTTTATATGCTAATCCGATCCTACTATTTATAAAACAGGTTACCAGACTTTACCATACTACTAATAAACTGTTCTACTGAAAATGAATGGAGCCAGGGGCGGACTAAGGCTTTCGGAGGCCCGGGCCGGCGGCAAAGGGAAATGAGCCACTTGTAAACACACGTATTACTATTAAAAAAAATAACTTTTGAAATTTGGGAGGCCCACATAGTACGTGAGGAATGGGACAAACTAAGAAAAATAGTTTCCAAGATTTGGAGGCCCCAGAACGAGAGGCTAAGGCCGATCCAAGGAAGCAAGAAAAAAAAGTATTTGGAGGCCTTCCAAGACAAAAGTCTCACCGCCCCTCCTTAGTCCGCCACTGAATAGAACTAATTTGAACTCAACTTGTAACATCAGGGAGTACAAGATCTGCCTGGAGTTTCTAGCGAAATTGAGCTTACAGACAGCATTCATTGTAGTTGTCCCTTTGAAAATAATTACAAAAACTTTATTCCTTTTTAAATTTGTGTATCACTTACATCAAAGCCCGACCAGAATTTTAAAAATACAACATTTATACTGCAGACATTTTCTTCTTTTGTTGGAGCTACAATTAGTTCCCGTGCGGAGTATCCGGATAGCTTGGAGGGAGGGAGATGGAGAAGAGTATTACAGAAACGTTATCTTTCTAAATTTGAAAGCTACATTAGAGTGCTGTTCGCTGTATGTCTTCTTCGTTGAGGACTAATTATGAATCATTTAAATGTGTCAAACTTAATGCGGGTAAGAAAATGGTATTTTTATTGAGAATATTGAGGATGAATGTAAACAGTCACAGTGCCCCAGTGTGGGGCAGTGAGTGACACATAGGCGTACTGAGGTACAACGTAGCAAGCATGAAAAACTGCATTCATGTTAGTATTGCTTATAATATACAACTGCTCTAGAATAAAAGCTAAAATTAAATACTAGACGAAATGAATATTTGAAATCTTTTAAAATAATTACAATTCCTTTATGTCAATGAAAACTGAAAGTTTACATCAAATTTGAGGCATTCCTGTTCGATTATAGTGTTCACAAAGTAAACAGGCATCACTCAATACGTTGCTAAATGTAGAGTTCCACAGTTGGATTCTCACACATTAAAATATTCCAGGCAGCTTTTATGAACAGGAACATTTCATGACAAAAACTAAACAAATAAGAGATTTATCTGAGCACAGAATAACGGCCTGGAAAATATAATGAAAAACCATTTTTCTGACACATAATCGTTTGTCACATCAGCTGTATATAGGATAGTCTGCTAAGTGAGACGGAGCCCTAGCCTAGTCCCTCCATAAAGTTCTGTTTGGTACATATTAAGTGTTACCTTACTATCTCGGTGTCTGGTGTAGCTTCTTGTAACTCAGCATCTGCATTTGCAGTCTTCCAGTATCTTGCTTACGTTCAATACGAACAGCTGAACTCTGTTAAGGTGTACACTATTGGCTTGAAATTATGAACAGCAACACCAGGTGATTTTGAATCAGCAGCTCAATCAGACATGTTAAATAAACTTGTACCTGCACAACAATCACTTCAACAATGAAACATCCACGTGCTGACGGCACAGTCACTGCCTCGAAATCTGATTAAAAACTGCGCCCCCATGACCTCTGCTGGTCGCCTTTGCCGGCCGCGGTGGCCGAGGGGACTGAGGCGCTTCAGTCACGGTCTGCACGGCCACTACGGTCGGGGGTTCGAATCCCCCTCGGGCATGGATATTTGTGCCGTACTAGTTCGTAAGTAGTTCATAAGTAATTTGTAAGATTAGGGACTGATGACCCCGTAGTTAAGTCCCATAAGATTTACAAACATTTGAACATTTTTTGGTCGCCTTTATACACCCTTCTCAGAAGTGCCCTGCATTGTTACAGTTATTAAAATCGTGAAAACATTAAATTTACAATCAGTTATCTTGATATTAATGTTGTTGTTATGGTCTTCAGTCCCAAGACTGGTTTGATGCAGCTCTCCACCCTACTCTATCCTGAGCAAGCCTTTTCATCTCCTCATAAGAATGGCAACCCACATCCATTTGAATCTGCTTACTATACGCGTCTCTTGGTCTCCCTCTGCGATTTTTACCCCCACACACTTCCCTCCAATGCTAAATTTACTATTCCCCGATGTCTAAGAAAGTGTCCTACCAAGCGATCCCTTCTTTTAGTCAGGGTATGCCAAAAATTCCTTTTCTCACCAATTCTGTTCAGTACCTCTTCATTAGTTATGCGATCTACCCACCTGATCTTCAGCATTCTTCTGTAGCACCACATTTCAAAAGCCTCTATTCTCTTCCTGTCCGCACTGCTTATCGTCCATGTTTCACTCCCGTACAAGGCAACACTCCACACAAATGCCTTCAGAAAATACTTCCTTACCATTAAATTAATATTCGATGTTAGCCAATTTCTCTTTTTCAAAAATGCTTTTCTTCCCATTGCCATTCTGCATTTTATATCCTCTGTACTGCGAACATCACATGTTATTTTACTACCCAAGTAACAAAACTCATCTACCACCTTCATTGTTTCGTTACCTAATCTAATTCCTTCAGCATCGCCTGATTTTCTAAGACCGCATTCCATTATTTTTGTTTTGCTCTTGTTAATGTTCATTTTATACGCTCTCTTCAACACACTGTCCATTCCATTTAACTGCTCTTCCAGGTCCTGTGCTGTCTCTGATAGAATTACAATGTCATCAGCAAAAGGCTTTTATTTCTTCCCCCTGAACTTTAATCCCTATTCCAAATTTTTCCTTGCTTTTGTTCACCGCCTGCTCGATGTACAAATTAAATAACATCGGAGAAAGGCTACAACCCTGTCTTACTCCCTTCCCAACTGATACTTCCTTTTCATGCCCTTCGAGTCTAATAACTGCGGTCTGGCTTTTGTACCAGTTGTAAATAACTCTCCTTTCCCTATATTTTACCTCTGCTGACTTCAGAATTTGAAACATTGTATTCCAGTCAACATTGACAAATGCTTTCTCCAAATCTACAAAAGCTAGAAATGTAGGTTTGCCTTTTCTTAATCTATCTTCTAAGATAAGACGTAAAGTGAGTATTGCCTCCCGGGTTCCTACGTTCCTCCTGAATCCAAATTGATCTTCCCCGAGGTCAGCTTCTACCAGCTTTTCCATTCTCCTGTAGATAATTCGTGTTAAAATTTTGCAACCATGAGTTATCAAACTGATGGTTCTGTAATTTTCACACCTGTCTACGCCTGATTTCTTTGGAATGGGGATTATTACATTTTTCTTAAAGTCTGAGGGATTTCATATTCCATAAAGCAAGCATAGGTAAATTCAGGAGCGTATATAAGAGTGTGGCGAACTCTCCCCCCCCCCCTCCCCCCCGAAATAGTTAATGCAAAGAAAAATAGCTACGTTTTTATAATATAATGTCAGCAATAAAAGAGCTTGATCTCGGTAAAGTAAAAGGGTCTTCAGCGCAAATTATCCTCTGAATATGAGCAGCAAAATTGATACAAAATATCCTGGGTGTCTACTTAAAATTTCTTAATTTATTCTTCCATTAATCTTGCTCCCCTGCCCCCCCCCCCCCCCCCCTCAAGAAAAAATATATGCTATATTCGGTACTGGGTGAACTATAAAAAACCGTCCAGATCCAGAATCGATGTCGACCCTATACACCACTACATTAGTATTTTTATTAATAACAAGATACAGTCAGCCAACAGTTATACCTTTAAGAAATCCAGGAAAATATTACTGGTACTGAAATAAATATGGAAATATACATTAACTTTCAGCAAATATCAACCCAGATAAATTCTTGACAAATAAATCTCGAGTAACAAAAACGAAAAATAAAGAATTCCAGTATTCGCTAATGCAGGATGTTGGAATACTATAGTGAGAGTGAAAATTTGCTCTGATCCGGTAGTCGATCCCGGACTCTGACGGTTGGCGAAAGGTCGCCTTAACCGCACCCGCGCTCGCGCAGATCGGTTCCTTGCGGACGCTGTATTGAGCGTGTTCCTTGTTCATCGTTGAGTTGTTGGTCTAGTTTTTATTATTATTATACAACCGTCTACCGAACGTGCTGAGCCATCGCCGACAAGGCCATCCAGACACTTTCCCGCCCGACCAAAATTCCCAACAATTATAACTAATGACAGGGCACCTCCCCTCCATATTCCACTTCCTTGCAGCTTAGACTTGAATTCCCGGAATAGTTCGGAAGTTCTTTGTGTGTCTGTACGGAAACTGTCGATGGTTATCCAGGAATATACGTCATGGGTATGTATAGACAGAATGAAAATTTTTGCTGTGGCTGGGATTTGAAGCCGAGCCTCATGATTACTAAACAGTTAGGTAAACACTATACCATCCTGGCACAGTGGCTTCGCCCATTCACACGGAATTATCCTAGCATGCCTCGAGCCTCAGTCCTAATCCTCACCTCTGCCTCAGTCTCTATGATGTTCCAAATAAACTTGAACATCACTGAGAATCAAATGGAATAACATCCCATACGAAACATGTTTGCAATTCTCAACTTTGTACTTGTCTAAGAGCAAGTTAGTCGCTGCAGCATGCTGATATGGGGCGTTTGAGAAGTCCGTGCGAAAATAAAAACTACTAACATGTTTGGGTTTTGGGAAAACATTTTTTTTTTTTTTAATTTTTCGGCATTGTCCCCTTTTATATTTGTACACTTCGTGCAACGCTGTTCTAATTTGTTGATCCCTTCCGAGTAATAGGAATTGTCCAAGCCTGCAAAATAGCTATTAGTTTCTGCAGTCACATCCTCGTTTAAATTAAATATTCATCGCGCCAGTCATTTCTTCAAATTGGGGAACAAATAGTAGTCCGAGTGAGCCAAGTCTGAAAAAAAGGGGTTAGAGGGGGGGGGGGGGGGGGGGTGAAACGAGTTTCAATCCTATTTCCAATAAATTTTGCAACCCACAACTACTTTAGATGTGTGCTGGTGCATTGTCATGATGGAAAAAGACTTTTTTGTGAGCCAATCACCGGCGTTTTTCTTGCACCTCGGTTTTAAAATGGTCCAATAACAATGAATAATATGCACGTGCAGTAGTTTTACCATGTTCCAGATAGTCAATGAGGATTATCCCTTGCGAATTCCAAAAGACAGTTGCCATAAACCTTTCCGGCCGAAGGATCGGTCTTCTTTTTTGGTGCAGATTCTCCCTTGGTAACCCATTGTTTAGATTGATCTTTCGTCTCAGGAGTATAGTAATGTAACCATGTTTCATCAGTGACGAAACGACGTTTAAAGTTTGCGGATTCTTCCTGAACAGCTGCAAACCTTCCTTGTAACACTTCACACGATTCCGTTTTCGGTCAAGTGTGAGCAATCGCGGTACTCAACGTGCGGATAGCTTTTGTCATGGCCAAATGTTTATGCAAAATATTATGTACCCGTTCATTCGAGGTGCCCACAGCACTAGCAATCTCACGCACCTTAACTCTTCTGTCATTCATCACCGTATCGTGGATTTTATGAATGATTTCTGGGCCGCGGTGGAGTAGCCGAGCGGTCTAAGGCGCCTCGCTGCGGAGCGCGCGGTTGCTCGCCGTCGGAAGTTCGAGTCCTCCCTGGGGCATGGGTGTGTGTGTTTGTCCTTAAGTTAGTTTATCTTAGTTTAAGTAGTTTGTAAGCTACAGACTGATGACCACGCAGTTTGGTCCGATAGATTTACAGACGTTTGAACATTATGAATGATTTCTGGAGTCGTAACCTCCACTGGGCGTCCAGAACGTTTAGCGTCACTTGTGCCTAAATGGCCACTCCGAAAATTTTGAAACCACTTATATACTGTTCTAATCGAAGGTGCAGAGTCGCCATAATGTTTATCAATCTTCTCTATAGTCTCCTGAGGAGTTTTGCTTTTTATAAAGTAATGTTTGATTACCGTACGAAATTCTTTTCGTCGAGTCTTTCAAAATCACTCGACTTCCTTCATTCACACGAATACCAAACACAAAAAATAGACCAATATGGCTGAAACGTGGTATGCGTTCTTTGCAAAGATGCTACTGAATAAACATGACCTCGATACGTGCCGGTGGTGCCATCTCTCGGACTCTGCACGGACTGTTCAAACACTCTTCAACACTTTATTGACAACATGTACATCAATATTTGAGATATTTTTCGACATAGTCAACCAAAAGAATCGAGATACTTGTCATGTCGTGGCATCAACTCTTTTATTGCTGTGTCGTAGTAGTCTGCCGCGTGTGAATGGAACAATGCGAAATCTGCGACGTGCCATTGAGAACAAGAGGCGATGAGTGCTTACTTCAAGTGTTTTGCTGGTCCATGGCAATGTTCGTCCGCATACGACTCTGTGTACAGCAACTGTTTTACAGAAGTTTGGCTGAGAGCAGTTTGATCATCCGGCATTCAGGGCATCCACAGGCGGCAGACTTCTACGATAGGTGAATACAAAAGTTGATACACCACGATATGACAAGTGTCTCCATTCTGTTGGAGATTGTCGCGCCGGAGTGGCCGAGCGCATTGAAGCCCTATGCTACGATGCGTCGAGGTCGTTCCCTGTCGGAGGTTCGAATCCCCCCTCAGGCATGTTCAAAATGTTCAAATGTTTGTAAATCTATCGGACCAAACTGCGTGGTCATCAGTCCGTAGCTTACAAACTACTTAAACCTAGGTAACTGATAACCTAGCTGTTTAGTCCCCTTAAAACAACCAACAACAACAACAAACCTAGGTAAACTAACCTACGGACAAACACATACATCCATGCCCCAGGGAGGACTGGAACCTCCACGGCGAGCAACCGCGCGCTCCGCAGCGAGACGCTTTAGACCGCTCGGCTACTCCACCGCGGCCCCTCAGGCATGGATGTTTGTGATGTCTCTAGTATAATTAAATAATTCTCAGTCTCCGTTGCAATATTTTATTAATCCAATTACGCGTTTCGCGCTGTTAGCGCATCATCAGATTGGGCGGAGATGGAGCCACAGAACTATCTATAGCTGTGGTGGAGGTAGCTTAACAATTTGTGTTCTGTCATTGGGCCCCATAGCAGCAGAGGAGTCGCTGTCGCGGCAGGTCCATGTTTACAATTGGTACTATTGCTAATAACTATTGTTGAGTTATTAATAATTGTACCAGTTATAAACTACTCTTGAGTTATTAACAATAGTACTAATTATAAACGTGGACCTGCCGCGACAGCGACTCCTCTGCTGCTATGGGGCCCAATGACAGAACACAAATTGTTAAGCTACCTCCACCACAGCTTTAGATAGTTCTGTGGCTCCATCTCCGCCCAATCTGATGATGCGCAAACAGCGCGAAACGCGTAATTTGAGTAATAAATATATCGCAACGGAGACTGAGAATTATTTAATTATTCAACTCTGTTGCTGCACCATCCGCAACCACCACCAACATGGAATGGAATGAAATGTCTTTAGTATAAGTTAGTTCACAAGTAGTTTGTAAGTTTAGGGACTGATGACCCCGTAGTTAAGTCCCATAAGCTTAACAAACATTTGAACATTTTGAACTGTTGAAGATTATGTCGAAAAATAGCTCCGACTTTGTTGTACCTGTTACCGATTAAATTTTAAATCATCTATGTTGCCTTTTTATTTTACTTATAACACTAAGAGCACACTTCCCTGGAACACACCAAATATTACTTCATTGTCTGCAGAGAGCCAAGCTTCCATCATACCGTGCTGTGTCGTGCCTGTTACGAAATGTTAGAACCAATCACAGACTTGGATTAAAATCTTTTATAACGTCTAGGAACATCGAGTTAACATTTTCTCTATTTAACATTAGGTAACAACTCAGCGTAAAGAGGCTCTCTGAATTGCTAAGAAGGAACAAGCAGGCGAGATTAACACGGAGCATGGTCATTAGAGACGGAACTTACGCTCGGATTGTTTGGGTAAGTATGGGGAAGGAAATCGGCCGCGCCCTTTCAAAGAAACCAAACCGGCATTTGCCTGGAGTGATTTAGGGGAATCACGGAAAACCAAATCTGGATGGCCGGACGTGGATTTGAACTGCCATCCACCCGAATGCGAGTCCAGTGTGTTACCACCGCGCCACCACGCTCAGTCTCTGCGCTGCTGACAGACACGAAAATAGATAATCAGATTCACAGCATTTAAACTTTCGGCCATGCCCTTCGTCATAAAAGAAACACATACATTCACCCAATCACTCACACAACTATTACATACACAACCACCATGTCCGGCCACTCCAGCAACACAAGCTAGACTGCGAAAGAGGTGGGGAGTGGAGGGGAAAGTGCTGGGTAAAGGTGGGGATGGAAAGTTAAGCGTTGCATGATGGATTGTAAAGGCTGTGACAGGCGGGAATTTGAATTGCGGAATGATTACAGTGAAGGGAAGGAGCGAGAAAGGAGAAATGAAAGTGTGGAGGAGTTTGAGGTGAAAGTGGGGGATTTGAAATGATAAAAATATTAAGGAAAAAATAAAAATAGGAAGAAAGAGGAGAAATATAGGAAAATAAATAAATAAATAATAAAGAAATAGCTGCAAGGAACAATTTTAGAATAAAAGTTGAAAAGTGGGAGGTTAAACCAGAGACAAAAGCACCGACAACTGGAACAAAATGGAGTGAAGAAAGAAGAACTAAATTTTCTCAAACAATGAAAAACTGGTGGGCAAATAAAAAGAACCAGAAGACCAAGAAGAACGCAAAATGAACCAGCTTTACTTAGCGTCTTCCACATGGGAGCTTTACGACTAATAATAATAATAATAATAATAATAAAACTAGCTGAAAACCCGGCGTTGCCCGGGATTTATTTATTTATTCCTGCCATTTTTCAGGTATATATTCATTTGTATAAGGGCTGTATGTCTAAAATCTCTTGGAAATACAATTTGTAGTAAAGAAGTAATAGATTAAAACTTGGTGCGTGATGGGGCGGTTTTTCCATGAATGTTACTGTTTATGTGCTCATATCTCATGAACTACGTGTCGTACTGTGATACAATTTAGAATGTGCATTCAACTATATGTGTATATTGTGTCTGTAAACTTTCCTACAGCCACAATTTGTAGTGTTCAAATTATAAATTGTAACGTCATACCGAGAGCCGTAATTTTACTCCATAAACAGCGGAAAAGTAGGAAGCGAGAAACTTTTTTCCTTTCATCATTTTACTGTGGTTGCCAGCGATAAAAAGTTTAATAAAGGTTTGAAATTATGTTTAAAGTTTGTTGCATGTCGCTAAGTGCTGTCATTCTCATACAGTGTATTTCGAAAGTCTCGCCGCATTATATGGCATTTTTTGCGATTTCTGTTGGTTATGACGTAATATCTTTTGAATCATGTGCCCTATGTGATTCTTAACCATGCAGCAATTGTTACCTCACGGTAAGGAATGTGTGTACCAAATTTCATACCAATGGTTTAGGAGAAAATAAGCAGCATTATCGCAAAATGCAGCAGTTTATCGCGCATCTCATTGTTTATGACGCCTATCTCGTGAACTATGTACCGTATGTGATTCTTACACTTACGGTGACCGTTCTCATGGATTGAAGCTTACTAGTATAAAGTTTGAGAAAGATTGGATCAAAACTGTAGATCTGTATGCAACCCGTACACACATACGTACACTCTGCTTCATATATTAGATTAAAATAAAAAGTAATTAATTAATGGAATATTGTAGGCGGTACACGTAGTAGCAATGAAGACATGAATTGGAGAGACACAGGCTAACAAGTGGGGAAGAAAGGGGGGAGGGGAAGATGTTAGGCATAGGATGTAGGGATGGTCGTTATCTTAGGTTGAGGTCAATTGTGTGAATGATTGCGTGAATGTATGCGTTTCTTTTCTAATGAAGGCCATGGCCGAATATTTAAGTCGTGTGAATGTGATTATCTGTCAGCAGCTCAGCGAGTCTCTTTACGGCGAGTTGTTATCTATCCTCCATTATTGACGTTCCTATCGGATTTTTAATTATCTATATCTATAAATGTGAATGTCTGTTCGGTGTTCGTTTATCACGTCTGAACTAAAAGACATAAAGAGCTAAAAATTTGTACAGTTACTAATGTCTACCGGGGGAAGGCTTTAGGCACTGTTTTATGGCAATCGAATAG
Organism: Locusta migratoria; assembly: GCA_026315105.1. Lineage (NCBI taxonomy): Eukaryota > Metazoa > Arthropoda > Insecta > Orthoptera > Acrididae > Locusta > Locusta migratoria. The sequence goes on from CM048747.1 coordinate 43,690,458, forward strand.
CTATATATATATATATATATATATATATATATATATATTTCTGTTCGGTGTACGCTTATCACGTCCGAACGACAAGACGCGAAGACTTAAATATTTGTACAGTTAGTAATCTATAACGGAGGAAGGTTTTAGGTTTAGGTTTAGCGATCTGATAGATATTTAGTAATTTGAAGAATATAACGAGAAATGCGGAACAATAATTACTCTTTGAAAATTATATTTATTCTTTGAAAATGGTTTTTTTTTTTTTTGTTGCATTGTTGCTTGAAGGTTGATAATGATAAAAGGGTGGAGTATATTAGGATGTAAGGTTATCGGTGTATATAAAATTCTACGTGTGTGTGTGTGTGTGTGTGTGTGTGTGTGTGTGTGTGTGTGTTAATATTTCGCTCTGCAGCGAAAACTACAGAACGCAAACTAATGGTCTGTGTGTAATTGTTGTCCGAAGTCTCCCGTTGTACACCATAGCAGTTCCATGCCGATAGCTATAAGGGGGTGGAAGATATGCTGGTTGAAAGTCATCAAATTATTTAAAAAAAAAAATAAAAAAAATAAAAATCAGACTGAAGGGCAGCGATGACGTTTGCGACTCTATAGCAAGGAGGTTACATACAGCGAAACGTGATGCCACAGACCATATCTTTGGTCTATGCGTGCTACAATGTCTTAAGCTCTTTCTCTGTAAGGATAAGCATACGAATAAGGAAATATAAGAATAAATAAATAAAGCAGTAAAAAAGAAATTTCTTTTAATACATCTCTTTAAAAAAATCGTTTCGCGCATTACATCAAGAGGTCCATCTGTGATATTATTACAATCATTATTGTTGAATTTCGTGATTGGATTCTTCGAAACGAGTGCATTTTTGCCTATGATTTCTTATATATTCTCTGATAAATGTAACATGTTTTTAGAAAAAAGGAGATGGACAGAGAGAGAGAGAGTGGATAGGAAAAGTACTAACTCAAGTTTCGAATAAATAAATAAATACCCGGGCAACGCCGGGTTTTCAGCTAGTTTAACATAAAATTATCACGCAAAAAAGGGCATGTAAATGTTTGTATGTTGGATTTTTCCGGAAGCGATACCAGTTTCCTTGGCGAATATTATTTTGTTCCCGGAGGACGATAACGCTGTCTGACGGTCGTGTGCTGCTATAACTCGCCCGCTGCCGCCGGTTTAGCCGCTGAAACTAATTACGGGCGATGTTCCGCTCGGGCGACCTAATTCTGCTCCGCAGGCTAATCAAGCTCCACGCTCATCTTAATGAGTTTGCTCGCAGAAATTAGCTTCCTCTTTTAGCTAATGGCTAAGTCAGGCAATTTGCCTTCAATTTCGCGCCAAACCTGCTCTGATGAAACTTTAAGTGATACATCAATTTTTCACTTATGTCTACATTTTCAAACCGCGTTGACCGTCGCTTGTTCGTGAAATTCCATGTACTCTACAAGTTCATTTCCGAGCTGTCAGATTATTTATGACACAGAAGTAATTGTCGAAAGCCAAGTATTTCCTGGCCTTAATGTGAAATTTTCATCGCATAACAAGCAGTTCAAAACAGTTGTGACCTTGCAACTCAAGTAAGAAACCATATATATTTTATTGCTGTTATGGCTAAACGTGCAGAATTATTTCTTCATTCAGCTTGCACAATGCAAATTGCAATCATAGAAACCTTGAAACCTTGGTAGCGTTATGTCAACGAGTGCATATTGTATATTATAACACTATCCGACTCTTAAATGACCCTAATGTCTAAGGAACTGCGATCTAACCTGTTTAAATCAATTAAATTAACAAACATCATCTACATCACTGTTCCTATTTATAATGAAAATTAATGAAAGAATTACTGACACAGACGGTGTTTATTCATTCATTTCCCATTTCCGTCAACGTCTGTCAGACAATAGACGGGTTTCAAAATGTTTGACATTCTCAACAAAGCGTTAAAGTAGTTTTAACTTAACTATAACATAATTTAAATAGGTTAAATATTTTTAAAACGTCACTGTGACTGACCAAACGCTGTTTATTAAGTTTGCTCAATGCTACCGGTTTCAGTCCATGACCATTTTCAAGCGCCAGCCTAACATAAATACAAAAGTCACAACGTGCATTGATTTACAATCTGTTCAAAACGAATCGGAATCATGGTACAGATAATATATAAAAGTACTTAAAGGAGAGGTACTGAATTAAAGTTTGTTCCATGGCTAGGATTCGATCTTGGGACCTCCTGTTTATAAGGCAAGCGCTATACCACTAAGCCACCATGACTTAATGAATATGGCGACTGCACGGACTGTCTTAAACGTATTAAATAGGGGAACATGAAATTTGTGTTGTGAAGGGAAACGTGCCTTAAGACAGTCCGTGTAGTTACTGTGTTAATTCATGGTGGCTTAGTAGTATAGTGCCATCCTAGTAAGCAGGGAGTCCTGGGTTCGAATTCAATGCCTCTGCTTCAGTTTCATATCTTTGATATGTATTGAGACAAAATATGTCTCTGGACAATGATTTGTTATTTGATATTTACAAATACAAAATTGTTTATATATCGCATTTTAAATCAAAGTTAAAAGTGTAACTCCATACAGATAGCCTAAAAATTCATAATTGTTTTAGTAGCTAAGAAAACACTTTTAATATTTAAATGAAAAAGTGGGGCACATGACCAGACAACCGTAAGGCGATGACCTACCTTCATGTGAAGCAGTTAACACACATGGCAATAACGAGGAGAAGTACTCATTTGCCACAATTCTCTCGTTTTAAATCTTGCAAGGACTTTCTTAGCTACAATAAATTGACAATCATTTTTGTATGAGGTTGGGAATCTGTTGTTGGAGAAATCGTTTTAGGAAGAGGGTATTACCATCAAAACAAATGAAAACTTTATCAACAAAAAGTCAGAAGTTGAAAACATTTTTAATGATTACTTTTTAAATGTTGTGGAGAAAATAGGATCTAAATGTTCATTAGAAGGAGCAAGGCAATTAATGGAAGAGGCCATACCCACACAATTTGATACAATTGAAATTCCACCCACCTCACCTTCAGAAATTAGGAAAATAATAAACTCTCTCAAGAGTAAACGGTCATATGGAATTGATGGCATTTCCAGCAGGGTATTAAAAACTTGTTCCCAGGAGATAAGTAGGATTCTCAGTCATATTTGTAATAGCTCATTAAAGCAGGGTATTTTCCCAGATAGACTGAAATATGCTATCGTTAAACCTTTGCATAAAAAAGGGGATACATACGATGTCAACAACTACCGGCCCATCTCACTTCTGACAGCTTTATCAAAGATTTTTGAAAAAGTTATGTATTCTCGAGTTGCTTCACATATTAGTATAAATAAAGTTCTAACAAAATGTCAGTTTGGTTTTCAAAAAAGCTTTTCAACTGAAAATGCTATATACACCTTCACTGATGCAATATTAAATGCTTTGAATAACCGGACATCACCAGTAGGGATTTTTTGTGATCTTTCAAAGGCTTTTGATTGTGTAAATCATGGGATTCTTCTAGATAAGCTTAAGTATTGTGGTGTGAGTGGGACAGTGCACAAATGGTTTAAATCATACTTAACTGGAAGAGTGCAGAAAGTTGAAATAAGCAGTTCACATGATGTAGATGAGACAATTAATTCTTCTAACTGGGGAGTTGTTAAAAATGGGGTCCCACAAGGTTCGGTCTTGGGTCCTTTGCTGTTCTTAATATATATTAATGACTTGCCATTCTACATACATGAAGATGCTAAGCTAGTACTTTTTGCTGATGATACAAGTATAGCTATCACACCTGACAAACAGGAATTAACTTATGAAATTGTAAATGATATCTTCCAGAAAGTCATTAAGTGGTTCTCTACAAATAGACTCTCATTAAACTTTGATAAAACCCAGTATATACAGTTTCATACAGTAAATGGCATGACACCATTAATAAATTTAGACTTTGAACATAAATCTGTAGCTAAGGTAGAATATTCAAAATTTTTAGGTGTTTGCATTGACGAGGGACTGAATTGGAAGAAACATATTGAAGGTCTCCTGAAACGTCTGAGTTCAGCTACTTATGCTATCAGAGTCATTGCAAAATTTGGTGATATAAATCTCAGTAAATTAGCTTACTACGCCTATTTTCATTCACTGCTTTCACATAGGATCATATTCTGGGGCAATTCAACATTGAGTAAAAAAGTATTCATTGCACAAAAGCGTGTAATCAGAATAATTGCTGGAGCCCACCCAAGAGCATCCTGCAGACATTTATTTAGGGATCTAGGGATACTCACTGTAGCTTCACAATATATATATTTACTCATGAAATTTGTTATTAACAATCCGACTCAATTCAAAAGTAATAGCAGTGTGCATAGCTACGACACCAGGAGAAAGGATGATATTCACTATTCAAGGTTAAATCTAACTTTGGCTCAAAAAGGGGTGAATTATGCTGCCACAAAAGTCTTTGGTCACTTACCAAGTAGCATCAAAAGTCTGACAGATAGCCAACTAGTATTTAAAAAGAAATTAAAGGAATTTCTGAATGGCAACTCCTTCTACAATGTAGATGAATTTTTAGATAAAACATAAAAAAATATATAAAAAAATAAAAAATTAAAAAAAAATAAAATAAAATAAAATAAATTACAAAAAAATTCTTAAAATATTGATTGTCAAGTATAGACAAAATTTACTAAACTGACACGTTCCACATCATTACGAAATGTCGTATACATGATCTAAGGAACAAGTATTAATCTAATCTAATCTAATCTAATCTTTCATTGTGATTTAAAAACGTGGTTTATTAAGAATTCATTTTAGAGAAACAATTGTTTTCTGATTTTTAGAGTCCCTACGAAGGATTTTGAGACATTCATGGTGACTTCTTTCTGTAAATGTTTTTTATGTGTGTAAATTTGCAAGTTGAGTCACAGTTCAGATCCTGCATTAAACAGCCAGTCTTCGCGTATCTGGCCAATGGCAAGCAATGTAAAGCCACAAAGGAAAAAGGACAGGACACGGTAAGGTTCCACGACAATGTTTTCCAAACTTTTCTTTAGTGCGACGCTGTTTTAAAACATAAAATTTCAGGAAAACCTTGTCACTAATATTAATATAAATTCTACCGTAGCAAATATTTTAAAGAGATATAATTTTTACATTTCATTCGTAAGTAATGTATAATTAATATTATACAATTTTCTGCAGACACAATATTTTCTAATAGATTCAGGAATTCTGTGACATACATGAGTTTCACAAGCATTAGGAATAGGTTTTATTTTTAGCACTGATGTACAACAATTTTACATCCATTTCCTCACCTAAGTACCTCAAACTTCCTTGTGTAACTATATGTATCAATCATAAAACCATAAAAGAAACAATAATACGTTGTAGACTCTGCAGCAAAACGATGACTGCTCTTGCACTTTATTGAAGTTAATCTTGCTGAACGGAAATCCAGAACTTGTATAAATTGTATCCTAGGGGCCTAAGCCTCAAAAGGCCGTTGTTTCTTAGGCCTACCATTTCCTCTATTCTTCACCTTTAAGTAGATAATCACTGGAAATCACGAGAGGATTTCTTATCGAGTCATACTGGTTTACGTGCACTCTGGGTGTCCTGGTGATGCTTTGGCAAGGCTCTCGACTGTAAACAGAAGAGTCGCGATATCGCAAGCAGGACCGATATATATTCTGCGTTTTAATTCAGCCTTCACCCCTCGACGTCGTCGCCGGGAACGACACGTGGTTCGGATTCCACTTTAAACTGTTGGCCCTTTCCCCCGGCTGGATAATTGAGGTAGGTTAGGGACACGCAAGTCGCCGAAGTGGCGTCCAGTTGAGGGACTTCCACTGACCACACGAAATCATGAATATGTACAGTGTTGTGTGACATCCATCGAAACTCTTTTAGACAGTTATGTGTACACTCTTTCACTATCACCGCTCAAAGACATGGTCCGATAGACTGTGCCAATACACAGCAGCAGAAGACGTACGTTATGGCGTAACTTGATGCTACATGCATAAAAATAGTGAAATTCAATACCTTTTTTCTTTCTTTATTGTTTTTTCAATTTCCATAAATAAGTATAGGCGGGCTGGCAACGGGATTAAGTGTCGCTCTTCAGCCAAGAGATAACAAAATTGTGACAAGGACAAAATGAGACATTTAAGTAAAAAAAATATAAGTTCAGGGATGCACACAAAAAATATGAAGATAAAATTTGGGGACTTTAGACACACACGCAGAGGACAAAATGATGGAAAAGACTGTATTTTATACGGTGACTGTACGAAGAAACACTAATGGTAATGACGTAACACTTGGAGATTGAAGTACTAGGACATTTTAAGATTACAGTACTGCAGAATCCACGCAAACAAATTTTTATTGCGTAGAATAAGCATTTTATACAACGCAAAGAACAATTTTCTGAGATTGTAATCGATAGACAGTGCAATTTTTTTACTCTTGATATCTCAAAGATTACTTGTAATTACTGCCTTCGTTCATTCCTTCCTGCGAGGAAGTAGGACAAAAGCTTGTGTAACTTCTGTTTCTTATGCCAGGCTGAGAACATCTCGATGTATTTTTCTCTGTTCATTATTATATTCTTTGTAGCCGATGTACCACTGGGATGTAAATTCAGGTAAAGATGAAATCAATTTACTTTCTGTTTGTCATTAATAACCCTCCCCCCAGTTAATTTCAGTTCAACATTTTTTTTTTTTTTCTAAAATGTTTTCAGACACCCATATTAATTGATTTTTTATTATTTAGATTATTATTTTGGTCCAAAATGTTTGCCAAAACTTATAAAACTACAAATCTAAAGCAGGCCGTAAAACACGTCGTGCGATTTTTTTTTTCAAACATTTCAGTTGGGCATTTTTCCACCCAAAACAGTCAGACAAGCAATATCACTACAACATCTATAAGACGGAGGCGGCGTCTGCAGGTTGCACGCTGGCAGAGTGTAATAAAAGAACACTGAATTGGCACTGAACGCCAGTCGATGCACTTAACACATACACAGCATGAAGCGGCGATTCGCATTACACTCTCAATGATCGCAGTTGGGTGTAATGGCGGGGAGCTTGCAGAAGTATTGTCAGTAAGCCATGAGATTGGGAGGTATAGAGGCGCTGGTGGGGACCATGGACAAGTGCAGGGGGTGAGGGGGGGGGGGGGCAGGAGGACTAGCCATGGGCAGACCCGAACTGGGCAACTTTTAGTGGCCATTAGAAGGGTACCCTGGGAAGGACAGTTAATGCCACACCCGAACTGGGCAACTTCCGCTCGCAGGTAGCAGGACGGTCCGGCCCAAGGCCAGTCCTATGAATGGCACCAGCTCGCTGGGATCTAAGTAGCATCATACAGTGTTTCGTTTTGTACTTCAGTTTAGTCATGGAAGCGAATAATATGGCAGAAGGTCACGATTTGCAAACTGTTCGGCCTATTAGTAATCGTGGTAATACACATTTGGTGAACAACGTGAATGGCGATGATGCGGAAAACGTTCGCGTGTGCTGTTAAGCTATTTACAGTAGGCAGTGAACATATATTTTCGCGTTTGGAAGGTACTCATATATTTCTGCCGATCACTACGAAATTCCCTTATTAACAGCACGAGGACAAAGATATCGATCGAGCACTACAAACACGACTGGGTGGCATTGGGTGATCATGGAGAAAGAGTGTGTTTGTATTCTTATCTTGAAATGAACGTATGACTTTCGTGGCCGGGAGAACCCTTGCGGGTTTGTTCGGTCGCCTTAGAAGTCTTTTTATTTGATGCCGCGTGGGCGACTTACGTGCCAATGATGATGATTAGGACAACACACAACACACATTCCCCTGCCAGGAATCGAACCCGGGCCTCCTGCGTGGTAGTCAGCGACGCTACCTCTGAGCTACGGAGGCGGACTGTATTCTTATCTTGTTCCTTGGCACAGTATTGAGATTATTCCTTAAGAACTCTACAAATAGGGGCAGAGGTTGCGCATTTGGTCAGTTTAGATTGTGTAGTCGGTCTGCCAGGAGCAGGTAGGAGTTCCTTAGTTCGTGCGTGCCTGTCAGTCTAAAGGGAGCAGGTAAAAGTTGCCCAGTTCGTGCGCCCCAGTCAGGGGGCACTTTGGGGACAGTTGCCCAGTTTGAGTCTTCCGTTTATCACCAACGGGTAGACGTTGCCCAGTTCGAGTCTTCCGTTTACCACCAACACGTAGAAGTTGCCCAGTTCGTACGAGACCCTAGCCTTGGGAGGCAGGGGGGTGGGGAAAGGGGCTGAGGAGAAGGGAAGGAGGGGGAAGGGATCAGAGCTGCTAACATGGATACACGTCGGGACGTTCAATACCGTCAAAGTGTTCATCTTTCAATATGTGATCTACGGTTAAATGAACAGAAGGGCCTATTCTGCTATTTGGTGAAAACATGTTGATTTGTTTTTAATTGTGATTTTCCTAGCACGCGTCCCGTGAGCACACGACACTCACTGTTTTGTTGGTCAGTTTTGGTGGGTGTAACAGCCGTGATGCTTGGGATGCAGAGAGTGCTGCGCGCACTTAAGCATTCTGGCGGCGCGGCGCTGAGTGCTGGAGGCGCTTACACCGCAGTGACGGCAGCGCCTCGTGAGATCCGCCACCGCCAGACGTGTCCAGAGGCGCAAACGCAGCACGCCTGCCCGTGTGTGCACCACGCAGGGCTTTATTCGGCGCCGCATTGATCTCGGGTCGCCGGCGTTCTGGCCTGCTTCGTAATTGCCTGCCTCTGCCGACCGCCTAGTGTAAATATTTACACACAGCGACGCTCTGTTTGCGCTTATGTCTTCATCACCGTGAGCAGGGAGCTGCAATCGGGACTTAACAACTTTCTGAAACGTTGATATGTTTTCTAAGAGAGAAGACCAAGGAGTCAACTCATAATCTTTTACTTCGTTTGAACTATAGGGACCGTATTTAAGATTTTCATAATAAGCACGCAATGCGAAACCAAGTGTGTTTGTAGGAAACAATGTAACCGATGAGTCGTCTGGCCAAATGACATATTTGCAGTTATCAAGTTTTATTATACTCACGTCGGGCCCGGTGGTCTTGCGGTAAAGTGCCCGACTGAAAACCGAAAGGTCGCGGGTTCAAAACCCGGTCGGACCTCGGATTTTTCAGTCTGCACTTTAACCCATCCTTCACCTCTCAACGATGTGAGGAGTCGCCTTAAACGACACGTGGTTCGGATTCCACGTTAAGCTGTAGGTCCCCTTTCCACGGTTGGATAACTGGGGTACGCTAGGGACACGCAAGTCGCAATTGGCGTACAATTTAAAGACTTGCACCAGGCCAATGAGTCAAACGAAATTATTATTATTATACTTGTACCACTCCCTTCGCAGCTTTGCGATGTACCGAGTGAGGTGGCGCTGGGGTAACGCATTGGACTCGTAGTCGGGAGGGCGGTGGTTCAGATCCACCTCCGGCCATTCAGAGTTTGGTTTTCCGTGATTTCCCTAAATCACGGTTACTTTCAAACAGCACGGCCGATTTCCCTCCCCGTCCTTAACCAAAGCTCCGAGCGTGAGCTACATCTACATCTACATAGATACTCTGCAAATCACATTCAAGTGCGTGGCAGAGGGTTCGTTAACCACTTTCATAACTTTTCTCTACCGTTCCATTCTCTAACAGCGCGCGGGAAGAAAGAACACCTAAATCCTTCCGTTTTCGATCTGATTTCTCTTATTTTATTGGGATGGTCATGTCTCCCTAAGTAGGTGGGTGCTAGCAAAATATTTTCACATTTAGAACTAAAGGTCGCTGATTGAAACTTTGCAAGCAGATCACACCGCAATGGATAACTTCTTTCTTTTAATGATTTCCACTACAATTCTTGCAACATTTCCGTGACGCTTTCCCCCCGTAACATGATAAAACAAAACGAGCTGCCCTTCTCTGAACCTTCTCAATGTCTTCCGTCAGTCCCACCTGGTGAGGGCCCCACAAGGGGCAACAGTACTCCAGGAGAGGACGCACAAGTGTGATGTAGGCAGTCTCTTTGGTGGAGCTGGTGCATCTTCGAAGCGTTCTGCCGATGAAACGTAACCTTTGGTTCGCCTTCCCCACAATATTTTCTATGTGTTCTCTCCAGTCAAAGTTGTTCGTAATTGTAACTCCTAGGTATTTGGTAGAATTTACGACCTTAAGGTTTGACTGATTTATCGCGTAATTAAAGTTCAGCGGATTTCTTTTAGTGGTCATGTGTATTACTTCACACTTTTCTTTATTTAGTGTCAATTGCCAATTTTCGCACCATGTAGAAATTTTGTCTAAATCGCTTTGCAGTAGCTTTTGATCCTCAGTTGACTTCACTAACCGATAAACGACAGCATCATCCGCGAACAGTCTAAGGGAGCTATTCAGATTGTCTCCTAAATCGTTTATAAACACGAGGAAGAGTAGGGGACCTATAACGCTTCCCTGTGGAACTCCAGATATCACTTCTGTTTTACTCGATGACTTACCGTCAATTACAACGAACTGTGTTCTTTCTGATAGGAAATTGTGAATCCAATCGCACAATTGGGGAGATATTCCATAAGCACGCAATTTCATAAGAAGCCGCTTGTGGGGTACAGTGTCAAAAGCCTTCCTGAAATCCAGAAATATGGAATCGATTTATGATCCCTTGTCGATGGCACTTAACACTTCATGTGAATGAAGGGCAAGCTGTGTTTCGCAAGAGTGATACTTTCTGAATCCGTGTTGACTACTGGTTAATAGGTCGTTCTCTTCGAGGTAGTTCATAATATTCTAACAAAGTATATGTTCCAAAATCCTACTCCAAATCGACGTCAATGAGATAGGCCTGTAATTTTGGGGATCACTCATATTGCCTTTCTTGAATATTGGAGTAACTTGGGCAACTTTCCAGTCTTTGGGTACGGATCTTTCGCTGAGTTGTAAATTATAGCTAAGTACGGAGCTATTGCATCAGCATACTCTGAGAGGAATCTAGTTGGAATACAATCTGGCCCGGAAGATTTATTTTTGTTTAGTGACTTAAGTTGTTTTAACACTCCAGGAACATCTACTTCTAAGTTTCGCATGCTGGCAGCTGTTCTTGGACTGTTCACTTCGTCTTCTTTGGTGAACGAATTTCGGAAAGCTGTGTTTAGTAATTCTTCCTTAGCAATACTGTCATCGGTAGTATTACCATTGCTATCGCGTAGTGAGGGTATTTTTTGTGTTTTGCCGCTAGTGTACTTCACATATAACCAGAATTTCTTTGGATTTTCTGCGAGATTACGAGACAGGATTTCGTTGTGGTAACTACTAGAGCTCCGTCTCTAATGGCCAAGCTGTCGACAGGACGTTAAACACTAAAGCTTCCTTCGTTTCTTCCTTTTCGTTGTCTTCCGTTATTAATTGTTTAGCAACTGCAGCCCTGCCGTGAATGTCAAGCTCCAGTTGTACTCTTCTTCTTATTTTTATTCTTCTTCTTTTTTCCCAAAAAAGTATTAGTCTATTGAGTGTTGAGTTTGGCAGTTGCTGTGATAGTTTTTACGTTGTTGGGCAGAATCTTTTTTAACGCTCGTCGATTGTTGCCAATTAACTTGGGGTTTCTCCCATTGTTCCTCTTCAACGACGATGTTTTAGGTTGTTTTGTGTACACTGTCTTACAAAAAAAAAGTTCAAATGTTAGTAAGTCTATGGGACTCAACTGCTTGGTTATCAGTCCCTAGCTTACAAACTACTTAAACTAAGGTAAACTAACCGAAGAACAACACAAACACCCATGCCCGAGGGAGGCCTAAACCCCCCCCCCCCCCCCCTACGGTGAACGGCCGAGCGTACCGCAGCACGGCGCCCTAGTGCGCATAGCTAATACCGCGCGGCTACTCTGTCCTCGCCGAGTATACTGTCCCAGTGTAACGTTAAGCAGTGCAGCCGTTTTGTTCACATAATCTCCCGCTAACTGCGCATCATCCAATGTTCAAATGGTTGTTAAGCTTATGGGACTTAACTGTGGGTTCATCAGTCCCGAAACTAACAAACTACTTATGAACTACTTTATTCTAAGGACGACACAAACATCTTTACCCGAGGGGGGATTCGAACCCCCGACGTGGAACGGCCTCGCACATCGTAGCATAGCGCCTCAATGCTCTCGGCCGCTCCGCCGCTACCACGCACCATCGACGTGACTTCTTTGAGACTGTGAGAGATAATGCATTTCACCGATTACTTTTGTTCAATGTTGCGGAACAAACCGTGTGATATACTGCAAGGTAGCGTCCAAGACTTGTATGTCAATTGTGCTCTGCAATTTCGTCTTACTGTTAACTCGTACGCAATGGTGCTAACATGCAACAGGATGTAGTACGACCTCCTATGTTGTTGGACCATTAAGGAAATACCTATACTAGAGAATAACTAAATGCTGAACGCGTTACAAATATAGCTGAAAAATACCGACGGTGCTCTAGATACTATGTGCAACACTGTAGTGAAGTGTCAACGAACAGAAAAATTGACGTTGGACGTCCCTTCAATAGATGGCGGACAAAGCAGACACGTAATCCTTGAAGACGATAGTGATGGTTACCGTCATAGGAAGAAGGACGGATGATGAGTGTTTAATGACCCGTCAACATCGTTGATCGTTGTCATTAGACATGCAACACACGCTAGAATTTTATTTATTTTATTTTTGTCAGGGATAGGGCTCTTGAAAGGGGTCATCCCGGCATTTGACTGGAATTCAAATGTTTCAAATGTTTGTATAGCTTATGGGACTTAACTACGGGGTCATCAGTACCTAAACTTACAAACTACTTATGAACTAGCTAATTCTAAGGACGGCACAAATATCCATGCCCGAGGGGGGATTCGAACCCCGACCGTCGTGGCCGTGCAGACCGTGACTGGAGCGCCTCAGTTCCCTCGGCCACCGCGGCCGGCAGCATTTGCCTGGAGTGATTTGGGAAAATGACGGAAAAAAATGATGATGACTGACCTCCCGAATGCTAGTCAAGCGTGTGGCAGTGTAGTAATGTGCGAAGCGCATACCGAGCGACAGGGAACGTACGGCCACTGCAACTTTTCTAATCGTTTTCAAATTCCCGAGTCAAAGACCTAGAGTCAAAACAACAGGTAATACACCTCTACTCCTTCTGTTGCTCAGATACTTTTACTGAATTTCACCTACTACTATATAGAGCTGTAAGGGCTACGGAATTGCCTTGTTCTCCCAATACAATTAAACTTTTTGCGAACTGTATACAGATATTTCTGCCGAATAACAAATACGATGCTGATTATCTAGTGATGAATGCGTTCATTTTCACAGTAAACTTTTAGCAAGTGCCTGCTGGCATCTCTTCGTTAAGCGGGCGCGTCTGCAGCGCGGGAGAGGAAGCGGCGGCTCCCCTCTTTGTGATGGCGGGGCAGGGGCCACGTAACCATGGCAACCAGAAAGGGAGGCGCGCTTTCCGCCAATCTGCCTGCCCGCTCGCAGTGCAAAATAAACGCCGCAGGCTCCGTATAGACTGAGCGCTGTACTAACAGCCAGGGCACACAAAACTTCCACAACGTCAGGTACAGGAGGAACAGCACTATCAGGCTTTCCCTCCATACCGACGGGCCAAAGCCGAGGCCGATGAAACAGGGAAGCGAACGCAACATTAGGGCAATCATTTATGAAAAATGAGGCATCGAGGTGAACATTTACAATACTTAAGTAAGATGCGCATTATCTAGTCCGTTACGTGTTCCAGGGTTCCTTTCTGTTATTTGTGGAATATACACGTAAACGTGTAATAAAAACCAGAAAAACCAAAGTACTAAACTCGTCCGTTATTGATGCGTAAACTCATTAGAAAGTACTTGATAAGCAATTCTCGTTAAAGATCAACAATTAGAAACGTTTCCGTTATACATATTTTTATCAGAACCCAACTTTTTAAAATAGCTACCGTTGCTGTATTTCTTTTAGCTCATTAATGGAGGGAAATTTGCTAACATCGAATATTAATTTAAGTGTAAGGAAGTCTTTTCTGAAGGCATTTGTGTGGAGTGTTGCATTGTATGGGAGTGAGACATGGACGATAAACAGTGCGGACAGGAAGAGAATAGAGGCTTTTGAAATGTGGTGCTACAGAAGAATGATGAAGATTAGGTGGGTAGATCGCATAACTAATGAAGAGGTACTGAACAGAATTGGTGAGAAAAGGAATTTTTGGCATACCCTAACTAAAAGAAGGGATCGCTTGGTAGGACACATTCTTAGACATCGAGGAATCGTAAATTTAGCATTGGAGGAAAGTGTGTGGGGTAAAAATCGCAGAGGGAGGCCAAGAGACGCGTATAGTAAGCAGATTCAAGTGGATATGGGTTGCCGTTCTTATGAGGAGATGAAAAGGCTTGCTCAGGATAGAGTAGGGTGGAGAGCTGCATCAAACCAGTCTCCGGACTGAAGACCATAACAACAACAATGGAGGGACAAATCATTTATTGAAGGCAAATTTGATAAACTTTCGGACAGCAGAAACAATGCATACTCCCTTTCATATTCAGAGGGCTGGCAAAGTTGTATGTGGGTACGAGTCAATGCAACGCCAAGGCTGACTTTTACGTTTTTTAACGATCGTGAGACAACGAGTTCCTTGCTGTGGAACGCGCGGTTGCCCCCCGTCGGAGGTTGGAGTCCTCTCTGGGGCATGTGTGTCTGTCTGTGTGTGTGTGTTTGTTGTCTTTAGGTTAGTTTAAGCAGTTTGTAAGCATAGGGACTGATAACCACAGTAGTTAAGTCCCATACATTTACAAACATTTGAACATTTTTTTGGGAACGAGTTATTACAGTAGTTTTTAAGTTTCGGGTTTGGAGCTGTTGCATTACGATTTGGTTTGTTACTGTTTAAACAGCGACCATTCAGTAATTGGTAGATATATTTGTTTACGATCGAATGTTGAGAAAAAAAGGTATTTTCACCTGAAGGCTCCCCTTCGACTATTTCGTAAAGGCCTAAGAAAACAACTGAACCTAGAGTCGTTTGTTCAAGTATTTGGTATCCATTCTCCTTCAGTAAATACCGCATACAATAAGTCTGCAAAATCTCATCGTGATCCTGCTTTGTCAGTGATGAAATTCACGAAAGTCTATAAAAATCGATTGTTGTTTTAACAAACATTCATACTTTTTTAAACATATTACAACAGCCAAAGTTCCTAAAACTTGATTTTCATCTACTGTCGTCTAGTTTCTGGCTGACCTGACTCCATGTAAAAGGTATATATGGGGCACCCACAACATAGGCTATATTTTACATAATCTAGTACCATCGACTGAGTATCCGATGCCCCACATACATATTATGGATGGCCTAAGGATGCGCTCAAGTTAGCTCGAGACTAGTTGTCAATAAATGAAAATATATTGTTTTTGCAACTGTGGCTCTTGCAATATCTTGCAAATAATAAAAATATTGCTGTTGCAAAACAACTTCCAACATGCCGGAATTTCAGGAACAGTATGTTATTGTGCTAAAGAGGGACAGCACGTGCCTTAGCGTAAATTCCAGTTTTCGCATGAACATCGTTCCAATATGTCACAGTATGAATTATGGAGACCCTGAAACTGGTATCTAGCTTATCGCTGTTGTTTGGCTGCTGTCCCAGTGCGCACATTGCCACTCTAAGCTGCAGCGTAGACTTGAAATGCACACGTAAGTAGAGTTTTTACAAAATCTGCCCATTAAAAAAACGTAACATCCACGTCTCCAAGATGGCCTGATATAGTAAAGAAATGGAAAGTTTGAACAAAAAATGAATAGGAAAAAGACAGCGTTTACAACAGATCTCTTTTGCAGAACTTTTTAACAGGTGTGCGCATGGGGCAGAGCCATATCCAGTTTAGACAGTGAAACAGCTGCGCGTACTTTGATACTGATCTGAGGGAAGTTACTGCACTGGATGACTGCCCCACCCATGCAACCTTAAAGAACAATAAGTTACCTACGTTCCTGGGTGTGTCATAACATTTATTGAAAAGGTGAGGTTGTCGCGCTCAATAGAAAGTGTAGTGGAACATCTCAAACCAGCTATTACAACAGTAACAGGTATGTGATTCTCAGTACAGCAGTAGAAGTAATGCCTACAAATTCTTACGATTATGGCAAAATATCTACAAGGAATCAACAATAATTCAATTCCCTGATACATATATTTTTTCATTATATCAAAGATATTTAATATATGGAGAGGCGTTCAATGAACATTTGTGCTGTCTCCGGGATTCGAACTGGGGACCTCTAGTTTACTAGCAGACGCTTTAACCACAACCTCCCCCCTCTTCGGGTTTTTCGATCCGTTGCGGACAGTTGTTCGTTTTGGTTCGTGGTAAACCATTGAGTTGAGCTACCACAGCCTTGTGGATAATGCGGCTACATAGACTGTGTTAAGGCGGAATTTTTAAGCACGAGTTGTAGAGGGAGAGGAGCCTTAAGACAGTCCGTGGAGCCGCATTATCCATATGTTCAAATGTTGAAATGTTTGTAAGACTTATGTGACATAACTGCGGGGTCATCAGTCCCTAAACTTACAAACTACTTACAAACTAGCTTATACTAAAGACGGCCCAAACATCCATGCCCGAGGGGGGATTCGAACCCCCGACGGGGAACGGTCTCGCGCACCGAAGCATAGCGCCTCAATGCGCTCGGCCGCTCCGCCGCGGCTATCAAAAATGTAAATCTATCGGACCAAACTGCGTTGTCATCAGTCCGTAACTTACAAACAACTTAAACTAAGGTAAACTAACCTAAGGACAACCCACACACCCATGGCTTAGGGAGGACTAGATCCTCCGACGGCGAGCAACCGCGCGCTCCACAACGAGGCGCCATAGACCGCTCGGCTACTCCACAGCGGCTATCCATATGGCTGTGGTAGCTCAGTGGTTTCCTCCGTTCATGGCTTTACGAATGTTAGCTGCACTGGATTCACATATTTGCCATGGCTTGCTGTTCAAGATAGGATACGAGATCCTCACTCACCCCAAGAAACAGAGGCGGACTAGGCCTGTGCCAAGCGCCTGACAGCCCTTCTCCCCAGCTCTCACATGGTGCTGCGGCGCTATAATCCCACATGCCTCATCAGCCTGTTGCTGGAGGCCCTTGCACCGCGCTCTCTCTCGGCTCCTATCATGCTTTCAGATGTTCGGGCACCATTCTTTTATTTCCGTCGCTTTTTTCTCGAACTGAGATACTTCCACACTGCGATACTGCCGACACGCTTGATGTATTCGAAGACGGTCTATGGCTTTCTTCAGAACAAATGTGATTGAAGGGAAGCATCCCAGAGGTAATTGGAATGTCTTTTCGCGCTTGGTGGGTGCTCCTTACCTTGCCACTGACGTCCAGTCGTCACGGTACCTTACGGTGAATGGGAAACAAGTGTGCCAGTCACGACTTCATAGAATTCACCTAGCAGACACGCCAATGTGTCTCGCCTGTGTTGTACTGGACACGGACGAGTATCGACTGGTATGCGTATCGGCGGAAGGTGTCTGGGTCTTTGTGCTCCAGATGCTGGCCATGATTAAGCACAGTACGACCCCTCAGTACATACTTCCCCATCTTATCCTCATTCCAGACTCGGGACATTACCCACAAACGAAGACGAAAGCTGTGAAATGGATTTGTGGACATGCGATTCACTACTTGTTTGTAAATGGAGAGATAAAGGAACTAGATTTTTGGAACTTTCTGAACGAACGACATTGCACAGTTGTCCGCAATCCAAAACAGGGGCAATATTTCTCAAATTTTCTTTATAGTGTTTTTTGTAACCCACCCCGAAGTTGGGGGTGTTCCTGCCTTGAAGTAGTTGATCCTGACATTTTCTTTTGCATGTAAAAAAGAAGAAAAAAACAATGAAATTTAAAATAAAATAAATTAATACACTTCTTTTCAGTAGCTAAACAGAATGCCCTTCCATTATTTTCTTTGGCCCCAATTATAAATAGGTTAGTTGCATTTTATTTTCTAGGGTAAAATTGGCGGTTGCAAGTAATTCATTTTTTAAAGTTCCTTCCAAAAAATAAAAAATAAAAATTGTTAAAGCGTGTGTCTAGTCAGCAGGAGATCCCTGGTTGGGGGTTGGAATCCCGGCCACAGTACAAATTTTAATTCAACGCCTCACCTTATGTTCAATATCTACAAGGAAAGAAGGAAAGTGACTGAAACTTCCTGGCAGATTAAAATTGCGTGCCGGAACCGGGACTCGAACCTGGGACCTTTGCCTTTGGCGGGCAAGCGCTATACCGACTGAGCTATCCCGACACGACTCACGATGCCGCCTCACAACTTTACTTCCGCCAGTACCTCGCCCCCTACTTTCCAAGCATTACAGAAGCTCTCCTGCGAAGCTTGCAAGACTAGCACTCCTGGAAGAAAGGATACGGTGGAGACATGGCAAGTAAAGTTGTGAGGCGGCATCGTGAGTCGTGTCTGGATAGCTCAGTCGGTAGAGCGCTTGCCAGCGAAAGGCAAAGGTCCCAGGTTCGAGTCCCGCTTCCGGCACACAATTTTAATCTTCCAGGAAGCTTCATATCAGCGCACACCCCGATGCAGAGTGAAAGTTTCATTCAGGAAAGTGATTGTTTAACGTCTCGTCGGCAGCGTGGTCATCGGAGACGGAGATGATGCTCGTAATTTTGGATAAGAATGAGGATTCAATCAGCCGGGCTTTTTGATAGGGACCAAAGACCTATATAAACAAGATAGTCTGGCCGTAGTTGTAGCCAGTTGGAAAGGCCGCCGCCACCTTTGAGAACGTCGTTAGGGCGTCGCTGCGGCTGGCTGGGGTCGTTGCGTCAGGCGGCTGGCGGCCAGCGGTCGGCCCGGCGTACGTGGCCCCACAAACGTGCTCCACACGCAGCCGCCGTCTGGCCGCGCAGGCAGTCGGGTTGCACAACTAGCGAGCAATGCTGCACTCTACACATCGCATCTTCCAGATTAATACAAAAAGTAACGCTATGCTATTCTGTCGAAAGCTGACATTCTGAGGACGGGTAAAATACAGATTAAGATCACTGAAAGATGCACCACACCCACTAGCAACGCCTGGGATGCATAATATCCGGTGTACATGTGGCATGGAGAAAGGAGTGTTACTACCCGCTTAATTAAACATAAAAGAAATTATGCAATAAATCCAAAATGCTGCTTTAAATATAATTATTTTTATTACACTATAGGCCTATTTCGGCTTTTAGCGCCATCGCCAGGTGATCTGCGAAAAATGTTACATTATAAATACATCAAATTATATGATTATCGTAATTGTAAATACTATTACGAAATATTTCTTACGTCTGTTGATCCTGACATCCATATACATCGATGGTTTTATTGCTGTCAGTCATGTATTTATTCCTTAGAATTTTAATTATTGCAATATTTCTGATGACTTATCATTTACGTTCTGCTTTGACAGCTTTTGATAACCAGAGATGTAATATTGTTACATACTGTTTGTTTATTATTATGATAATCTTTGCTACCGGTATTTGAGAGGTTGGTTAATGTGTGTCTGGTTATCAAAAAGCTGTCACATCACAACGTAAATGATAAGTCATCAGAAATATTGCAATAATTAAAATTCAAAACAACATAAATGATAAGTCATCAGAAATATTGCAATAATTAAAATTCAAAGCAATAAGTAAATGACTGACAACAATAAAACCGTCGATGTATATGGATGTCAGGACCAACAGACGTATGTAATATTTCGTAATAGTATTTACAATTACGATAATCATAAAATTTGATGTATTTATAATGTAACATTTTTCGCAGGTCACCTGACGATGGCGCTAAAAGCCGAAATACGACTATAGTGTAATAAAAATAATTATATTTAAAGCAGCATTTTGGATTTATAGCATAATGTCTTTAAATGACATTTATAGTGCTGCAGGCCCAAAAGAAACCAAATAAAAGGAATTGTCACCTGGGACACACCGACAAATCAGCTGTAGCGGAACATTTCAAATGTTCAAATGTCTGTAAATCTATCGGACCAAACTGCGTGGTCATCAGTCCGTAGCTTACAAACTACTTAAACCTAGGTAAACTAACCTACGGACAAACACAGACACCCATGCCCCAGGGAGGACTCGAACCTCCACGGCGAGCAACCGTGCGCTCCGCAGCGAGACGCCTTAGACCGCTCGGCTACTCCACCGTGGCCCGTCGATTTCCTGTAAGCGAGAGAGACGACCCCCGCAGGGAACACACGGTTCTTTCGTGAGTACGTGCGTGGCGAGCACGGTCCCCGAGCTAATGCAGTCTTAATTCCTTCTATCCCGCCGAAGAGTCGAGCCCCCCCCCCCCTCCAGCATGGGTGTGTGCGTGTTGTACTTACTATAAGTTACTTTAACTAGTTTGTAAATCTAGGGACTAATGATTTTATCATTTCGTTCCCTTAGGTTTACCAACAATGATTTGAGAAACGAACCCCCCCTTTCCCCCCACAAAAAGGGGAAAATCAAAATTAATCACATTTATCCCTCCAAGAGACAAGGCTGTCGCTGACCACATTAAAAAATGGTTGCTGTTGTTCACGGAACAATGATTGTGCTCAGGAGTACAAATAAACGGCCGCAAATATTAAAATTTTGAACGCAGCTGCTATGGTCAGCGACCGTAACGTCGAAGGAGAAAAATGCAGCCCTCGGCAGCAAAACTAAAATTCTATAACCTAGTTTCGGCAATAATTAAGATTGCTAAGATTACCTGACATCGTCTGGTCTGGAGGCGATCAATTCGTTTTATAGTTTCCAAATGACAAGCCAAGATAGCAAACTAAAAATTTATTGAATGACGACCGGTTTCGGTGCACTGTCTCGCCATCATCTGGTCATATATATATTATAATCTGGTCATCTTGTTAAAAAAATTGAGTATAAAATAAGAAGTGCAACATTGCACTTAGTCACTATATAAAAAAAATACATAAGTTAAAAAACATGACAGCTTACAAAGCAGGTCAGTATTTTGTAAGCTGTCCTGTTTTTAACTTACGTATTTTTTTATATAGTGACTAAGTGGAATGTTGCGCTTCTTATTTTATACCCAATTTTTTTAACAAGATGACCAGATTATAATATATATGACCAGATGATGGTGACACAGTGCACCGAAACCGGTCGTGACTCATTGCGATCTTGGCTTATCATTTGGAAACTATAAAATTAAGATTGCCTTCATCACAAATTATAAATTAAAACATACGCCAGTTTGATGCTTCCATGCAGGGGTGCAGTCCATAGTAGTTAGCTCTTTCTACAAAAAATAAATAAATAAATAAAAATAAAAAAATTAAAAAAATCAGATTTGTGACGTAAGCTTTACAGCTGAGCTGTAACTTTTGTTATGTGACTTGTTTTAATTTATAATTTCTGATGAAGTCAACCATAGTTATTGCCGAAACCAGGTTAAAGATTTTTTTTCTCTCACTTTTATTTCTTCTTTTTTAATTTATTTATTTATTTATTTATTTTGCGACGGAAGGCTGCATTTTCATCCTTTGGCCTCGAATATTTTTCTTCAGCGCTGAATGATATCGAAATGACAACTACGTAGGAGCAGTATTCACCGGTGACAGTGCGTCGTGTCACCTGGCGCGGGCACAGACAGGGTGACGTGTCGCGTTGCGGCCCAATCATAGGCTGGGCACGCGGGAGCTCCGCTGCCCCCTGCTTGGACAGCGGCCCAGCGGGTCGTCACCGCCTCTAGCACCTGCTATTCTAGGCTGCGTGAAACATGCCGCAGCCTTGGCCTCGCTTCAACAAAAAACACACGTGTGGTCATCTTGCAAATACGTCGCCATGCTTTGTCACCCAAGCTGAGACTGCAAAGAGTCAAAAATGAAGGGATTTTATTCGTAAGTTTGGAAGTGACGTTTCTACGTGTACGGAAAATCAAACTACTTACAGATAACGCTGAAAGGTATCGAAAAGACGTATAATGCAGCGTTTTTTTTTACTCTAACCAATATGAGTGGTAAAACACTGGGCTCGCATTCGGGAGAACGGTGGTTCAAATCCACCTCCGGCCATCCAGATTTAGGTTTTCCGTGGTTTCCCAAAAATCACTCCAGGCAAATGCCGGGATGGTTCCTTTCAAAGAACACGGTCGATTTCCTCCCACGTCCTTCCCCAAAAATCCGAGCTTAAGATCCGTCTCTAATGACAACGCTGTCGGCGAGACGTTAAACCCCAAGTTTCCTTTCTTCCTTCGTCTAACAAATATTTCCGGAAGTAACATTAATTTTCTGTAGACTTGGAGAAACCTTTGTACAATGTTGAGAGGAACACACAGTTTCAAATTTTGATGTCAGCGGGGGTAAAATACAGAGAACAGAAAATTATAAGTAGCTTGTACAGAAATCAGACAGCAGTTAAAAAGAATCTAAGGGCATCATAAGGAAATATTGGTTGGAAGCGAGCAAGACAATGTTTAGCCTTTTCCTAGTGTTATTCAATCTCTACATTGAGCTAGCTGTGAAAGAAAGCAATGAGAATTATGAAGAAGTAATTAAAGTTCAGGGGAAAGAAATAAAAAATCTGCGGTTTGTTGATGACATTGTAATTCTGTCAGAGACAGCAAAGGATTTGTAAGAGTAATTGAACATTGTTTTGAAAGTCGAATAAATATGAACATTAACAAAAAAGAAACAAGAATGTAGTCTAATTAAATCAGGCGATGCTGAAGGAATTAGATTAGAAACCGAGACAATAAAATTTTCAGATCAGTTTTGTTATTTGGGTAGTAAAATAAAGTACGGTGCCCGCAGTACGTGTGCAAAGGAGCAATGGGAAGAAAAGCGTTCCTAAAGAAAAGAAATTTGATAGCATCAAACGTTAATTTATTTGTTATGAAGGTTTTCTGAAGACATCTCTGTAGTGTAGTCTCGTACGGGAGTGGAAAAGCTGGCCGTGGTGTCCGAGGAGACTGAGGCGCTCCAGTCACGGTCTGCACGGCCACTACGGTCAGGGGTTGGAATCCCCCCTCAGGCATGGATATTTGTGCCGTCCTAGTTCGTAAGTAGTTCATAAGTAGTTTGTAAGTTTAGGGACTGATGACCCCGTAGTTAAGTCCTATAAACTATACAAACATTTGAATATTTTGGAGTGGAACATGGACGATAAACATTTCAGAGAGGAAGAGGGTAGAAGCTCTTGAAATGTGATGCCACAGACGACTGCTGAAAATAAGATGGATAGAGCGCGTAAATAATGAGGACATACTGAACAGTTTGTCGACTACTTGTTGGGAAATTGTACTGATGAGAAAAATTCATCTTTGTCACCTATTTAGACAGACGAGTCCTCTGCGCTTTGGAGAACTAGAAACGCATGCCATTTTCGTTTTGACTCTTCCTTTGAATCCACACCCCCCAACATTTATATTTTGTAACTACACTTAGAAGAGTAGAAACAGACTCTTACATTCGACAAAACAGAAGTGATTCCTTACTAAAAACTGAAAAAACTAAAGGCATAAATATTTAACCAGAAAAGTTCTGCAATTGAACCGTTGAATAAAATGTAAATGTTTCATTTAGCTTCAAAATATTTTTTAATAAAAGTATTAGTAACTGAAGCTCATTACTATATACTTTATTCCCTCACATTTGCCATCATCATCATCATTAGAGACTGATTATGCCTTTCAGCGTTCAGTCTGGAGCGTAGTACCTCTAATAAAATTCCTCCATGATCCCCTAGTCAATGTTAACATTGATGCCTTTTACTTCAAAATCATTCTGCACCGAATCTAAGTACTTTCTTCTTGGTCTACCTCGACTCATCTTACCCTCCGCTGACGAGCTCATGAGTCTCTTAGGTAACCTTGCTTCCCCCATGCCTGTAACATGACCCCACCATCTCAGTCTGTTCGCTCTAACTGCTTCATCTATGGTGTTCATTCCCAGTTTTTCCTCGATTTCCTCATATGGACACCCTCCTGCCATTGTTCCCATCTATTAGTGCCTGCAATCATTCTTGCTACTTTCATATCTGTAACCTCTACCTTATGAATAAGGTAACCTGTATCCACCCAACTTTCACTCCCATACAACAAAGTTGGTCGAAAGATAGAGCGGTGCACCGCTAACTTAGTCTTGGTACTTACTTCCTTCTTGCAGAAGAGAGTAGATCTTAGCTGAGCACTCACTGCATTAGCTTTGCTGCACCTCGATTCCAATTCTTTCACTATGTTGCCATCCTGTGAGGAAATACATCCTAAGTACTTGACACTGTCTACCTGCTCTAACTTTGTTCCTCCTATTTGGCAGTTAATCTGCTTAAATCTCTTTCCGACTGACATTACTTTCGTTTTGGAGATGCTGATCTTCATATCATAATCCTTGCACCTCTGATCGAGCTCTGAAATATTAGTTTGCAACCTTTCAATTGAATCGGCCATTACAACTAAGTCGTCCGCATATGCGAGACTGCTTATTTTGTTTTCACCTATTTTAATCCCGCCCTGCCTCACATTTGTTTCAGTTTATAAATTTTAGTTGGTCTCTGTACTTATGCAATATACCGTTTTGTACGTTTTGTAGTAAAATGTAATAAAACTGCTGCACTGGCTTCCTGATGGCATCGCTAGAACTGCGACTCTTTAGTCGCGGTGTTCGTGTTCTGGGGTCAGCACCGTTTCGGTCAAGTTGAGGAACTGGTGTGATGAGCAGGTAAAAGTCGCGGAGTTGGTGTGAGCCGGTGGCAGTGACCTCCTCTCGCGACGGTACCTGGTGTGTACTCCTGCTACATCTCTCCTCCCATCTGTCCTTGCGGGCGGTTATCTGTTAGCTGGCCGTCGTCCAGGAGGCGATTGTACAGCAGGGAGCCGCGGTGGGTGGCCGAGCGTTCGTTCTAATGTCTACTTTACACGACGATCGAAAGTTCACAAGAAAGATAACTGTCTGCTGCAGCGCTCCAAGCGTACTAATTCGGTACTAATGACGTACTATCATACAGGCTTGGTTGCGTAAATACGATAAACTTCCGTCTACACGTCTGATTAAAACTAACAGCGGCGCCTATGCGAAAATACGGGCTTATTACTGTTTTTATACTCGGATTGTTCACGTTTGGGTGTATGTCATAGCTGGTGATATTCAACTTAAGAAGCTTACACTGTCGGTGGTTGCAGGAGCTGTGGCAATGTTAGAACACTATAGTGAAGAAGAAATAGAAGTTGGATGTGTCCTTGCTTGAGAGGAAGAGACGAAGAATGAGATGTTTACTGCATGCAGATAATGAAGTAACTCATACCAGAGGACCTCAATTAATTCAGATTTTTTTAACGAATATTAAGTGCTGCGTGGTTTACCAAGTTGCTTTCGTTCGTCCAAATACAAAAATACGGCGGAGAGAGAGAGAGAGAGAGAGAGAGAGAGAGAGAGAGTTCCGCCAAGCTGAAGGTACGAAATACTTTTTACACTTAAGTTACATTTGTTAAAGTTATGCGTCAGTTACTTCCTGTAATTGTTATTTTTTGCAGGTTCGCTATAAAATTGCGCTTTCTGGCGACAGGAGAATCTTTCCTAGCCTTTGCACAAAGAACTTCTGTACCGACTCTTACAAATATTGCTGTTGAAGTCTGCACAGCAATTTCAATTTCCGATCCATAATGGGACCTCAGTCAACTAAATTTTGCTTTGCGCGATTATGTGCAACTGACTTTCTTACGCAAACAAGTTAATCAACACGACATATTCATAATTCATTTAAATCTACACTTTCCTGTTATTTTCTTCATGAATAACAGTCATAGTACCTTCTTACAATAGAGAGCATTTCTGCAGCGACCCCGTATGCCTCAATCTAAAGCGCAATTCCTGCTCTGTTCCACTCCACTGATGCGAGATGTATCACTCCAACAAAGCAAGCAATTTTGGTAAGGACGCGCCTATTTCCAAACATAAACATGAGAAACCACACAACGAAATCACTTCTGCGCGTGCGCACCCACTTCGCTAATAGCAAATTTAGAACCTGTCCTAAAGCATACTAGCTAGTACGAAACGCACGCTGCGCTCACGAAATGATAGTAGTTCCGCGTTTACGCGCTAGATGGCGCGCAATGTGATCTGTTCAATGTTTGCGTGATCATCGTGTAAACTGGGCTTTAGGCACCTAACTGCGGAGCGCGCCGCTACTCGCCGTCGGCGGTTCGAGTCCTCCCCCGGCCACGGGTGTAGTTTTTGTCCTTAGCAGAAGTTAGTTTCAGCAGTTTAAGTCCCAAGCATTTACAAACATTTGAATTTTACAGAAGGGATTTTGCTGTGCTTCTCTCCCTGAGTCGAGACATCGTCTGCTGGCCACGGTGGCCGAGGGGACTGAGGCGCTCCAGTCACGGTCTGCACGGCCACTACGGTCGGGGGTTCGAATCCCCCCTCGGGCATGGATATTTGTGCCGTCCTTAGTATTACCTAGTTAATAAGTAGTTTGTAAGTTTAGGGACTGATGACCCCG
Source organism: Locusta migratoria (assembly GCA_026315105.1). Taxonomy (NCBI): domain Eukaryota; kingdom Metazoa; phylum Arthropoda; class Insecta; order Orthoptera; family Acrididae; genus Locusta; species Locusta migratoria. The sequence continues at coordinate 43,717,029 of CM048747.1, forward strand.
TAGTTAAGTCCCCTAGGCTCTACAAACATTTGAACATTTGAGACAACGTCTGAGTGAATTACTGTGGACAACCTAGTTGAGCCTTGACTTTCTCTCTCAACAGTCTATAGTAGTATAATAGTTACCTATCAGTTGTGTTTGTAAGTAGTGTTCCTGTTTTCGTCGTCTCCTGGAGTCCTGATTTACATCTGAGTTTAGTGTTGGTACTTATGTTGAGTCTTGCTTCTCTGTACTGTTACTGTCTTCGCTTCTTTTGGTTAATTTTTGTGTCTTTGTTAGCTCACCACTCCATGATTGAACTATCACTTCCTAGGGGGCCCTACAGTTTAATGCAGACTCCAAACCACTGTCAAGTTAGGCATTTTTTCAAACTAACAAATTATGGTCAAAAGTGAGATAAGCAACAAATCAGGGTTGATTTTTTGCATTTTAGTGTAAGAATCACTCACTTAGCTTCTGAGCTATCAATTCTTCTAACAATAAAATAGTGATAACATGCATAAAAATACCGGTACATAATCGGGTCATTCCGATGGTACATCTTCAAGTACAACAGAATGTCAAAGCTGTGCAAGGTACGGGTACCAGACTAAACTATATCACACATTGCTTCCAAGGAAAACAGAATTATATGGAGAAGACATGTCGTGTCGACAAAATTATTCATCGCGCTGTAGGGCAGCAGTATCAGTTGACAAACGTCCTTCCTCAGTAATATAGATTCGATTTTCTCGTCGTCGTACAAGACAACGAAGCTCAAAGTTTACTACAACTGTAGTGTTTTAATAGATAAAATAATGAGATGATATTGACGTGATATAACGATGCTCATCAAAGCTTTGGTCACCTTTCGCATAGACATCATTGTAACTAACATCAGGTTTCAAAGCAGCTTTAGTGAGGATATTCTGAAATGCCGGGCTCTTGTAGCATACGTTGCTACCGGATTCCGCAACAAAATACGGATAGCCTACATATGGTTGACAACTCCTATGGCAGTTCCGCTGACCAGTGTTTGTAAGTTCTCAGAGAACATACACTATGTGATCAAAGGTACCCGGACACCTCGCTGCCGGCCGCGGTGGCCGAGGGGACTGAGGCGCTCCAGTCACGGTCTGCACGGTCACTACGGTCGAGGGTTCGAATCCCCTCTCGGGCATGGATATTTGTGCCGTCCTTAGTCTTAGTTAGTTCATAAGTAGTTTGTAAGTTTAGGGACTGATGACCCCATAGTTAAGTCCCAAAGACTATACAAACATTTGTAAACAACACCTCGCTGAAAAAGACAATTTCGTAGCGCGCTCCATCGACAATACTGGAATTAAATATGGTGTTGGTCCACCCTGACCCTTCATGACAGCTTCCATTCTCGCAAGCATACGTTTAATCATGTGCTGGAAGGTTTCTCAGGAAACGGCGGCCCATTCTTCACAGTGCTGCCCTGAGAAGGGGTATTGATGTAGATCGGTGAGGCCTGGCACGAAATCGGCGTTCCAAAGCATCTGAAAGGTGTTCTGTAGGATTGAAGTCAGCACTCTGTGCAGGCCAGTCCATTACAGGTATGTTAATGTCGTGTAACCACTCCACCAGAGGCCGCGCATTATGAACATAAGCTCGATCGTGTTGAGTGGGAAGCAAGAAGGTGCTTAAAACATCAATGTAAGTCTGTGCTGAGATGATGCCACGAAAAATAAAAAGTGGTGCAAACCCCTCCATAATAAATACGACCACACCATAAGACCACCGCCTCCGAATTTTTTATTTTATTTATTTATTTATTTAATGTTCAAATGTTTGTAGAGCTTATGGGACTGAACTACGGGGTCATGAGTCCCTAAACCTACAAACTACTTATTACCTAGCTAATACTAAAGACAGCACAAATATCCATGCCCGAAGGAGGATTCGAACCCCCGACCGTAGTGGGCGTGCAGACGGTGACTGACGCGCCGCAGCCGTCTCGGCCACCTCGGCCGGCCCGAATTTTACTCTTGGCAATACACACGCTGGCAAATGTTCACCGGGCATTCGCCATACACACAGACATCGGATTGCCTCATTGCGTGCCGTGATTCCTCACTCCACACGTTTTCCCACTATTCAATTGTCCAATGTTTACACTCCTTACATTATCCGAGGCGTAGCTTAGCATTGAACTGCATGATGTGTAGCTTATGGGCAGCCTCTCGACCATGAAAACCAAGTTTTCTTACCTCCCGCCTACCTTAGTACTTGGAGTTAATCCTGATGCAGTTTGGAATTCCTGAGTGATGGCCTGGATAGATGCCTGCCTATTACACTGTACGACCCTCTTCAACTGTCGGCGGTCTCTGTCAGTCAACAGACGAGGTCGGCCTGTACGATTTCGTGCTGTACGTGTCCCTTCACGTTTCCACTTCACAATCAGATCAGAAACAGTGGACCTAGGGATGTTCAGGAGTGTCTAAATCTTGCGTGCAAACTTCTGACACAAGTGACCACGTTCGAAGTTCGTGAGTTCCGTGGAGCGCCCCATTCTGCTCTCTCATGTCCTGTAATGACTACTGAGGTCACTGATATGGAGTACTGGCAGTAAGTGGCAACTCAATACACCTAATATGAAAAACGTATTTTTGGGGGTGTGCAGATGCTTTTGATCAGGTAGTGTCGTTAGAATACTAATACACTATTTAAACTGACATAATTTTGGCTGCCACTCTAAATGAGTAGAATTACAAATAACACTGAATCCATAGGATCGACGTGCGGTTACCAGGCCGTTTCATCTGTGGAGTACTATGCAGAGTGTTATGGTGGTTATGTGGAATAGAGGTACTCGATAGTTCGAGAAGCATGATACAGATGCTGTCATGAGGATAACAAGCTAAACAGTGCAGTGCGACATCTGAGAAGCAGCTCGTCGCACGAACCCACGCTGCGACTGAAATACTGGACACAAACCAGCATGTATTTCCCCAAGAGTGCCTGTCCGGACATCACCGATGTGCAAGTCTTTATGAAGATGTAAATCAATCCCCATTCCAAAGAAAACAAGCGGAGGCAGGTGTGAAAACTACAGAACCATCAGTTTAATAAGTAATGATTGCAAAATATTAACACAAATTATTTACAGAAAGATGGAAAAGCTGGTAGAAGCCGACCTCAGGGAAGATCAGTTCGGCTTCACGAGAAATTTAGGAACCCGGGAGGCAATACTCATTTTAAGGCTTATCCTAGAAGATAAAGGAGAGGCAACCTACATTTCTAGCTTTTGTACATTTGGAGAAGGCTTTTGACAATGTTGATTGGAATAAACTCTTTCAAGTTCTGAAGGAAGCAGGAGTAAAATATAGGGAGCATAAGGTTATTTACAAATTGTACAAAAACCAGACAGCAGTTGTCAGAGTTGAAGGGATGAAAGGGATGCAGTGGTTGGTAAGGAAATAAGACAGGGTTGTAGCCTTTCTCCAATGTTATTCAATTTGTACATTGAGCACACTATAAAGGAAAGCAAGGAGAAATTTAGAGAAGGAATTAAAGTTCAGAGTGAAGAAATAAAAACCTTGTGTTTTGCCGACGACATAGTAATTCTCTCAGAAACAGCAAAGGACCTGGAAGAGCAGCTGAACGGAATGGACAGTGTGCTGAAAGGTGCATATAAGATGAACATTAACAAGAGCAAAACAAGGGTAATGGAGTGCAGTCTAAGAAAATCAGGTGAGGCTGAAGGAATTAGATTAGATAACGAAATAATAACGGGGGGGGTGTTACTTGGGCAGTAAAATAACAAATGATGGTCACACTACAGAGAATATAAAATGCAGAATGGCAATGGGTAGAAAAGCGTTCTTGAAAAAAGAAATTTGTTAACATCGAATATTGATTTAAGCCTAAGGAAGTCCTTTCTGAAGGCATTTGTGTGGAGTGTTGCCTTGTATAGGAGTGAAACATGGACGATAAACAGTGTGGACAGGAAGAGGATAGAGGCTTTTGAAATGAGGCGGTACAGAAGAATGCTGAAGATTAGGTGGGTTGATCGCGTAACTAATGAGGAGGTACCGAACAGAATTGGGGAGAAAAGGAATTTCTGGCATACCTTGACTAAAGGAAGGGATCGATTGGTAAGACACATTCTTAGACATCAAGGAATCGTGAATTTAGCATTGCAGGGAAGTGTTTGGGGTAAAAACCGCAGAGGAAGACCAAGAGATGGATACAGTAAGCAGATTCAGACACATGAAGGTTGCCGTTCTTATGTGGAGTTAGTGGGATGTTCAGGATAGGGTATTGTGGAGAGCTGCATCAAACCAGTCTTCGGACTGAAGACCACACCAACAACAAATCAATCTTTTGAACCCCTTTTTTATAATTTACTGAATGATGTGCTGTATGTCAAGTATTCCTAAACAAAATGTGGAAAACACTCGTATCAGTAAATCTGTAGTTTGATCCTTGTCAAACGCACGTCATGACTTGTTACCTCTTTCCCATCTCAGCCATAACACCTGGCGCTGTGGTGTTTTTCCAGCACATGGAGTGGACCCCCAGCCCCCCGCAGGTGGTGCTCACCGTTAGCAGAGACCACTGGCCGCTCATTAAGATGCGTGGCGCCCACGCTCGCCAGGGTCGGCGCTCTGCCGCAAACAGGTTCCACCGCGGCCGGTCAGCTGTAATTGTCACCGTCTGACTTGTCACACTGCCTTCCAAATGTTGCGGCCCACATGGTGGGGACTTTCCGTAGCCACCTGGGGAGCACGCCCGCTCTTTACAGGCGCGTTCGACGCCGTACGTGTTTGCGGCAGTAACTAACGTAACACACTGCCGGAAAAAAATATCAGTACACTTGGGAATACGACGTCGACTTCTATCCAATGACGGCAGATGCCAGCTTATCGATAGTAAATGTACTGACAATTGTTTCAACGTCGCCAGTCAACAAGTAGCGTAGTGGCATAGCTGCCTCTGTGTGTTCCCTTTAATAGGGAATATTTACGGCCGTAATAGTCACAATTAGGGATATTACGGAGGTTCGACTCTGATTCCGAAAGTTCGGAACTTCGGATTCATTTTGCTCCTTCGGTTCCAATAAATTTGAAACGGAAGCTATATCGGATGTTGATGTACAGTGGCAGCGGCGGCGGCCGCAGTCAGCTTGTGCGACCATTTTCTTGTCCAAGACAATCTAAATTAAATTTTCAGACTATTGTTTCATCAGTAATGACACCTAGGACTAACGCTGGAATTCCATTATGTCACTCAGAATGCACTGTTTTATACCAGGGCCGGCCAGAAATTCGTGCAGTGCTGCTGCACATGTGCAACTTACGCGTTCAAGTGTGAACCCGAAACCGTCGCCTCTCACGTAGTGTGTCTCTGCACAGTTGTCACTGCTCTGACGAGTAGATTGGACGGAGAAAAAGCTGCGAAGCTTTTGTTTATAAAATATAATTTAGTTATTTTGGAGTCACTTCATTTGCGTTGATTTATTATTAGCATTTAAGATTTTTGCTTTTATTTTCAATTCCCACGTATGCAGTATAAACCTACCTGTATTACTTTTTGAACTAATAAGTGTGTAACTGATGAATAACGTGTGTAATTTTATTTTATAAAACCTACCCTTAACAGTTTGACATAGCTCTTTTCTGCCACCAGTTCCGATTTAGGTTCCGATTCCGGTTCCGATAAATCAAATTTAAAAACTACACTTAACGAATTCGGTTCCGATATAACCACTTTCGTTACATGCCTGGTCGCAATCAATGTGACATGAGCGTGTGAAGCACACAGGTGACATGTCAGGAAGACGTAATCGTGTTCCCTACATCCAAGCGAGCGGGTTTGAAAGGGGTCAAACTGTGCGGCCTTCCGACTGGAGGGGTGGCCCTTTCGGAGAATTGCCTCACACGTTAGACATGCAGCGTCAGTTGTGCAACGATGCTGGTAGCAATGGTCCGCGCGGGAATGGCCGTGTACTCTGAGGAGCATTGCTACGGATTACACGGCCGCTCCACGTCGGAGGTTCGATTACTCCCTCACGCATGAACGTGTGTGTGTTGTTTTTAGCGTTAGTTTAAGTAGTTTGTAAGCCTGGGGACCGATGACGTCATCAGTTTGCATACATACGACTCCGCCTGGAGCCACGCGCAGAGCGACCGCATTAATAACATTGACAACGCACGAAACAGCTTTGGTCGCACGAAATCTTTGTCTATTGCATATCGATTTCGGTCACTGAGTGGCTATCTTCAGTGCTACAACCGAAGATCTGTGGGTCCATATAGACTAGCAATTTGCATTTCAAAATACATTTCGTAAAGTTACACTTCCATGTTGAAGTGTGGACCCACTGGGCTTCTGTTCTAGCGCTGAATATGATCACTCAAAGACCGAAATCGATATGCAATAGTCAAATAAAGATTTAAAAATGTTTGTAGAGCTTATGGGACTTAACTACGGGGTCATCAGCCCCTAAACATAGATACTAATTATGAACTAGCTAATACTAAGGACGCCACAAATATCCATGCCCGAGCGGGGATTCGAACCCCTGACCGTAGTGGCCGTTCAGAACGTGACTGGCGCGCCGCACACCGCTCGGCCACCGCGGCCGGCTAAAGATTTCATTTGACCAAAGCTGTTACCTGCAGTATTAATCTCATCAGTCCCCCCCCCCCCCCCCCCCCCCGACGGAATTTAGAGTCCTCCCTCGGGCATAGGTTTGTGTTGTCCTTAAGTAGTTTGTAAGCCTAGGAACTGATGAGGAGAGTAGTTAAGTGCAACAGATTTATAAACATCTGAACATTTTGCTCTGCGGCCTCGATGGTTCCTGGAAGAGACGCCACGACTACAGCCTCTCTTAGGCTGCCCTTCGTTTGTAGGCGAGTTCCTCATCGTTTCTCCGCAACGTACAGGAGAAACGCCTGTTACACTAATTTTTGTCCACTTTCCCCCAGTCGCAGTGAGTTTTACATGTCAAAAACAATTCCCCACTCCCCGCACACACCACACTCAAGTTTGCACCTAAAATTCCGTTGTGACGTCAGATAGAGACGAACGACTCATGCCATTAAATGTTGCTCTCCAGAATTGTCAATGGGGTGTGAGAACCGCGTCTTAGAAACCCGGCAGTAACAAATTTCACACAGACTAGCTAGTCGCTTCAGGAGCGGACAGACAGAGCTGTGGCTAATTTTGTCAGACAACAAGTGCCGTCGATTGGACGCACCGTCCCGTCGTTTTAACACTGCCTTCCGCCGCACATCTGTGTTCCCGTTCCCAGTGTCGACAAGCACTAAAGGCCGCAGTTTGCCAAACCCTTGAGCCGGTATGGCTTTCCAGATAGACAACGCCGTGGGTAATTTGGCATGGGTAACAGAATAAAAAATATGAGTACCGTCCACAAATACAGTATTATGTGGCACTGCTCTCCATATCATTCCACGTTATCAGGATCATAAGTGTAATATTGTGGACTGCATTTATAGATTGATACAAGAATAGGGGTTTTCGCGCGTTAGGATGCAGTCTATTTTTACGTCTCTGGCATACAGATAAAAACGAGGCAGATGGAGGAACAGACATACAATTCCTGCAGCGATAATGCTTGCAGAGCGACTTCTCGTATCTCTGACGGGAAAGCATGTAAGATAACAGATAATGCTGGAATGGACGAAGTGCTGTTCAAGGAAATGAATCGACTGCCGATAAATGAAAACTGAACTATATCAAATGAGGTGCTGCAGAGGCTAATTAAAATCTATTCAAACTGATCATGAAAAATGTAATAGACTGCCTAGAAAATAAGTATGTGGAAAATCCCAGTTTGTGTAAGGGAAAAGTTGCTTTTCAAACCCAATAGAATTATTAAATATGTCACTGTGGCTATAAGGATAACAGATTCTTGACATACAGCCAATGGTGTAGGCTACTTATTAGAGGTTATTTCATGGAAAATACTCAATTACCCATGTTTTATGTTTAATGAAAATTACATGCAGATTCAAACTGGTTGTAGACCGGGAAATAGATTTGGATCTTTCGCTTTTCTAGTGATTTTGTTATCGAAATGTGGTTGTGAACTCAATCTATAAAAACGAGTATGCTTTTAATGACATTCTTCTTCTATTGTATGGACCCCTACGCCAAGTTCCTCGAGCGTGGAGCTACAATTAATGCTTTCTTTGCAACCCTCCCTTCTCTTCCCCTCCCGTCCGGTCAAACGCTACACTTCGGTTGGAGAACTCTAATTATCCTTTGTGCAACCCGAATCACTGACTGTTTGATTTGCTGATCTTTGGAGATCTGAACAAAGGCATGCAAGAACGCCGGTTTTTGTCTGACTCGAAGGCGCAAGACTGATCCGTCAGCAGCCAACCGCGCTCTACCAAACAGGAGAGCAATGTCTTGACAAGTGCTGGGTACTTTGGAATGGGATCATACCATGGCATGACGGGTATTCGGTTTCCAGTTAACAGTCCCTCGAAATTTTATAGCATAATAGAGCGCGGAAAAGAAATCGTTGTAAGCTGGTGACATAGTACCATGCCCAATTGAAATAATTCCTGTCAGATAGGACACAGTTTGTAGTAATCGATGGTAAAGCATCGACTAAAACAGAGGTTGATATCGGGCGTTCCACAGGGTAGTATTATTGGTCCTCTGCTGTTCCTTATTTACATAAACGATTTGGGAGAAAATCTAAGTAGCTCTCTTAGGTTGTTTGCAGATGACTCCGTCATTTACCGCCTAGTAAGATCATCTGAAGATCAAAACCAACTGCAGAACGATCTGAATAAGATATCACTATGGTGTAAAAATTAGCAATTGACTCTAAATAATAAGAAGTGTGAAGTCGTCCACATGAGTACGAAACGAAACCCGTTAAACTTTGTTTACAAGATAAATCAATCGAAAGTGAAGGCCGTAAACTCCACAAAATACCTAGGAATTACTATTACTTCAGACTTAAACTGGAAAGAACACGTAGATAATGTCGTGGGAAAGGCGAACTAGAGACTGCGTTTCATTGGTAAAACCCTTAGAGGATGCAAAATCAAATGTTCAAATGTTTGTAGAACTTATGGGACTTAACTACGGGGTCATCAGTCCCTAAGCTTACAAACTACTTATGAACTAGCTAAGACTAAGGACGGCACAAATATCCATTCCCGAGGGGGGATTCGAAGACCCCGACAGTAGTGGCCGTGCAGACCGTGACTGGAGCACCTCAGTCCCCTCGGCCACCGCGGCCGCTTAGAAGGTGCAACAGAACTACTAAAAAAACTGCATACAGTACGCTTGTCCGCATTTTTTTTATTACCTTTTTTTTTTTTTTTAAGTATTGCTGCCCAGTGTGGGATCCTTGTTAGGTGGGTGTGACGGAGGTCATCGAAAGAGTCCAAAGAAGGGCAGCTCGTTTCGTATTGTCATGATACAGGGGATACAGCGTTACAGAAATGATACAGGGTCTGCGATGGGAATCATTACAACAATGGCACTTATCGCTGCGACGTGAGTACTTACGATACTCCAATCGCCAAAATTCTCCTCTGAATGTGAAAATATATTGTTGACTCTCAGTTACATTGATAGAAATGATCATCAGAATAAAATACGAGAAATCAGAGCTCGAACGAAGAGATTCGGGTGTTCTTTATTCCCGCGCGCTATTGGACAATGGAATGGGAGATAAATAGTATAAAGGTGGTTCGATGAACCCTCTGCCAGGCACTTAAATGTGATTTGGAGAGTATCCCATGTAGATGTAGAAGAGAATATTTCAGTGCATTTGTGCCATATGATGGTAAATTTAAGTCTATAAAAAAAAAGGATCAGTAACAGGAGGTTGTTAAAAGGTAACGTTAGCGGCAAGATAGGTGCATAGAACATGTCAAGTCGTTGAATGAAGTATTATTGCTTTTCTTGTCACGTCACGATCGGCTTGAAGCTTTAGGTACCTTCCTCCATTGTCGGTAATAGTGTTTATAAGGCTCCGTTCTGGTGAAGACTATTAGCATAATCGGTTTGGAGGTTGATAATATATCTGCTGGATAGGTAGTGAGTGAAAATTCTCGGCAGTTACGTCAATCATAGAGCACCTGGAGGATTTCAGTTTCTTCAGAGCATTAAACCGTATTTAATAAGAGCCGATATTCGCTACAGAGCACAGATATTCGGCATTTTCGGTACTGGCCCAAAACGCCACAATTATGTAATATGGAACACTGGTAGTCTATCGGTGAAGTTCTAGAGTGCAAAACGAGAGGTAGCGGGATCGAATTTCAGTCAGGCCTTGTATTTCTCAGACTCTGTTTTAACCTATTCTTCGTCTCTGAACTAAGTGACCGGTCGTCATAAACGAGACGTGATTTCGATTTCATTTTAAAGTCTAGGTTCCCATTTCCCGGATGGATAACTGGAGTACGTTAGGGGCATACGTTTGCAGTTGAAACACTTGCTCCAGGATATTGGACCATACGAATTTATTGTTACTAGTTGAACCATGCGAATAATTCGCACTCTATCCTGATCACAGATAGGTAAGTCTGTAATGGAGAAAAGACAGATGCAAGTACATATGTATAATAGATAATAAACTTCGAATATTATTAACAAATATTACTCTCATTGTAAGACAATTTATAAAATGAAATAGAATTATGATGAACGTTGAGCTAATTCAATTAATTCGCGCATCACACAACGCTTGCTTGAGGATGTGAACAATTTCAACAGCTGTTGAACATCGACGTGTGAAACAGAAATCTCTTGATAAACTACGCCTGCATAGAGAATTTAAACAAATGCAAGAGCAGACGCGCCTGCTGCTTAAATTAAATTATTTGGGCATTTTTCGTCGTTACATCGACTTGTATAGCCTAAATCGTGTGGTAAACTATGCTTTACATTGACGTGTATAACTGAAACCGTGTGATACACTACGCTTGCATTAAAGAAGGTCTTTGGCTTGCATCCTACAGTAGGAATATTTTTACTCTATGGGTTGCATAAAGAATGTAAATAACTTCAACAGCTGTCGTTTATGTTAGTTAAACAGATTGTCAATAGATGGCACCTTCTATATTGCTTTTATATCGGCCGCGGAAACTAAATTGATAGTCGGCGCGGTGCAACCGTAAATGCATGTCCAATTTACGGTCGTTCTCCGGGTATCAACTTAGATTGTACGAACAGTACAATTCTTTCCTTTACATTTTTTTAATAATGTTTTTTTGTGAAAACTTTAAAATAACTGTATTTTTCGTCATTGATTTAGAACGAAAATGATACCACAATCATTAATTCTGGATTAGTAATACGGGAGATATGGCGCACCCACCAAAAATAACACTGATGAGAAATAATATATATGATGATTATTAGGGCTGAGTGTAAGTGTAGGGACTGTGACCCCGCGGTTAAGTCCGATAAGCTTCACAAACATTTTTAGGGCCGAGTGTTAGATTTATTGGGAGGGGGCAAGAGCAGATGTAATGGTTTCTTTTTTGTTAGCCACAAATATCGGGGGCATGGTATTTTTAGGGGTAATGAAATAGAGGAAAAGCTTAAAAGGAAATCAATGTTTAAATTTTTGTTAAGCTTATGGGACTTAACTCAAAAAAAATGTTCAAATGTTTGTAGAACTTATGGGACTTAACTACGGGGTCATCAGTCCATAAACATATAAACTACTTATGAACTAACTTATATTAAAGACATCACAAACATCCATGGCCGATGGGCCTATCGTATCGTATCATATCGCCTCAATGCGCTCGGCCGCTCCGCCGCGACGGAATTCAATGTCAAGTTGTTGGAGTGATCACCTCTGCCTTAGTGAGCAGATTCATAATTATTATAAGCATTAAGGAAATGTGGAAGCGACCTAGCATAAACAGTGTGATCGGGGATGAAGAACTACGAGGCATTTTGGAAACACGTGTTGAACTACAGCGAGCGGCGCAAGCAATAAGCAGTCTGACACGGAGTCAGGCTAGAGGCGAGAATACGGGGAAGCGCGTGGGGCGACGGTTATGGCTGCAGAGCCGGAAGACTGGAAAAACAAACGTTTGTATAGCTTATGGGACTTAACTACGGGGTCATCAGTCCCTAAACTTACAAACTACTTATGAACTAACTAATACCAGCAGGCTGCGAACGAGGCAATGGCAATGGGGGGGGGGGGGGGGGGGGATTCACCCTGCACCACCTCAGACCAGGTGCCAACACTGTAAGAGCCAGTCTCGTACGCGCACGATCCCTTATACTGAGACCTGTTTTTATTTATTTGTTTTTACTGGTGCATGGTGCAGCAAAGAATCGCTGAGTTCTAATTTATTACACATCCGGAAATATCGCCCAGTATGCCGAGCACAACATGCTGTGATAGGAGATTGCTATTCTTAGGACAAAACTGCGCAGCTGCCCAGAATATGTCACGGATCAGCTGTCGCCTTGCCGAAATGGACTTCAGCTTGTTATTCAGTTCCAGCACTCCAACTATAAAGATAGAACTTCCGGGTGTTATGTTCCCCACACTTGTTGGACATAATACTGACATTATTTGTTTGTTAGTTACTATAGCTAGATTTAGTTATAGTGCAGAAGCTGCAAGTGTCGTAATGCTCGTTACAGACAAGTCATAGTGAATAAGAAAATCGTGTGGCAAGAATAGTCGTTGTAAATATTGTTACCGTTAATGTTTTAATTTACATAAATGGTTTTTCTAGCAAATCTCTTCATTCGTCCTAACAGCAAAGAAAATGTTACCATGCTATTGTAACTTCGATTCTGATTACTCATCTAAATATATAAAAATGAATTTTTAAATGTTTGTTCGTATTTTATGCGCTGCCGTGCCGTTCATCTGATTACGATGAATTTTTACACAGTTGCAGTTGCGAACAAGAAGGCAGTCACTGTCTACGTAAAATGTTGAATGGTGCATGGCATATCTAAGAACTTCGACAAAATCTACGGTTTCATTCCGATATTGAAGAAATTTTGCACAATTGACTTTCGAACAAGAGAAAAATGACCGTTTACCTAGGATTTCATACGGTGCATGGCGTAGGGCACTTCGCAATTAACTTGTACACACTCCAGTGATTACCATGAAAGTTAACAGAGATATACAGTGTTTCACAGGTGAATTAGGAAATCGAATGAGGAGGTGGATCGAGAAACTAGGAGAAACTAGAGAAACTAGGAGGTGATTGGCAGAGAAAGAGGAAGTTAGAGATGGTCAGAGATGGGTAGGAGGAGATGAACAGAGCGAAGATGAGATGAATGGAGATAGAAAGGAGGGAGGAAGATATGCAAAGAGAAGGAGAGAGAAGGTGGACAGGGAGAATAATAGGAGGCAGATATGGACAAACTTAAGATAGAATAAATAAATACCCGGGTACGCTAGTAATTCATAAAAATTACACTGTAATACACTTAAACACATTATAATTATTTTCAGTGAATAATGTATTATTAATACATCTAAAGTCCATTAAAAAAACACAAGAAATGATTGATGTTCATTTTTTCCTATTACAACCAAACAATAAAAATCCCTACAACGCCGTTTACACGACGAAATTCTAAGAGCGCACAATATGCTTACACATATTTGTGACTAGTTATCAGATTTATACAGTGGTCAATCACAAGTACATTGGATTTTGCTTTTGCATCTGACTCTCTCAGTTCGAGCTCTGATTTATCGTACTTCATCCTGATGATCGTTTCTACCAATATAGGTGGGAGTCAACAATATATTTTTGCATTCGTAGGAGAATGTTGGCGATTGGAGTTTCGTAAGTAGACCACGCCGCAGCGATAACCGCCCTTTTTTGTAATGAGTCCCATCCCAGATCCTGTATCATTTCCGTGACGCTGTCTCCCCTGTATCGTGACAGTACAAAACGAGTTGCCCTTCTTTGGACTCTGGTTCACGTTTCCTACGACATTATCTGCGTGATCTTTCCAGTATTCATATAAATACGAAAAATATCGAAGAAAAGTCACTAATTTACCAAGGTTCACATTTCAATTAAATAATGGCCGAACGCACCGCTTTCCGAGACGGGGAGGCGTACCGCCCTCAGTTCGAATCCACCCAGTGGATTAACGAAGGGGGTTGGAGTGCTGGCCAGCCTGGATGTGGTTTTAGGCGGTTTTGCACATCCCCCTAGACGAATACCGGCTGGTACCCAAGTCCCGCATCAATTACACGATTCGAAAACATTTTGTAACGTTTTCACACATATAACGCTATAACGGTATACGGAGACATTTGGAGTACACATTTCCTCCTGGGGGGCATCTGTCCACTCCATAAATATTAACACACCAAATCCGGATTTAACAAAGCCGATCCTCCGTGTGCAGGAACATGGGCAAAGAGAAAGAAAGTAATATACAGCCAATGACAATTACCCAACTTTTGTTTGTTTGTTTAACGTGTGTTTAGTTCCTTGCATGTGAAATAGTCATTTATTCTGTGTACTAATAAACTGAGCAAGCAATGAAGGAATGCAAGGAGAAAATTGGAGAGGGAATTAAAGTTCAGAAAGAAGAAATAAAAACTTTGCGGTTTGCCGATGACATAGTAATTCTGTCAGAGACCGCAAAAGATCTGGAAGAGCAATTGAATGGAATGGACTATGTCTTGAAAAGAGATTTAAGATGAACATCAACAAAAGTAAAACAAGGATAATGGAATGTAGCGTCAGAAAATCAGGCGATGTTGAAGGAATTAAATTAGATAATGAAGCAATAAAAGTAGTAGACAAGCTTTGTTACTTGGTTAGCAAGATAACTTCTGATGGCCGAAGTAAAGAAGATATAAAATGCAGAATGGCTATGGGAAGAAAAGCGTTTCTGAAGAAGCGGAACTTTTGACATCCAATATTAGTTTAAATGTTGGGAAGTCCTTTCTGAAGGCATTTCAAAAAATGTTTGTTAAGCTTATGGGACTTAACTACGGGGTCATCAGTCCCTAAACTTACAAACTACTTATGAACTACTTACGAACTGACCGCAAAAATATCCATGCCCGAGGGAGGATTCGAACCCCCGACCGTAGTGGCCGTGCAGACCGTGACTGGAGCACCTCAGTCTCCTCGGCCTCCGCGGGCGGCTGAAGGCATTTGTCTGGAGTGTAGCATTGTATGGAAGTGAAGCGTGGACAATAAGGAAGTCAGACAAAAAGATAATAGAAGTTTTTGAAATGTCGTGCTACAGACGAATGATGAAAATTAGATGGGTAGATCACGTAACTAACGAGGAGGTTCTCAACAGAATTGGGGAGAAAAGGAATTTCTGGCATATTCTGACTAAGAGAAGGGATAGGTTGGTGGGACACATCCTGAGACATCAAGGAATCGTCAACTTAGCATTAGAAGGAAGTGTGGGGGTAAAAATCGTAGACGGAGACCGAGGTACGAATACAGTAAGCAGATTCAAAGGGATGTAGGTTGCCGAAAGTATTCTCAGATGAAGAGACTTGCACAGGACAGGTTAGCGTGGAGAGCTGCATCAAACCAGTCTGCTGACTGAAGACCACAACAACAACAATAAATTTTCTTCAAATTATGTGAGACCATTGTAGTGGTGCCTCTTGCAGTGACCGTAGTACAACGTATTGGCTGCTAATCGTCGCTAGTATCTACTTTTAGGTCGGTGAATACTTAACTCCTTTCTCTGCATACTATGTCGTCGTTGGATATGCAACAGAAAGAGAAAAAAGTATTAATAGTTTTTCGTATTGCCCGATATTCTAAATATAAAAATTATTTAATATTGTGAAAATAAAAATTACTAAACGTTTGTCTTTAGGATAATGTATTCCATCAGCATAAACGCACTTACACCAGACTAGCTATGTAACAGAACGAGTGAGGTAGGTAGATTTCGTTAAAAAGTAATGCCATTTGGCCAGCTACATGAAAATACAGCCTTGCCGTTATGAGAGGACGGTGTTTCGTTAGAAAGTGTGGCTGCGATTGCCGAGGAAGTGGTGTTATCTCGCGCGTCATCGTTGCGTCACTACACGAGATGAGGTGAGATGAGTTCCGTGCGGCGCGTTTCCGTCACGCCGGGTGGGCAGCGACAGAACTGAACGTTTAGTCGCGAAGCTGTGAGCAGACGGCCTTGTTACATTCCTGTGGTGACGGATCTCTCTGTGGCAGCAGCAGCTGCCAGTACTCGGCAACTGTCACTTGCATCTGGCGAACGACACCGCACAAAGTCTGATGACGGGTCAGGTTCGGTGCATCCACAGGGGGAGGGGGGGGGAGCAACAAACTCCGACTTCGTGTGTTGTTAATACTCAATACAGGCAACTCAGACCTGTGTTCTGAGCTTCTACTGTGGTGTAGCCGTGAAAATATTATGTGAACCACCACAAGACCGTCTCTGTAATGTCAGCTGAGTTTGCCTTTTTTAACAAATATAATTATAGAATAGAGGCATCGGAGCAAATCGCCTCAATGCGCTCGGCCACTCCGCCGCGGCCTGGCTCACACGGGCGTCACAGAATGTATCAGATGGATAATTAATAACGAGACATGCAACTATGTATTCATCAATTCACACTACTAAATAAAGACTCTTCAAATTTTTAGTGCTGGATAAAACATAAGGTTTATTTTAACCCAGCTAGACATTAAAAGTAGTAGATGAATTTTGTTATTTGGGTAGCAAGATAACTTCAGATGGCCGAAGTAAAGAAGATATAAAATGCAGAATGAAAGCATTTGCCTGGAGTGTAGCATTGTATGGGAGTGAAACGTGGACGATAAGGAGATGAGATAAAAAGATGATGGAAGCTTTTGAAATGTGGTGCTACAGACGAATAATGAAAATTAGATGGGTAGATCACATAACTAATGACGAGGTGCTTAACCGAATCGGTAAGAAAAGGAGTTTCTGGCATATCCTGACCAAGAGAAGGGATAGATTGGTTGGACACATTTTGAGACATCAAGGAATTGTCAACTTAGCGTTAGAAGAAAGCGTGTGGGGTAAAAATCGTAGAGGAAGACCGAGGGACGAATATAGTAAGAAGATTCAAAAGAATGTAGCTTGCCGAACGTATTCTCAGATGAAGAGACTTGCACAGGACAGGGTAGCGTGGAGAGCTGCATCAAACCAGTCTGCGGACTGGAGACCACAACAACAACAACACATTTCACAACGACTAGGCTGTTTAACAACTCTCAAACATCTCCTAATCTATATCAGTTCCGAGTCCACAACTCAATGCAACAATCAATAGCAAGAGAGAACATATAGCGGTATGTGATGTCCATGGATCTCACACAGAACTCGAATATATATTTCGTCTTAGTAACGGAGATAGCTCCTGGTGCAGATCCACTTGCTCGTTATCCCTGGTACTTGTCACCTAACTGCCTGGACGTCCACCTGGACAAACAAAATATCCGGGGCTAAATAAATTGTTTGGTCATCTTGGGTCGTTCAGGAGGAATGTAGGTAACTTGTTACACTACTCCACCAAGCAGCAGTGAGCTCGACCGATATTCTTTAAGCTATCCGAACAAAGTTTACAGTTTGTAATGACATGTCAAATAATTAAAGTAACGTAACAACGGCACATATTTACTAGAACTAAGTAGACCGCTCTCCGGTACTAGTTCAGCAATCCCATACAAAAAGCCGACATTTACAGGGAAACGCTGCGTTTGCTCTTAGCAAATGATGACAAAGGTGAGATGAAACGTTGCATTCAACTTGACACGTGCAGATAACGTCGATAGTAACTCTGTATGAGTTGATGGAAAAAGTTTGAAATGAAGTGTTTAGTTGACATTTTATTGGAGATCGCGATCAATCCATTCCAAGTCATAAGAAGGAATCATTCGATAAAATTACGGTACAAAATTTTTTTTAAAATAATAGGGACTTAAAAATTATCGCAAAATACACACGTGAATTATGCCAGAAAATATAAAAACTGTAACCAAAAGTGTAAAACTATATTATTGATAAAATAACCTCACAGCTTAACGGAAGAAACTTCAGCCGTTGTCGTAATCTTAACTCTGTTCATAATTGCGAATTAATTTCAACTACATTAGTAGCAATCATCAGTGCATTAAGAAGTCAATACGGTCCACTAAGCATAATCGAATATAGAAACCACGTTACACATTTGGACAAATAAGAAAATGAAAAAGTTCTTTTATTAAGACCGTAAATGTAACTGATATTTGACACGAGAAGAAAGAGGCACCTTATAATCAGAATGGTAAAACATCTTTCTTTGCAAATAAAAATAAACAGCTAAAATTACGACCAATGTTGAAGATTCTTGTGTTAACTATGTAGATGTGGTGCACACCGCTCCCAGTGGAGTCTTCATTCAACCCCATACAGGCTGCGACTGTTTCATGTAACTATCTGTAATCCACAACTTAACACATTTTCGCTTATACTTGTGAGAAACAAACCTTACATTTCAGAATAGATGTTTACAAATGCCCTTCATTTGACAGAGGTGTAAGTACTAGGATCTACATTAACTTAGGACAAAGTAAGTAGTCGGTAGGAACTGTGCAGTACATTTTTTAAATTTTTTCCATCTCTTTCCTCTTGATATCATTCATTAAGTAGTTGGCCAGTATTCGTACTATCCTCACAAACTAAGCTGACCCCCGGTCGGTAGCTCGTATAACTCACCGGCAACTTAGATTTGGCCGGACATTTCCGTCCCTGCATATGTCGGCCTCCAGTTCTGGAACATGTAATGTTCCCACGTAATGTGTCAGCTTCCTCTGAAATTTTATTTCTCAATTCTTTCCAACGGAAGGATGTAGACAATTATGTTATAAAATATAACTTACAGATCTAAAATACAATGCGTGGGAGGTGTGTTGGGAGGGCTATAGCCAGCAGAGCGAGTCGAATTGCTTCTGCTAATGAGGTGAACGGAGAAAATAAAGAACGCGTAGGGAAGAGAGCTACTAATGACCATACATGCCCGATATTCTCATGTATAAAACAGCTTCTGATTACGTTAAACATATAAGCTAGAAAAAATTAGAAAATTTTTTGAAATCATGCTTAAGTCTGGTTGGAGAGAATTAAGGGCTGTCAATACGAATGACAGCAGAACTATAATTGGGGAATTTCCGCTCCATTTTGAGCAAGAGCAATTTTCTCACGCTTCTCGACGTCTGTGACATCATAATTATCTTCTGAACCGGGGGAGGGGGGCATGGGACTGCAGCCCCCCACTAACATTACACTTGGTACTTCTTCTTAATATTTTCTATAAAAAAGGAGAGAGAGATGTCTTCTTAATATACTGTTATACGAAATTCGATACCCCGTTTTCTTTTTTTCTCTTTCTTTCTTATCGTTTTGCAGCTGCATATAGTGTTATTGCTCTTGCTACTTCATCTACATCCACTTGCATACTCCGCAAGCCACCCGATGGTGTGTGGCAGAGGGTATATTTTAATACCACTATCGGTTTTCCCTCCTGTTCCAGTGACGTATCGTTCGCGGAAAGAAATATTGTGTGGGCTCTAATCTCTCTGATTTTATCTTCATGATCTCTTCGCGAGATATACGTAGGAGGGAGCAATATACTGCTAGACTCCTCGGTAAAGATATGTTCTCGAAACTTCGACGAAAGGCCGTAACGAGCGACAGAGCGTCTCTCCTGCAGAGTCTTCCACTGGAGTTTATCGATCATCTCCGTAACGCTTTCACGATTACCAAATGATCCTGTAACGAAGCACGCTGCTCTCCGTTGGATCTTTTCTACTTCCACTATCAACCCCACCTGGTACGGATCCCACACCGGTGAGCAGTATTCAAGCTGTGGGCAAACAAGTGTACTGTAACCTACTTCCTTTGTTTTCGGGTTGCATTTCCTTAGGATTCTTCCAATGAATCTAAGTCTGGCATCTGCTTTACCGACGATTGATTTTATATGGTCGTTCCATTTAAAATCACTCTTAATGCCTACTCCCAGATGATTTATGGAATTTACTGCTTCCAGTTGCTGACCTGCTATAGTGTAGCTAAATGATACAGGATCTTTCTTTCTATGTATTCGCAGCACATTACACTTGTCTACATTGAGATTCAATTGCCATTCCCTGCACGATGCATCAATTCTATGCAGATCCTCCTGCATTTCAATACAATTTTTCATTGTAACAACCTCTCTATATACTACAACATCGTACACAAAAAGCCTCAGTGAACTTCCGATGTTATCCGCAAGGTCATTTATATATATCGTGAACAGCAACGGACCCACGACATTCCCCTGTGGCACACCAGACATCACTCTTACTTCTGAAGACTTCTCTCCATTGAGAATGACATACTGCATTCTTTTATCTAGGAACTCCTCAATCCAATCACACAATTGGTCTGGTAGACCATAAGCTCTTACTTTGTTCATTGAATATCTCGGCGACTGCCAATTTCTTGTCTTGACTATCGATATTATTAAACAACTTTATTCGATACACGGTTCCACAGTGAATGGATGTAATAATAGGTTTCCTATTTATCGGCTTCCAGGGGCAACAGAATCTTGATAATCAGTATTTTACATAGTTACTTATCGAATCTTAAATACTATCATAATGAACTGATCTTATATTACATGTTTAACACAATATCAAAAGTATTACAGAACTTCTGGATATGTCTCGAGGTTGAGCAACTCACCACACACAGACGCCCTGAGTATAATCATCGAGTATTTCAGAATGAGATAACCTAACGCCTTTCAATTCTAATTGAACTAATTATGTCACACCTTATCCAAGATTTTTTTGCTTTATGGTTAATGGCAGAAATTTGACTCGTCTGCAAAGTAATCTCTAAATTTAAAGTTCTTTTATAAATGGGAGTTCTATTCTTTAAAGAATGGAAGATCTGCTGGTTTTTACTAACGGCCTTTTCTTCCGGTTCTGTATTTTCTCAGTTCACATCAACACCAAGGTAAGGCAGTCAACAATCCGAAAATTGGTTTGAACACCACAGTGCTTTACTAGGCATGCTCCTGTTTGGAGGTGGTATGCTGTTGCCTTCTTCCGACCTTCGAACTGACTTACCCAGCCAGTTATAAGGGGACCTACAGTTTAACATGGGTTCCGAACCACGGTGCTACTCGGTATTTTTCACATGAACAATACTGCCAGATATGAAAGAAGTGGAAAGTGACAGATAAAAATCCTAGGACCTGGCGTGGATCGAACCCGCGACCTTCGGATTCATAATCTGCTACTCAACCACTATGCAACCAAGGCGCACACATGGACACTATGAAATCAAAATCAATTGTTTGTAAATCTATGCGACTTAACTACTCTGGCCATCAGTCCCTCGGCTTACAAACTGTTTAAACTAACTTATGCTAAGGACAAGAAATACACCAATGCTCGAGGGAGGACTCGACCATCCGACGGCCAGCAGTGGAGCGCTCCGCAGCAAGGCGCCTTAGAACGCTCGGCCACTCCACCGCGGCACCACTACCAATAGAAGTGACTAGTAACCACTGCTGCCTGAAGACCTCCCCAAGTCATCTCCATGCACATTAGTTCTCACATGTTGTATTCGTTCGCCCCTCGGTCTTATGTTATCTTTGAAAAGCCAGCCAAAACTTCCTTGTCTCACTTACAACTCAATGGCGCGGCATCACGTGCGGCCCATCTGCACTTCACTTTGATACAGGGCTTAACTTCGGCCGGGATTACGTTCCGACACCTGCCAGAGCGACTTTTTTTTGCAACCTACTGAAACAAGTCGCCAAAGGAGACCTCACACGGTACTCGAGTACTGTTTACCGCTGCACCATTAACAGTGATCGTCACGATGGGTGAACAAAGTCATGTCATACGCTGTCTCATGTGATAAAAATATTCAAATGTTTGTAAATCTATGGGACTTAACTGCGCTGCTTATTAATCCCTAGGCTTACAAACCACTTAAACTAACCTAACACAGACACACCCATGCCTCAAGGAGGACTCGAACCTCATGCGCTCCGCAGCAAGGCGCCTTAGACCACTCGGCTACTCCACCGCGCCCCTCCCTCATGTGACAATGTCACATCTTGTTTTTTTTTAACTCTTCAGTGAGTCGGAACTGTAATCTATCGCCTAGGCCAGAAATATGTCCATTGTCAAACACAACTAAATGATTTATTGGTTAATACTGCGCATATGTCCCCAGAGCAGCTACAGTGCTACCGTTTGAATGTTACACGAACAGACAGAGAGTAGCACCTGTTGTTAATATTAATCTTTTGATTTTACTGTTTTAAAATACGGAACTTTTGTTTGGATGAAGAGGGGAGATGTGGCACCTAAATTTGTAAGGAATTAACCACTGCTTACATAGACTGGCACAAACTAGGGCCACGTAGGCGAATCTGACGCACTCACGCGCACAGCTTTCAGCTCCCATACTTCGCCTTCACGCCACACGCTCCACGACCGTACATTACTATGATCACAGCTCCGCCTGTCAGACCAGCCTGCCCACACAGCCACTGCTTTGTTCTCCCGTTTCTCGCACAATTCCCATCATGCATCTCTCCATTGATGGCTGCGCAACCCCCAATTTCTAAACCGTTTTCGCGTTAAAATCCATAGACCACTGGTGTATCTGATAGCTGGCGAAACACACTGACCTTTAACTTGTTTTTCAGGCACGTGAAAAGTTAAAGTTCTAAACCTCTGTTCAGTTTAGGAAATGACGCCAACGTATTTTTACTCTTCTTTTCTTCTGCTCTAATGGTTCCATGTAACCCCTGTTAATTTTTATTCATTTGTTTAAATGTTTGTAAATCTAAATCTCGCTATCAGTCCCTAGGATTACAAACTAATTAAAGTAACCTAAGGGAAAAAATCACACACACACACACACACACACACACACACACACACACACACGCCCTAAGGAGGACTCGAACCTTCGACGGTCAGTGGCAAGGTGCCTTAGAGCGCTCGGCCTGTACTCGTTTGATGTCGATTCATTGCTTATAGACAATCCTTGTCTAACTGTAGCTGGCTTCGAAGCGTACTTTCAAAGATGTATTAATTTTTTCCATTGATTATACACACGTATTTAGATCAGTCAACAAAACGAAAGTGGTTCAGATGTGTTCCACTAAACTATATTCCTACATGGTTTTCAAAGATTAAAGAACTAAACTTTTCCCTTGAGGATGCTTTACGTTTTACGCAGTTTTCTTGTCAGAGTCCTTTTTCACATGCTATCGCTCCTCTATCTTGGTAGCGTGTAATCGATAATGAAGTATCGAGAAAGGTTTGTGAAACTATTTTATGGATACTCAAGTTACGTGAAATATCTAGACATTATTACTGTAATTGTGTGCATATCTTCATCATCGTAATTACATGTTATGAAATATTGAAGTGACCCTACAAACCTGTCTATGGGGTACATTTGTGGCAACGAGAATGTCTTCTAGAATGACATCTTTACCACGTACACTGGTGAAGCGCAGCCATAGGACCAAATATAGTGAAACCTCTGACGCAGCAGGATTCTGCCAGGCTGGTTCACAACTGCCGAATTACCCTGGCGAGTCTTTGTTCCGCCCTCGTCGGTGTTAAAGTTCAGAGGTCTTCGCACTTGATCGCCCATCTGCGCGTGTAGAAGGAAACGAGTATCCGGTGTTTATTCGCTGTTGGAAACAAGCTCGTCTGTGGACGATGATCCAGCTTGTGTGACTGACACGTAGAGGCAGGCGATTAAGCTGCAGCGCCGACAGACTTTTTGTCAGGAGGAGGAGGCGAACGGAGTCTGCTCAGCCTCCTGGCGACATACGAGAACCTACGCCAAAGACACGCACCAGCTCCGTCTTCTAAAGACGGTATTTAGCGGACGGCGATGTTGAAACCAGTGGCAGTCGAAGGGATCTTTAACATAGGAGTTTGCTGTACTCGTCACGGATCTAGTTGCCTCGTGAATCCTGTCCGTAAACGTAAATTGTAGTGTTCATGTGGCAAGCTCTTTTATCGTTGATGAGGACAAACGATAACAAAAACATGACCTCATCAGCTGTCAAAAATGCGCTGCATTTAATGTTAAAAGAACAAGACGTTAAAAAAAGGTCATTATCGTATGAAACACAAACACGTAGCAAAGTAGTACGTAATGTCACGGGCTCCAGGTGCAAATAAATATACATATCATCATCATCATATCTCCCGTATTACATATCCAAAATTAATGATTAAGGTAGTTTGCGTGGCCGATATAAAAGCACTGTAGAAGAAGCCATCTATTTACAAACTGTTAACTAACATGAACGACAGCTCTTGCAGTTAGATTTTTTATGGAAGCATTATCACACGATTTCGTTTGTATATGTCGATGTAACAACGAAAAATACACAAATAATGTTATTTAACGAACACACCCGACAGCTCTTGCAATTGTCTAGATTCTTTACGCAAGCGTAGTTGTTTTGAAAGAAAAATGCTATAATTATGTTACTTATAAATCTAAACGCTAATGAGGGATTAATTAATGGTGCAAGATTCGTGGTGACTCACTTACGCGAGAACATCATCACTGCTAAATTCATTTACTCTTATAAAACCGTGCTAATACCCGGCATTAACCTCACACCTTCTGATCCAACCATGCCTTTCCAAATGATCAGAAGACAATCCCAATCGCTATGACCATAATAAAGCACAACGTCAAATGCTCCAAAGGACAGGATTATATTTACCGGAACTTTTTTTTTCTGCATGGACAGTGGTACGTGGCTTTTTCACGAGTTCGCTCATTCAATGATATTCATGTTTGTGCTAAAGAAAAACACAGCCAAAAAGTACACGTTGATCGCGTTATAACTTCTAACATTGTTTCCAAAGAAGTTTTGTAAAATAAATAAGTTTTCAAAAAATAGAATAAACATGAAAAAATCAATATATGATTTTTATTTGTTTCACAATTAATCATACTGTGTTTAATTACATAAATTTTCTTACAATGAGACTAATATTTGTTACTACTATTCAAAGTTTATTATCTTGTATACATAAATACTTGCATCTGCCTTTTCTCCATTACCGTCTTACCTATCTATGACTGATCTAC
This sequence comes from Locusta migratoria, assembly GCA_026315105.1. Taxonomy (NCBI): domain Eukaryota; kingdom Metazoa; phylum Arthropoda; class Insecta; order Orthoptera; family Acrididae; genus Locusta; species Locusta migratoria. The sequence continues at coordinate 43,742,133 of CM048747.1, forward strand.
ATCTACATGTCTCACAATCTCCTTCGGCTCTTCCGTTTCAAATTCACAAAAAGCCCACAAACACACAAAAACCTCTTGGCCATCTTCATTAACACGAATATCCAAATCGGATATATGCATACTAACATGTCTAACGAAGGTTTCAACATTCTCACATTCATATGAACAGTTTTTCCATTCACAAACTAAATGAAGCACTTGTTCCTTCAGCCACAATCGTTTTCCTTTGATAAGCATTGAACATTTGCCATTTCTTGCCTTTGATTCACTTTCATTCCCATCAGGAGAATCCACATCTTGCTCTTCTGTAGTTGCTGTTATAGGTCCTTCTTTATTATTTCTGGTTTTACAACAAATAGTCTCTCTTCAGCTAATTGGATTCCCTCTCTTCCCGCGCGCCTTGTTTCATACTTGCAAAATTCCCACAGGTTTATGACACACCTGTCAGGTAAACAATGAGCCATCAAACTTAGTGGCCACAGATTGCCGGACAAAAATAACTGGGAGGATCATAAAATCATTTCTCACTCCGTTCCCAGACGTAAAAACTTGGATCTTGTAGCACACTACGATACTAGACTTTGGGTTCGAAGGAAAGCGTGCCCGGATAGCGTATTGATTAATTCGACCGCTGGTCCGAAGCGGAAAATCCGGTTTCGAATCCCGGTCCAGCAAAAATTTTCAACTGTGCCTTGGGATTTATTTCAATGCCTTGAAATAGTCGAAGTGTTTCAATATTTCGAATTCGTAAAATTCACCCGTCAATGTCAATCAAAGTTGTGTGTTCTTTCGGACTTGTCCGATAAAAGAACAGAGATATCAGTAATTGCAAAATCACAATTTCAGTGATAACAGCTCGTGGCAGGTTTGGAGTATGGCGCAGACCCCGCAGAATTCATGGATCCAAGACTCTGCGCAAGCTGGTATGGCTCCATGATGGCTGCTTACTGTATGTTGTGGTTCAACTCGAGGAACCACTGAATTTCAAAATAAACATCTACAAAACTCTGCTACAGCCAGTAGTACTGTATGGATGTGCCACCTGGAGTACAACCAAACAAGATCTGAAGAGACTGCCGATATTTGAAATGAAAGTCCTTCGGAAGATTTTTGGACCAGTTTACGATAATGAGAGTGAAAAATGGAGGAGACATCACAATACAGAGTTTTATGATATTTACAAAGAGCCAAACATCATGGTCATAATGAAGATATGAAGACTCCAGTGGGCAGGGCATGTTGCTCGAATGCGAGACGTAGAACTCGATGGAGTGACTGCGTAGCCAGAGATCATGGGGCGGGACTGCTGGAAGAATGGCAGAAAAGAGCCGAAGACAGGCTGAAGTGGAGGTAATCTCTCAGAGCAATGCGCGGGCCCCTGGACCTGTTCGCGTCGAGTAAGTAATCGTTCAGGTACATTTTTAATCAAATAAATATTATAATTCAGTTTATTTCAAAGTGTTATTGTTCCTGGCAGGTTGCAAGTAAATTTTAATCCCATGGTTAAAGCGATATACGAGGCGCGTCCAGAAAGTAAGTTCCATTTCAATTTATCTCCGCTGCAGCGCTGCGATTGCAGTTCCGCACTAGCGCTGTAGATGATGTGTATCAAGGAGAAGAACGTGCGCCATTTGGAGATCGCTGTCAGTTACGTACGCTTTGTTGTGCTTGTTTGAAATGTCGCCGTTGATTGAAAATCCCGCCGCCTGTGAAATCAGGTCGGTGATTCGGTTTCTCAATGCGTGGAAAGTGAAACCAAGTGAAATTTATCGGCAAATTTGCGATGTTTACGGACCAAATGCGATAAGTGATTGGATGGTGAGAAGATGGGTCCGACAGTTCAATGGCGGGCGTAGTGATGTGCACGATGAAGAACGAAGTGGGCGTTCACCTTTGGTTACAGAAGAACTGGTTCACGCGATTGATGACAAGGTCCAGGAAAACCGTAGGTTTACAATTAGTGCTCTCGCTATGGAATTCCCCCAAATTTCACGATCAGTAATGCATGAAATTGTTACCAAACAACTGAAATTCCGTAAACTTTGCTCACGTTGGGTACCAAAGATTATCACTGACCAACACAAAACACAACGGATGGGTAGCGTACTTGAGTTTTTGACCCCTTATGCTGAAAGCGGCGAAGAATTTCTGAGACGGATAGTCACAGGAGATGAAACGTGGGTTTCTTACGACACCCCTGAGAGTAAGCGGCAATCAATGGCATGGAGGCATACTTTATCCCCACCAAAGGTGAAGCCGAAGCAAATGATGACACCTCGGAAAAAGATGTGCACAGTGTTCTGGGACTGGAAAGGCATCCCACTCATTGACTTCTTACCGCGTGGTCAAACAATCAAAGCAGATGCTTATTGCGAGACACTTCGGAAATTGCGCAGTGCAATTCAGAATAAGCGCCGGGGACTGCTGTCAAAAGGTTTTGCTTCACAACAACGCACGACCACACACTGCAAGCCGCGGTGGAGCAGCCGAGCTGTCTAAAACGTCTAGCTGCGGAGCGCGCGGTTGCTCGCCGTGGAGGTTCGAGTACTCCCTGGGGCATGGGTGTGTGTGTGTTTGTCCTTAGGTTAGTTTACCTAGGTTTAAGTAGTTTGTAAGCTACGGACTGATGACCACGCAGTTTGGTCCGATAGATTTACAAACATTTGAACACACTGCAAATGTGACGAAAAACCTACTACAGGGATTAGGCTGGGACGTGTTTGACCATCCTCCGTACAGCCCTGACCTCGCTCCTAGCGACTTTCATCTGTTCTTACATCTCAAGTCTTTCCTTGGCGGTCATCACTTCACCAATGACGACGAGCTGAAAGAAACTGTTTCCGCCGGCCGCGGTGGCCGAGGGGACTAAGGCGCTCCAGTCACGGTCTACACGGCCACTACGGTCGGGGGTTCGAATCCCCCCTCGGGCATGGATATTTGTGCCGTCCTTAGTATTAGCTAGTTCATAAGTAGTTTGTAAGTTTAGGGACTGATGACCCCGTAGTTAAGTCCCATAGACTATAGAAACATTTGAACATTTTGAAACTGTTTCCAATTGGTTGAAGACACAAGCAGCAGATTTCTATGAAGAAGGTATACAAAACCTGGTGCCACGCTATGACAAATGCCTGCATAATTTCGGAAGTTGTAGAATTTTGTGCAATAAATATTTCTTCTGTATCTGTCTATAATTTCATTTTATTACCAAACGGAACTTACTTCCTGGACGCGCCTCGTATTTTAAATGAATAGTTTTGCCAAACTTGAACTGAATCTCGTGGGGCTATTCAACCTCGGCCGTCGGCTTCGGCCGAAGGTTAGGGCGATGGCCGATTAATCGCCTTGGGCAGAAATGGACTTTCGGTCGGACTTCTCTCGAGATTCGATGCGAGACACGGAGCGGATCGTCGGCGCACAAAATGCGCAGAAGACGATCTGCGGGGGAGACAGTAGTGGCGACCGGCGCGCGCACCTGGGGGCCGTAGTTGGGCGCTCCGCCGCGGCGGCGCTGCGGTCGCGCGGCCTCGCGCCCTCGGCGGCGGCGGCTCCAGCGGCAGTGGGCAGTCGGCAGTCGGCACTGTGCAGGCTGCAGTGTGTGCGCGGAGGCCGCGGAGCGCGCACCATGGAGGGCGACGGGCTGACGTGCCGCGTGCAGTTCCTCGACGACGTCGACCCGTTCGCGTACTGCAGCTCGTTCCCCGAGCCGGCGCGGCCGCCGCTGCACACGTTCAGCACGGGGCTGCCGCTGGCCACGCAGATCGCCGCCGTGCACCGGCTGCTGCGCGCGCCGCACCGGGTGAGTGCCATGTGCCGTGCCAGAGCTGGTGGGAGCCACACGTGCGCCGCGCCGCGCCGTGGTCAAGGCCGAGGCCTGCCTGCTGCCTGCCGGTCGCTAACCCTCCGCGCGAGACGGCAGACGCGACACGACGGGACGGGCAGCACACCTGCCAGTGCCGGCAGGCTCGCCACGCTGTGTAGTTGTAGCGAAAACACGTGGCACCCACAGTAAACATCGCCGTATTTATATGTGGCTTTCAGGCGTTAAAGTGATTTTCTGTCATGCCCGAAGGAAGTTTATAGGACCGTCGCTTTCCACAACATATACAAATGCTTCCAGAATGAAACTTTCACTCTGCAGAGGAGTGTGCGCTGATATGAAACTTCCTGGCAGATTAAAATTTTGTGCCGGCCGCGGTGGCCGAGGGGACTGAGGCGCTCCAGTCACGGTCTGCACGGCCACTACGGTCGGGGGTTCGAATCCCCCCTCGGGCATGGATATTTGTGCTGTCCTAGTTCGTAAGTAGTTCATAAGTAGTTTGTAAGTTTAGGGACTGATGACCCCTTAGTTAAGTCCCTTAAGCTATACAAACATTTGTGCCGGAACCAGGATTCGAACCTGAGACCTTCGCCTTTCGCGGGCAAACGCACTACTGACTGTGCTATCCCGACTCGACTCACGACGCCGTCTCACAGGCAAAGGTCCCAGGTTCGAGTCCCGGTTCCGGCACATAATTTTAATCTGCCAGGAAGTTTCATATATAAATGCCCTCGTAGATAACATCGGAGCTTCAAGACGTTTATTGCGGATGATGCTGTAGTATATCGAGAAGTCGCAACGCCGAAAAAAAAAAAAAAAAAAAAAAAAAAAAAATTGTAGCTAGATACAGAATGTTCTGCAGCATATTGTCACCACGTTCAGGGAATTGCAGTCGAACCTCAACCACAAACAAATGTGAACTGCTTCGTTTACATAGAAAGGAAGCTGCTTTATCATATCTTTACTCAATAGCAGGACAAACACTGGCAACAGCTTTCTTTCTCTTTGGCCAAGTTCTCGCACATGCAGAATCGGCTATGTTAATTCCGTATTTGAAGGGTTAATATTTATGGAGTGGCCGGATGCCCATCCTATCGCCACCCCATACCCCCCGGGAGGAAATGTGTACCCCCAAATATCTGCGTATAGTGTTATATGTGTGAAAGTGTAAAGTGTTACGAAAAGTTTGCGAATAGTGTAAATGAGGCGGGACTTAGGGACCAGCCCGATATTCACCTAGGGGGATGTGGAAAATCGCCTAAACATCACATCCAGGCTGGCCGTCACTCCGACCCCCTTGGTTAATACGCCGGCCAGATTCGAACCGGGGAGGGTAGGTCTCTCCGTCTCGGAAAGCGGTGCGTTAGACCACACTGCTATCCGAGCGGGTCAAGCACTGGAAATAGCTACATCCTATAAAATATTTAGGACCTAAAGATGGCATAGTGGAATGCCGAAACTGGTTGTAATAGAATAAATATTTCATTATACTTACGGCTGTTGGTATCTTAGTTCCTTCAGACTCAAGAAGTGTAGCCCATCTACAAAGGAACTAGGTTACAAAACCGGACAACAATTGAATTGCTCATCGGTGTGCGATCGGTACCAAGTAGGGTAGATAGATGAGATCCAACGGAGAGCAGCATGCTTCGTTACAGTCCCATTCAGTAATCGCGAAAGCGTCACGGAACTGATCTGGAAACTCCGGTACTAGACGCTCTAGGAGAGACGTACTGTATCTCGGTATGCGGTTCTAAGTTCCGAGAGCGTATGTTTCATGAAGAGTCAACCAATATATTGCTTCCTCCAACGTACATCTTGCAAAAAGACCAGCATAACATTGGAGAGATTAGAGACGACGGGGACACTAGCAATCGTTTTTCTGCGACTGGAATAGGAGGTGAGAAAGGTATACAAACATACCCTCCGCCATACAGACCTCGAAGTGGCGCGCTGAATACGCATGTAGACGCAGATAAACATTTAAAATTGATATTCGAGGGAAAACAAGAACAGACACCCTCCTGAATGGTTCTCGCCTAATGCTATAAAAAGCGACTTCTTCACCACGATGCCCGAGCTGCCCCCTAGTTCCTTCGTTGTTGTTCAGCCTACAGTCATTTAACTGCCCTGCCAGTTGTGTGCCGGACTAGAACCAGGAACTTGGCATATCGCGGGCAGCGCAGGCGGCCAGGGTCGTGACCTACCCTACCCTCACAACTTCAGAACGGCGCACACGCCACTGCTGAACGAAACTCTAACTCTGGGCTGTGTGTTCTATTGTCTGTATTAGGGCGGGCCGACTACGCGCGGTCTGTATCATCATTCCCTACAATACGTGGTAACCAGTACGAAAGCGCGGGGGTGGGAGGCGGGGGAGATAGACGAAAAACTGAGCTCCGCTTTATTGATGAGGGAGTGACATACGATGAACAAAAACCAAGAACAAGCAACATATTTATTCAACATTTTTTGGAACATTGTTCCTAGGTTTCAGCATTCTGGTTTAGTACAAATAATTTCGATGCAGATAGTCGGACTCGCGTAAGATGATGATTAGTATCAATCTCAAAGAGATCATCTTCAGATTTGTTATTTGATGATGGTGGAACAGTCTCCTCGCACTATACATGGGTCTGCTCCAAGACAGTTCGACGATCATCATTGAACAAGAGCTGAAGATGATCTCACTGAAATTAATACCGATCATATTATAAACACAATTAATCGTACGCTATCATGAATGTTATCATCGAAATTGTTTAACATATTTATTTACTAGTAAAGTTAGCATCAGGTGATGCTGAAGGAATTAGATTAACTAATGAGACAATAAAAGTAGTAGATGAATTTTGTTATTTGGGTAGCAAGATAACTTCTGATTGCCGAAGTAAAGAAGATACAAAATGCAGAATGGCTATGGGAAGAAAAGTGTTTCTAAAGAAGTGAAACTCGTTAACATCCAATATCAATTTAAATGTTAGAGAGTCCTTTCTGAAAGCATATGTCTGGAGTGTAGCATTGCATGGGAGTGAAACGTGGACGATAAGGAGTTCAGATAAAAAGACGATAGACGCTTTTGAAATGTGGTGCTACAGACGAATTATGAAAATAAGATGGGTAGATCACGTAACTAATGAGGAGGTGCTTAACCGAATCGGGGAGAAAAGGAGTTTCTGGCATATCCTGACTAAGAGAAGGGATAGATTGGTTGGACACATTCTGAGACATCAAGGAATTGTCAACTTAGCATTAGAAGGAAGCGTGTGGGGTAAAAATCGTAGAGGGAGACTGAGGGACGAATATAGTAAACAGATTCAAGAGGATGTAGGTTGCCGATGTATTCTCAGATGAAGAGACTTGCACAGGACAGGGTAGCGTGGAGAGCTGCATCAAACCAGTCTGCGGACTGAAGACCACAACAACAACAATATTTAAATTCAAGCTGTACGGAAACATGTTGCATTCCATACGTTTATCAAGCAAACTCAAGCACCGCTGGCAGATGACCACATGTCGTCACGGTTCGGAAGCAGAACCGCGGGTCTCAGTTTCGAGACTTCTAGCCCACGCCAAACAAGGCACAATATAGCGCGATCCCGAAACTACAGGACACGCGCTGTTCCTCAAATAAAAATGCGAGAGAGATAAAGAAGCTGTCTATACGGTGACGTGATATCCCAACGTGTGGGAGCGGTCTGGGCTGGAGAGCAACGCGAGCAAAAACAACTCTGCAGTACTGCGGTTTTGGAGCTGCAGGCGGAACGAGGTCTTACTGGAACAACAAAAGTAGTCCATCGTGAGGTGAAAATGCACAACGTTGCTTTCAAGGATATTACGTATTCTAACTCATTCTTGCTTCATGAATTACTGAAGGTGATACAATTAACAATTTTTTGTGCATGGTGAAGTGAAATTCTTGGGAGCTTTTTCCTTGCTTACTAACGAGCCAAAAACGTCTAGGATGGAATTTCATCGCGTGCATATTTTTGGTAGGAGATGGAAATGGACGGAAGCCAAACTGGCATCACCGTAACCACGCGTACGGCAAGTGGTCTGTAAGGAGCGCTGCATTGCATTGGGTACGAGTTTCTACATCTACATAGATACTCTGCAGATCACATCTAAGTGCCTGGCAGAGGGTTCAATAACCACTCTCATAACTTTTATCTGCCGTTCCATTCTCTAATAGCGCGCGGGAAGAAAGAACACCTAAATCGTTCCGTTTTCGATCTTATTTCTCCTATTTTATTGGGATGGTCATGTCTCCCTAAGTAGGTCTACATCTACATCTACATGGGATACTCTGCAAATCACATTTAAGTGCCTGGCAGAGTGTTCATCGAACCACAATTATACTATTTATCTCCCATTCCATTCTCGAATAGCGCGCGGGAAGAAAGAACACCTGAATCTCTCTGTTCGAGTTCTGATTTCTCTTATTTTATTCTGATGATCATTTCTACCTATGTAAGTGGGAGTCAATAATATATTTTCACATTCGGAGGAGAATGTTGGCGATTGGAGTTTCGCAAGTAACCCACGCCTCAGCGATAAGCGCCGTTGTTGTAATGATTCCCATCCCAGATCCTGTATCATTTCCGTAACGCTGTCTCCCCTGTATCGTGACAATACGAAACGAGCTGCCCTTCTTTGGACTCTTTCGATGTCCTCCGTCAAACCCACCTGATAAGGATCCCACACTGGGCTGCAATACTCCAAAAATGGACGGACAAGCGCAGTGTATGCAGTTTCTTTAGTAGTTCTGTTGCATCTTTTAAGGGTTCTGCCAATAAAACGCAGTCTGTGGTTCGCCTTTCCCACAATATTATCTACGTGTTCTTTTCAGTTTAAGTCTGAAGTAATAGTGATTCCTAAGTAATTTGTGGAGTTTACGGCCTTCACATTTGATTGATTTATGTTGTAAACAAAGTTTAACGGATTTCTTTTCGGACTCATGTGGACGACTTCACACTTCTCATTATTTAGAGTCAATTGCCAATTTTTACACCATACTGATATCTTATTCAGATCGTTCTGCAGTTGGGTGCTAGCAAAATATTTTCACATTCAGAAGTAAAAGTCGGTGATTGAAACTTCGCAAACAGAACACGCCGCAATGAATTATGTCTTTCTTGTAATGACTTCCACCCCAATTCGTGACGTAACGTGTTAAAACAAAACGAGCTACCCTTCTGTGAACCTTCTCCATGTCTTCCGTCAGTCCCTCCTGGTGAGAGTCCCACAAGGGACAACAGTATTCAAGGAGAGGATGCACAAGTGTGATGTAGGTAGTCTCTTTGTTGGAGCTGGTGCATCTTTGAAGCGTTCTGCCAATTAAACGTAACCTTTGGTTCGCCTTCCCCACAATATTTTCTATGTGTTCTCTCCAGTTTACGTTGTTCGTAATTGTATTTGGTAGAATTTACGACCTTAAGGTTTGACTGATTGATCGCGTAATTGAAGTTCAGCGATTTCTTTTAATGGTCACACGTTTCTTTATTTAGTGTCAGTTGCCAATTTTCGCACCATGTAGAAATTTTGTCTAAATCACTTTGCAGTTGCTTTTGATCCTCTGTTGACTTCCCTAACCGATAAACGACAGCATCATCCGCGAACAGCCTAAGGGAGCTATTCAGGTTGTCTCCTAAATCGTTTATAAACACGAGGAAGAGTAGGGGACCTATAACGCTTCCCTGTGGAACGCTCGATGACTTACCGCCAATTACAACGAACTGTGTCCTTTCTGATAGGAAATCGTGAATCCAATCGCACGATTGGGGAGATCTTCCATAAGCAAGTAATTTCATTAGAAGCCGCCTGTTGGGGTACAGTGTCAAAAGCCTTCCGGAAATCCAGAAATATGGAATCGATTTGAGGTCCCTTGTCGATTGCGTTAAAATATTAAAGTTAGCTTCTGAATCGAGGTGTTATTTATTCATTTTCTTATTTTCGACTACATAATTTTCGTAATGATTATACAGAAATTTTTATTGGAAGCATCTACTGTTTAGTAGTACTAATATACAATAATTTTATTATTCTATTTTTAAAGACATATTTTGCTTTTAATTATTACCGCGACCTTCTCCACACACTACACCCCTTCTTATCAACCATCCCACTGTCAACTTTGCTTCTGTTGTCCGCAGCTGTATGGCTCAAAACCATCCCTCTCCCCATTCCTAAAACTCTTGCTGATTTAGGTCTGTTTAAAATCTATGGGTTTATGGATGTTACGCACATATCGGGCTAGTAAGTGTTATCGCCAACGTTCAAAAATGTTGCCCAGCCAAGAGACATCATTTAAGAAACAGGATACTATAGTTTATTTCAAAGTTCAAAATTGGAAATTAAAAAACAAATTAACTCAGACCCAATAGAAATCTCAAGTTCGACTGTCCTAACGAAAACTATCATTCCCAATGTATCATATGTGCAGCAACTGACAGAGTATACGTGGCGTAAATTGATTAAATGACTTTCTTTCACTTTATTTTCTACCGGAAACATAAATGGGCGAATTGGCTGTATTGTTAGTGTGCAATCTTTGCATGGTTTCCGAGTACACGTATTGTTCAATCAGTCCTGTACCGCTGTTATCATTCCCGAATCCGTGAAAAGGGAAAGCAGTCAACAGTACGCAGATTGATTTGAACACCACAACGCTTTACTAGGCATAGTCCTGTTTGGAGGTGCTACGCCGTTGCCTTCCTCCGACCTTCGAACTGACTTACGCACCCAGTTAAAGGTGCACCTGCAGTTTAATGTGGATTGCGAACCACGTTGCTACTCGGCATTTCTCACGTCTGCAACATTGCCAAAGCTGAAAGAAGTGAAAAGTGAGAGATAAAAATCCTAGGACTGACCGAGCGGGAATCGAATCTGGCACTCTACCACTGTGCTACCGACACATGCAAATAATAAAAATAATATTCTGCTAATTAGCACTCTTCTTCTTTTATACTAGTGACAAAGAGGTCTCTGTTTCAATTCTCTGCTTTTTTATATCTATATTAATTCTTTCGCTCATTTCTAATAAAAAAAATTGCAAAACCGAGTTTCGCCCTTTAGTTGTACCGAAGATTGGGAAAACCTCTTTATTCCAAACCTAACGCAGCGAAGTGGAATAGTGTGTGAAACGCCACTGGACTGCATTAGTTAAGACATCAGTTCTACATTACGTTTGCCATAGTCGTCCCATATCACTTAAGGCGAATCGTGGAATGGTTCTTTTGAAAACGAAACTGCTGATTTGCCTCCTCCTGCCTAGCTCTTCATTCGTCACTTATGATCCGATCATCGATGGAACGTTAAATTCCAATCTTTCTTCTGCCCTTCTTATACACCGTCCAAACTACACTGCCATAGGAGGTAGTAGCACTTTGATGTTTACATAATAATTTTTACAATATAAAAAACTTAAATACACACAGCATGGACGTTACACAATAATATTTATTTTATAGGGCGCTATGAATCGGCTTTCAGCTTTGCCCGCACAACATCAGAGGAGAGTTTATAGCACAACAGAACTAGTTCTTCAAAGCTTATGTGATCTTTTTCTATTCCTTTATAATACATCTGTACAACAAGACAGGAATGACGAAATTCACGAAGAATCTTTAAACAGTTACATTTTGTATTAATTATTATTAACTGGCTGCTGTTACTTCAGTAATGGTGTATGATATAGGAGACGTAAAATAAGAGCGCTCGTAAACTGCATTGATTCCATGTGCAATCTCAACACTGAAGAGCTATGGCAGCCAAACTGTAAAGTCAGTCGAGGTGCCCAATGATCATTGTGGTAACCTGCAGTTCGTCCTCTCTTTTTTCTTGTAAGCAGCCTGGTGCTGAAGATTTTTATCCCTTCGCAGAAACTGTTTGACGGAGCGTTTTATACTGCTGCGCTGAATTGCACATAGGTGTAAATCACAAGCAAAACCGCTAATCTTAAGCTAAAAATTAGACTAATTAATTACTGTTACACCGGTAAATGGACTAAGAAAACTTAGTTTAAAATGTGTATAGCAGCATTCTCCGAAGCTGGTATGGAGTGCGATAGTAGTTTCTTACTTAATACACTTTTCGTTCTAAAAACCGAAGCTACAAGGTAAATTCAGAAAGCTTTACATATGTTACATCTTACATTTAAAAACAATGCATAATGTCGTTTGTTCCCTGCTTAAATGTTGAATGCCCAATACAGAGGTTATATTTATTCATGGTACTGACTGGGCCACAACGATTGGATGTGCAAAAATTGCCTCTGCAATCTCAACACTGAAGAGCTGTGCCAGCCGAACTGTGGAGTCAGTCGAGGTGCCCAGTGATCATTGCAGTAACCAGTAGTTCGTCCTCTGTTTTTTATTTTTATGTAACTTTTTATTCCTTCACAAATACTGTGTGGCGGAGCATCTTATGCTGCAACGCTGAATTGATAATCGAAATGTAGACAAAAGTTTTTAGTCTGGATAGGAGTGTGCGCTCACGTGAAACTTTCTGGTAAAGTGCAACTGTGTGCCAGGTAGGCAATCGAACACAGGACAATCGCTAGCAGTGCTCTTTACTTTTCAAATTCATTGAGACCTCTAGTGAGCAAATAAAGAAGAAAGGGCTCATAGGATATACATGTATGTAAGAAGTTTGAAGTCACTGATTCCGCACCCAGTCTCCAACTGTCATAACAAGAAATAGTTCTTACCTTGAGAAGCGGTAATGATGTTAGCTGGAGTTGATTTGATTCAAAATTTCTTAGTGGTTGGTTTGGAATTTGGACTTTCTTCACTCCATTGACGGATAAGACTTAACTCCAAGTTACCGAACTGGGATACGCATCTGTTAACAGCAGAAATAATGATATGTTTTATAAAATTTGTCCACAAGAATTTTTGACTTGTCTGTTGTTGCAATTTATCTTCCTCCCTGTTTCAGACTAGTGATGAGTTTCCTGTTACCAAGCAACACTACGTGAAATAACCGCATAAGTCAATAGACGACGCACGGCGAACGTAACCGCTAGTCTAGTGCGGCGCAGTTTGACGGAAGTGGGCTATGGCAGCAGACGACTGACCCGAGCACCTTTACTAAGAGCTCCCCATCGGCTCCTGCGCCTCTCCTGGGTTCGTGACTATATTGTTTGGACGTTAAGCTACTAGAAAAATGTGCCTTGTTCAGAGCAACCCCTTCTGATTTTCTGATTCGAACTGGCACCGATAAGTATTCCTGGTTTGTTTAAGCTTCCGAATCTTTCATGATAATTTTAACTCTGAAACTGTTCTGAATATTTGTAAGCTCGAAGAAGCGAGGTCTACTTATCGATACTATTTCCAATCACAGACGCGAAACGGGTTAATGATGGTAGGGTTCGCGTGTGGCACAGACCCACGAAGCCGTGGACCCAAGTCGTCAACACTATGGAAGCTAGTAGTGACTCGATGACGGATGAGCTAGCTTTACATGGAACGGACTGGGCCCTGTGGTCCAACCGAAGGGATCATTGACTGAAAATACGAGGGTAAATCAATTATTATCCGCAAAGTAGTTATAAAATTTTATTGTAATAAAATACGAAACTTACAAGAACATCATTTTTCGGCATAGTCTCCTTGCTTTTCAATGCACTTCGTCCATCGGTCTACAAGCTTCCTTATGTCCTCATAAAAGGTTTTCGGTTGAGCTGCGAGTCAGGAATGCACCGCTTCCTTCACTGCTTCGAGTCAAATCGGCGGCGCCTTAATGCCTGTTTGAGCAGACCAAACAAGTGATAGTCAGAACGGGCAAGATGGGGACTATATGGAGGATGATCCAGTACTTCGAATTTGAGTTTCTGGAGCGTTTCAGCAGTGTGGACAGCAGTATGCAGACGGGAATTGTCGTGCAACAACACAACACCTTCTGACAGCAATCCTCGGCGTTTGCTCCGAATTGCAGGCTTTAGCCTGTCAGTAAGCATCTCACTGTAACGTACACTTTTATTGTTGTGCCCCTTTCACCATAATGTTCCAGTACAGGACCTCGTGCATCCCAAAATCCCGAAAACATCAGTTTTCCTGCGGACGGTTGGGTCTTGAACTTTTTCTTGCACGGCGAATTTGGATGTTTCCATTCCATACTCTGCCGTTTACTCTCCGGATCGTAATGATGGATACATGTTTCGTCACCAGTAATGATTCTGTCTAAGAAGTTGTCTCATTCGTTACCATAGCGATCCAAATGTTTTTTGCAGATGTCGAGGCGCGTTTGCTTATGCAACTGTGAGAGTTGGGACCCATCTTGCACAAACTTTACGAAACCCAAGTCTGTTGTGAATAATTTCGTAGGCAGAACCATGACTAATTTGAACACGATGAGCCACTTCATTAATAGTTAATCGTCTGTCTAAGAGAATCATTTCACGTGATCTCTCTATGGTTTCTTCATTTGTGGCGGTAAACGGTCGTCCGGCTCCTTCATCGTGAGTAACACTCGTGCGACCATTTCGGAATTTTTCAATCCACTCGTACACACTTCGTTGTGGCCAAACACTACTCCCGTTCTGTACTGAAAGTCTTCTATGAATTTCGGCCCCTGATACACCTTCCGCCCACAAAAAACGTATCACTGAACGTTGCTCTTCTTTCGTGCAAATAGACAGCGGAGCAGCCATGATTAACAGCGCGGTAGCGACAACGAAACTAACGTAGCAGCTTGAAAATTGCAACAAATAAACAAAGCATGCGTCTCCAACGTAAAACAACAGTACTACCAACATAAACAGAAATATAACTAAATTGCGGATAATAATTGACTTACCTTCGTCCGCATAAATAGAGACCACGCATTTCAAAGCGCCACGGCATCGGACCACAGTTGTTGACGACTGGTTTGTGGGCGAGTCAAGGCCGTCGTGCTATCGTAAATCTGAGACGGCGGTAAGGGAGGCGCGAGGGAGCAGCGTTGGCAGCAGTGGATTTGCGCGGCCTGCCGTGGGACCTGGCCCAGCGCGCTGGGAACTTGTCCGTGGTCCGCTGAGCCGCGCCGGGGTGAAGGTTGGCGGTCGCCGTTCACCGCTCTCTGCTCGCCGCTTCCCATCCCGCGTGGGAACGCCCCGCCAGCCGCCAGCCGCCCCTGGCGGGCTCGTCCGGACTGGCCAACTTCTACCTGCTGGAGATAAATGGAAGACTCGAGCAGGGCAACTGTCCCCAAAGTGTCCCCTCAGTGGGACGCACCAACTGGGCAACTTTTGCCTGCTCCGGTTAGACTGACAGGCGCGCACGAACTCGGCAGCTCCTAACTGTTCCTCACAGACCGACTGCACAGTCTCGCAAAATGCTTCCAAATCTAAACTTACCGAGTGCGCAACCTCTGCCCCTATTTATAGAGTTCTACATCTACCTCTACATGGGATACTCTGCAAATCACATTTAAGTGCCTGGCAGAGGTTTCATCAAACCAGCATTATACTATTTATCTCCCGTTCCATTCTCGAATAGCGCGCGGGAAGAAAGAACACCTGAATCTCTCGTATTTTATTCTGATGATCATTTCTCCCTTTGTAAGTGGGAGTCAACAATATATTTTCGCATTCGGAGGACAATGTCGGCGATTGGAGTTTCGCAAGTAGCCCACGCCGTAGCGATAAGCGCCGTTGTTCTAATGATTCCCATCCCATATCCCTTATCATTTCCTTAACGCTGTCTCCCCTGTATCGTGACAATACGAAACGAGCTGCCCTTCTTTGGACTCTTTCGATGTCCTCCGACAAACCCAACTGATAAGGATCCCATACTGCAGTACTCCAAAAATGGACGGACAAGCGAAGTGTATGCAGTCTCTTTAGTTGTTCGGTTGCGTGTTTTGAGGGTTCTGCCAATAAAACGCAGTCTCTGGTTCGCCTTTCCCACGATATTATCTACGTGTTCTTTCCAGTTTAAGTCTGAAGTAATAGTGATTCCTAAGTAATTTGTGGAGTTTACGGCCTTCACTTTTGATTGATTTATCTTGTAAACAACGTTTAACGAATTTCTTTTCGTACTCATGTAGACGACTTCACACTTCTCATTGTTAAGAGTCAAAATGCCAATTTTTACACCGTACTGATATCTGATTTAGATCGTTCTGCAGTTGGATTTGATCTTCAGATGATTTTACTACACGATAAATGACAACGTCATCTGAAAACAACCTAAGAGAGCTATTTACATTTTCCCCTAAATCGTTTATGTAAATAAGGAACAGCAGAGGACCAATAACACTACCCTGTGGAACGCCCGATATCACCTCTGTTTTAGTCGATGCTTTACCATCGATTACTACGAACTGTGTCCTCTCTGACAAGAAATCTCCTATCCAATCGCAAATTTGGGGCGATATACCATAACCATGCAATTTGATTAAAAGCCGTTTGTGAGGTACGGTGTCAAAAGCTTTCTAGAAATCAAGAAATACGGAATCGGTTTGCGAACCATTGTCGATAGCCCACCTCACTTCGTGTGAATAAAGAGCTAGTTGTGTTTCGCATGAACGATATTTTCTAAATCCGTGTTGACCTTGGGTCAATAGATCGTTCTGTTCGAGATAATTCATAATATTTGAATGCAGGAAATGTTCCAAAACCATGCTGCAAACTGACGTCAATGAAATAGGCCTGTAGTTTAGTGGGTTACTCCTACTGCTTTTCTTGAATAAGGTGTGACCTGTGCAACTTTCCAATCTTTTGGTACAGATCCTTCTTTGAGAGAGGAATAAGGTCGATACTGTGCCACGTAGCAAATTATATAAAAATACAAAGATTTTATTACAAATTTCACGTACAAAAATATTTGTACAAAACAAATGCATTTAGTTTGGCTCATATTCCGCTCACGGCTGCTTGGTATGAAACGCACTTCACAAAGTCTAATTTGCAAACTTCACCATTCCTAAGTAATTCTAATTTCCGTTGCAGAAAAGCGTGCCTCTCTCTGGCTTTTGAGTCAGTTTGGATGGTGATATTAGTTTTTGCTGAGTTGATTCTTATATACAGTAAGTATCAGTTTGCTCATGCTTTGACTTCTCACAGACTGTTTGGGTGAGGAGATTCACATGATGCAGTTAATCGGGAATGAAAGCTTCGGCAAGCGTTAGTCGTCCTCCACAAGGAAGCGCAATCTGCTGCCCAAAAGTATGGAGGAAAGACTGCATCTTCTTCATCAATGTAGTTTTCAGTTATGTAATCCGCAAAGTTTGTGATGTCGTCTTGTGGTTGGATGCTGACAAGATCAACAAAAGCATCAGAAACATCTTGAAGATTTAAATAGATAAGCCCAAAGATGTAATGCAGGCGCTGGCCTCTTTCATTATCCTTATCTTTGTAGATCTAAGCCAAACCAAGTGACTGTATTTTTTGTGCGTGGTCATGAGTGCCTTCCAAACGCGAAAATATATGTTCGCTGCCTTCTGTAAATAACTTAACAACACACCACGAACATTTACCGCAGCATCGCTATACACGTTCTTCCGTTGCTACAACTCTTCTCTAAGGTTTGAATTTATAACCATAACAGATCAAATCTGTATTACCACGATCACTAATAACAGGTTGCAAATCGTGACCTTCTGCCGTATTATTCGCTTCCGTGACTAAACTGAAGTACAAAACGAAACATATGTGATTCTACACAGATGTCAGCGAGCTGTGTCATTCACAGGACTGACGAGTTGAGTTAGGACAGGAACGCCTTGGGTCGAACCGTCTTGCTACCTGCGAGCGGAAGTTGGCCAGTTCGAGTGTGGGATTAACTGTCCGTTCCAGAGTACCCTTCCAGCCCAGTTCGGGTCTGCCCCCCGTGGCCTGCCCAGCATTCGACACCTACCTTCTCTCTCATCCCTAACACACACCTCCCTGTATCAGCCTTCAAATGCCAGTAAATGCTAACATCACTGCTTCTGTTGTAACCCACAATCTTAATTCAGGTGTTCGTGTCTATATTTCACTCTGCAGCCATAACTACACATCGAAAACGAATACTGTTCGTATCTAGTAGTAGGTATCAGTCTCCCATTGTGCACCATGGTGGTAGAGGGTTGATAGCGATAACGGGGTGGAAGATATGGGAATTGAAAGTTACTGACTTATATAAAATTCCACGCGTGGGTATCAATATTTTGCTCTTCAGGAAAAACTACACAACGGAGACGAACGATCTCTCTGTGTAGTTGTAGTACAAAGTCTAACGTTGTACAGCGCAGCAGTTTCGTGTCGGTAGCTGTAAAAGGGTGGAAGATATCGTCGATGAAAGTCGTCAGCTTATATAAAATTCGGACTGAAGACCAGCGATTACTTTTGACACTGTTATAGCAAAGTGGTTATATACAACGAAACGTCATTCACATTCATCAGTGGTTTTCTTTCTTTTTTTTTAATTGTGGTATATATGTACGTTTGCCGTCCCATTAATTTATCCTTTAAGATAAATCATATTGACACAGGTGTTGCTACATTTCTCCGAAATGTAAACTGATCTTCCACGAAGTAACGTTCTTTCAATCTTGTGTGTCCCTGACTCATTAGGAGCGTAATAAATTGTACAACTTATTTCGCATGTACATGAGTCTACAAGCTGATCAATTAATAAGCTTATATATCGAAACTGGTCGTCCATGGAGTACTGTATTGTTAAATGAGAGGCCGTAAGCCATAGTGTGGAGCACCGACTTTCAGTGTGTGGGCAGAACGAGTGGCCGCGACAGCACTTGGACGCCGTGCGGCGGCGACGCAGCCGTCATGAGCGGCCGCGTCAGCTTCCGCCGCGGGCGACCGCCGCCGCTTTTGGTGGTGACGTACTTGTGCCGTCTCTCTCGCAGTTCAGGCCACTGCCGAAAGACGCCATAGGTCCCACTCACAGGGAAGGTGGCGTACCGACCACTCACCTGACGTCAAAATATTCTCCCGTGCTGAGGCAACACATCCTAGAGACAAGGCCTCACAACAGGCCGTGCTACGTCATACTGACCAGGCCGCGGCCGCCAGCTGAATGGCTGGCCGCTGGGGCGGGGTTGGAACACTTGCGCGGAGTGACACTTGCGCGGAGTGACACTTGCGTGGAACTCGGGGCCCTTGGGGCGGCTAATGCCTTTTCCTGGGTACAGGCACACCAAGAAGTCTAGCACTGCTGTTGTCAAGTTTCCACACTGTCAACACGAAACTCAGTGAAATTGCACAACCCTTTGCAAGCTGAAGAGCAATATAGTAACTTGTTCTAACTACATATTAATCCGTTGAGTGTTCCTCCTGTAAACAAAAAGGTATTTTAATAGTGATAATGTTTGGAGAGTTAGTCTCCGCTACTACAAGACTATGAATTTCCACAGTCATACCTCCTAAAAGCATTTTATTCAGAACACTAAGCATATCAAGACACCTGCGCAAGCAATAAATATATTAGGCATCCTGCATAGATACGTTGATGTAATTGACCGCTATGTAGTTAACCCCACTATCACGCAACTTCCATCTCTTTAAAAATAGCTACTATGCTTTTTAATAGGAGATGCAACCTTAAACCTCCGATTAAAAAACGTTAATAATAAGTCAATGAGTATTTTGCATACTTAAAGCGTTTATTCGTAGACCCCAAAACGATTTGGCTGTATTCGAATTACAAATACATCTAAGAAATATATGAAATACGGAATGTGTAAGGGAATGTCACACACCGAAAAATGCTAAAGATGAAGTCTATTTTCCATCACTGTCATATAGAACCATTTTTACTCCGAACTTGGCAGAAACCAACAGGGAGAAACAAGTTGCAAGACTTCCAGGAAAAATGAAGCGAAATTGGCAGCCAATCGTTGGTTATTAATTACATTGCCTATTAACTCTATAAATATAAATTACGGAATACGCGGAACTACTGTTCAGTACAGTCAAAAAGGTCTAAGCTAATAGGCAGTGGTTTACAATCAGATATCCGTATCACACTACTCCTCAAGAAGTCTGTGTGAAGATTTATATTCAGAACATTCAAGAAAAAGGTGTTGAAACTATAAGAAGCAGCTCATTTACTCAGGAAGGGAAAACGTTATGGTGCCCGTAAATTTGAATGGCTGTATCTCTCGTAGTAACATTTAATTTTTGATAAAATGTTAAAATCCAATATACCAGAATTTTGTTTTTCTGAAATCAGTGCCAACTTTTTTTTGTCGAACTTTTTGCAGGAAGTAGTCTTGACGTGATTTCATACTTCTATGCATTAATATTATCAAACATTGCGCGGCCGATCCGGTCGGATGTTCGAGTCCTTCCTCGGACATAGGTACGTTTGTTTGTACTTTGCCTAAGTTATTTTGGGTAAGATTAAGCAGTGTGTAACTCTAGCGACCAATGATCTAAGTAGTTTGGCCGCATAAGACTACACATATACACGTAATATATTTATTTCATAACCACATTTAAGTACTAATAATTAAAGAAAATTAAAAGAGAAATTTGAAGTAAACACTGAAAACAAATAATCGATATTTCCCATAAAATGAATGCACACAACCGTTGACTTATGTCTTGTGAATGTACCTACAAATTCTGCCATATGAAAATTGTAGTGTGAGTCCCAAATATGTTTTTTCTGTAATAACATTAAAAACATATTAAAAATTCAGAACTCGAAAATCAGTGAAGTTTTGGACTTGAAACGTTTTGTGTTGCTACATCTTTACATAGTAGACATGATTTTAAAATTTGGTTGCTATCGCCAAAGTAGACGAAACGTTAAATTTTTTGGTGTAATCTTCGCCGTGTAGACTGTATGTTGTAGAAGTCTACGTCGAACCTAATCATACCTCTGAGGAGAGAACGTTGTTTGCACTTCTCTTGCGTTTCCAGTCGGCTGTGCTGTGCTACGTAACGACATCGTACCGTTCCACTTTACCGAGAGCTATATATGTATTGGTGTGATGTTTGTTCTTTCGAAATAAGACATCACACCAATATATGTATCATTTAGACGCAAAGATTCTGGGTTCTGTTTTCATCGCTAACGCGATTAACAACGTTAGACCTCGTGTGTAAACAAAATGTTCAAATGTTTGTATAGTCTATGGGACTTAACTACAGGGTCATCAGTCCCTAAACTTACAAACTACTTATGAACTACTTACGAACTAGGACGGCACAAATATCCAGACCCGAGGGGGTATTCGAACCCCCGACCGTAGTGGCCGTGCAGACCGTGACTGGAGCGCCTTAGTCTCCTCGGCCACCGCGGCCGGCGTGTGTAAACACTTAAAGGTTATGAGTGCCACTGGAAAAATGCATAAGTAACACCTGTTGTTTGAGGCTTGAAGATGACCTGAAATTAGCCGAAATCGATATCTCATAATAAACATAAGGTGTAGCTGTCTATATTTCATAATGCTATTTCTAACATATTTAAAAGCTGCTCAAAACCACCTACAAAAACCTTTATAATGAGATTGTATTTAATTCCACGATCAAATTGTGTTTTAGTTATTTGTAGTACTACACCCAAAGATCTGCCCTTGCTTTTAGTGCCTTGATCAGCTGTTTATTTTTAGAGGTATTACTAGGGACAGGAAAAATTTGCATTTGCGATAAATGCGAATATAGATGCAAATTCTGACTCAAAATGCAGTAAATCCGAAATTATAGTTAGCAACGGTTGCGCTCAATTCCGCAACATTCCTCTTCACATGGTGCTGTATTGTAAATCGAGTGATATTTGTATGACGTGTTATCTCCCTGTTGAATGAGGCTGTGACAGCTCCGGGCCGTTACTACAGCTCCACCTCGCTCGGTGGGCCTTTCCCTGAATACGGCACAGGTAGCGGCTGGAGGGCGAGGAGTAGGGGTGGTGTATCCCTACTTCTGGAACACCCTGTTCACTACCTGCAGCGTCCGGGTCTCCGCGCAAGTGTCTACACATTCCCTTTCCGCGCAAGTGTCACTCCTCGCAAGTGTCACAAACTCGCTGGGGCAGGCCCACTGCCTCAAGCGGGCAGCCAGTAAGGCCTTGTCTCTAGGTGGTGTTGGCTGACGTCCACACTCCAGGCAACAGCTGCGGTTGGCGTGCTTCGAAAAAAAAAAATAATAATAATAAATAAATAAAAATCACACTGACGTGTTTTATGGCCCACTTTAGATCTGAAGTTTTGGCAAACATTTTGGAGCAAAATAATAATCTAAATAATAAAAAATTAATTAATAAGAGTGTCTTGAACCCTTTTAGGGAAAAAAATTACGTAGTGGCGGGTTCCGAACCACCGACCTTTAGCGTTATAGTCCAACGCCTTGCCCACTACGTTACAGCTATCAATCAAACGATTAGTCCTCAATCTCATACTATTGATGGCCGTTGTTAACTGATGCTAATATGGCATTTGTAGACACTAGATTATCATTTATCGTACGAAGAACGATGCGTTTTTGTTAATGAGCCATTGCTTTGAAATATCAAGGTGTAAGTTACAATAAGAAAATCATCAAATACGCAACGCAAGATGGCGTATGCCAGAGAGAGTTCTGAGCAGGGAATGTCACGTGACATCTCCGAACTGCTGGTTTCCGTTAATTCAATGGAGGGTGTCAAATCTCCGTTATTTTTGTAAATATGTCTCAAACAATACGAGATACGAAAAAAAACATAAGGGAGCTAAATTGTAGAGAATTTTCTCCTCTACCAATTAGGTTATTCAATTTTCGTGTCAGATGAATAGTTAAGGCATTATTTTCATTTAAATGTCGAGCTGTCAAAAGACGATCGCAAAGGCCCACTTATAGTATTACTACCGTAACCTAAAGTGGGCTAAAATAGTTTGACGTTGACGGTGAGGATCACGTGGCCGATCGACTGCTTACTTTGGGCTGTTTTGTGGTTGTTCACCTGGTTTGCTTTTGATTCACAGCTGTGTCCTTCGCATTATAATATATTTCGTTGGTGATCTTTTGCTTATACTTGTATTAGAAAATGAACGACGATTGACCTACTCACCAACACGTACAACTCTACGATATGATCCGCAAACGTGCAAGCAATATGTTGACAAAGTTTCTTCGGAATCGGATGAACAGTACGGCGTATTTTTACGTATTAGACTAGCGAACCCGACAACGCTTTTTAATTGTTAATATGCACGGGGAACGGAAATGCAACTAAACTCCTTTCCTTAATATCTCTGCCCATCTCTGTGTCTATTTCCTACTTGTCTGTCTTCTTGAGCTTTTAATTGTGTTAGCTGCCTCAAATTTCGGCATAACTCCGGTATTTATTTATTCCAATACTCAATTAGTGAACGGTTAGTGCGTTTTATGGAATATCGTCCCCGATTTGTGACTGGATAGAGGATTTCCTGTCAAAGAGGATACAGTTTATAGTAATTGATGGTAAGGTATCGACCAAAAACAGAGGTGATATGTGGCGTTCCACAGGGTAGTGTTATTGGTCCTCTGCTGTTCATTACCTACATAAACGATCTCGAAGAAAATATAAGGAGCTCTCATAGGTTGTTTGAAGATGATGCCGTTATTTATCGTGTAGTAAAGTCATCTGAAGATCAAAACCAACTGCAGAATTATCTAAAGTAGTTATCACTATGGCGTAAAAATTGGCAATTGACTCCAAATAATGAGAAGTGTGAAGTCGACCACATGAACACGAAAAGAAATCCGTTAAACTTTGTTTACAAGATAAATCAATCAAACTTGAAGGCCATAAACTCCACCAAATACCTAGGAATTATTATTACATCAGCCTTAAACTGGAAAGAATACGTAGATAATGTCGTAGGAAAGGCAAACCAGCGACTACGTTTTATTGGCAGAACACTTAAAAGATGCAACAGAACAACTAAAGAGACTGCATACCCCACGTTTGTTCATACTCATTTGGAGAACTGCTGCCCATTGTGGGGTCCTTCTCAGGTGGGTTTGACGGAAGCCATCGAAAGAGTCCAAAGAAGGGCAGCCCATTTGTCACGTTACAGAGGAGACAGCGTCACGGAAATTGTACAGGATCTAGGATGGGAATCATTACACCAACGGCGTTTATCGCTGCAGCGTAATCTACTTACGAAATTCCGATCGCCAACATTCTCCTCCAAATGCAAAGATATGTTGTTGACTACTACTTACATAGGTAGAAATGATCATCAGAATAAAATACAGAAATCAGGGCTCGAACGGAGAGATTCAGGTGTTCTTTCTTCTCGAGCGCTATTTGAGAATGGAATGGGAGATAAATAGTATAACGGTGGCTCGATGAACCCTCTGCCAAGCACTTAAAAGTGATTTGCAGAGAATCCCATGTAGAAGTACTCCCCCCCCCTCTCTCTCTCTCTATATATATACCTCTTTCTCGACCCCCTTCTTTTCTTACTCCTCCTCCTCCTACGTCTGCTCCCGCCTAACCACCTATAAATCCCCCTACCTCTATCCTCAACTTCCCCGCTCTCTCACAATCTCCTGTTACCTCTCTGTGTTCTCCCTCCACTGTATATGGGAAATTACAATACCTACCAAATTCACGTTGATCGGTTAGAGTCAAAATCTGAAGTAAGGTACTCTCCGTCGTGCACCGTACGAAATCTTACGTAAGAAAGTGGTGTTTCTCTCGTTTTAAAGTTCAAGCGTGCAAAATTTTATAGCAGTCGCATCAACGGTTTGGCAATGCATAAAATACGAATTAAATCCGGTGTGGTGCCACCCCTCTTACAAAATTACCAATTACGGTTTGTTTTTCAATTTTTCTGGTCTTCCTTTGGGTTTTCCTAGATAAATATAACCCATTTTTAAAGAAAACAAAACAAAAATAAATATTGTTCAAATCTATCATCAAGCCATTTCTGAGTTTTAGCGGGACTAACGCACAGCATTTGATTTTTATATACGTAGATAACAAATAGTTGCATTACAATAAAATTAAATATACTAAAACATTTAAAAATTACCATTAAGCCTTTCGTAAATGTGGAAAAAATGTCTAATGTGAAATAAACTGTGCCATCAAGAAAACGTGCTGAATCTAATTACAATAGTTCTGCTGGTATACCTTCCGTGTAGGATGGCCATGGTCTATGAACTCTTCTGTTCCTCACGTTTCGTGCAAGACTGCGTTGGACATCCTCAGAGAGGCTCTTCTTCCGCTGAGTCGTGCCCACCGACGGGTCGGACTTCTGAGAGCGACGTATATAGCATAGAAAAGGGGGGAGTGCTCGAAGTCACACGTGAAGAGCAGAGGTAATCCTTGTCAGAGGTAAAAACTTTTAGCCTTGTAGTTAAACTCCTTTTTGTCGTTACAATATAAACTGCACCAGAAGTATATATTGGAACTACAAAAAGAAGAGTTGCTACACGAGTAAAAGAACATAAAAGTCTTTGCCGACTAGGAAAAACAGATACGCCTGCTGTAGCAGAGCATGCTCTGCAGCTAGGAAATCATGATATTAAATTTTCTGCAACAAAAGTTTTATCTAGAACAAAGAATTAATAGCCACGATTATGTAGAGAAGCCATTGAAATAGATAAACATAATGATTATTTCAAGGGGCGGCCGCAGTGGCCGAGCGGCCTGCGCCCCGCCAGTCACTGTCTGCACGTGGTTCGAATCCTCCCTCGGGCATGGATGTTTGTGTCGTCTTTAGTATAAAGTGGTTCATAAGTAGTTTGTAATTTTAGGCACTGATGACCGCGAAGTTAAGTCCCTTAACCTTAACAAACATCTGAACATCTGATTATTTCAATAGGAAAAATCAAATGTTTGAAACCTATGGGACCAAACTACGTTGGTCATCAGTCCCTAGTGTTACAAAGTAGCCGGCCGCGGTGGCCGAGGGGACTGAGGCGCTCCAGTCACGGTCTGCACGACCACTACGGTCGGGGGTTCGAGTCCCCCCTCGGGCATGGATATTTGTGCCGTCCTTAGTTGTAGCTAGTTCATAAGTAGTTTGTAAGTTTAGGGACTGATGACCCCGTAGTTAAGTCCCATAAGCTTTACAAACATTTGAACATTTGATTTTGTTACAAAGTACTTAAACTAAGTTAAACTACGGACAACACACACATCCTTGCCCGAGGGAGGATACGAACCTCGGCTAATCCCGCGCGGCTTAATGGGAAAGAAGAGACAACGAAACTTAGCGACATGTGGACAGTTGCGCTGGAAAATTCGCTAAGCAGTTTTTCATCTTTTCTACGCTATATATGTCGCTCTCAGACGTCCGACCCGTCAGTCGGCAAGACTCAAGAAAGAGGAGCTCCTCTTGGCAGTCTCGGACGATACATCAGGAACATAAAGAGTTTCGTAGACCGCGGCTATACTACCCGAAAGGTTTACCAGCAACAATGTCATCAGTTCTTGAAAGCCTTTATTCTATAATAATAAGGTAAAAGCAGTCAACAATCCGAAGATTGGTTTGAACACCACAGTGCTTTTCTAGGCATGGTCCTGTTTGGAGGTGGTATGCCGTTGCCTTCCTTCGACCTTGGAACTGACTTACCCAGCCAGATATAGGGGGACCTACAGTTTAACGTGGGTTCCGAACCACGGTGCTACTCGGTATTTTTCACATGACCAAATACTGCTAGAGGAGAAAGAAGTGGAAAGTGACATATAAAAATCCTAGGACCTAGCGGGGATCGAACCCGCGACCTTAGGATTTGTAGTCTGGCACTTTTTTTTTGTTTTTTTTTTGTTTTTTTTGTTGTTTTTTTTTTGTTTTTTTTATCTGTTTTTCCCCCCTTTTTTACCGTTTTTTCCCCTTTTTTTCCCCTAAGCTCTTCCTCTTCAGGCGTTGGCGCCTAACTATCATAACCCCCATAAACAAAACATCTCGCCTGCCAAAAGAAAGGTCTAGTGCCACCGCCACTTTTACCTTATACTAAATGAAAGATTAAACTAAGGGAAAGGATAAAGGATAACAAAAGGTATAGCGTCTTCTTGGATTGCTTTATTTTTTTTTTTTTTTTTTTAATGGAGCGACACTCACACCCCATTCTGCCCAGATGGCCGTTGCTGCACGAAATAACAGTACACCGACAGATTCAGGGTTTGTCTTCTCGTAGGTCTGCTGTCTCAGGAAGTTCTTGTTCTCTCAATTACTTTCTGTGTCTGGCTTCGGTTGCCCGAGATGCATAGTCTATAGTATACTTCTGTGAACCCTGACGCCGTCAGTTACCATAATCGTGCATCGCCATTGATTTCTTCAGAACACTAAACATATAACAAAAGACTCCCATTCTAAACGGAAAAAAACTGGGAAAATTCCGCACTACATCCCATTTGCGAACTATTTTCGTTGATTCTGGTCGTATGCAGTTGATCGTTTGTTAAGGTTCGTTACGGCGGGCGTCCCCTATCCGGCACTCCCCAGCTGCGAGGGGGGTCGGTGAAGACACCACGTAGGTAATTGGCGAAGATCTGTCGGTATCGAGGTGTGGTCTCGAGTCTGTGATGATGCTCTTGGAGGAATTGCCAGTAATCAAGTACCGACTTCTCACCTTCTTGGAAAAGGTAGTAAATGGACATGCCTTTTATCCACGTGAGAGCGTGTGTTTTCGCGGCCGGAAAATATGTGTCCTCCGGGCATAGGAGGAGCCTGGGGTCAATCGCGTTAGGCGGGACGCGAAGGTAGCAGGCAATAATCTTCTGTACTAGCGTCCAGACTTCGACAACAGATTCACATGTTAAACGATGTTCATCATTGTCCATAAGCTGGCATTCCGGGCAAAGGGCCGAATCCACCATCCTGATTGCGTGCAGCCGGTGTCTCGTCGTAAATTTCCGATTGACGACGTGGTACCACGTGGCTCTTATTCTTGTAGGGAAGAACGGCTGTTGAACTGCTTTCCACACCGTTGACCATTGTGTGGCCGGTGCTTTACTTTCAATCACATTTCGAGGGACTGCCCTAAGCAACAATTGGTAAATGTCCCTTGC
The DNA here is from genome assembly GCA_026315105.1 of Locusta migratoria. NCBI lineage: Eukaryota > Metazoa > Arthropoda > Insecta > Orthoptera > Acrididae > Locusta > Locusta migratoria. Next base: position 43,769,865 of record CM048747.1, read on the forward strand.
CTTTGGAGCTCGAGTGGTGGGGAGCTGAGTATGTAGGTAGCTATATTCGAGTATGAAAGTCGCAATGTGGCCAAGAGGGGGCGCGACGTGTCCAATCGCAACCGGTGGCAGGATCGACGTAGGCATCAGCTCATCTATCAGAACGCCCGTTACTGAGGTATGTCGACGTGTCCTCAGTTTCACCATCGTGGACAGGAACAGCGCCATGGCCCGCGTTTTGACATTGATAAGTCCGAGTCCGCCGTCACGCCGTTGAAGGGTAAGAGTGTCATAGCGGACTTTGAAAATGTATCCAGCAGTGACGTAATATCCAAAGGCCGATTGTAGGTTGCGTGCCATCACTGTCGGCACTGGGAGCACCTGAGCCATGTGTATGATCTTAGTCGCCACATAGATGTTAAGGTATTCGACACGTTGTAGTAGGTCCATTTGTCGTAGTAGGTTTTGGCGTACCTCTGTGCGTACGACTTGCAGTAATCGTCTGTAGTTTATTGCTGTTGTGCGGCGCATGTCCCGTGTAAACGTGATTCCTAGGTACCTGAGGTCATCTGCCCGTGGAAACGGGGCCACACAATCTTCAGGTAAGCCTCTTCCAATGAACATTGCTGCCGATTTATTGACATTCATGACGCTTTTCGCCACCAAACCATATTGTTGGATCCAATCAATCACGAAGCGGATCTCATCTCCAGATTGTACCAACAGGAGAAGATCATCCGCATATGCCCTGCAGCGAAAGGTATGACCCCTTAGGGTAATTCCTGTGAGTTTGCTTTTCAGTCCTCCTATGAGTGGTTCGAGAGCAATTGCGTAAAGGATCATGGAGAGTGGGCATCCTTGTCGAACCGAACGCCGAATTGGTAAAGGATCTGTTACACGGCCATTCACCAGTACACGAGATGTAGCGTCGCGTAGGAGGCGCATTATGATGTTCTTAAAATCATTTGGAAAGCCCATTCGATCCAACACTGCCATGAGAAATTTGTGGTGTACCCTGTCGAATGCGTGATCGAAATCAATGGCGATCAACGCTGCCGCGAGATGACAGGATGCGGCGAGTCCTATCACATCTCTACATTCACTAGTGGCTGTTTGCATGGTGGTCTCTCCTCCTCGTGTAGTTTGTTCTATGGAAAGGACTACTGGTAGAACTTTCTTTATACGTGCCGCTAGTAGTCGGGTGAAAATTTTATAGTCCGAATTTAACAAAGTTATTGGACGGTAGTCTTCAATCCTCTGTCCTCTTGAAGGCTTGTGTATGGGGATAAGAAGTCCTTCGACGAAAGCCGATGGGATATGAAAGCCAGGTGACATCAGTTCTCGGTACATATCGATCCAACGGGGCATCATCAAGGTACGGAAAGTTCGATAAAATTCGATCGGCAGTCCATCTGGCCCAGGTGCTTTGTTCAGCGCAGCTTTATCGATTGCTTCCTCGATGTCATCCCGCGAAACCTCCTCTAAAAGTGAAGCCGCAGACGTGGCGTCGAGGGTGTGTGAGACGTATTGCAAGACGTCGTTTTCGTCTCCCTCCTCACTGTTGTCTTCCTGGTAAAATCGTCGATAATGAGCTGCAAAGGCTTCCACAATGGCCGCTTGGGTCGTTTCGTTTCGGCCCTACTCGGTATTTTTCACATGACCAAATACTGCTAGAGGAGAAAGAAGTGGAAAGTGACAGATAAAAATCCTAGGACCTAGCGGGGATCGAACCCGCGACCTTAGGATTTGTAGTCTGGCACTCTACCACTGTGCAACCGAGGAGCACTCTATAACAATAATAGTATTAATAATAATAAGCTCGCATGTCTCAGTGACCTGATGCAATACTTTCGCCTTTAACTCCACTTCCTAAGAAGTACCTAACCAACCCTGTTAACCAACCGGAAAAAAATGGAACTACTGTTTAAGATGGAATCGTGGCACATATCATTTCTGGCAACTGCTCACTTCTTTGGGAGGTGAAGGTTAGATGAAAACTCAAGTGAAGAATCCCTGATTCCATCAAGTTTTGTACCCGTCATCTTACGTTCTTGAACCTTGCACTTTGAAGCTAGCCCAGACTGAAAGTTGTAGAACAACGACACATATTACTTACCCCACGTGGGTAAAAACTTGGAATTTGCTGTAAATTAATATTGAAGTTATTAAGCGAGATGAAAACTATCCTAAGTTGGGCCAAATGACACCCCGTGCAAAATATCATTAAAATCGGTTGAGTAGTTCAGAAGTTGATAACGGACAAACAACGTGACCAGAGATTTATATGGGAATAACGAGTATTGAGGCGGGTGCTCGGGATTTAAAGTGGAAGCCTTGGGTCGGCGCGGCAGTGGGCGCGTTGTGGTAGCGGCGGCGTGCACAGCCGAGAAACCGCAGGCTGGCGCCGGCTGCTGCGGTCGTTTGGCGCCTACGGCCGCAGCTGGCCACCACCACCTAGAGAGAAGGCCGCGGCGCTCTCGTGTGACGTCAGGCTGAGTAGGCTACGCGCGCGCGCGCATGACTGACTATAGTCGAGCCGCCGAAACAACGACTCTGACAGCTAGCGGCTATGTTGCCAATACTGCTATGCGGCTGTTTGTTGTTACGCCGTGTCGGTCGCGGGCATACGAATATCACGTCCGAAAATTTTGGGACCGTTGCTATGTACTACTAAAGCGTGAACGAACGAGAACAATCACGAAGTAATGAAAAACACTCTTTTCAGTTAAAAAGAAAAGGTTTAGAAATATATGTCGAGTTAAAGCTTCATATGTTCCAGTATTCCATTAAATATAATGTATCATATAGTCTTTCGCCAAAGTTCGCTAGTTGAAGAAATGTTCAAATGGTTGTATAGTCTATGGGACTTAACTACGGGGTCATTAGTCCCTAAACTTACAAACTACTTATGAACTACTTACAACTAAGGACGGCACAAATATCCATGCCCGAGGGGGGATTCGAACCCCCGACCGTAGTGGCCGTGCAGACCGTAACTGGAGCGCCTCAGTCCCCTCGGCCACCGCGGCCGGCGCTAGTTGAAGAACTTTGTTTATATATTTCATCTTCTATAACTATTTTCCACAGATTCGCTGTTATTACTCGGACGCTGTATTGTGGCAGTCTGCCGAGGGGGTAAACAAATAAGGACTACCACTTTACAAGTACTAAAACCGCCTCTTCCAGTGAAATGATTTGTCTTCTTACATAAAAAGAGTTTTTGTCTCATTCGTTTAGTGTCGCTGTTGACTGCCATAGTATAGTGTCTGAGTAATATTATCAGATCAGTTTCGACAGCTAGTCTATTGGTCACAGAAGTAGAAAAAAAATAACGTAATTTTTCAGTAAATGATCTTTGGTTGCGAAGCAAACGATACATTAAAAATCAGTCGCGGCCAGCATCATGTGCAATGCACCGCTGCTACTGCTACTACCGTCTCCTAATCTTATTATTAATTCTTCTACCCCTTCTTCTTGTGTACTTTTTCGTTTCCATGCCTCTTCTAAGATGTGCCACGTATGTGTGACAACATTGTTCCATTTTGTGGGAGTAATACTGCCCAGCTTCACGAACTAAGAATTCTACTTTTGTTAATGAAAAAGGTTTATTATTTCTGCAACGTACGATTTCACCTGAGCCCACGCGAGTTCTATTGCATTGAAATGGCAATGATATGGTGGAAGGCGCAACACTCTATGACCACTTTCTTCAGCAATTGTATCAATTTCATAAATGATTTTTCGGCTTTTGTTTTTGTAACACAACGAGACAAACGATGAACACGCGACAGATGCTTTGCAGCGACTGAGGCACCTTGAGTAGCAGGGTGGCAACGCGGCACCGTTACCCCGGCAACGTTTACGAATTCCAGAGCTCAGGTTGGTGGTTGAGTGCCCCCCCCCCCCCCCCGTTCCCACCCTCTGCGGCCCACGTGCGCGAACTGTCAGGGTCGTTCTTTCGGCCCGACTTTAGCTCGCTGCTTCGGCATAGTGGGCCGTGCCCCAGCGGCTACCCAGTCATATGCGCGCGCAACCTACTCTGGCTGACGTCACACGAGAGCGCCGCGGCCTTCTCTCCAAGTGGTGATGACCTGGCCCACTGTCACACTGTCTGCCCAAGCAGCTCGCGACCGATACAGTGGAGCACTCTGCGCCTCTGCACAGTGCTTCCGTAACGCCGTGCTAAACTTTAACACAGAATGCTCCACTCAACAATTTCACGTACTGAACCTGGCGTCGAAGAAGCCGGTTTACGGACATATCGAAAGAAACCGGCAGATCTGCACCTACATCCATAGCCACCTCACGGTGTGTGGCGGAGAGTACTTGGCGAACCGTTGTCACTTCGTGCTATTCCAGTCGCGTATGGTTTGCAGGAAATGTGATTGCCTCCATGCTTCCTTGTAAGCCCTCATCTCTCTGATGTCATCATTGTGGTCACTTCGCGAGATATACGTGGGAGGAAGCACTGTATTGGTTGACTCTTCAAGAAACGTTTCCTCTTGGAACTTTGACAAAAGCGCATCCCGCGATACAGAACGCCTCTCTTCTGCCACTGGAGTTTCCTAATTATCTCATGACGCTTGCAAGCTTACTAAATGCGCCAATAAACGAAGCGTGCTACCCTACCTGGTATGGATCCCACACCGATGAGCAATACTCAAGCGACGGCCAAACGAGAGTTTTGTAACCCACTTCCCTTGTTGACGGACTATACTCCCTGAGGATTCTTCCATTCAATCCCAGTCTGTCATCTTACCCACAACTCATTTTACGAGGGGGAGTTGGAAAATAAGTTTCCCCTGTCGACTGTGGGCAGAGTTGTGTACGAAAGGGAAAAAAAAGAATGACACATTAAAGATGACACATATCTTTATTTTTCTACATAATTTCCAAGTACATTGAGACATTTGTCAAAAATCTTCAAAAAGCAATCCAGAAAAAAAAAAAAAAATAAAATAAAAACAGTGTGTTACACACGGAAGAATGGTTGAACGGCTATGGGCGAAAGACGACACAGCAGATGAATACAAAAAATGTTCAAATGTTTGTATAGTCTATAGGACTTAACTACGGGGTCATCAGTCCGTAAACTTACAAACTAGTTATGAACTAACTAAGACTAAGGACGGCACAAATATCCATGCACAAGGGGGGATTCGAACCCCCGACCGTAGTGGCCGTGCAGACCGTGACTGGAGCGCCTTAGTCCCCTCGGCCACCGCGGCCGGCGCAGATGAATATATCTCATCTTTTTTTCTTTCATAGACAACTCTGCCCACAGTCGACAGGGGAAACATATTTTCCAACTCCCCCTCGTATATTGTCGTTCCATTTCACATCGCCCGCACATTATGTCTACGCCCAGATATTTTATGGGCGAAACTGCTTCCAGTGTTTATCCTGCTATTGCGTAGTTATATAATATTCTCTGTATGTAAACGCACCACTTTACAGCTCTTTTTGTTGAGGCCGAATTGCCTTTCCCTACGCCCTGCGTCAATACGCTGCAAATAATTCAGCATTTCGCTACCCGTTTCCAGAGTCATGACTTCTCCATAAAATACAGCATCATCCGGAAAAAGCCTCACTGAACTTCCGATGTCATCTACGATGTCATTTATATACATAGTGTGAAACGCAAAGGGCCTTAGAACACTCCCCTGAGGCACGCCTGAGATCACTTTAACGTCTGAAGACTTCTGTTCGTTGAGAATAAGATGCTGCGTTCTGCTAACTAGAAACACTTCAATCCAGTCACACAATTGGTCTGATATTCCATATGCTCGCACATACTTCATCACGCGACTGTGCGAAACGGTATCGAACGCCTTGTGGAAGTAAAGATACACGGCGTCTACTTCGGACTCTGTATCAGCTGTCTATAATATCCACACTGTTCCACATTATTGTTGCTTCCGGAAACCAAGTTGATTCCTACAAAAGAGATACCGCAACCATCTCAATGCTATACTTCCTGGTCGCTGGATTGCAAAGACAGGTCCTATTCAATGGCCTCCGACCTCCCCTTCATTGGTTTATTATAGGATTTCTAAAGTCACTTGTGTCTGAGACCCCAGTAGATACGGAGATGGAATTAGTTGGGAGAATTGTATCTGCTTCTGAAGACATTCGAAACAAACCAGAGATATTTGTCAGAATCTTCTTCGTCGGTATCATGCCTGCATTGAGGTATCAGTAACTCTTATAAGAAACATTGTAAATGGTACGTTCAGTTTAGTATTAGCAGTTACCTGTAACAAATATGAATACAAAAAGTACACAGTATTGCGACTGTTTTCCTATTATCTCCTTAACCTGATTTCTCGACCCCACGTACCCTACCTGATATTGTTCTGTGTTTGTTAAATGCTGTACATTTTTTCACACTAGTATGGAAACTCCCTGTTTAATTCACTGAAGCCGGCCGCGGTGTCCGAGCGGTCTGCGGCGCGCCAGTTACGGCCGCTACGGTCAAGGGTTCGAATCCCCCCTCGGGCATGGATATTTGTGCCGTCTTTAGTATAAGGTAGTTCATAAGTAGTTTGTAAGATTAGGGACTGATGACCCCGTAGTTAAGTCCCATAGACTATACAACCATTTGAATTTTGCAATGCTACTAACAGAGGCATTGGTGGATCACACACTAAAAGCCTTACACGGAAGAAAGAAGAGTTTTGTTCAACATCCGCCAATATGGTGGCGGCTAGAGAATGAGCAGGAGAAGGTGCTATTTACTTATTTATTTATTTATTTTACTTACGAACTAGGACGGCACAAATATCCGTGCCCAAGGGGGGATTCGAACCCCCGACCGTAGTGGCCATGCAGACCGTGACTGAAGCGCCTCAGTCACCGCGGCTACCGCGGCCGGCAGTAGCATTGCATCTTCAGAATTATGCCACCGGTAGTATTGATTCAGCGTATACAGCATTTCGCATGAAAACTACAATATTATTTTCAAGCATGCTCTCTGCGTTCTCTTGTACGAGGAGCGTTAAGTCGTTCGATATGGAAAACATTTCGTAAAAGATAAGTGTTCAAATGTTTGTAAACCTGTAACACCAAACTACTGTGGACATCGTCCCTAGGCCTACAAACTACTTAAACTGACTTAAACCTATCCTAAGCATAATACACACAGGCGCGCGCCTGCTCGGGGGAGGACTCGAACCTCTGGCGGGAGCGGCCGCGCTGTCCCTGACATGGCGCCTAGCACCGCAACGCCATTTCCGTGCAACTTCGTAAAAGTACGAGTTTCTATTGTAACACTGGGATGTGCACTGAAGCGCATTCGCCACAGGCAGGAGATAAGCGGTTTTATCGCTGAATTAATACATCACAGGGCGTGCCGAATGTACGAGCACTTGACAGATATCAAAGCGATAACACGTGAGGCTATCTCACTTGCCTCTTCATTTTATCGAAATAATTCTAAGTAACTTTGCTCATTTAATTTTTGTTGTCGTCCAGACTGTAAGAATTTCTCGTAAGAAGTTGACTGGACCGATAGTAAACTTGAATTTACAATTCGGAGGACCGCACTATGCTTCTAAGCAGTCCCTAAGTATGTCTGACTGATAAAGTGATATTTTGCCTTAGTCAGGGTGTGATGGAACAGTGTGTAGCACGATGTGCCATAGTACCTCTATTGCCGGCCGCAGTGGCCGAGCGGTCTGCGGCGAGCCAGTCACAGTCTGCACGGCTGCTACGGTCGGGGGTTCGAATCCCCCCTCGGGCATGGATGCTTGTGTCGTCTTTAGTTTAAGGTAGTTCATAAGTAGTTTGTAAGTTTAGGGACTGATGACCCCGCAGTTAGGTCCCTTAAGCTCAACAAACATTAGAACATTTGAGTACCGCTATTGTTTCCATTCTGTATGAATGATCTGATGCACAGGGTGAATATAAATCAGCGGCTGTTTGCTGATAATGCAGTGCTGTACAGAAAGGTGTCATCGCTGAGTTACTGTAGGGGGATACGAGATGATTTATACAAAATAACTTGTTGGCGTGAAGACTGCCACCTAGCTCTAAATGTTGACAAATGTAACATAGTGCATATAAAGAGGAAGAATAATACCATATTGTAGGAATACTGCGTTGCTAGTTTGTTGCTTGACACAGTCGCATCGATCAAATATTTAGTTTAACGTTGTGTATCTGTATTAAATGGAACGAACATGTAATACCAGTGATGGGGAAGGCTATGACGGACTTGGTTTATTGGGCGAATTTTTGGAAGACGTGGTTCAACTGTAAATGAGAGGGCATGTAGAACACCAGTTTGACTCAATTCGGCGTGCTGTTCTATGGTTTAAAGGAATATACAGAAGTAATTCGGAGGCGGTCTGCAAGATTTAGTTCTGATAGGTACGATCATCTCTCGATTGGTATGGAAATGATTCGAGAAGTCAGATGTGAATGGCTGGATTAACAAAAATGTTCAAATGTATTTTGAGCTTATGGGACTTAACTACGGGGTCATCAGTCCGTAAACTTACAAACTACTTATGAACTAATTACAACTAAGGATGGCACAAATATCCATGCCCGAGGGTGGATTCGAACCCCCGACCGTAGTGGCCGTGCAGACTGTGACTGACGCGCCGCAGTCCCCTCGGCCACCGCGGCCGGCGTGGATTAACACTGTTGAGGAAATTTACAGGGCTGGCTTTTGAAAATGGACTCAGAACGATATTACTGCTGCCAACTTAGATTTGTATAAGAATAACAAAGAGAAATTAGGGATCGTACAGAGACCTATAGAAAGTCGTTTTTCCCTCGCTGTATTGGGAATTGAAACAGGAAAGAAAATGTCTAGTAGCGGTACGGGAGACCTCTGCCACGCATCATTCGGCGGCTTTCCGCCTATTTATTTAGATACAGACTCGCCTTTTGAATGTAGGGAAGCGGAGTTGAGTTCGGAGTAATTTTAAGGCTCGGCGCTCCAGTACTATAACTCACTAAAACTACAACTGACCTCCGATTCGTTTACCAAAATTTCATCGGAGGATTATTTTGTAAATCAATAGCATAATTTCGTCTGCTATTGCCTTGGGCCTCGGGTACAAAATATCTTATGGCAATGACGTCCAGTAGCGAATCTACATAAAGTTAGCGCAGTTGATTTTCGTCATTTACAGACCAGAGACCGCCTGTCTGTAGTTTTTCTCATCAGCCAAGTGTAATTACGTTCCAACTACTGTCAGACTTTCCTACGTCATCATACGTACACATTTCAGTTTCAAATATCTTCAAGTTAATTTCTTCTTGTCACAGATTACATCGTACGTCATGCATTTAAAAGAAATAAAAAGCCCTGAAATGAATTATTCACATATATATTAACTCATTAGTAGCTGGAAACACTCATTAATTCCAATTACATTCAACAGATTATTTTTTGCATTGTTAAAATAATTGACACAATAAGAAAATGCAGCGACAGCCATTCTCTCACGGCCGTCGACCCGGAAAAATTACATCCGGAGACGAGAGCTCTTCGTGCAGCGCGCGGGAAACTGGATTAGACGGCTCCCGTCGGGTTTCTGCGTCGGTCGTGTAACAACAGTAACACACAGAACATCGTGGACTTCCATTTTCAATTAGTACAACTGTGAATTTATTAACCAAATCCAAAATAATAGCTCAAACATGACTCACCATACGTAGTACTGGTGGTACCACTGCTGAGGATACACTGACTTGTGATGTATCATTACAATGCTCACAATCTTCTGCGACACTGTGTATTCCTTAAAAGTTGAAATGTCGCTGAATGCTTAGTCTTTGGTTTCAATACGATTTGCTTCATTACTGCTTGGATGCTGGTGGATAAAGCTTCTTAAACACATAAAAAAGTGCCCACTGTTGCCCTTACTTTTCTTCCTAACATTTTACCACATTCTGACACGTAGCTAGCAATATGGTTCTTTACAGCCATATTTGTGAGGTTGATGTGTGGTGACATATATATATATAATTGTGCTGATCACTGGGGAAAGTTGAAAAAATGTATCCAACCGGGATTCGAACCCGTCTCCTACTGCTTGGCGTGCAGTCGCGTTGGCCAGTACGCCATTGGGGATACTGTGATCAGCACAGTTTGCGGGCTACAGCTGCATGCCTCGTATCAGATGCAATTTCTCAACTCACCCACGCTGTTGACGCAGTACTACTGCCAATTATTATTCATTACTCCAGGGATTTCGCTGTAAGAGTTCATACCTTGTGTGGATCCCCACTGAAGAAAGGTTCTACGTTCGTCTTCAGCTTACATATAAGGGTGACGCAGTCAACTTTTTCACCGAAAAACAACAAAAGATATTTAAAAACGACTTTCACGGTTATGAACGTACGGTAACGACTTACTAAAGCAACTCCTATGTCACAGCCTAAAACGTAAACAAACTTATGTTTTTCGCCCCTTTCGTTCTCTGACCAAAAAAAGTTTCAGCTGCTTATTTTCTCCGCTGCACCATGTTGTACTCGTTCATAAAACCTGTAAGTCAGTAAAGTTTTGACAGTATATTTATACACGGTGGTCGGAAATTTCCGTTACAAAATTCTAGGAGTCGTAGAGGGCAGTGAGTACATAACATATTGAATAGGAGCCCACATCCGGGAACGTATCGTTTTCCGTTCTACGTCAGTTTCAATTCAGATGATTATCTCATCCACTCCTACTTGAGGAATGTAATTAGGAGTTGAAGAGACACCAAGTGGGATGGAGAGAGTGTACGAGAACATGCTTCGGAGGTACAGTGTGTGTAACGACGTTGGTGGTCGCCACATCGAGCCGCTGTTGTAATGCACCGGTACGTTGCGGCTGGTGCAGTAGGTGCTGGGTTCTTGTTGTTGCCGACTGATGTAAACTATAAGGTGGAAATTGTAATGAAAATGCGTAAGTAATAACGGAACGATTGAATATTGTTTTCAAATTTATTGCAACAATTGTACTGGGTCACGCCTAATTACATCCCTCGAGTAGGAGTGGATGAGATAATCATCTGAACTGAAACCGTAGTGGCACGGAAACGATACGTTTCCGAACATGGGTTCCTATTCAAAATGTTATGTACTCACCTTATGTAGGCCTACTTCACGCTTTTTTAAACAGTGTGTGGTGAGTAACGAAAATAAATTCAGTCATTTATTAATTGAAGATGTTCGACTGTACAAAGTGCATATATATATATATATATATATATATATTCCGCCGAATATTTTTATTGCAGTGAAATGATACGTACTTTCTAACGACTGCCAAATCCGTGTAGACCAAAGTTATCATATTGTACAGGTGCTTCTGCTAGATAAGAAGCAATATCTCGGTTTTAATGAAAATTTCGATATCACCTCTACGTTTCACTTGCTGCTATGTAGGATTTAAAATTAGTGGAACACTAAGGAAGATAAGAGAAATGGGATTTAAAGTGGAAAGATTTAGGTGTTCCTTTTTCCCCGCACGCTATTAGAGAATGAAACGGTAGAGAAATATTATGAAAGCGGTTCGATGTATCTGTGCCATACACTTACATGTGATTTGCGGAGTAAATATTTTGAAGTAGAAGTCTATGCAACGTGTTTCTCCCTTGCAATACTGAACTAAGTTTGATACTGAGGTAAAAAACGAAAATAAATTCGCTGAGCAAAGATATCAAAATGTAAGATATGCAAAAATAATTATTTATATATTTACTGCGGAGTAATTTTCTAAATATCGGATAAGTTTCAGAGGTGCTGGAAGTCGACTCTTTACACAGGCGATCATTACTACAATGAAGCCGCGCTCTGCTTTCGGATGTGGCATCCATACGAATTGCCGTCATCACTATATGAAACGGCGCAATGTCAGTGCTTTGAACTTAAAGCCGCGTGCCTAAAGGTAATGAACGTTTACTCCCAATGGTTAAATAAAAAACTGAGATTAAATTAGCGTGCGAAAAGTTTCGACAATATTGGGAAGCAGTTTAACTGTGGAAACTTAAATCGATTGCGTAGCTCATCGTAGTTCTGTAATTTAACCTTATTTCGCCACATCTACACGGATATACTGGCCTAAAAGAAATCAGCAGTGGAGCGTGGAGCACTGTTATCGCGTTCTCGGATCAGACGAAGCTTCAGCTAGGTCGCGTTTATCATAGGCAACAGGAAACATTACTCTGGATGGCACACTAGGATTGGCTTGTAACAGATATAACCTCTTTATATTCTGCGGGTGTCGTAACTTGACAATGATTAGTCTTTTTCAGTTTGTATAGGTTAGGTAATCATTTTATGCACGTGGGAATTAGTCTACTTTAGACCAAACGCATTTCGGTTTATTTTAAAGCACCTTCAGTGGTCAACTGTGCAAGAAATATTTTTGTTTTACATTATTTGTTAGATTTTTGCTAAATTCGATGGATAAAAAATGTTCAAATGTCTGTGAAGCTTATGGGACTTAACTGCGGGATCATCAGTCCCTAAACTTACAAACTACTTATAAACTACCTTATACTAAAGACGGCACAAACATCCATGCCCGAGGGGGGATTCAAACCCCCAACGGGGAACGGCCTAGCGCATCGCAGCATAGCGCCTCAATGCCCTCCGCCGCGGCGATGGATAACAGTTCTCATGCAATAGGATTATTTGATTCTGAGTAAAGTGAACTACAAATATTACTGGCGTATTTTTATGTTGTCCTCTTCATGTGTGTTTTGCAGCACATTGCCACTTGCTGTCGCTGTTTACAATCACTCGTTTTTATAAAAGTTTTTGAAAACTCGCCATTTCTGTGACCTGGTAGGCTATTTAAACTAATAACACAAATAGTAGACAAAGGCAAACCTCCCTCACCCTCAAACCCACCCAACAACAAATCCCCTACACACACACACACGTGCAGAAAATCGGAATATCACACACAAAGAGCTTCACAAGTTGAACTAAATTACATTTATAAACACACACACAATACAGACAGAGCCTCAAACACAAAATTGCTAGCAGTCGCCTGTTTCGACAGAAATGAAACAAAAACATTTCTCGCAGTGCGAACCAAAGAACTTGTAAGCAAATAACACACACACTCACACAGAGACGATAAACAATAACAAAACAAACGACATACATAGCGACAGCAAGTGACAATGTGCAGCAAAACACAAGAGGACAAGATAAAAATACGTGAGTAATATTAGTAGTTCATTTTATTCAGAATCAAATAATCCTATTGCATGACAACTGTTATCCATCGAATTTAGTAAAAATCAAACAAATGATGTAAAACAAAAATACATTTGTACAGTTGACCGCTGAAGATGTTTTAAAATAAAGTGAAACGTGTCTGGTCTAAAGCCGACTAATTTACAATTGCATAAGACGGTCACCTGATCTGTACAAACTGTATAACTGCAACTGAGGACAACGAAGCCAAAAACACAAAGAAGAACTACGTATTAATCTTTTGCTTTCTATGATAGTCGCCTCGAAGCAAAGAGGTCATATTAAAGTTACTGGAAAAGGAGCGTTTGCTATTTACTGATCATCCGCCGGCCGCAGTGGCCGAGCGATCTGCGGCGCGCCAGTCACAGTCTGCACGGCCGCTAGGGTCGGGGGTTCGAATCCCCCATAGGGCATGGATATTTGTGTCGTCTTTAGTATAAGGTAGTTCATAAGTAGTTTGTAAGTTTAGGGACTGATGACCCCGCAGTTAAGTCCCTTAAGCTTAACAAACATTTGAACATTTGATCATCCGATTGTTACTTTGGCTGCACCATCTGAAAGCTTTCTCCAAACCTTACTATAACTAGAAGAATTGATCGTCCAGTGAGCTTATTGTTGGGAAATGTGGACAAACAAAGGGAAGTTAATATTAATGAGGAGCTCCTCGCATGTCATTGTTGAAACTTCAAAAGAAAGACGTACGCCACGTTTAGTACGAGTGAACTGAAGGGATGGATTCAGCAATAGACGGCAAAACAGCACACGACGGAGCATCTGCGATGTCAGCCAGACGGGCGTATTGAAAGGTGTGCGAAGAACGGGCCGTGGGCCTGGGGCACTCCGACCTGCGGGTAGGAGCTGCTGCTGCAGATGCCGGTGCTGTAATTTCGTCGGCCTGGCCGATAGAGCGGTCACGCAGGGCCTTCGTGACCCAGCTTTCGTGGTTGATGCCAGCCACTGTCCAATTACCCGCCGTATTACTTATACGTGAGTCTCCAGCATCAGCTTAGGGCGCAAAAAATCCTACGCTACAGAAGAGGAAAAAATGTCGAAGATAAAATAATATACCGTTGAGAAGTAAAAGACAACCCCTGGTAATCACATTTTCAAGGAATTAAGTTGCTCTGTTTCAAATTTCAGAACATCCAAGATCGTTGCATTTTTAGAAAAATAAAAAACCAGGTACATGACAGGAACAACAGATTTATGTAAACACGGGCTCTAAAATGCATACCTAAAGAGCTATGACCACTTGTTCAGTAGAGGAGACGTGATTCAGACTACAGAAGAAGTGGTCGTTAGTCTTTAAGTATTCACTTTAGAGCGCTTTTCTTCAGTTTTGCAAATGTTTGTATAGCTTATGGGACTTAACTACGGGGTCATCAGTCCCTAAACTTACAAACTACTTATCAACTAGCTTATCCTAAGGACGTCTCAAATATCCATGCCCGAGGGGGGATTCGAACCCCCGACCGTAGTGGCCGTGCAGACCGTGACTGGAGCGCCTCAGTCCCCTCGGCCACCGCGGCCGGCTTCAGTTTTGAAGCACACTATTTCGTCCCAAATTAAGGAAAGCTAAGAAACTGCATCTGTTGCAAGTTCTTTGCTTTCCGCAATTTGGGAGAATATAGTGTGAATCAAAACAAAAGAAAATCGTTCTGTAATAGGTTTTACAATATTAAAAATAAAGAAATGCTCATAGCTTTTAAGATGTACAGTTTGGAGACTATTTTACCACACTTTTTTTGCCTCTAATTAATGTTCGTTCATGTCATCGGTTGCACAGTGGTAGAGTGCCAGACTATGAATCCAAAGGTCGCGGGTTCGATCCCCGCCAGGTCCTAGGATTTTTATCTGTCACTTTCCACTTCTTTCACCTCTGGCAGTAATGCTCATGTGAAAAATACCGAGTAGCACCGTGGTTCGGAACCCACGTTAAACTGTAGGTCCCCCTATAACTGGCTGGGTAAGTCAGTTCGAAGGTCGGAGGAAGGCAACGGCATACCACCTCCAAACAGGGCCATGCCTAGTAAAGCACTGTGGTGTTCAAACCAATCTTCGGATTGTTGACTGCTTTACCTTTTTACCATGTCATATCCCTGGATATTGGCGGTTGCACTATGTGTAATAGCAACATCGACAATGTTCAACTCAAATATAATGTAAATATCTGCCGACTGCATTGAGGCGCTATGCTCCGATGCGTAAAGCCTTTCCCCATCGGGGGTTCCAATCCTTCCCCGGGTATGGATATTTGTTGCCTTTAGTATGAGCTAGTTCATAAGTAGTTTGTAAAAAAAGAAAAAAAAATGTACAAATGTTTGTAAATCTATCGGACTCAACTGCTCGGTTATTAGTCAGTAGTTTTCAAACTACTTAAACTAAGGTGAAATAACCTAAGGACAACGCAAACACCCATGCCCGACGGAGGACTCGAACCCCCGACGGCGAACGGCCGCGCGCACCGCAGCACGGCGCCTCAGTATGCACGGCTAATCAGCCGCGGCTTAGTTTGTAAGTTAAGGTACTGCTGACCCTGCAGTTAAGTCCCATAAGCCTAATAAACTTTTGAACATTTTTAAATATATTTTCGTAGTAATTAGTTCCCCTAAAAAAGTAGTATATACGATGGTTGGAACTTACATAGTAGCAACACTGCTGTGGATTCACAATGCAATGGAATCAGCTATTGTCGCTGATAGGACACGTTGACATACATAGTTCAGGCCTCTCTTGATTACGTGACCTGCGATGCGTGCAGCGGCCTGTCTTTCTTGTCGGCCTCTACCTACCTTACCTCCGAGCAAGTGGACTCGCCCGTCCCACGTCACCGGCGTGCGCACAATCGAGGGAAACACAGTCACTTGTGAGCTAGCTGTCTAAAGTCACGATGTCACTATGTTTTCGAAACAGGAACAACGGCGTTGGATCGAGATTGAATGTAGCAGAGGTCGTACAGCAAGACAGTGTCATCAAGGTCTTCAAGAGGCGTGTGGGGAACCGGCATTGCCGAACAAAACACTGGCACATTGGATAAAAGCCTTTAACGAAGGTTGGCAAACTGTTTGGTCGATGGCACTAGGAAGTACTGTACCATCCACCATACTCCCCGGACATAAGACCTTGTGACTTTGACTTGATGAAGATGAAGGAACCATTTCGTGGCATTCGCTTCAGAACTGTTCCAGAGATTCTACAGGCAGTAGACCGCTCCATTCGCACCAACAACAAAACAGGCTATGCTAACGGTATATTATCCTTCCCATGTCGCTGGCAACTAGTTATACACAACTCTGGTGACTACTTTGAAGAACAGTAACAGGTGCAAACATATAACGTTTTTGTATCAGCTATGAATAAATATTTATTGCCACTATTTAAGTTCAAACCGTCGTATTTATTAAGGACAACAGCCAAGATCGGCAGTTTCATATCATTCCTCGCATCATAAATAAAAACTTTTAAAATACACTTATTTGACAACATTATTTGTTGGCCAGTCATTTTTATATGATGACAAGCCGAGAATAATGTTGGCGAATAAATGTGTTTTAAGTTTTTAGTTATGACTTGAGGAATGATATTAAAAATTCGAACTGCTGAAAACGATCATCTAAATAAAAATAAAAAGTGATCTTGGTTGTTGTTCTTAATAAATCAATTGAAAGATCGCCTCCCACATATGTTAAACTTTAAAAAAAAGTACTATAGATAAAGTGTACGGCAGTGGACTAGCGCTTGGTGAGCGTTTACAAAATGTGCGTGGCCACAGCTGCAGGTCGTGAGGCGGGCCAGAGCTATCAGGAGTGCAGTTCATCACGGCTGACAGGGGCCACAGGGCCAAAGGATAACGTTCTGGCCCCACGCACCCGTGTTAACGAGCAATTGTGGCCTCTACACGGCTACTTTGGAGCCGGCCGCGGTGGCCGAGGAGACTGAGGCGCTTCAGTCACGGTCTGCACGGCCGCTGCGGTCGGGGGTTCGAATCCCCCCTCAGGCATGGATATTTGTGCCGTCCTTAGTTGTAGGTAGTTCATAAGTAGTTTGTAAGTTTAGGGACTGATGACCCCGTAGTTAAGTCCCTTAAGCTTAACAAACATTTGAACATTTGAATTTGCTACTTTGGATTTATTTGGGATTCAAAACACTACCCGGAAGCAACACGCAACATTGTGGCGTAGGAGAAAGCGGTTCGAGTATAACAAAGAGCGTGGGCGACTCACCGCAGAAACGCGCGTTCTCGACCCGCCGGTGAGAAATGGCGGAGCAGTCGAGGAAAAGCTGCAACCACTATGAAATATCACGGTGGCCACTTATAAAACCGTGCTGTAGCTCCTACTGCTAAGGCCTCTGGAGATTCTCTCCTGCTGTGTATCCTTTCTGTATACAAAAAACTCCACTGATTGTTTCAGATCAGATTAGTCACACTTTTTTTATTTATTTATTTATTTATTTATTTTTTATTTTTTATTTTTTTTTTTTTTTTTTAAGTCTATAATACATCGGGCCCTGGTCTTGGGGTAATGCGCTAGACTGGAAACCGATAGGCTGCGGATTCGAAACCCGATCGGACCTCGGATTTTTTCAGTCTACCTTTGAACCAATTCTTCACCTCTTAGCGATGTGAGGTGTCGCCAGAAACGACACGTGGTTCGAATTCCACGTTAAGCTGTAGGTCCCCTTTCCCCATTTGGATAATTGGGGTAGATTAGGGACACGCAAATCGCTGAAGTGACGTCCAGTTGAAAGACTTACACCAGGCCAATGAGAAACACGAAATTATTAATATCTATAATACAACAAATCGTTTCTGGTGATGGTACAATATAAACAAATGTCATAACAAAGTAACTGAAGAACTCAACACCTTATCTTTTAGCAATCCTGAGCCAAGCATAAAGAACCAAACTTCTCGTAGCGACTCCCACAGTTTATCTCTTTCCCTACCGCGCGAGACTAGCCGCGCGGTCTAAGGCGTTCGTTGTTGTTGTGAGCAGTTGGAGGGGACTAAACAGCTCGGTCATCAGTCACACTGGCGATCGCTCCCGCCGGAGGTTCGACTCCTCCCTTGGTCATGGATGTTTGTGTTGCCCTTAGTGTAAGTTAGTTTAAGTATTGGTCAGTCTAGGGACTAATGACCATAGGAGTTGAGTCCAAAAGGCTTACAAACATTTCTATCTCATTCCTGGTATAGGGGCACGCTTTTTGTCTCTTTCTAAATTTCATTTGCATCTGTTCAGGACGTAAGTGTTACATTGTTCTTTACATATCTGTTCTATTTATAAAAAATGCATATCTAATCCTACAGAGGACAGAGGGAAATAATTTGTGGCAGTCCTTTTTTTTCACGACGCATTACATGTACGTAAATTGTCAAGTCTTTTCAAGTGTATTTTCTTTTCTTAGGCGAGGTTGATCGCCTACCATACGTTTCATTGGGAATATGTTCCAGCAAGAAGCACAAAACAGCCTGATATACGCACATATTCACAGATTTGCACCATTTTCAAAGTGAAACGTAAGGCAGGCGACTGGCCACACCCAGATAAAAACACGTAGGCCACTGTATCCGTACGACTACGAGGATGGGAGGCCTAGAAACCACTCGTGGAATCGAATTAACTAAGCGACTGCCACAGGCAGTTGCTACAGTTTGCGTTTTGTATCATAAGCGCACCCCAACGATGACGAAATAAGGCTCTTAATTAGGGCAGATGCCGTTTCGCTAATTCTAGAACTTGTAATGGTGCACCACTTCCTGTGCACATGAATGTTTTTCTTTTGGAATAGCCTCTTTAATTACGTCGATCGATTCGTTAAACTTCTTTTGTCTCATCTACAGGGATATAGTAGCCTGAAAGAGATCAACATTGGAACGTGGAGCACGGGAATCGTATTTCCGGATCAGATGAATCGCATTGCTATGGATTTTCAGCTACGTCACGTTTATGGCAGCAACAGGATACATTTATCTAGATGGCACACTATGGTTGGCTCGTAACAGACATATAAAATCCATTTATATTATGCGGATGTTGTAACTTGATAATGATTAATCTTTTGCTTTCTATGATAATTGCCTAGAAACAAAGCGTCACTTCAAGCTACTGGACAACCAGTGTTTGCTGTTTACTGGTCATCCGAACAAACTACACAACTACTACTCTCTCTCTCGTCTCTCTCTCTCTCTCTCTCTCTGTCTTTCTCACCGTTAAACTTGTCACCTTTCACTGGGATAGCATTAGGGACACGCAAGTAGCCATGTGGCGACCAATTGAATGACTTGTACCTGGCTATTGACCTGCACGAAGTTATTGTTTCACATCTCTTTTAGAAAGTGTAATGTTTTAGGCAATGACAGTGTGTCGGTTGTCACACCGGTCTTCGTGGGGTCGAAAGAAATGTAAAAGATCGCTTCGCAATGGGCGACAGGCAATGGAGTGGAACTTTTAAAACATCCCACAATGCATTTCAAACTGTGACAGTCACAAGCCAAAAACAGGACATCGACGTTAAGATTTCTCTGGGAGGAGTTTTTACGTCAACGTCGGTTATTGTAAGCGAGGACTTCGGCAGCCGTTTTTACTTTCAATAAAATTCTTCAGAGTGTGTAAACGCATTGTCAGTACGTAAAATTCTCTTACTATCGCAAATGGCCTTTCTGCCCAGGAAGGAAGAACGTTAGAGTTTAACGTCCCGTCGACAGCATGGTCAAGGTCAAGCTCGTAAGGCCGAGGAAGAAAACTGGCCGTGCCCTTTCATAGGATCCATCCCGGCATTTGCCTGCAGCGATTTAGGGAAATGACGGAAAACCTTAATCTGGATGTCCGGAGGTGGATTTCATTCATCCTCCTCCCGAATGAGAGTACAGTGTGTTACCACTGCGCCTCTTAGTCCGGTAAAATACCGAGGTAGACAATATGCAGCACTGGTCGAAATTCAGGAAATTATCTTTTTGTTTGCGTCAGACTTTGTGAAGGTTGCATTATTTTACCAACGTGTGTTTTTCTCGAAAAGGCGATAAATATGTAAGTTTCATACTTCTGAAATTGGTCAGAAAATAAATTTGTAACATTTCATTTTATATTTCAGTCCACTAATACATGAAACAATGAAAGATTCGAAAAAATGCATAATATATAAGGTGCGTCTGTAAAGTCTGGTGAATGGTTTCAGGAAATGTAGGAAACAAGAGTAAGAAACAGAATACCTTTACTGGCCTTAAAAGTAATCGCCATTGGCTACAATACTCTTCTGACATCGGTTGTACAGCTGTTTGAAACTGTCAGCAAATGCTTCTTGTGGATATGATTTAAAGAAACTGCACCAGTCACCTTTGCTTGAAATGATGTTTATTCCATGAACCGGTTTTCAAACCTTTTCAGGTTCATCATCAGATGGATCATGTTACAATGTGGAATCGCTAGTAGCACTGAGGTCACGCGTTGTTGGTTCTCCGTAACCGTTGCGAAGTGTAATCCTTTCAGGGCTAATTTAAGATGGGAAACGGAAAGGCGTCTACCGGTGCCAAATCTGGAGACTAAGGAGGGTGTGGAAGCTCAGTGACGCGTTGCCAGAAAGTTGAGCACGCGGATCGCAGTTAAAAAACTTATGGGACTTACTACGCGGTCATCAGTCCCTAAATTTACAAACTACTTATGAACTAGCTAATACTAAGGACTGCACAAATATCCATGCCCGAGGAGGGATTCGAACCGCCGACCGTAGTGGACGTGCATGACGTGACTGGCGCGCCGCAGACCGCTCGGCCAGCGCGGCCGGCACGGCTCGCAGTGTGGACGGGCATTGTCGTGCAGGAAATTCCACTCTACACTCCGGTACACTTCTGTCCGAACCCGTCGAATGCGTTGCAGCAGTCGTTCCAAAACTCTGCAGTGCGGTGCTTTGCACGATAGGGGGCGGTTGTAGACATGTCCCTCAATGTGTACGCGTGGACGCCTCAGCGTCGCCAGCGCGGTTTGTAAAATATGGCGCGGTGGAGCGGCGAGCGTTCCAAGGCGCCTAGCTGCGGACCGCGCCGCTGCTCGACTTCGGAGTTTCGAGTCCTCCCTCGGGCATGGGTGTATTTCTTGTACTTAGCATAGGTTCCTTTAAGTAGTTTGTAAGCCTAGGAACTAACGGCCGCCGGCCGCGGTGGCCGAGGTGACTGAGGCGCTCCAGTCACGGTCAGCACGGCCACTGCGGTCGGGGGTTCGAATCCCCCCTCGGGCATGGATATTTGTGCCGTCCTAGTTCGTAAGTAGTTCATAAGTAGTTTGTAAGTTTAGGGACTGATGACCCCGTAGTTAAGTCCCATAAGCTTAACAAACATTTGAACATTTTTTTGAACTAACGGCCACAGTATTTAAGACCCACAAATTTACAAACCTTTGAACATTCTAAAATATGAGACCATTCCAGGAACTTTTGAGACACACCTTGTAGGAAATGTTACTATGAATTACAGGTACCGTTGTCAATAAAATTCTTCTGGGTATGAAACCGAAACAGACTCTGATGAAGGCCGCCTGCAACAGTGGCCGTACCGTCGGTAGGTTTTATACAAATGACGACATGTTGTTATACCCGGGAGAATTTTATTGACGAGACAATGGCCACGAAAGCCTACGCTTGCACAGGTACCATTGTTTATATCAGAAGGAAGGGAGAAGGTTCCGTTTGCATTGATGATGAATAAGATCAGAGAGAGGGGCCAGAGGAGAGACGGGGACGTGAAATGGATATAAAGAAAGTAAGGGAGTACATATATAAACAGAAATGGATGGAGTAGGGATAAAAAAAGAGTGGGGTGAAGGTGATGGGCAGAGGTAGGGGGTAGGAGAAGAAGATGATAGGCGACAGAAGAAGATGGACAAACGGAGGTGCCGCGGCGGAGCGGCCGAGCGTATTGAGGCGCTTTGCTACGGGCGCGAGGCCGTTCCTCGTCGGGGGTTCGAATCCCCCCTCGTGCGTGGATGTTTGTTGCCGTCTTTCGTATAACCTAGTTCATAAGTAGTTTGTAAGTTTAGGTACCAATGACCCTGCAGTTAAGTCCCATAAACTTTACAAGTATTTGAGGAAACAGAGGGGGATGAGGAGCTCCAGTCACGGTCTGCACAGCCACTACGGTCGGGGGTTAGAATCCCCCCTCGGGCATGGATATTTGTGCCGTCCTTAGTCTTGGCTAGTTCATAAGTAGTTAGTAAGCTTAGGGACTGATGACCCCGAGTTAAGTCCCATAAGTTCTACAAACATTTGAACATTTGATTTTGGGGATGAGGAGGAGGAGGACCAGATTACAGTGCAGATCCGATACATATTAGCAACTGCTGTGCTCACTAATAACAAATAAATATCGACGTTCAGGCGAAATATCGCCTACAGCTTCATTTATCGCAGTCAACGATAATGCGCTAAGGCTATTGAGGTGGAGTGGGCGTTCCGTAGAGTGTGAACGACGTCTCCGCCTGACGCCGTCGTTCCGTGCCGCTGGCGGCGAGCGCGAGTGGACGCAAAGTGTGGAAGGCGTACCTGGCGAGGACCTGGAGGAACCTGCCGCGGCGACGGCGGCGGCGGCCATCTGGCAACGACGCTTGGACGGCCGGAGCTGAGGCTGGAGCTCAGGCTGGTGGCTGGAAAGCGGCGCTGGAAGGTCACGCGCCGGCCGCGGGGGTCGACCGCGGGCCTCCTAACGGGAAGCCCGCTCGTCTGCAGGAGGCTACCTGCCATCCGCAGACGCCACCACAGCTGGGCTAGGGGGGCGCCGCCACCGCCACGACAGGGGAATGGCGCTGGGCGAAGTAGTGGCGCCTGGCTGTGTTCTGTGTTTAATTACCAGCGAAGGGCGTTGAGGAACTTACGACTTGTGAACAACAGGCCACCACATTCACTCAAACGAAACTATGTCAGCTGAGGGTCTCGATCTGCCAAACAGTACACATTTGTACGGTAAGGTGGTACAAATTCGATATAAGTACAATTCCGATCAACATAAGTTTTAAGTCTCGTAGTGTTAGTAGCACTTGCCTTTGTGTGGCGTTGTAGTGTAGCAGGTTTTGTATAGCTTCTCCTACTTTTCCAAGAATACGCCACTTTGTGCTACGGAGATATAAATTTTTTTCCTGTTAAGATGTACGTGGAGCTACTTCGTCAAACGCGCTCTTATAAATTTCCTAGTTTCCGCGCGCTTGTAAATTCATTATAGTGCAACGTTTGGTACCACGAAGTAGGCGTTGGGAGCCGGCCGCGGTGGCCGAGGAGACAGGCGCTTCAGTCACGGTCTGCACGGTCACTACGGTCGGGGGTTCGAATCCCCCCTCGGGCATGGATATTTGTGCCGTCTTTAGTATAAGGTAGTTCATAAGTAGTTTGTAAGTTTAGGGACTGATGGCCCCGTAGCTTAACAAACATTTGAACATTTTTTAGGCGTTGGTGCCCGAAGGAAAAAGTGATTTTCATGTGGAAAAAGACAGTGATCATAATTGTACGAGGAAGTGATCATAATTGTACCTAGTGTGGTACATTTTCGATCGATTTTTCTCAATTCTGTAACGTTTTCTTGTAGTCCTACCATCATTTGTAATTGTCTAACATTTATGTTACATATTCATTAAACATTCAAGAACAAGTGCTATAGTTAAAATTATTTCTTTTCTCAATATATTTGCAGTTACAATAACATTTGCCCGAAATGATCGAAATTGTACCACCTTACCCTACAGTATAAAAATATTCTGTCTCTTCGTTCCACAATACATGCGAATACTGTAGCTATACAGTGTTGAACGTTTTCCGTATATTATTTTCTAAATCATTTCAGGATATATGTTATAGTGCACGTTTCAGTGAAGGTATACAATCACTAGTGATGGTGCACCTTCAATGGTCCGTTTGGTGAATGTGGATTACTGATGACGGGTTTGCCCAAAAGGTACAGATTCACTGGGGAATGTGCACCATCGCTAGTGAAGGTATACTTTCACTACCAAGAGATAGCGCATGTGAACCATGGCTGCAGTATCAAAACGAAGACATTTAAGAAGGTTGTATATTATGAGCTAGCAACGCTCCTTCCATCCAGGATACTCAGAAGTAATCTATAGAAAATGGCTTACACCGTTAAAGTTTCACCTACCGCACCGTTCCCAGCCGCTTCCCACAATTACGCAAAGTTCCTGAACAGTAACGCGCCCCTCCGAGAGTACCGTTTGCTTACTAATGGATAATGACATCAAAGCTTATGTTTCGTCTCTCGAAAATTTCATACAAGGGAAAACTCTATAAACTAATACACTACTGAGGTTATAATTAATGTTTCTTTGTACTGACGTACCAAGAAAATTAAAAATAAATACGGTCGCCAGACTATATAGTCAAATTAATGTTTCAAATGATTTTATAAGCAGTAGCATCAACTATGACAACAATTTTTTAACTTTGGAATAAATATACAAAAGAGCAAAGGCTGTATGCACTCTGTTATGAAAGTAAGATTGAAACGAATTAATTTGTATGGCAAATTTTTGTAATCAGAAAGTGCTAAATATGTCCCACAGTAATATACACTGCTCTTAAGATTGTGTACCAAATATTTAGAAGTAAGTCTAAGAGATTTGTCGGAAATATCAAACTTGGCATATTCTAGGCCTAAATTACCTGTTTGTATAAACACTAACAAACTTGTTAGTACCAATGAGTGACAACTGTATATTTTCATATAGACTGTGATTTAGTAGTAGAACAATTTTCCTACATTAATAATTTATTTATATGGAACAACCTTTTTCAATTCATTCAAATAAGATGACTTTCAGGCTAAATAGCTGCAGTACAAGACTGTAATTATCTTTAACCAATATTATTGTTACCTTTCAGTAAAATCGACCTGAACTGAGTATGCTACTTTCTGAATCAGTAAATAGTAAAAGCCGGCCGCGGTGGCCGAGGGGACTGAGGCGCTTCAGTCGCGGTCTGCACGGCCACTACGGTCGGGGGTTCGAATCCCCCCCTCGGGCATGGATATTTGTGCCGTCCTCGTTCGTAAGTAGTTCATAATTAGTTTGTAAGTTTAGGGACTGATGACCCCGTAGTTAAGTCCCCTAAGCTGTACAAACATTTGAACATTTTTTTAAACAGTAAGAAACACACTGTACAAACTAACTAAATTGCTGACTGTTCACAAAACTGACACTGTCTTTGAATGTCTTACATATCAAGATTATTATGAAGAATTCTAGCAATCATCTGATTTCTAATTTAAATAATTACTCTTTATCTAAATCTCTTAATGTAAACTTTTATCTAAACTGTCTGAGAAAATTCACACGTATTTTTTGTTGAGAATGCAATTATAAGGAATAAAACCTGTTTCTTCACTGCATTATTAAACATTTAGGATACTTGGGTAATCTTTTGCACGTATAAGGTTAGGAACCTACGTAGGTCAGTGACTTAGGAAAATGACGGGTGGAACACAGGTTAAAATGAAATTTGGTTGTTATTCATAATACACACAAAGGTGAGTCTCTGGCTTACGAAAGTAATAAAGATCGCATTGCCTGTGTTCGCAGAGAAGAGCAGGCGCGTGATCCGCCGTTGCGCAATCATACAAACAAGTATGGGCTTTTGCAATCTTCTTGGCGTCGGAAATTCAAAACAATTAAGCCACCAATGTTTGCGACATTGTCCAAAATATGCAGCGTTCGTCATCCGAGGCCATTTCCATAAAATCTTGCAATATTGGCCTGATAAAACACTGCCTCAGCTGCACGCTGCTCTCCCGTCGAAGGCTCAGACACTACTCTTTCAACTAGAACGTTCGTAGCACGCTCTTTCCGTTTTTTAGTTCTTCCCACAGGCTTTTTCATTTGTAAAATCCCTAAGCCAGATCCTCTATAAAGCTATTAGAATAAAGTAATCTGAAAACTATTAATATTTCAATCCACATAAGATTAAAATACACATTTTTAAAATAAATTAATAAAATATAAAAATGTTTAAAGCTTTTATGAGTACAAAGACACCTCATCCACAGAACATTACTACAAATACATTAATACAATTATGGAAAAAAAATCGATATGCAACAAATTTGTACATTTTGATGAAATATAGCAATATTCAAATACTATCTTTTATGGCGTCACAAGCTTCAGTTTGAAAACACAGTCATATGTATCAAAAACTTTTAGTCGTGGTCGTCCCTCTTTTATCTAGATTTTAACCTTGATGATAAGTTGCTCGTAGTTTTCTCTGTCCAACTGTAGCTGGGATGTCCCCTTCTACTCTAAGCTGTTCATAGATCGTAACCGATTCGACTATTGCTGCACTGTTGTGAACCATAGCGTAGCGACGCGAGCTCTGCTGGAATACAGCAGTGGCGTGAGCCAGCTCTGTACTTCCCCACCCCCTCGCTCAGTAACGTGGATGGCCGGCCGCGGTGGCCGAGGGGACTGAGGCGCTCCAGCACGGTCTGCACGGCCACTACGGTCGGGGGTTCGAATCCCCCCTCGGGCATGGATATTTGTGCCGTCCTTAGGATTAGCTAGTTCATAAGTAGTTTGTAAGTTTAGGGACTGATGACCCCGTAGTTAAGTCCCATAAGCTATACAAACATTTGAACATTTTTTTAGTAACGTGGATGCATCTGTTGTGCACTGCGTCCCATCTGATCCCACACACAGTTACACAACAAACGCATTCAAATAATGCGCTCAAACATTGTACGTTCTTGTGGAACTACAGGTTCCACATACAGAAATGCATGGCATTATGATTCAAAATAAAAATAAATTAAAATTAAAATAAAAAGAAACGAGAAATGATCCTCGCACAATAGTTGCACTGCTGTATAACGACGACAATTATATATTCATGCTGATGCCCGGTACCACTGAGATTTAAACCCGGCACTGCACACTTCCATTAACTGTGGCCAGTGATGGTACACCTTCACTGGTGGATGCTGGTGAATAACGCCTTTCTTTTAATGATTTCCACCCCCACCCTCCCAAAACTAGCTTCCCTTCTCTGAACTGTCTCTAAATCTTCCATAAGTCCCACTTGACGGGGTTTTGCATATGAAACGTAGCCTTTAGTTCGCCTGTTCTGCAATATTTCCTGTGTGTTCTTTGGAATTTAAGTTGCTCTTAATTGTAATTCCTAGGTATTTAATTGTATATTTGACAGGTTTCTCGTCTAAATGAAGTTTAACGAAATCTAACGCCTGCACCAGTCACCCGTTGTGTTATATAGGCGTTGCCGACCGCACCGCCATCCTCTTATATATATATATATATATATATATAGGCAGGCCTATACTAGCTGTTTCTTTGGATCTTCAGTGTAACAATGACAATGCTGAGCGGGTGGCGTAGTCTACGGCGCAACTATACAGTAGACAGGAGAACTGGGTTCGAATCTCAGTCTGACACAAATTTTCAACTATTGCCATTGGTATAATTCAGTGTCCGTTGGCATCAAATATCTTTTATTGCTTTGTGTCTGTCTGTTCTGCATGACGCTATTATTCAACCTGTGCACGCGGAAGTACTTGCACCATAGAGCAAGTAGCCTATTGCTCCTCTGACTACAAAGAGTTTCATAATACAAAAATATAGTGTACATAAATGACAAATTTACTTTTTGTTAAAATTATATCATTTCTTGCGCAACATTAATTCTTTAATTCTTTTTATCAAAAGAAATTTCAGCATTGATCGTAAATTAACATTTATGTTTATTGTAAATCGATTTCAATTATGGAATATTCATTCTCAGTGCAACATGCACAATCGAATTGATACATTTCTGGTGTTACATGTCAAGACCAAGATATTCCAGAGTACCAAATCTCGAGTCGTTATGTAAATAGAAATTTCTGTCGGAAACAATGTAAAAATGTCTTCCATTCCGAAAACTGCATGTTAAAAACAGAGTCCAACAATTTACAAGAAAGCTGTATCAACAGAAAGAACATTACATTAGTTATCTATGAGATAACGAACGCCGCGCGGAAGTAGCCGAGCGGTCTGGAGAGCCACGTTACGGATCGCAAGGCCACCCGCGTCGGAGGTTCGAATCCTCTCTCGGGCATGGCATGTATGTGTTGTCCTTAGGTTAGTTTTACTTAGTTTAAGTAGTTTGTAAGACTAGGGACTGATGACGAACGTAGTTTGGGCTCATAGGATTACAAACATTTGAACATTTTTGAGATAACGAACATAGTTTTGTTAGAGTTCGTGTTGAGGGGTTTTGAGGGGGGTTACCAGAATAGTTTTAACTGGGAGGTCGCACTTCGGAAAAGGTTCAAAATCACTGCCATGTGGCAACGCGAGGCGTTAATGGGATACTAGATACATCTCCACATCAATTTCCGTGTATTTACATAAAAATTTAATTACATCTTGCACTTCATAACTGACACGAGCAATAATTTGCGAAGTCGTCGTTAACCGTCATTCACACACAAACGACAACTGAAACATAACCATGAATCTGTGACGTCCATAAACAGCGAGTAAGTCGCACGTAAACAATCAGTAGAGAGTACTGCGTCTGCCTTGCTTTGTTCTGACTACAGTCTGTGTTACATTATTGAATTTGTGTGGTGCTTGTGTTACACATTTTGCGGATGAAATCTGCTTAAAAGCTGTCGCTATTGTGTGTGGATGTGATTTGATGACAGTTTAACTGATATTTTTAGCGGACGTATTTTAAATGACCGTTTTAACGATACCCGTGTTCTGAATCTAATTTTCTTTTCCTTCTGTTCCAGGTGAGTACCCAGTGTTGAATGCCTCTGCGCCATGCAAGTCTTACCTGGTGAGTTTTATTCAGTTTGTCTTCTCGTTCCACGACGACTCCCAAAGCCCTCCATCTCGAAACAGTGCCGAAAACTGTACCAGGGTTTTGAATATACAAGAGCTTTGCAATTAAATGTGAATTTTTAAAAGCGACTTCCTTATGAGGTACGGAACTTTCTGTTTATAATTCACATTTACATTCGGCTCTAAGGATATCTCATTTTGTGAACAGTAAGTACGGTTTTTGCAGTAAGTAGTCTGTCGACGGAGGTGGAGTCTGTAAGATGCCAGGGCAACAGGTAAATAGTTCTGTGTTCTGCGTAATTGAGAATCGCTATCCCCGGTTTCTAGGGACTGCAGAAGACGCTAACATTAACATTGCGATAACAAACTCAAATGTGAAAATTAATCTTTTACTTATATATGGACTGGAGAAAAAGTAACGACAACTATTATTTTTCTCGAAGATGACATTATTGACAGAGAATCTTACCGTTACTCTTTCAATATAACTGACCTCGTTATTTATGACCTTAGGCCAACAAATGTGTGGAAGGCGTCGTATACCACCCGCGCGTCTATTTTTGACGACGTCGCTTTTTGCCCGCCCTATGGTGTAGATGAATGTTTTTTAACATGCGAGTCCCGGACCCTCTGGGGGGTCGCAAAGTCTAGCTCGGGAGGGGGGCCTCGCGGTCGCTGGAGGATGTAGTAGCTGCATGTTCAGTAGCAAACCTACGTCGCTACGTTTCGTGACGTTCAGCTACTGTGCAGAAGGGGCACAAGGAAGTTACAGGGTTTTGTAAAAGTCGCTTAATTAACAAGTCATCCGAATGTGGGACATTGCCTTAGTTGTTTCGGCTAGCCCTCAAGGAGACATCGAAAGTGTGTCAGATACAAGATGTATGCCACTTTTATGATGTTGGGCCGATCGAAACGCTTAACACTGAAGCCATTTTTCCACCTCATGATGAATTATTAATTAAGCTACTTAACAGCGTTTGTGCGGTACTGCTACAGTTATTTACAATGGTCGCAATCTTCTTTTATGACTTTGTCACATGTTCAAATATTGTTAACAGAGAAATATCACTAACATAATATTATTTTTAGTCCAAATATAATAACTCCTTTTTACTTCAGTGTCGTAGTAGTTTGCTGCTGGTGACGAGTTTTCAGTGCAGTATTATTATTAATGAAATAATATCAGTATCTTTTAGTACCGGATCATAGTATTTTGCTGCTGGTTAAGGTTTTACAGTATCCTTTCGAAGAAATCCAATGTTTATGATCACCCTTGAAATATTAAGAAGTGATGCATCAGCTATGGTGGTATTATACTCGCAGATTACAAAACGTCACCTCAAATTACGCATTGTGGTTGATTATTCATGACAGCAAAACCATACATCAAACACGAGTAGTCATAAAGTTAGGTTTTTTTTTCAGTTTTCATTGTTTTCCGCTACTGCAGCTTTCACCAGATGTGAATGGCTGCGCATATCTTATATACATCTAAGAAAGAAAAAGGCCGCGGCGGATTAGCCGCGCGTACTGGAGCGCTGTGTTGCGGTGCGCGTGGCCGTCCGCCGTCGGGAGTTCGATTCTCCCTTCGGGTATGGGTGTTTGTGTTGTCCTTGGTTTAGTTTACCTTACGTTGTAAGCTAGGGACTAATAACAAAGCTGTTGAGTGTCATAGATTTACAAACATTTGAACATTTTTTGAAAGAAAAAGAAATACTTTGCCTTTGGAATCACTGACATAGTTTTCTTACGGGCCTGGGGGGGGGGGGGTGTAATCTCCGGGAATTTTTACTCGGAAAGGGGATCCCGCGTTCAAAAAGGATGAAAAACAATGTTTTAAGACATGTCCGAAATAACAGACGCGACAACATCTCGGCTGTTAGCGAAACAAGTATTGGCGTCCGGGCGAGTTTCCCGACCACAGACAAACTACTTCCCAGAATGAGCGTCGCTGGTCTCTACAGTTGCAATGAGGCATCGTCGGGTCTGAGGAGGCGATTCCCAGTTGAGCAGGCGTCCACCACATGCCAGAATCATTGCGCAACTCGCGACAGAACGTGTAGGTAGGTCCCCGTCTCGCTTGGCATGCCACAGAATGCGCTGAAGGATCCCCTCCCCCTCGAACTGCCTTAATGGACTGCCGCCCCATCACTTGTAGACTGGTTCGCTACGCTCCGGAATCATGATCTCGCCTCGTCTCTCTTCCATTGGCAGTGGTCTGTGTCAGGCCAGGAGACTTTCTCCTGCCGCTCTTCACATCGGTTATCTACGCTTCCTTATGACTTTTCCTCCAATTAATGTTACCTCCTGGCATTAAAACTCCCTCGTCCACCTTTCAACGTTTCCTACAGTTTTATTACCGTGAATGATTTTACCCCGTGTGTGCTGCTTCACGGATTAACGTCGGGTACGTTGATAAGTACAGTTGCTGACACGCTTGGGACCGTTTAACTATAATTAAAGTCCATAAAACCTCCAGGCTGCGTTGTAAACCCGCTGTTTAGTTTCTTCATTTAGTTTCAGCCACAAATCAAGCGTTAAATTGGGGACTGTACTTAACTTGTGACAAATACAGTAAGTGACATCATACTTAACTCTTATAATAAACATCGTATCTTACTTGTTTAGAAGTACTGGACTTAATAATTTCTAAGCGCATTGTTTTTTGTCCTTTTTACAATTTTCTGTTCCTTTGGTTCCAAAACAGAACCTGGTACCGTCTGTACTGAAAGCAAATTCGAATAACACACGCTAAGAGTAAACTACACTGAACATTTATCCTTCGATGACTGTATTATTGGCCATTGTTGCAAGTATTGGAATGAATGAAATTCACACAAGAAATTAAGAAAATGTAAACCCATGATTTTCGGTTGATGTTTTCAATAAAGGATTTCAGCCGCTCTGAATGGCCGCGTGGTTTAAGCCAGCCGGATCCTGCCAGAGGATCGAGTCCTCCCTCCTGTAAGTTAGTTTCAGTAATTTGTCAGTCTAGGGACTGATGACCATTGCAGTTTGGTTCAATAGGTCTCCAAACATTTGAACATAGGATTCCAGGAAAAACTGCAACCAGTCGCATTTAGTATATATTATCGGTTGCGAACTGTCCGGCAGTTTATCAGATAGAACACTTTATTATTATTACTATTATTATTATTGTTTTTGTTTAGTCTATATCACTGTGGAACTCGTTAAGCAGTGGCGAGAGATGATTTCATCCCGAATGCATTTCCATTGTCGCATCTATACCGAATCCTCATACTTGCGGTGTGAAAAGTACCGTCCTTTAGTCAAAGAATTTAAGAAAATAGTTCTTAAAATATCAGATGTAACTATGGGGAACTACGTTTCTCGAAAACACGATCGGATGTGAAATTAACACCAAAGTGAAAATTCGCTGAAGCTTCGGACAGAATTGTCGCGCACTGTCTCCCTCGGTCGGCCGCTTTACCTCCCAGTTTTCTGCTCTGAGGGCAGCTTATTGCCACAGACAAACAGATCATGCCAGCGTAGAAAATTGGCGTAATGCACAGGTGGCTACCCTCTATGTCGAAGAAGGTATTGTAAAGCTGGTATTTTGCTACTACTATATTTCGTCGGCACGAAAACTGTGTCGAGAAATAGGATAGCTAATTGCTGATAGAACTTCCGGGCTATAAGGCCGTGGTCCATATAACTTTTCAGTTTCACCTAACGTTTCGTCCAGAGCTGCGCCGGACATCTTCAGAGGGCTTCTTATTTGCATTGAGTCTGAAACTGAAAAGTTTTATGGACCACGGCCTTATAACCCGGAAGTTCTACCAGCAACTATGACATCCGGTCGTGAAAGCCTTCATTGTATGATAGGATAGCTAAATTTCTAAAATAAAACCTTTTTTCATTTCCGATGCTGTGGCTTCCATTTCACGACCGCGGAATTTGGAAAAAATAGCCTTCGTAATGCAATCACACATCTCGGTAGTCTGTAGGAGATAAAATTTTATTTGCATGGTGTTCGGAAATGCCCTTTACAAACTTCAGAAATTTTACAGGAGAGTGAGTACGTAAGATTTCGATAAGGAAATAATGTCAAGAAGTCTCATCTAGTGGCGCTATGAGTTTCACACTGTGGCGCAAGCTCTTTCCTTGCCATGTTTTGAGAGAAGGCAGTATGGACCAAAACAAGAGCAAAATGTCAAGTATTTAAGCGCTATCGGCACAGTATCAAAGATGAAGACGTGCT
Organism: Locusta migratoria; assembly: GCA_026315105.1. Lineage (NCBI taxonomy): Eukaryota > Metazoa > Arthropoda > Insecta > Orthoptera > Acrididae > Locusta > Locusta migratoria. The sequence goes on from CM048747.1 coordinate 43,803,105, forward strand.
CTCGTAGCCCTTAAGGTTTGCAGTAGATGAGATTTGTTTCAATGTGTCAAATATGTGCTCTTAGCCTTATATATCTTTCCAGACATGGGTTCCTCATCAAAATATTAAATATTGACTCCCCTCTAAGACTCCTAGAAGTTTATGACCGGAATTTCCGAACACAGTGTATAATTAAAAAGAGTCAAAGTACTATTATACCTTCAAATTCCATTTACTCTATCATTTCGTAACCGATTCGGTAGTTGTTTCCTACATAACGTATAACTCACGTTTACTAAGCACTTCCTTACATACGCTTTGCATAGTTTTGATGTTAGAATGGGAGCCGACTAGGCACGGAAATTCAGCTCAAACTCGCGCCCTCGTTGCCAGTTATACACTGGCACTGTTAATCCATCGTAAATTCTTCACTCGGAATCAGGCGGACCACAGTACACTGTACCAGTGCCCTTTTTCTAAAAAGAAGTTTGGGGGTACTCTGACATTAGAAATAATGCAGCGCAAATTACTTATAATTGAAGCATGGGATACTACCCAAGAGAATGGGGTATTGAACACTTCAGTTTACATCACCTCAAATGAAGCATGCGATTACCATAAACTCCCACACGAATTATTGACAGGTTTTGGTTTTTTAGATCCAGGAGAACAAGTTAAATAGTTCGTTATTTTTCTGCTCATTTCTCACCTCCAACTTAACATTCAAGTTGCAACGAAAGACACACTGTAAAGCTTCGTACAACTAAAGAGAACGGAACAGCGAACACAAACGAATAAAGAAAACAAAACAAACATGGCAATGAATCGCGGTTAGCGGGACCGTGGAGACATCTATCGGTAGCTCGGCGTTTGAGCGTACCCATATCCGTTCAGCACTACAATCACCCAATCGTAGCGGGCGAGAGCACTACATGCTTGTCGAACTGGCTACCAGCGATGCAGTTGTTGAGAACGGTTGCTGCAGCTTCGAAATCCTTGAAACAGTCAAAGTCATCGCTTTTCCCACTAAAAACTGCACTGGTATAGCTCATATTGCAATTACCAACACGAAAAAATAAAGTAAAAAATTTACGTCCGTGAAATAAATCGTTGGCTTTCTACCAAGTTCTCAACATCGTAAGAAAGTTACTTTGTGGACGAAAAAGTGAAGGGGTACGCGTCCCCTAGCGTTCCCCCATAAAAAGAGCACTGTACCATTTGTGCTGTAAAGTGTCCCACACCAGGTTACCGCCGTCTGAAGGCACGTTCTTACACACGGCTGCAAGACAATATGTTGCACACACATGGCCCTTTAAGTCTATTTTCTACTCATCATCATAGTTCATCGGCCATAGGACATACACAGATACAGAAACTACCAGCATACGACGTGAAACTATTTTTAGACGAAATGTTGGGACTCTTCTGTGTAGGCAGCATTAACCCGTCCCCTTGCTTAAGCTCAGACAGTATCAGCGGACATTTGCAAACTGCCAGGAATCTTAATGGAGCTGTAGCTTAGGGCCCAGCGTGGACGGCAACCAGCGGTATTTCTGCTTGCAGGAAATCCGAATTAATAAAGCGAGTGAGGACAGAACTGTAATTAAAACAGTTGTATGTTAAACGACTTGAGAGATCCTTCTAGCCGGCCGCGGTGGCCGAGGTGACTGAGGCGCTCCAGTCACGGTCAGCACGGCCACTACGGTGGGGGGTTCGAATCCCCCCTCGGGCATGGATATTTGTGCCGTCCTAGTTCGTAAGTAGTTCATAAGTAGTTTGTAAGTTTAGGGACTGATGACCCCGTAGTTAAGTCCCATAAGCTTAACAAACATTTGAACATTTGAGATCCTTCTATAATTTAACATACGTGTCTAGCCGAGAGCAGCATTCGGTGAACAGACAAACAATGGGCATATACAGATAGTAATCAATGAAAGCACAATTATCAAAAGAACTGGAATTTAATGTGTACGGGAGAGCTGATGTTCAAATGTTTGTTCAGCTTATGCGACTTCGGGGTCATCAGTCCTTAAACTTACAAACTACTTATGAACTAACGTATACTAAAGACAGCACAAACATCCACACTTGAGGAAGGATTTGAACCCCCGACGAAGAGAGGGGAGAGCTGAGTTAATGTGACAATCCTAATGTATTACAAAGGCAGATGAAACCATAAGGTGACGATAAGGGAGTGATAGCCATGACGGTTTACCACATGGCGGAGTGTGTCATCTCACAGCGAAAAGCCCAGAAGTGTGACACACACACACGCGCGCGCGCGCACGCGCGCGCGAGACTCATTCGCCAATCGAAAACGGTAGCGCTAGCACGCGATCGACATTCCTACCTTCTACTCAAGGTAATGAATGAGCTGACAAGCATTACTGACTCAAGGTGGCAAATGTTTGTGTGGGTGTGTGTAGACCATTGCAGGGAAGGAACTGTAACATGGAAATAAAACGTAACCGAATTGTATAATGTCCGTACAACATATTTTATCCTTCGTGTTTGATGAATGTGGTATGAGAGATAGTCATCCTCATTGTTGCGTTCTAAATATCTGTGAATTCAGTTTGTCATTTCGTATATGAAAACATATGACCAGCTTGGAGCGTGCATTAACATCTGCGCTGGTGGTGGTGGCATGCAGAAGTGACGTAAGGCCAATACCAATCCCGAAGGCACACGAAACAACCCCCATGCTAACCAAGTGAGTCTACCGGAGTGCGAACGCCAGGTGACTTATGTGTTACTGAACAACATAAAAAAACTAGTTGCTAGTATTTTCAAAAATTCGTTATTGCGTTAGCTGCGAAACGCATTACTTCCCCTGTACTGAAAATGAAACCGACGACTGCGTGTCGCTTACGATCAGAGGAAAAAGTTGAGGACGACTCAACTACCTACTCGTCGAACGGAAAAATATCCGACCGCATCTGAAATCTCACCCATGACCCGGCTGCCGTTGTCACTAAATAGAGGAACTTTATTATGTTTTCTTTATCGGGCAACATAGAAACGACGCGACCACTGTGTGTTGAAACACACATTTAATACAGGCTGAGCAAGCAGTGACACTGTATTTAGAAGACAGAAATGACGGAGAGCTGCAACCAGTTTGTTATGCAAGTGTTCGCTAGCTCAAGTTTGCGCAATGAAGCGTACCTTGAATCTTTTTGCGCCTCTGCTTGCATACAATGGATAAAAGGACAGACGGGAACTTGAGACTGCTTGTGATTACACATTGCATACGCTTCACAGCGAGAAGTTCGCCGGCGTTCGTTTCGCGTTAGGCGATTCTGTTGGAGTGCCGATTAGTCAGACGCTGTGCGAATTTCAGGACTGTGTGCCGTGCCGCCGCCAAATTATTAGGTGTCTGAGTCGCGTGCTATTCCGACCCGTACTTGACGCGTAGAGGAGAAATAGTCCTTCTTAAGTACAATGAAACTGCTTGCAATAGCAATAATCGCCGTTAACGTTAGGTTTCGAGCAGGAACCTCACCTTTAAGTACGGTAGCTTTCTGGTAGTCTCACTCTGCCAGGAAAGAACACCATCGTCAATAAAAAGAAAAAAAAATTATTTCAACAGAGTAGAAACTTTTAAATGACGTAAAAAAAAGGGTACTAAACCTCAGTGAGTCGGACAACTAAAAAAAGAGCCTATAATAATAATAAATGAAACCAACATTTCCCTCTTTCTACATATAACACACAGCCTATGTTCCTATTGGTATATATGTTTATGATCGTTAGCCGAAAAAAAAATTCCATGTTCCCAGAGGCGTTTTATCACGAAGATAGGAGCGACTGTTTGCTTACTTTTCATACAGTACTGATTCTCACAGAAGTCGTAAAATACATACATAAATGTCCTTTTCATAGAAAGATCGTTATTGCGAAATCGTTACACTGTACTTTACTTACAATTGTACTCAAGGTCCACGCAAAATTTTGTAATTATTAAATTTTCGTAATGAACGAGTAGAAACAACGTTTGTCGAAATCTGTCCTTCTCTTTGCACAAACCTGTATAAACTTCACGTCCACTAACTGTGGAGTTTTTTAGCATTTTTTGATATCTGAAACTACTTGCAAAACCTGTATTAAACGGTGTTTTGAAAAAATTGCGAACATGAATTAACGACACTAGTCGCTGTGCTGATATAAATCACTCTGTTTGTGGATGTTTGTATCAGTTGTTACCTAGTGCAGGCAACGTAGTAAGTTGTACTGTTCCTTCATAGTCCTAGCGTCTTAATGCAGATAGAAGATGCACATGTTGTAGGGCGCGATCGTTAATTTCACAGTATTAATAATATTTTTCTGTCAGGATCACGTATTTTATAACTCATTTTATTTTTACAAGATCGGGAGATGGCAGTTTGGCTGCTGAAACCGATTATGTGAAAATAAAATGAGTTAAAAAATGCGACGCAATCCTGTTGAAAAAATGTGATTTATAATACAATCTTAGAGAGAAAATGTTCAAAAATCTTTGTAAGCCTGTTGGACATAACTGATATGGCCATCAGTCCGTATACTTACAAACTACTTTAACTTACACGAAGTACAACACACACACACACACACACACACACACACACACACACACACAAACATGCCAGAGGGAGGATTCCAATCTCCGGCGGGAAGGCCGCCCAGTCCGCAGAATGATGCCTTAGAATACGCGGATACTCCGCGCGGTTCTTGAAGAATAATCTTGAGCAAGTGTAGGCGAGCCTGTCATTCCGGTGTAGGTGGGGCCTCGACAATGGCGAATAAAGACGCATTTTCAGGCAAAGGAAGAAACGCCTTGTTAATCTTAATTTCTTACATATGTAAAAATAATTCTAACAGGAATGCGTTTGATGCCAAAATGTTCTAGAAGTCTACCCATTCGAGTTCGCCATGACTAAAATTCATTCAGCGCTTTTTCGTAAACTGAGATTGTGACAATTTTTCGATATATATTTATATGTGAATCTGAACTTATACTATGAAAACATTCGTCTTGATTAAAACCTGGGTAGCAACTCTTGCGTGTTTCCACTCAAAGGAAAAACTGCGAGTCCGAAAGTTGTTTGGAACGCTGCGGTGCTTTAGTGGATAGGGTCATATTGAAAGTGATATGTCTTTGCCGTCCTGCGACCTGTGGAACAACTTACCCAGTCTTTGATAGGATGTCGTATTGTTCAACGTGTTCGCGAGCCACAGTGTCAGTAGTGATCTATGCAATGCCTTTCTCAAGGTAGTGAACCCACGTGTGGTATTCAGTGGATAAGGAAACAGTCAACAATCCGAAGATTGGTTGGAACGCCACTCTGCTTTACTAGGCACGGTCCTGTTTGGAGGTAATATGCCATTGACTTCCTCCGACCTTCGAACTGCCAGTTATAGGGGGACCTACAATTTAATGTGAATTCCGAACCACGGAGCTACTCGGTATTTTTCACATCAACAACACTGCAAGAGGTGAAAGAAGTGGAAAGTGACAGATAATCCTAGAACCTGGCGGGGATTAAACCCGCAACCTTTGTATTTTTAGTCTGACACTACCGCTGCGCTACAAAGCACGCAATCCACACAAACACACACACACACACAGACACACACACGCACACACACAGTGGATACTGTTATCATTACCGTAAAGCGTTTCCTCGCCTGAACGATAACCTCTTTTTGGGTGCCCTTTTTTCTTTTGACTGGTGAGCTAAATTCACATGCACAGGCATTCAAATCAGCGACGATATGCCTGCGAAGTTAAGTTATTTTGATTAAGTTATCGAGTTTCACAGAGGCACTACAGAACTTTTTCTTGGAGAAATACGGGCGAGTAACTTGTAATTTGCGGCTGTTTGCTGATGATGCTGTGGTGTATGGAAGGGTGTTGTCTTTAACTGACTGTAATAGCATACAAGATGACTTAGACAAAATTTCTAGTTGGTGCGAAGAATGGCAGCTAGCTCTCTATGTAGAAACATGTAAGGTGATGCGCATGAGTAGATAAACAATCCCATAATGTTCGATTACAGCATTAGTAGTGAGGTTCTTGATGCAGTCGCGTCGTTCAAATATCTAGGCGTAACAATGCAGAGCGATATGAAATGGAACGAACATGGAAGGACAGTTCTGAGTAAGGCGGACAACCGAGTTCGGTTTATTGGGAGAATTTTGGGACGATATACTTCATCTGTAAAGGAGACCGCGTATAAAACGCTTGTACGACCACGTCTTGAATATTGCTCAAGTGTTTGGGACCCGCAGCAAATCAGTTTAAAGAAAGACATAGAGGCAGTTCAGAGGCGAACAGCTAGGTTTGTTACTGGTAGGTTCGACCAATGCGCGAGTGCTCCGGGAACTCAATTGGGGATCGCTGGAGGAAAGACGACGTTCTTTTCGTGAATTTCTGTTGAGGAAATTTAGAGGGCCGAAATTTGAAACCGAGTGTAGTACGATCTTGCTGTCGCCTACTTACATTTCGCGTAGTCAGGAGGGCCCGAATGGACTGCGCAGTCCGAGGTAGAAATTCGTCGTACTGCGCATGACGTCAGCGCCGAAGCACGCGGCGGCAGTTGTAGCGGTAGTCCTGCAGTAGCTTGTTGTTTACAGTGTATGTTTTGTTTCATATATTCGTGTGTTTTACGACAGAACATTCGATTAATATGTTAATGATTCGTTTGACATTTTAAATTTTCCTAGAATCGTTGAGAAAAAGACATTAGCAAGTGCCTATGTAACAAACGAGCAGCTCCAAAAAACAATTCTCAGCATAAGGTATTTGTGCAGTGAAACAATACAGATTGGAAACCGAAGGAAGCTGTTACAAAGGGCTCTTAATGTCAATTCTTTATTTGGACTTCATTCTGACCTTTTGTCACTAGGCATTAAGTGTATATTAAACCGAAAGTACATGCGCCTTTAAAAGTTACGCGATCGATCGGGTGTATGGCATTTTTTTGACAGTCAAAGAACAGTTTGTAATGTACTTAATATGTCTAAAAAAGTGTTTATAGTTGCGTTTATAAGAAAACACAAACATTAACTATTTAAAATTGGTAAAATGCCGATTGTTTTAAAATTACTGTGAACAAAATCCTCAGGCGTGAGTCCTCGCGTGTTATCACAACTGAACCAGGACTGTCTTGAAAATTTGTTTTTACAGATAAGAGGTCTTGGCCATTTCTATCAGCATCCTCGCCCAAAAGAAGTAAAACATCGGCTGCGTTTATTGCTTCTGGGAATGAATGCCCAAGACATTCCACTGTCTAATACTTCGTCTGTGAGACAGGAAGAAGATTCACAACAATTTCTATCATCTAGTCCGCTGAGTGGAATTTTACCGGATATGTCTGAAGCAATGACCATGCCACATGGGGAAGCAGAGAGCCAGGACATAAGTTTTAGTTGTGAGGCTGCTGCACCGTCTGCTGTGACACTTGTTGAATGCCCAGCTCAAGGATTCAGATATCTGGCAGGCTACATTGCACGCCGTGCTGCGAAATATGAGATCTCACTGGAGGTGTCGTCTAATGAACTACTTCGTCCTTTTCCAAAACACTCGCAGAACACGGGTGGATAGAATTTCTATCACGAGGAGGTTTGTTAGGGCCGTCTGACGAGTGGATGTGACAGATGTCAGAGTTTGAGCTGCTGTTCAATGATATTAACGGAAGTGACACACTTTCAAAGGAAAAACAATATTTCTAAGAGATTAGCCGACGTAATTTCGCAGAAATATCCTCGTGTGGCGCCGGAGGTCATTAGAATATTCTTACGGACCGAATTGTTATTCGAGTGCGCTACATCAACATGAAGCTGAAGAGAGAGAAAGGACCAGCATCACAGAGGCGAAAACGGTCAGTGGCATTCTTCGGCTATTGGAAGGAAATGTGTAAACAGTGAACTTTTGTGTGTTTAGTGGTGTTCTACGCGATGGCGCAGCGAAGCATCGCGCCCCTTGCTAGCAGTGCTGCTTCGCCACTGACGTCATTTCCACGGCCAATAGCAGGTCGTTTCGCTTCGGGCCCAACCTTATAGAATAACCTTGCGCGTAGTAATCACAAAGACAAGAGAAATTAGGGATCGTACGGAGGCATATAGGCATTCTTTCTTTCCTCGTTCTATTTGGGAGTGGAATAGGAAAGGAAATTCCTAGTAGTGGTGCAGTGTACCCTCCGCCACGCAGCTTACGGTGGATCGCGGAGTATGCATGCAGATGTAGATGTAGGTTTCCAGCAGGGAACATATCGGGTGGCGAGCAATCTTTCCAGAAACACAAAGCGAACGGGTCGCAGGAATATCGGATTGAGCAGGGTGCAATTTATCACGTGACACATCGAAACCGGAAGTTAGCTGCTTATCGTTGAATGGAAGCGTTCATACGAAGGAGGGTACAATATAGGGAGACAACCTGCAAGCGTCTAAATACCGCTGTATATGTTCAGCTCATTTCCGCGAAAATAGATATTGAATACAAGACGGTATATATTTTCCCGCCGTTGTCGGCGTACAAGCACTCTTACCTGGCGAGAGTTAATTTCCTGCCTGTTTGAGTGAGTTAGAAAATTGTTTGCCGTTTTGTAGAGAATTCTGTTTGCTAGCTACTGAGGTATATACAAGAACCTGTCAACCATGGAGCAGTAACAGCATAAATCATTTACTTCATGGTCAGCAGCAAAAGTATTCCTGTAATTCTATATGATTCAGCTAATATTATTTGAAAATCGAATCTTACAGAAAGGCGGAAAAACATTTTTGCGCTAAACATGAAGTAAATAATTAACGCTGTTTCTGCTCTATGGTTGACAGGTGCTTGTATGTAACCCTGTCCGACAAGTAAATTAGTTAAAAAATGTTCGTTAAGCTTAAGGGACTTAACTACGGGGTCATCAGTCCCTAAACTTACAAACTACTTATGAACTACCTACAACTAAGGATGGCACAAATATCCATGCCCGAGGGGGATTTGAACCCCCGACCGTAGTGGCCGTGCAGACCGTGACTGAAGCGCCTCAGTCCCCTCGGCCACCGCGGCCGGCAGTAAATTAGTTACTCTCGTTCTCTTCCTGCACCTGCAACATGACAACTCGACGGCGTAATCACAACTCTTAGTTTCCGCAACAGTCTCTCACACTGTTCATCGCCACAGGCTACGCAATTTGTCACTTAGTTCTAATGTTCAAATGTTTGTATAGTCTATGGGACTTAACTACGGGGTCATCAGTCCCTAAACTTACGAACTACTTATGAACTAGCTAACACTAAGGACGGCACAAATATCCATGCCCGAGGGGGGATTCGAACCCCCGACCATAGTGGCCGTGTAGACCGTGACTGACGCACCGCAGTCCCCACAGCCACCGCGGCCGGCTTGTCACTTAGTCCTTAGATAGCAAACTGAATACAATACCCTACAAACAGGGACTAACTTCCTCGGACTTAAATCAACACTAGGTAACATTTCCCAGTAGTGCAGTAAACGAAACAGTGTGTAACCTTGGTACGGTCCAATACTTAAGGTACGTTTAACATCGAAACATACTTTTGGTTTCTGATGCACATTGAACTTGGAAAATTTGTTACTCTTATGTGTTTTCGCCGGCCGCGGTGGCCGAGGGGACTAAGGCGCTCCAGTCACGGTCTGCACGGCCACTACGGTCGAGGGTTCGAATACCCCCTCGGGCATGGATATTTGTGCCGTCCTAGTTCGTAAGTAGTTCATAAGTAGTTTGTAAGTTTAGGGACTGATGATCCCGTAGTTAAGTCCCATAGACTATACAAACATTTGAACATTTTGATTTATGTGTTTTCGGAATTTTCTTAAAGTCTTCCGATGTTTTCTTTAAATCCATTCTTCACTTTTTCGGTTTATTTATTTATTTAAGTTCTACAACAATTACGCGCCAAAAGCACTGAGCTCGATGATAAATAAAACCTATTTCGGCAGGTCATTTTCGATTGTGGTGAGTGACGTGATACGTTACTAGCACTAGTTACTAGTACCCTACTCACAAAGCAGCGAGCGCCCAGGTCCTCGGTAAGTGGGTTACAGCGCCGGCTGCTTGTGCTTCGTGGCTCTGCTGTGGCTCCATTGTGGTCCTTCCCGCCTCGCCGGCGTCCGCCAAGGCCGCGCTTTTTGCCTCCGCCTGCTACCTCGCCGCTCTCCGCCGTCATTTCGGCCCTGCCCACCGCCGCGCTCGCCTTCTCACGGCCCGGCTTCGATGCCGGCTCCGTTCTTCCCGGTGGTTTTCACCGCGGCTTCTCGGAACGCTTCGTTTGCGTGGTGGCTGCCCGGGACTTATGGCAGGGGAGCCTACGCTCCGCCCACCGCTGGCGCCTAGCGAATGCGGTTCGCCGTGACCTTTCTCTGACCTGCCAGTTGATGTGTCAGATGCGTAGGCGTGCGTACTGTTCCGCGCCGCCGACTCGTTACTATATTTACCACTGACAGTTTCATACGCTCTCCTGGTAAGACATTAATTTTTGTCACGCATGCCCAACGATATACCTTACGGAAGGTAGTGACAAGTAATGCCGGCAAATTTTTATGTTGTTCTCAATAATGGTTGAGGTGTTGCGTGTCTTGCAGGCCACGCAGTCCACTTTCCAGCTTCGCTGAAGCAAGTTGCAACACTCTGCCTCTAGTGGACTCCGAATTGCATGCTGAGTTTAACATGGCGGAGTGTAACTGCCGGGAAAAAAATCGTATTGACGTGTCTTACGGCCCACTTTAGTTTTGTAGTTTTATAAGTTTTTGCAAACATTTTAAACCAAAATAATAATCTAAATAATAATTAATTAATTAATAAGAGTGTCTGAAACCCTTTTAAGAAAAAAATTAGGTAGTGGCGGGTTTCGAACCACCGTCCTTTTGCGCCACAGTCGAGCACCTTGCCCACTACGCTATTTTTTTCTTTTTAACGGCTTTAAATCAAAAGCGAAACTCTTTAATCTCATAATATTGATGGGCGTTGTTAACTGATGTTAATATGGCATTTGTAGACATTAGATTATTTATAGTTCAAAGAAAGATGTTTGTGTATTAATTCCTCAGTGTGCCGTTGCTTTGAAATGACAACGTGTAAGTTACAATAAGAAAATCATCAAATACGCGATGAATGTCACGTGACATCTCCGAACGGCTGGCTTTCGTTAATTCAATGGAGGGTGTCAAATCTCCGTTATTTTTGCAAAGATGTCTCAAACGATTCGAGATATGAAAAAAACATAAGTTGCTAAGTTGTAGAGAATTTTCTCCTCTGCCAATTAGGTTATTCATTTTTCGTGTCAGACGAATGGTTCGTTTGCAATTACAATTATAGTACAAACGGCTTTTTTATTACCGTATTTTTCGTCCGAAAAATTTGAAAAATGGAGGTTCTGGTCTGTGGTGGCCTAAAATCATGTCTGTAAAATTTGGTGCTGATCGGTTGAACGGTTCGTCTTAAAAACAGGGAACACGTTACGGACAGACAAGACAGACATCCCAAAATCGCCGTTATTTTTGCAAATATCTTTGAAACGCTTACGAGATATGAAATGAACACAAGAGAGCAAAGTTGTAGAGAATTTTCACCTCTACAAATTCGGTTATTCAATTTCCGTGTCAGATGAATATTTAAGCTTTCATTGAAATTTCGAGCTGTCAAAAGACGATCGCAAAGGCCCACTTTTAGTGTTACTACCGTAACCTAAAGTGGGCCAAAAGTACACTTGGAACGATGGCGTCGATTTTGATCAGACGGTGGCAGGCGCACACACATATATTACTAGACCGGCAATGCCGTATACAGTATCCTTGGTGTGACTTCTGAAGTTTTCCCGGCGTATTTCTTCATCCCGTCGTTATTCTGACACGATATTTCGGCCTGGAAACGTCCGGCCATCTTCAGGTGAGTTGGGTATACTGAACAAGCCAGTATTTTTTTTTTTTTTTAATATATTCATTTCCTTCTCTGAAGGAGAAGGACGGGCTGTTCGATAGCTTGCATGCTCTATTCAGCCATAGTTGTATGACTATAAATATATATAACAATTTTATTTGGTTGTTTACCATAAATTCAAAGTATTAACAGGACTGAAGAAAAAGACAGAGCCCTGCCTCATAATCAACAACGAAGAGCCCAGGTGCAGTCGCGGTATTTACAGCCGTTCATGCTGGTATCATTTTGCGCATGCGTTAGATGGTGTCATGCGCGATACAGCCCAGTTTTATCTGCTGCCCTCGGTGGTAAAAGAATAACAGTCTTCTAATCATTGATGGTGTCGATTACGCTGTGACTGGATGATATTAATCAAAGGATTCCAATTTTTGTCGAGCTGAAAGCCGTTGTCACGATTTATAAGATTGTCGGCAAAACGAATTTCCACAGATTCTTTAATAAGTGAATCCCAGAAACCGGAGACTGGAGTTTTTTTTTTTTTTTTTTTTTTTTTTTTTTTTTTTTTTTTTTTTTTTTTTTTTTTTTTTAACTATATTCCATTGTGTGTCCCGTGGAAATGCGGTGTTCTGATACTGCCGATTTTGATGGTTGGAGTAGACGGGTGTGTCTTTCATGTTCTACACATCGTTCTTGTACAGTTCGTATTGTCTGGCCTATATATGATGAGCTACACTCACAGGGAATCTTGTAAACACCGGATTTTCACAGTTGCAGATCACATTTGACGGATCCTTGGTGTCAGTGAAGACTCGCCGTCATATTTTTATACTATAATCATGTGAGCAAACGTGTGTGTTATTACAGGAAAAAAGTCGTAAAAATACAAATGAAGTGACGTAAGTACGCTGTCTGTAGAGTTTTGACATGTGGGACATTTGTGTGTGTTTTAATGTTTGTAAGATTTTCAGCTGGAATAATTTGACACATACAGTAATGAGTTGCATCGATTTGCTGTTACTATTTATCTCTTAACAATTTCATTCAACTTCGGAATTTACTTCAGTAGTATGGAAATTATAAAAATGTTGTTTATCGTGGATAACACCTATCCTTATTCTTTTCAGGGTTCTTAAGAAATATACAGTCTGCTTTGACACACAAACACTAATGAGCCGCGTTTCCTGTTATTATCTGATACCAGTTTCAATCAACTTCAGCTTTTCTTTTAATAGTATGACCGTTATAAATGTGATTTTTGCCTTGAGGAACACATTATTCTTTTGTGTGTTTTTCAGATAACTACAGTCTGCTTTCACTGTACGTAACGGTAAAATTTTACCTACCAACCGGCGGCCTCGCATGATTATGTTGGCAACATCAACAAAACGATAGAAAGTCTTTACCGACATATTAATATTCTGTGAAATCCACATACTGACTTGATTAGTGTTTCTTACAGATAATGATGTAAATAAGTAATACTGTCCCTGCTTCATGGTTGACAGATTCTTCTGTGTAGTCTCATTCACTCAGTAAAAGTAATTGTGCTTGTAAAACAAAGGTTTCATGACACACATTTGCGTTGACACGCGATTGGATAATGCCAACGTCACATGATTGACAACATAATCATGCGAGGCCGGCAGGACGTTACGTAAAAATTTAACGGTACGTAACACGTTCTTCTCATAACACGATTCGACAATGTATTTCAGCTACCGCGGAAGTATTAGCTCAAATGCAAATCATTTTCAAACCAACTAGTAAAGGTTAAAACAACATATCGCGTCACAAGATCATAGTAGTAGCGTACGGAAACTGTTTGACATGATATGAAACAAGATGGCAGCGCAAGTCGAGTTTGTGACACTTGCGGGGAGTGACACTTGCGCGGAAAGGGAATTTGTAGACACTTGCGCGGAGACCCGGACGCTGCAGGTAGTGAACAGGGTGTTCCAGAAGTAGAGATACACCACACCTACTCCACGCCCTCCAGCCGCTACCTGTGCCGTATTCAGGGAAAGGCCCACCGAGCGAGGTGGAGCTGTAGTAACGGCCCGGAGATATCACAGCCTCATTTAACAGGGAGATAACACGTCATACAAATATCGCTCGATTTACAATACAGCACCATGTGAAGAGGAATGTGATGAAATCGGAATTGAGCGCAACCGTTGCTAACTACTATTTCGGATTTACTGCATTTTGAGTCAGAATTCGCATCTATATTCGCATTTATCGCAAATGCGAATTTTTCCTGTCCCTAGTAATACCTCTAAAAATAAAGAGCTGATCAAGGCACTAAAAGCAAGGGCAGATCTTTGGGTGTTTTACTACAAATAACTAAAACACAATTTGATCATGGAATTATATACAATCTCATTATAAAGGTTTTTTGTAGGTGGTTTTGAGCAGCTTTTAAATATGTTAGGAATAGCATTATGAAATATAGACAGCTACACCTTATGTTTATTATGAGATATCGATTTCGGCTAATTTCAGGTCATCTTCAAGTCTCAAACAACAGGT